>QTSX02004996.1:0-599109 GCA_014839935.2 Entomophthora muscae | reverse complement strand
GTAACAACAACATAAAACATATATCAGAATAAGCTAGAATTTTGATATCAAATAAAAACAAATAAACCTATTAAACTTCAATAAAAAAATTGCTAAAAATCCTAAACTGTTGAGTATATACTTCTGGGAAGTATAATATAGTAGTTTTAAAAGCTATGGTGACAACCAAAAATACCTCAGATTTAAACAAAATGACTTCAGATCTAAGAAAAATGCAACTATCAGGTTAAAATATACAGTCTGTTAACAGGGTTTATTGGCGTTAATGGGCAAAATGAGTCAACACAGCAAAGAAGTGCTCATGCGCAAAGCAAAACTATTCAAAATACAATCCAAAATACATTGATTCACAAACAAAATGGTGTGAGTTGACTTTTGGTGTACATATGTTTACTATGTGAATTGGTGACAAAATACACCCAAGCAAGGTGAGGCAAAACTCAATCAAAAAAAACACAATAGCAACTTGCTATGTAAACAAAATCACTCAATCAGTTTGTGCAATGTATTGTAATCAAGAATGATACCAAGGTATCTAAAATAAGACACAAGATCTGAAACACAAATTTTAAAAATATTGTGTTGGGTGTTTGAATTTGGCAGTAAAATCTAGGAAAATGGGTGGATTTTTTTTGAGTATTCTAAAATGGGCGTTGTAAAACCAAAAACAACTAATTAAGAATCAAAAAATCTATAATTGGGATATTGGGTGGTAAAAATATTAATCAAATATCCATATTCAGATAAAAAGCCAAAATTAAAATTAGGAGTAACTTAATTGAAATTTATTTAATATTTTATTAAATTTTTATAATGGAAGGAACACAACAACAGAGTACTAATGCACCCATTGTGCGCTGCAGTTGCAGTTGCCCCCGTGGGTCAAAGAACAGAGTTAGTGCAACCCAATTGCCTACTCAGGAAGGAGATGGGAGAGGAGAGTTCAATAGTGACACTATACTAACACAGCTGGTTCAAGGAGCACAAGCTGCTAGGGTGCAGAGCATTAACCCTTGGGCTACCAAGCTGGCCTGGAAGCCCACCAAGGTTACCACAACATAAATGGTTAGAAACAAGGAAGTAGAACTTACTTTGTATGTGTTTGACGTTGTGTACCAGCAAGAGTCAGTCCCGTCAGCCATGCTGGAGAAGATGAAGCCTGTACTTGATAATAGCTACGTGCCCTACATCAGTGATGGCAATCAGGAGGAGAATGAGGAGCCAGAATTCTATAGAACCAATGAGGGACAGCTGGTCTTAAAGAAAGTTGCTGTGTTCTACACCAAGGTACCCATGCCCTGTGTTGTGCCCAATGCCAACAAGCCAATCCCCACCGCTAAAAAGCCCGCCCAGAAGCGCATCCCTGACATTAAACGCATCATCCTGCTCAAGCTAATGTGTGAATCAGGCAATTACAAGGCGGCCACGGCCCTTGTTGGAGTGGATCCCAAGTACGCCAGCAAGACCTTCAACAAGTTCATCAATACTGGCTGAGTCCTTGCCATGGAGAAATCCTTGCACATGTCAACCATGCTCACCAAGGAGCACAGATGGGCAATCCACCAGTGGATAACCCAAGATTGTCATCTTGAACTGGCAAATATACAGGCCATGGTCAAATCTACTTTTGGGGTTGAGGCCTTGATTTCCTTTTACTATTATCTGCTCAAGGGAATGCACTTTTCCTGAAAAAAGCTCAGAGTATCTCCCTATAATAGAAACAGCCCAACTAACATCAAGACTTGGAAAAAATACGCTGAGGCATATACTTCCCTCAAAGCCAAGGAGACGGTCAAATTCTATTACATTGACAAATCAGCATTTGCCTCATCTATGCGGAATTCATATGGGTATGTCCCCAAAGGCTCCAATGACAGGATGGCTTGGCGTGCTACAGTCCGCGCCACAGCCTATTCAATGGTGGCTCTCCTTGGTCCAAAGGGGGTCAAGCTGTACCAAATGATTTTGGGATCTCACAATAGCCAGACTTTTCTATCATTTCTCCAATTGGTCCAGGAGCACCTGAGGCGCACAAGCCCAGGCTTTACCAACGTAATTGTGCTGGACAACGTTGGTCTCCACAAAGTGGCTGATATTCTTGAGGAATTTCCAATGATTGACACCAGCATTGTAGTGGGCCCCCAGTGTTTGGCCACAGCAAATTTGCGCCTTCTCTTCCTCCCTGCCTATTTGCCCTTCCTAAATCCCATTGAGGAAGTCTTTGGGTGGCTCAAGAAAGTTGTCAAGAAAGGAACCCCAACTGGGACCAAGGACCTCTTTAATTTGCTGCAGACCGGGATCCACACCCTCCCAGCTGAGACCGTGGCCAAATTTTATGGTCACACTGATTTGTTCATCCCCACAAGCCTTGCCAAACAGCCAATCAATTAAAGGCTTAGCTTGTCCGACTTTTTTATATTCTCTAATTTACTATTCAAGATTTATTAATTATCATTTTATATTTAGATGTTTCCAAGCCCACAATCACATTCAGAAGGACCATCAATGAAGGTTAGTAATTTATTTATTTATAGTCATTTTTTATTATGGCATCTAAGGGTATCCCAAACACTTGATACTGGATTACGCAAATATATTTATATCACTTTTGTCAAATAAATATAAAAATCAAATTAAAAAAGTTAAATGCAAAGTGTACAAATTAGAAGTAGATTTTATTAAAGTAAAATTTTATGCTTTTATCAAAACCGTTTTTGAAATATATTTTGCAAAGCTTGTTTGCTAAAATATAAATTATAAAAATTATTTATAATAAAAATAATCTAGAGTATATAGGATTTTTATTGATATATAGAAAAAATTAAGAGCACCTATAATAGGTTCAGCAGTATGTACCCATCCTGCAATGGAGGTTGTGCACAACCTTTACCGCCAAACTGTGGACACTGGATACACCCTGGTTAAAATACTCCCGCCTGCTGGTGAAAGGGAGTATGGTCAGGTGGAAGTGAAGCAGCAGCTTCTCTGGCGGGGCTGCAAACCCATAAATTCCAGCCAGGACCAAGGTGTCCTGGATAACGTGGTCTACTGAGTTGTATCCAGGGGGGACCTCTTATCATCCAGGGAGAGACTGGCCTTGTTGATCCCAAGGAGGACCCTGTCCAGGTCCTCTACAGATGTGGCCATCCCAAAGTAAAAGAGGAACCCCAAGTAAACCACCAGATGAAGCCTTTGTCCAGCAAAGTGTCAGGAATATTCCTGACAACACCTTGGGTCAGGATAATCTTTTGGCTGAAATTGAGCTCAAAGAGCAAAACAATAATTGCAGCAGTTCCCCCTGATTGATGAAACTGCCGCAAAAAGCCAGGCCAAAGATTTGAAAATTAAAAAATTTGTTTTTGAAACAGACAGGTTTTATACCCTGGCCACGCGGCCGGCTGCCAGCCGTCTCCCAAGCCTGGTGGCTTGCCTGTGCGCGCCTGCCGCCAGCCCCTGCCTGCTCCTGCCAGACAGTCCCCCAGCCGGCGGGGGATGGCGCACCCCCATGGCAGGGCCGCCCATCCCCGCTGGATGGGGAAATTGCTCAATGGGGAACCCCAAAAGGCAATTTCCCCAAACCCAAAAGAAGGGGAAGTGCTGCCCAAATTTGGAATCTACCAAATTTGGGAGGAGCTGACAAGCTGCCCAACCCAATCATTCCTGCATTAACTGCAGAAGTCAAATTTGGATGCATGAAAGCATCCAATGATACACCAAACCAATGCAAGCCCAGAAGTAATAATTCATTGCCTGCACACCACTTCCAATTCCCCTCCCAAAAGGGAATTCCAGACAACACCAAGTGTTTGGGGTTCCCTGTCCAGTGTTTTACTCTATTCATGCCCCACAAGGATGATAGTATATAATAAAGCCAAATCACTTGATGATAGTTTGTGCTATCATTGAGGGAAATTACCGCTCAATAGTATCACATAAATCAATAAAAAAACTTTACCTACCAGAAATTAAAAACAAGACACTAAGCTTTGTCTGCCCTTCCCCAGTATCAGAAGATGAATCATCTAATCTTCTCAGCTGTTCTCACAGCCTGCCTAGGGATTGGGGGCCACCAATATAACCACCAGCATGGGCCATTCAACAAACTACCTGGCAAGTATTACTACAAGGAGCCAGCACAGCTAAACTCCTCCAAGCAGTACTCCTGGCCCATGCTGGTATTGTCCCACTCCACCCAGTCTGTAGCCATATTCACCTGTATATACTACATACTCATGTATTTTGCCGGTAATTTTGGATGCTATAACGTGCACGCCAAAGTCTTTTGATTAATGATGACATTCTATCCAATTGTGACGGCGCTCATAGGCTTCTACGTTGCCAACTTGGTCCCTTATTTTGCTAAAATACTCCCCCAATTGTTGGGTCTTTACACAAATGCTTCTGTAAACTCAAAGAGCTTATTATACATGGTACTAATCTTCTTCTTGTGCTTTGTCTTGGCAAACATGAGCTCCATTGCAAGAGGAGCCCCTGTCTTGTTGGCACTCCAGGCCAGCCTAAAGTCCGCCAGGAGAATTCTTGTCTTCTTTACAACTGTTGCGTCTGCAACTGCCAATTTTGCCACTGCACGCCCAAAGTTGTCCAAGAGGTAAGAGACGGCATGATCTACCGGGAAGCAGAAGCAAGCAGCCTCATGGGACCAGCCCATCTCTGGTACATTCTTGAATGGGAGCGTCTCCAGAACGTCCCAAACAAGCTCAATAGAGTTTACACAGTAAACTCCACTGAGAACCACTGGGTCCAGGAGGACCAGTTGGGCATCCTTGTAGGCAGTAACTGTTCACTTGGATGTCCCCTCAGTATGTGAAAGCCCAGCCAATGCCTCCCTGGACATTGGGAAGGCACTGTGAATCCTATCCTTGAGCTCCCGCAAGACATGGGGGGACAAATAGAGCTGTTTGGCCACGTGAGTGGTATAATTCAAATAGAAGGTGGGCAGGACAAAAGGAATCAGGACCCAGCAGAGTTCACTGTCAATATTTTCTAAAAAAGTAAGTATTTTGGAATTTTTATTAATTATAATTTTTTATGTACCTTTGCGGGTTTCCTCCTTGCCGGCGGCTTCAGAAGGCTTAGCCATTCTTGGCGCAAGCAGTTGGGCAGGCAATTCTTTATCCTCAGTTATTGCTTGCTTGGATGGCTTGAGATGTGCATACATCTCAGGATTTTTGACCCAGACAGACGGCACAGAGAGGGCAAATGACTTGAACTGGAGGCCCTCAACTACAGCTTTTTGAACGTTAAGAAGATGCTCAATTGTTATTTTGGGGGTGTCTGGCATCTTGGCCATGAGTGACTTGGCAGACACCTTTTCAATTTTGTCCCCTGTAAGAACAGCAGCCTTGACTTTTGCCTTGACCTTGCGGTCAATGTCTTTGATTTTTGCAATTGCAGAGTTGAGATCCTTCAAAAGCTTCTCCAATTCTCTCATATGATTTTTTACTAACCTTTCCATATGTTTTTATAGCTTTTGCCCCAATAAAATCTGTATTATTCTGATATTGTTGCCTCTTTGTTTATTCCTGTTTGTTTTCCCATTTACTACATTATCCCATCTTTTACCCATTGTGTATATGTTTTACACTCATCTCAATATGTGTTGTTTGCTTTGTGTTGGCATTGTTTCCTTGATTGCCATATTATTTTTAGTACCCAAACACAGCCCCTTGTGAAAATATTAACTAAAATTTGGTGATCAGCTAAATTTTAATTAGAAAATTATAGATAACTGTTTTTAGATAAAGTTGTTACTGATCTGAATTCAAAACCTTAATGATAAACTTTAAGCCAATAAGGAGCCAAGTGATAAAGTGATTGTTGTGACATAAAGGGTCATTCAATAATTCTTTAATGCATGTGCACTAATTAATATGATTGGCTGGATATTTTGCTATTGTATGCCATTGTCACTGTGGAAAGTTGTTGATGGACTAGTGCTAACCCAGCAGCTGATTGGGCACTAGTCCATCAACAACCTGCCACAGCAACAATGGCGCACAATAGCAAAAGATCCTGCCAATCATATTAATTAGTGCACATGCATCAAAGAATTATTGAATGACCCTTTATGTCACAACAATCACTTTATCACTTGGCTTCTTATTGGCTTAAATTTTATCATTAAGGTTTTGAATTTGGATCAGTAACAACTTTATCTAAAAAAAGTTAACCTATAATTTTATAATTCAAATTTAGCTGATCATCAAATTGTTGTTAATTTTTTCACAAGGGGCTGTGTTTGGATACTAAAAATAACTGTGTTCTGGATCTAGATACACATCATAGTAAATATATGATTTTATAGAAATAAACTGAATATAAAAAATAAAACCAACTATAAACAAAGAGAAATTGAACAATCAAAATTCAAAAAAAGATAATACAAATAGAAAATGTTTGGTGACAGGGGGTTTATTGGGGTGGGGAAGAGTGATGCCTAGTAGGCAGAATAACACAGGAAGGAAGACGTAGAAGCAGTGCTGGCCTGGGGGGTCTGGGATTGGGTGGGTGGGGCTGGAAGGTGGTGGTAGCGGGGGTAGGGGTAGGAGGATTGTGCGTGATGGCTGCCATATAACGCTTGTCATATTCCTCATTAGTCATTGGCTGGATGGGCTGGTAGGTTGCAGTGGCCCAAGGTGGGAGGCGCTTATCTTTGCGTGATTGGTTGCCCATGTTCATATGGAAGACAGTTTGGGCAAACAAGTCAGCCACCATTTGGAAGCCAAAGAGAGAATTGTGGTCAAGGACCCCAAGATAGAGGTCATTGAAAGCCTGAGGGTGTCAGGAATATTCCTGACAACGCCTTGTGTCAAGATAAACTTTTGTGCGCAATTGAGCTCAAAGAGAAAAATATAAAATTTCAGCAGTTACCCCTGATTGTGGAAACTGCCACAAAACACCAGGCCAAAGAATCAAAAATTAAAAAATGGAATTTTAGGGAAACAGGTTTTATACCCTGGCCACGGACTGCGCGGGTGACTGCTAGTCATAAGCCAGCCAGCCAGCGGGGGACGGCGCACCCCCACGGCAGTATCATCCACCCCTGCCAATTGAGGAAATTGCCCAATTGGGAACCCCCAAAAGGCAGTTTCCCCAAACCCAAAAGGAGGGGGAACTGCTGCCCAAATTTGGAATCTACCAAATTTGGAAGGGACTGACAAGCTGCCCAACAAAATCATTCCTGCATTAACTGTAGAAGTCAAATTTGGATGCATGAAAGCATCCAATGATACACCAAACCAATGCAAGCCCAGAAGTAATAATTCATTGCCTGCACACCACTTCCAATTCCCCTCCCAAAAGGGAATTCCAGACAACACCAAGTGTTTGGGGTTCCCTGTCCAGTGTTTTACTCTATTCATGCCCCACAAGGATGATAGTATATAATAAAGCCAAATCACTTGATGATAGTTTGTGCTATCATTGAGGGAAATTACCGCTCAATAGTATCACATAAATCAATAAAAAAACTTTACCTACCAGAAATTAAAAACAAGACACTAAGCTTTGTCTGCCCTTCCCCAGTATCAGAAGATGAATCATCTAATCTTCTCAGCTGTTCTCACAGCCTGCCTAGGGATTGGGGCCCACCAATATAACCACCAGCATGGGCCATTCAACAAACTACCTGGCAAGTATTACTACAAGGAGCCAGCACAGCTAAACTCCTCCAAGCAGTACTCCTGGCCCATGCTGGTATTGTCCCACTCCACCCAGTCTGTAGCCATATTCACCTGTATATACTACATACTCATGTATTTTGCCGGTAATTTTGGATGCTATAACGTGCACGCCAAAGTCTTTTGATTAATGATGACATTCTATCCAATTGTGACGGCGCTCATAGGCTTCTACGTTGCCAACTTGGTCCCTTATTTTTCTAGAATACTCCCCCAATTGTTGGGTCTTTACAGTATGATAGGGCAACCACCAGAATTAACTCATTCCGCAAGTCAACTTAATGAATGTTAAAAATTGTCTACATTCAGTAAGTCAACATTATTTTAGTATTTAGCCGCCAGAATTGGGCATTTCCAAAACCAAGCTAATTTTTCATAGTTAATTATTAAGTCTGTCAGGATTGTCAATTCATTACCCCGGGAAACCTGGGCCCAAGGGTGGGATTCAAACCCTGAACCTACATTCCTGCGGGCCGCTGGGCCCATGGACCAAGGGCCCACCTGCCCACGTTTTTCGGGATTGAGCCCCTGCAAGCTGAGGCTCCCGCTAAGTCCCAAAGCCAGAATACCTGCACCAGCTTGACCATGGTGGCGCCCAAAGAGGAGCCTCTTGAATTGCCTAATGGAAGCAGAGATGGCGCCTCTGTGAATTTCATGAGTTTGAAGTCCTCTCAAGCAACCAATCAAACCCCACTGCCAAAGATAACCCCAGGATTTGGGCCCAACCCTGTGACCACAGCAAAGAATCAAGAAAATTGAGTGACCAAATTGGACGTTCTGACCAATGAGAGAACACCCAGTCAAGGTGCCATTTTGCTGCTCCCACACCCGGGCCCTCTGGCTGCCTGCCTGCACTTTTCCCAATATTTTGATAAAGCCCTGGAGGAAAATACTAAGTTTGGAGGCAGAATGCTATATATGCCTATAGATTCTGCGCTTGAACCTTATCATCATTTTTAAATAAAGGTTATGTTACTTTGGCTCTTAAAGCTCTTGCCATATTTTGTATTTGCTGTCTATCAATTCAGTTCAAGATCTCCTGCCCCACTGCCTGCAGTTTTCTGTTCATATGGTGCACCTTTTGGGCCCGTTCACTCCACTGATTATCCCTTGAAGCCCAAATATAAGGATTATACACCAGAGTAAATCCTTGAACTTGACCCGCTAGCCCGCATTCAATCCGCTATTAGATACAACCGCCAAGGCCTGTGGATAATCTCCACCCCAAAACTATTTAGAGGAAAATTCAATTACCTACTGGCTTACAACATCTATATGGTTCCACCCGTAACACCCAAACCAATGCCAGCCTCTTCACCCGGCCTTCCAACTGACCATACCAGCAAGCTTTTTGGAATAGTGTACATCACCCTCACAGGGGTGGTGGACACCATTGTACTGGCCGCCAACCCATGGTCTTGGGTGGGGAAGTCTGCTCCCTACCTTCTAAAGTTAGCTCCTCTCTTATGGTGGGCCCTGCCCGCAAAAACCCCAGCCCAAGTTACCCCTGTAAACAGCAGACCAGCCTCCCAAGACTGGGTAGCTGACAAAGTCAGAATTGCAAAATTAAAAAGGAATAGGCATAATGTTGACACCATTTAAAAAAGGCTTAATTTTAAGTCAAAAAACTAATATAATTTACTATGAAAATGCAAGTTTCTTTGTACTTTTACATTAAGGCCAATTACAGTAAGTAATATCTGGATGTTGACCCCAAATAAGAATCCATAAATTTCTTAATAAAATACACAATATTATAAAAATAACTATTTTTTATAATTTATACTACTGTTTTTATTAAATGTATATTAAGATAAGAATTGAACAAAGAAATATACAACTTTCAGAGTGTTGTTTGTATTATTTAGATATTTAATATTATTTAAAACTCACTGGATAAACTATAGCTTATTTCCAGAAGTCCACTTAAGCCAGAACGCATATGTAAAAACTAGAATTTATATATGTATTTATAATGTCAACTTTGTGTCAAATTGACGCGTCACCTAAATTGCAACAAAGTGTTTGGCTAAGCAATCAAAATGACACAATTTAAGCAAGATTTAATAGGAGAGTTATTATAAAAGAACACTGACTGCCTGAATGTTGACACCTTAACTGGTTTATTAGTAAAACACTGCCGCTTAACAAAAAGCACACATATAATGGTATGATAATTCAGGCCAAAGTACCCAGGGCTGTACTTTAGACATCCCTCTACAATCCCTATTATTTAGTTTTAATAAGCTACATATGAAAATCTTTGAAGCTTTTTAAATTTAAAAATAATTAATTTTGGCATTGAAAAACCAACTCTGGAAAATATTAACCAAGCTTTATAAGTAATTTACATAGTGTTTTTCTACTTTAATGCTGACTGTCAGTATGTCAAAGTCAAAATTAAAGTGTTTTTTATGCTGAAAAACTAAATTAAATATTTTTGACTATTGTGACTACCAGAATGTCAACTTTTTATTTAAACATGGGTTTTTCTATTCTTTACTAATAAACTAGCTCTAAAATCACTTTCCATACTTCTATAAACTATTTACTTAATAATAAAATTTAAAACAGGTTATTGTTATTTAATTTTATTCATGTTTCACATGATTATTCTTACTTTATGAACTCTACTCTAATTATTGTAGGACAAATCTTCCAAGAAGCCACAAAAGAACCCCAAGTCAACCAAGAAAGTACCCAAAGCCTCTGGAAAGACCCAAAGCCCCTACTCCAACAGAAAATCAGCCAAAGAGCCCTCAAAGAAACAAAAGACAACAGAGAAGACCCCAGACCCTGAAAGCAAAGAGCCCTTCCCTAACCCCTCCTCTTCTCTAAGCTGGTACCAATCAGAAGGAGATGAGGTTCCACTAAACAAGCAAGGAAGAAAGAAGATACCCAAGAGTCCAGAACCCCAGTCAAGCCCAGATGAGTCAAGCTCAAAGGAATCAAGCTCATCCCAGTCCAAGAAGCGCAAGAATCTAACTCCAGATAATTCCCCTCCACTGCCCAACAAATATGCACCAATTGGCACATGGGATCCCATAAAGGTTCTCAATATATGTAACATCAAAGGAGAGTTTAAGCTCCCAAAAAGTTCCCTCGGGGTTTCCCTCCAATGCCTGTCAAAGGAGGTGCAAGTTTAGTCTGTGATAGCTATGTTTTTAATTACAACAATCAGAAGAGAGCAGGAAAAAGAAAACACTATGTGTTTGAAGATAGAATCTGCGCTGCCAGGATCAACACAGAAGGATGGGATAAAGTCACTAGTGAAAAAGGAGAGCACACATGCAATGCTCCAATCAATCTTATTGAAAAGCTTCTAAAGTGGTACCCCTACCAAATGGTCCCAGTCTCCAAAGACATCAAGGCTTCTGATCTGGAAGTTAAGGCCACCACACACCTAAGTAATGAGAACCTGAAGCTCATCCCTGATTGCAACCAGTTAGTGAAGTACATATGTGACAAACACCGTGATCTATTCCCCCATAAGAAATCTGCCATGGTCCAAGGAGAGTTAGTCTTAACAGATGAGCTGAAGATGTTCAATGATGATGAGGTATTCCTTTTACATGATGATGGGCCTACAGCAGAGGCAAGAATTATATGCTATGCTACACAACAGAACCTGGGGCAGTTAAGAGATTCAGAGACCTGGTTCTGTGAAGGTACCTTTGCAGTATGCCCCCGCCTTTTTTTACCAACTATGGGTTATACATTCCCTCATTGAAGGCAAGGTGCTCCCATTTGCCTACTTTCTGCTTCCTGGGGCAATATAAGAGATCTACACCAAGGCCTTTAAAATCCTTCAGGAGGGCATCAAATCCCTACCCAGTAATAAAAAGAGTCCCCCTGGCCATAACACCAGAGCCAATTCAGATAATGATGAAAAGGATGAAGCCACTCTTGCTACAGAACAAGAAGCTCATGATAAAGCACTTGGCCCCTCAACTATAATCATGGACTATGAAGCTGCCCAGTATAACGCTTTTATAAATACCTTTGATGGAGAGGTCCAGGGGTGTTTTTTCCATTATCAACAGGCTGTCAACAGGCAACTAAAAGGTCTACCTGAGCTCAGCAAGCTCCACCGTCTAGATACATCAGGAAAGTGTAAGTTCTTAATTCAGCAGTTTGTAGCACTAGCCTTTGTAAAGCCAGAGAATACTGGACAAGCCTTTGACCTCCTATGCCAGGATCCATATGCCAAGAAACATAAGGATGCCTTCTACCCTTTCATTAAATATTATGAACCACAGTGGATTGGATGTAAGTTCACTAAGCGCCAGAGGAAGCCCAGAGCCAAAGCCAACTGGAACTGCTATCAGGAATTTCTTAAGGATGAGATGAAAACAAAATCATCTTTGGAGTGCTGGCATAAGCATATCAAGTCCTCCTTTGAAAACAAGCCCAGATACAACACCTTCTATGAGCACCTCAAAGTCCAACAGGGGAAGACTGCTGCATCCATCAGAGATATTGAGAACCACCCATCCAGGAAGAAGAGAAGCACCAAAGAGAAACAATATCAAGAGAAGATCAAGGACGTTGTCAAGGCCAAATATAAGCTTTCAGAGATTGGGGAATACATCAAGAAGATTGCCACAGTTCTTAATGGCAACCAGGTGATCACAGTCTAGCTTTTAATTAAAATTATTGAGTATTGTCCAATTTTGTATATAGTTTTTATATGTTAATTATAATATTTTTAAATAAATAGTTATTTTAAATAGCTCATTAATAATTTATTATACTGTTTTTATAAAAATCATTGATTTTCTATTGATAGTTTGATGCTTTAGACTGTATTACGTGGCCTATATTGGTATTTTACTAGTAAATTATGTTTTTTTGTAGTTTTCAATATAAAAAACATTATATTGCTGATTCTGATTATTATATTTTTCTATAATATGTGAAAATTTTATGCAGTTTCTTTTTGCGTATTGGATTTATTTTTGTTTTTATAAGTGGAAAAAAATTATTATAGTAAAGATAGCTAATTTCACAGTGAATGATTTTTGAAGTTTATTTTTATGAATTTTTTTAATTGTCATGTATAATTTTTTATGGACTTTTTAAAATCTATGTTGTCACATTACCCTATTAAGTATCTTAAAGCTTAATTTTTATTAAGTAAAATGTTCAGAAAACAGGTTTCTGCTTATTAAAAAAGTGTCAACATTTAGTACTGTAAATTCAGAACCTGAATGTAAAAATGCGGGATTGTCAAATCCTTGGTCCAAAATTTTAATCACTTTTGTGGGATGGCCTTTTTTAATTAAATTGATTTTTTTGAGTATTTATTTGAATATTTGAAAATGCGGGAACTCATAGACACTTTGCAAAGTTCAAGTCAAACTGCATATTTCCAATGGATGAAATGAATTAACTGGAATCAGATTTGAAGTGTTCAAATCCATCAGCCATTTTAATTAAGTTTACCATGTTTTTTGAACTTGCGGGATTGTCAAATCCAAGAACCAAATTTCAAATCACTTTTGAATGGCACTAGTCAACTCAGATATTAATTGCAGGAACTGGAATCAAAATTTAATGTACAGTAAGCACACTAGGAAACACCAACCCAAATAAAGAAGCTTCACTCTGGATTAAATCAAATGAAAAATGAAATTTTGATAGCCATATTTAGACATGAAAATTAAGTGAGATGTGAAATTATCTAAACATGGAAAGTATACAATATTATTCACTTCAAATCACTGATATAGAAACCCTGATACTATTCAAGGCTAAATCAAGAGAAAACAACTACTTACAACTAAGCCAATAACTCCAAATAAATACATATTTAATTTAAAATATATTTTTTTATTTTATTTTTATGGACCATCAATTGCATTCCCAACCTGCTTCTGCACCAGCCCGCGGGGCAGCCTGTCCACAAGGGCGTCCCAGAAGTTCCATGAACAGACCCAGAACCCAACTCAAGGGGAGTCATGCCAATACACAGGCCTCCCAAGGTGTCAGCGCCAGCCAACCACCTCCTGCATCCCAAGCCAGAACTACTAGCTTGAATCCCAGTCAGAAGCCACTCCCAAGGCCAACCACAAAAGTCTCCTACACCAGGGTCACCGGGAATAATGAGATTACTTACACCTCCACCCTTTACCCAGTTGTCACTTGGCCCCGCACTCTTGATCCAAGAGTTACTACTTCCTTCCCTTGCGTCTTTGACACCACCTACAAGCCATTGGCAGCCACTGTTGAGCCATCTGCGCCTATTGTGTATTCAACCATTGATGGCACCAGTGCAAGCAAGCGTGATCCCACCTTCTAGATGAAGGTCCCTGTCCCCTGTGTTGAGCCTGGTAGCCAGGATGTCGTGGTACCTGCCAAGGGCCGGTGTCGGTTGACAGATAGTGAGCATGAAGCTCTCCTCAACTGCTTGAACAGGGGAATGGTGGTTTGGGATATTGCATCCTGATTTGGTGTCACAGCCAGATACATTGCCAACATCAACACCAAGTATGGCAATACTGGGCAAATTGCCAAATCCACCAAGGCAAAAAGAAAGCCCAAACTCCTTCAGCCTGTTCACATTGATGCAATCAAGCAGTGGGTAGCCAAGGACTGCCACCTGGAAACACTTGCTGTCCAATCAATGCTTGCCACAAAGTTTGGGCTTTCTGTTTCTAAAACCCTTGTTTACAAAACAATGGTTGATTTGGGCTTCTTGTGGAAGGTGCTCGGAGTTTCTCTATACAATAGGAACAGTGAAAAGACCATCAAGGATCAACACATTTATGCCAAGACATATCTGGCACTAAAGGAGACTGGGAATGTCCAGTTCTTCTATATCAATGAATTGTTGTTTTCCTCCTCACTCGGGTCTAGGCATGGGTGGGTTGAGAAGGGGTCCAAGGACATTATAGCCTATTGTGCAGCTGTCTGTTCCCAGACCTATTCCATGGTTGCGCTTCTTGGTCCTTGCGGGTTGGACCAGTATCAGATGATTAAAGGCTCCCATAACAGCAGGATTTTTCTCAATTTTCTCTGAGCCGTCAAGGAGTACCTTTGGATAAATTACAGCAGCACAACCAACGTTGTTGTGCTTGATAATGTCGGGCTCCAAAAAGTGGATCTGGTTGTGTCAGAATTCCCCCCATCAACAAAAACAACCACACCTCCAGCCACCAACTTACCAAATGTCCAATGAGACTTCTCTTCCTCCCGCCATATTCCCCATTCCTGAATCCAATTGAGGAAGTGTTTGATTGGATCAAGAATAAGGTGAAACAAGGCCTTCCTCAAGACACTGAGGATCTATTCAATATTCTTGAGGTCAGCCAATTTGCAATGCCACCCAATGTGGTGGCAGCTTTTTACAAGCACTTGGAATCCTTCCTCCCTAAAGCCCTGGCCTCTGAGCCAATCAGATAAATGGGCGCTCTGGGTTTTATTTAGTTTTACTCTTATTTAGTTTGTTTTTAATAGGACTCAATAATTATTATTTATATATAATAATGTGATGTTTGATTGTATTATAGAAATATAAGAATACATAGAAAAGGTAAGTAAAATTAATTATACTAGGTAAGATGAAAATAAATTTTATTATAATGCACTGAATATTATTATTGGCTTTTGCGCTAACAAATGAATAAATTAAAAAAAGATAGAAATAAATTAGTTTATTTAAATAATTTTGAATCCTTGATGGTACTTTGGCTTTTTTTAGCCACAAATCAGACCTTGCATGCCATCATCTGATCCTTGTTATTTCAGTGCCACTATAGCCATACAACACAACCACCAATGATTTTCATGTATTGCTTACTAATTAGTACTTAGGACACAGGTAAAGTATATTGAATATGTTTAACAAATCATATTACAAGGGAAAGGTAATTCAAGTTCTAAACAATCATTTGTTTAGAACAATAGTGGAGCAGGCCGCATTATGCAGATAAATTCAATTCTCAATGTTTATCTATGTGATAAATAAATCCGTACTCAAAGAGCTGATAAATAAAAACATTTTTAACTTATTTTTAATATTTGACGTGGTCACAACTTTAACTAATGTCTTGTAATATATTTAGATATATTAATATTATAATTTACATACTAAAAGTTAAAATAGAAATTAAAATATTAAAAGAGAAATTATAATTATAAATTGTAAAAGTTAATATTAATGTTTAAATATTTTAAATTTAACTATTTTTATTAAATTGTGATTTATTCTAATATCAAAATATTTTTAATATTTAAATATGTAATATTAAAAATTTTATAGTAAAATTTTAATAGTACATATTTCAGTATTAAAAATATTTAGTATTAAAATATAAAAAATTAATTTGCAAGGGGAAAATATATATTGGGGGGATGCTAATTGTAAAGGGAATGTGATTATTCCGGGGAATTATACCCTGAAATTAAATTTTCAGCTAATGCATCTAATTGAATTCATGTACTCTTCTGTATGTGGTGAACAACCCTGGATGTGATTGCTAGAGGGGTGGCTCCCTGTACCCCGGTGGTTGCTGATTGTTTGATCAAAGGCAAGCGGGTGAGCGTATCAACTAGTAGGTTTTTTTGGGGGGGGGCACATAGTACCTGTATAGCGTTGCCAATGCAAATGAATCACAGAGGACGTGCTCAACTGTCCTGTATCCCTGTGGTGTTTTCTGGCAATTGAGGGCTACACGGCAAATGTCCATTCAAATGAGTACATCCTCCAACTTTTGACATTGGTTTTTAATATGCAGTGTAGGAGGATTCCCAGGTATACTGCAACATAGATTCTTTGCAAGGTATACTTTTCTGAAAACGTGCATAATTTTTTGAATTTTTCACTAACCTATTAATATAGGACATTTGGTTGAACTTGAAGAGGGTTCTGGGGGGCGCCTGACTTGAATCAGCCCCCCGGGCCTTGGCAAATGAAATAAATAAAGGTTTAAAATAATTCACAAGGACTTCATCCCAGACTTTATTTGATAGTGCCTTAAAAACTTCATTAAAAATTGAAGATTTCAAATATTCATTTCCTATTTGAAAGTCAGTTTTTGTTAAATTCTTTTCATATTTGTTGATGTTTGTGAAGGGGAATTGTTGGATGCTTTTGAATATGTATTAATCAAAGTTCAGTTTGATATCTCCGTGAATTTCATTCATTTCCTTGATTTTGATAGTTGTTCCTAGTTTATATGCTTCTCTTATCCATGGCAAGCACCCCGCAGGTGGTGAATATTCCCTATCTTGAGCTTCAATATTAAAAAAATTATTTATATTCTGTTGAATTGTTTTATTTATTTTATTTTTATTTATTTTCTTTACAGGGGCCACCAATGACTGGTAACCCCCGTAAAACCAAATCAGTGTATAAGCCGCCACTTCCGTGACTTCTTCCCCATTCCTGGTGATGACAGAAATAAAAATAAGTAAAACATAAAAAGACTTACTAATTGTTTCCCCTGTGGCCCCCTCAGCCACAGGCGCCACTTTGGAAAACTTCATGAGTGTTGGATGCACTTCATTAATTTTTCTAGGCTTAATTTTTCTTATATTTCTTGCTACTTGTGCTTCTTCTTGGTTTTCATTTGATAAAGCTTCTTTATTTCTTGAAGCGCTTCTGCTTCTTGCTTGTGTTTCATTTTCATCTGTTTCCATTTGGTTGGTTTCCTCTTCATTTGTGTTGAATTCCTTTTGATTTTCTGTTCCTTCAATTATTTTGATCTTATTTTTTTTGGCCCCCTGCCAGAACTCCCACAAATTGTAGGCCGTGTTGTTGAACTTGAGACTTGATATAATTGTTCCCTGTAGATTAAGTAATTTTTCTTTATTCTTTTCATCTATAATATTTCCCAATTTATACAGAGCATCCTCTTTTGACTGGATTAGTGGCTGGCCCTTGTTACCCAGCTTTCCTGTCACTATTTCCCTGATATTTCTTTCTATTTCAACAACCTTTTTCAGGTTTGCTTCTAATTTGTTAACCAAGTTATAGATTGTTGACATATTGTTTGAATTACATCAAAAAACTGGGGTTTATAATACTATCTTCAACGCATACATATTTTTTATCATCATTAATAAATTAAAGACAATAAACGTAAATATTGGATTAGAATATTGCAATTAGACCCCAACTCTTGATAATTTGATATTATGTGCATAACTCAATGCATTTTGTTTAATGAAATTCATTGTAAATAAGGCTTTTGTCATTGTAATTTATTGAAATGGATTGTGTTTATATTAGGGCCATTACTACTTAGTACAAATATTGATACATAGTGCATTTTACAGCCTGTATATTTACCTATTGGTAATAATTCTGTAAACTTTTCAGTCAGATTTTACAAGGTAATAATATTGTAATTTGTTAATAAATTACAGTTTACTGTCATTAATTGGTTGATTTTCTTTGCTGTGGCAACTGTGTATTTTCTGATTTTTATGCACTAGTATCCAATTGGTTGGCTTCACATCCAGCTACACAGGCTATAAGAAAACAAGCTGCCATCCCAAGACTGGATGTGGTTGGGATGGCGTCTTGTTTTTCTATAGCCTGTGTAGTTGGATGTGAAGCCAACCAATTAGTACTAGTGCATAAAAATCAGAAAATACACAGTTGCCACAGCAAAGAAAATCAACCAATTAATGACAGTAAACTGTAATTTATTAACACATTACATTATTATTACCTTGTAAAATCTGACTGAAAAGTTTACAGAATTATTACCAATAGGTAAATATACAGGCTGTAAAATGCACTATATATCAATATTTGTACTAAGTATTAATGGCCCTAATATAAACACAATACATTTCAATAAATTACAATGACAAAAGCCTTGTTTACAATGGATTTTATTAAACAAAATGCATTGAGTTATGCACATAATATCAAATTATCAAGAGTTGACATCTAATTGCAATATTTTAATCCAATATTTATTTTTATTGTCTTTAATTTATTAATGATGATGAAATATATGTATGCTCATAATTTTAAGCTATTTATAAAATATACAACATTGTATTAATTATGGGAAATGTTGATAATGTAAAAAGGAAGTATTATTAAATATGAATTGAAAGAGATATATCAACTTTAATAAGTTATCACAAAGAAAAGATTTATTTACTAATCAAAGGACGGGAAGTAGAGGGAATGGGTGGAATGAACATTGCCTTCATCTGCACCTGTGAAAGAGGCAGCATCAGAGATAGTGGGGAGGGAATGGGTGGTGGTTTGAGAGTCAGGGTTGAAAGGCAGGTGGCTTGATGAGGGGTTGAGGAGGCAGGGTTTGTTGACTGGGAAGGGGCAGCAAGAGCTGATTGCTTGAATTGCTTGAATTCTTCTTCTGTCAAATATACTGGCTTGAAAAAACGGATGGACTGGCGTGGGGGGGACAGGGGTCCTTTCTGGACTTATCACTATCACCTGCATAGAAGGTGATGAGATCAAATAATTCCTGGACAGACGCAGAAGGGAAAAGCTCATACCCCTTATCAATTTGGGTGTATAGTTTGTTGTAGGTGGCAGGCTTTAAGCGCCTGAGGGCAGAACCAAAATTGTAGAGACATACCTCTGCAAAATGCATGTTGGCGTAGTTGATGGGGTAGGACCAGCAGGTATGCCCTGCAGCTCTGATTTCTTGGGTAGCCCATTCCTGCTGCTCCATCTCTGCACTCAGTACAACTGTGTGCATGGTGTTTTGTGTGGCCCACTCCTCCAGCATGGCCTTGAGCTCCGTCTGGTAGGCATATCCATCTGCAGTGTTTGATATTGCCAAGTAATAATTGACACCCAATAGAGAAACTTCCAATAAAACCCCAACAAAACAATACAAGATTGGGCCGCGCTTGTACACATCAGACTGGATACGCTTTTCTCCAAAATCTTGAATACTTGCAGAAATCTTAGCGTATGATAGGAAAATTACGTCATTACAGGCCCTCATTGCCCTTCCTTTGATAAAATTAATAATAGTTGAATTGTAGGGGTCAGTGTCCACCAAAATGGGGCCACTGAGAACTTGATTGGACAAGATTCTAGCAGCAACCACAACTCCATGCATCCATGAATTCACCATCCTTTTGTTGGTGAAGATGCTGTGGAGTCCAAACTGGAGACTTACCTGGACCAGGGGCATCTGCGGGTCATGTTCCATAATGGCTATGATAAGGAAATTGGCTGTGTCACCTTTGGTTGAAGTACAGGCACCAGCCAGGGTCTTCTTGGTAGGGGGGCACAGTTGGTGTGGGCTTGCAGGGTTGCAGCCACAGTGGACTTTGCAAACCCCATTGTGGCCGCAATTTCCCCAAGTGACATAAGTGCCCCTTGCTTTTCAACCATTTTGAGAACATTCTCCGGAGTGATTAGTTTTCTTCTGCGTCTTGCAGGCTGATTGGCTGGGAGTGGGGTATGTCCATCTTGTGACCTGGTCAATGAAATCTGATTAGCTGTTTTGGGGTCCTGGGCTCTCTGGGTGACCCCATGGCTAAAATGGCTGGTTCTGGATGCCATTGCTGATAAGGGATTTGGGTTAGCAGCTGCCTGTGCGTGATTGTCAAACAGGGCCATGCTTGAGGACAAAGGAGAAAGAACAGACTCCTGGGTAATGCTTGCAGAGGGGCCTGCGGGTTGGGAGTGGCCATAGACAGAGGCTTCACTGTTAAGAGACCCAGTGTAGCACTGCATAATTTTGTCAAGGACAGGGAACAACTTGGTGACTTGGTTATTGTTGAACGAAGACATAATAAATTTTTATTAAAAAAAGTTTAAACTCAAAAAGAGGAATGTATATTTTAGTCAATTTTTTTGTTAAATATGTTAATTTTGTGAATATTATGATCTAAATTTTAGCTGTCCTAAATTGGAATAGGGTGATTTTTGAGAATGCCTATGATTCCTAAAAGAGTTAGCACAAATCCACTCTATATTCTTTAGCATCCTTTTTGAGATTCCCATAAATTATATTTATTTCAAATTCCTCTCAATTATGCTTTGTAACTTGGTTTTGGATTTGACAATCCCTCAATTTCAGATTTGTTAATTTTTACATGATGTCTATGATTTGTTTGAAATACAGGAAATCTCAATTTTTACATTAGAATCCTGCATTTCTGATTCATGTATCCCGCATTTGTTTGTTGGGTTTTATATTTTGTTAGTTGAGTTATCTGCTCAAGAGATTCAAAATTTGCCAATTTAAATAAACCAAATAAAGTCAAATTAAATGGTTAACTTTATTTAATATTTTACTTTTCACTAAGCTGATTTTCCTGCAAAATTGATTCAAAATTTGGACCTAGGATTTGACAATCCCGCATTTTTACGTTCAGGTTCTGAATTTACAGTAGTCTTAATGAGTTAAAACTCAATTCTGACTTTTCAATGCTGTTGAAATTAAAGTATGTTTAATTCTGATTTTCAACATAAAGTAAGTTGATTTGCGGAATGAGTTAATTATGGCAGTTGCCTATGATACACCCACACTGGGGCTCACGCCAACGGCCTCAGGATCAACCATGTTTGGATATCTCACCTTGATATGCCTCACATTCATGAAATCCCTCCTACTTGTCTGCTACACATTTCTTTGCTGCTTCCAGGCTCACCAATCTAGAGGAGATGATACCCAACCCACTAATACCCACCAGGTTCAGAATGTTATCCTAAGCCAACTTTCTAAATCCAAGATCTATTCTTCCAAGAAACTAGCAATATTCACCTTTTTCTCCTTCTTTCACACCTTTTTTGAAGCCAAGCCATCCTGCTTTACCACCAACATCCAAAAGGTCCTTCACGTGGCAAATCAACTCACTGGTCAACAAAAAGACTGGTTTGCTGCCATTGTGCTAAAAGAACCTGGATTATGTCATGACTTTAACTCCTTCAGCCAGAAGTTATTGGACTCAGTCAGCTCCCCTGAGGATCTAAATGATACCTGTTGGAAACTGTACTCTCTGAGACAAGGGATGTCTACCACTGCCCACTACACCAAACAGTTCTCAAAGCTCAAGGAAGCTCTTGGCCTGGATAGTGATGAAGCCTGTTACTTGTATTACGCAGGTCTCTCACCCCAAGTCCAGGAGTTCTTCCTCCACTATAAGCTTCCTGAGACTTACAATGAGGTCATCCAAGACGTCCAAATTTGGGGAACATGGTATGAAAATATCCTCCCTGCCAAGGCCACCCACCTCAACTCTGTCCAAGTTGAGATTGCTGGACCACCCACCAATGCCAAAGCCTCCCATCTTGAGGTGATCCCCAGACCTGGGGGGCTTTATGCTATCCAGTGAAGAGAAGGCCTGCCGCGTGGCACAAGGTCTCTGTTTGTACTGCGGCCTTGCAGGTCACACAGTGATGAACTGTTCCACTACACGACCCAATCCTTTTAAACCTCCCTCAAATCTCCAGCCCCTTATGGCAGCTGAGGAAGGAGGTAATAAAGCAACCACTTTTCTCTATTCCACTGTTCCCATCACCATGGCTTCCAACACCCAAAAAAATACACACCACCACCCTATTTGACACAGGAGCCATAAGAAATTTCATTGGCCATCTCCTGGTGAAAATTCTTGGCAAGCAGGCCACACCAGGGGGAACCTCCAAGCTGGCTGATGGGAGCACTCCCCTAGTATACCAAGTCATGGAACCAACCACCGTGGAAATTGGGGGATGAGGTTTGAAATAAACTTCTCATCCCTGGAGCACCTTGTTTTCCCTGTCATACTAGGAATGCCTTGGTGGCAGGAAGCCCCCTGCAACATCAATTGGGACACCCATCAGGTTCACATCTCCAGTCTGGGTCAGACTGGCACCACTTGGGAGCAATCCTACGCCCACCAGCATGGTCATGCCCATATTAGTGATTCCCCACCTAGATGAGATGTTGGAGGAGTACACCAACATCTTTAGAAAATTCCCAATGTAAGGCCTCCCTGAAAAAAGAGCAAGTGATCTCATAATTGACCTTCTACCTGGTGAAACCCCAAAATGGGAAAACTTTTATCTCACCACATACCCACAAGGTCTGGTACTAAAAGAATACATCTCCAACTTAATGGCCAAAGGATACATGAGACAATCCTAATCCTCCTGCTCATCACCAATCTTCTTTGTTAAGAAAGGGGATGGAGGACTACGCCCATGTGTAGATTACAGCCCCCTTAACGTCATCACAGTCAAAGACCAATACCCTGTTCCATTGGCAGAACAGCCCACGGACAGACTGACAGGCGCCTTTGTATTTTCAAAACTGGACCTCTGTAATGCATACAACCAGGTCAGGATTGCAGAGGAGACAAGTGGAAAAAAGCAGTTAGAACAGTCTTTGCCCTTTACAAAAACCTGATCATGCCCTTTGGACTCTGCAATACACCCTCTGCCTTCCAAGCCCTGATGAACAAGATCCTCTTTGGCCTCCTGGATGTCTGTGTAGTGGTTTACCTAGACAACATTCTAGTGTATTCCAAGGATAAAGCCTCACACTTCTGTGATCTAAAGAAGGTCCTGGAACACTTACGCCAGGCCAAGCTGTACTGCAAAAGGGAGAAATGTGAATTCCTCAAACCAGAGGTAGAATTCCTGGGGTACACAATCTGGAAAGGCGGCTTTGCCATTGCGCCATCCAAAATTGCAGCGGTAATAGAATGGCAGATCCCAGATATCTGATCAAAACTGAGAGGTTTACTAGGGTTGGCTAACTTTTTCTGTAAGTTCTTTAAGACTTTTGTAAATATAGCAGAGCCCCTCACGTCCTTGACTGTCAAAATTGTCCCTTAAATTTGGACAGAAGAGGCCCAGAAGTCATTTGAGACCCTCAAGACTGCCTTCACCACAGCGCCGGTACTCCAACAGCCTGACCCCAAGCTCCAATTTTTTTGGAGACTGACGCTTCAGACTTTGCCTTAGGCGCAGTCTTGCTTCAGGAAGGGGAGCCTGGAGTATACCACCCTGTGGCATACTTCTCTAAGAAGCTGTTGAGTTGTGAAAAAAACTACAATGTGTGCAAAAAGGAACTCATGGCCATAGTTAAAGCCTTTGAACACTGGAGACAATACTTAGAAGGAGCCAAACACACTGTCATTGTATGCACCACCCATAGGAACCTTTTATACTTCACAGAAAAGAGGAAGATTTGACAACAACTTGCCAGATGGGCTCTGGATTTGTCCTCCTATGACTTCAAGATCAGTTACATACCAGGACACACCAACAATGCACCAAACGCCCTGAGCAGACAAGAAGACCACAATGACAGAGACCATTCATACAGCCACTTCAACACCCAACCAGTCTTAAACACCAATCAGTTCTTAATGGCTGTCCTTGGGGCCTCCCAACCACTCTCATCCTTGGAGAAAGAGGTGAAGAACGCCCAGAAGGACTCCCCACTCATCAAAGACCTAATTGCCAAAATAAACTCTGCAAAACCCAACCCCAACTACTCTACCCATAATGGCTTCCTTTACAGACTCAATAGATTTGTGGTACCCCCAGGAGCAATTCAGAATCAGGTCCTACAAGAGCTACATGACTCCCTGCTAGGCAGTCACGGAGGAATCAAGAAAACTATGGCACACCTTTGAATCAGCTACTGGTGGCCATCCATGTTTCCCCAAGTGAAAGACTACATTTCACAATGCGTCCCATGTATGAGGAACAAACACTCCACACAGAAGCCACAGGGGTTGCTTCAACACCTCCCAATCCCATCCATGCCATGGGAATCTATCTCCATGGACTTCATTACGTACCTACCTCCCAGTCAAGGGTTCACAGGGATTCTGGTTATTGTGGACCACCTCACCAAAGCCACAGAGCTCATTGCTTGCTCCTTAGGAATGTCGGCCACTTCCATAACTTGGTTATTCCTTAACCACATCTACTGCCACCATGGTCTCCCTAAATATATTGTTTCAGACAGAGGGACCCAGTTCACTTCCAAATTCTGGGGCAAAATAATGCTACAACTCCAAGTAAAGCTCAACCTGTCAACAGCCTTCCACCCTTAAACCAATGGACAAACAGAGCAAGTTAACCAGATACTGGAAATTTATCTCTGCGCCTATGTCAACACTAAGCAGGGTAATTAGGCAGAACTACTACCCTTGGCCCAGTTTAGCTACAACAGTTCTTACCACTTGGGAGCCAAGATGTCCCCATTTACGGCCAACTACAGGTTCTCCCTGTAAGAAATCCCCACCAAAGGCTGTCCAGGGACAATACCTCAAGCTAATGAGTACTTCCAAAATCTAAGGGATACCCAGATACACCTACAGACTAACCTCAGAGATGCTCAACAGAAGTACAAGGTCCAAGTCAACAAACACTGACAAACCAACCCAGAATTTTAAGTAGTTTCAATGTATACCTTGACACCAAGAACCTCTAGATCAACCAAGTGAGTAGAAATCTAGGACACTGCCGCATTGGACCCCTCAAAGTACTCCAGCAAATCTCTGACACGGCGTACAGAGTACAGCTCCCTGAATGGCCAAGTGCCCACAACGTCTTCCATGTATCCAAATTAGAGGCAGAGAGAGAAAGCCCCCACATGCATCAGGCTAAAGACAGCAACCCCTGCCAATAATTCTAAAACACACCCCAGAGTGGGAGGTGGAGGCCATACTAGGATACATGAAAGTTTGCAACCAGGTCCAGTACCTAGTTTCATGGGTAGGGTATCCTCTGGAATCAAACTTGTGGGAACCCGTAAAGAATCTTGCCAACGCTCCTGACCTTATTGCCCAGTACCACCAACAGACAGGTCTGCCAAGAAGGGAAGGAAAGGGACTGTCAGGAATATTCCTGACAACGCCTTGTGTCAAGATAAACTTTTGTGCGCAATTGAGCTCAAAGAGAAAAATAAAAAATTGCAGCAGTTCCCCCTGATTGGGGAAACTACCACAAAACACTGGGCCAAAGAATAAAAAATTAAAAAATGGAATTTTGGGGAAAACAGGTTTTATACCCCAGCCACAGACTGCGCGACCAGCTGCCAGCCAGCCAGTCCCCCAGCCAGCTGCAGGGGACAGCGCACCTCCCACAGCGGGACCGTTCACCTCTGCCAATTGGGGAAATTGCCTAATTAGGAACCCCCAAAAGGCAATTTCCCCAAACCCAAAAGGAGGGGGAACTGCTGCCCAAATTTGGAATCTACCAAATTTGGAAGGGACTGACAAGCTTCCCAACAAAATCATTCCTGCATTAACTGTAGAAGTCAAATTTGGATGCATGAAAGCATCCAATGATACACCAAACCAATGCAAGCCCAGAAGTAATAATTCATTGCCTGCACATCACTTCCAATTCCCTCCCAAAAGGGAATTCCAGACAACACCAAGTATTTGGGGTTTCCTGTCCAATGTTTTACTCTATTCATGCCCCACAAGGATGATAGTATATAATAAAGCCAAATCACTTGATGATAGTTTGTGCTATCATTGAGTGAAATTTCCCCCTCAATAGTATCATATAAATCAATAAAAAAACTTTACCTACAAGAAGCCAAACAATACACTAAGCTTTGTCTGCCCTTCCCCGGGATCAGAAGATAAATTGTCTAATCTTCTCAGCTGTCCTCACAGCATGCCTAGGGATTAGGGGCCACCAATATAACCACCAGCATGGGCCATTCAACAAACCACCTGGCAAGTATTACTACAAGGAGCTGGCGCAGCTAAACTCCTCTGAGCAGTACTCCTGGCTCACGCTGGTATTGCCCCACTCCACCCAGTCTGTAGCCATATTCACCTGTATATACTACATACTCACGTATTTTGCCAGTAATTTTGGACGCTATAACGTGCACGCCAAAGTCTTTCAATTAATGATGACAGTCTATCCAATTGTGACGGTGCTAACAGGCTTCCATGTTGCCAGCTTGGTCCCTTATTTTGCTAGAATACTCCCCCAATTGTTGGGTCTTTATAGAGGGCAGCACTCCCATAGTGTGGATCTAATGTTAAAGAAGACAACATCAGCCAGATAGATGTCTATGTGGCTGGCAGGATATACTGAGGCCTGGTGCCCACATCCCTGAATGGCCTCAAGGGCAGTGGAGCTACTCTCCATCTGGTGGCTGAAGAAATCCTGATGCTTTGAATTTGAGCCATCTCAGGAGTTGAGTAATCCACTGAGGATGTGGCTGTACTTGTAGCCATTGTTAAAATCTGGGTTTGTCCAATAGTAGACAAAACCCTTGGCTAAAACAGCCAGAAATGCACCAATGAACGTCCCCTTATTAACCTTCTTCCTTCCTTTTTGAGTGGTGGCTCTTCCTTGCTTGCCAAAATCATCAAAAGCTATTGATAACTTGTAATATGAGACAAACATGACGTCATCTGAAAAACTTGTCAGGCATTTGACTAGGGTGGATTAGATGGTGGGATCATATGGGGAATCCTCAGCGCCCTCTCATTGGTTGCCGGAAACATTGATCAGCACACAGACTGACACCACCTTCCCATACATCCAGAGCTGCACCATGCGCTTGAAGACTCATATGTTATGGTGAGTGAGCTGTTTGCGGACCTGGGTTAGGGGAAGCTTGGGGTCCCGCTGGAGGAGGTTAAGAATTATTAGGTAGACCTTGGTTATCTGGGAATCAGGGGCTTCTTTGGCTTCTTGGCTGTCCTAATCAGATTCCCCTTGTTCATTAGGTTGTTGAACTCCCGCATTATGGTGGCTTGGGTGAATTGCAACTGGGCGGCAATCTGGTCCCATGATAGACCCTGTAGGTTTAGTGCCACACTTTCCTGGAGAATTTTGGTGGTGATGATTTGTTGTTTGGGGCACTGGGCTGCGGGAGCTGAAGCCTGATTGGCTGTAGGGGGCAGGTTGGCTAGTGACAGGAAGATGTTCCAAATCAAGGTTGCCATACTGATTGATTAGTTGGCAGGCAGCCTGTGTGGGGGTGGGTACAGAAGCAGGGGCAGAGCTAGACACTGTGTGACTACTGAACAAGTCAAAGCCATAGGGGTTGGTGGTCAGGTACAGGTCAGCTTCCTTGCTACCCGCCTCAAAGGCTTGGGTATAAATGGGTGCCTCCACGCCCTGAGCCTTGCCTCCATTGAAGCTGGCTTGGCTGCTGCTGGCGCCGTTGAAGATGTTGCTGTTGAAAACCATATTGAAAAAAACCTAGGATAAAATCACTAAAAGTAGAAATTTTAAATTTTAATGATTTATTTTTATTTTAATCTTGAGTCCATATTTGGAAGGTTCTCAAAACCATTCCATACAAATCTGGAGCCATGAAAATGAATAAAATGTCTCTGTTCCTAAGTTAGATAGCTGTTGATTGGCTGTTAAACTGTTATTTTTCTATTTTAGGCTGCTCATATTACACATCTTGTGTGAGTTCATTTCATTTTGTGCTTGTGGAATCTTGCTTCTAGATTGCTCAAAATTTATTTCATTTTAGTCCTTCTGTTGGTGCCTCATATGAATCTGATTGGATTATAATATACTCTGGGATGGCATCCATCCATCTCACTTGTTGTGTCAGTTCATTTTGTTTGTGGTTTGAACTACACCTGTTGTGAATGCCGTCATTCACCATGTTTTGATTTCACCTTTGTTGGGTTATTTCAAGGACAAATATCTCTCTTTTGCTTTTGCCCTTTGAAATGAGTCTGGCTCCAAATTGGGAAATACAATTGTTCAGTTTCATATTTCTGTGCAACTCACTTGCCCCACTCATGCTTGTGGCAAGTGATCCTACCATCCATGTGCTGTTTTGTGGTAAAGCTACACAGTATATAATCCCCATTTCTATACCCAATAAAATTTAAGTTCTATTCACATTTTGTCTTTGTGTCTCCACGTACTTTGGCGCCTCTCTAGCCATGTCTAGCAGATATTATTCAATCAGGGCCACAATGTAATCACATAGCCTTCCCTGCCATTCTAACCAAGACTTAGTACAAATCCAATCCTAAGGTTAGGATTTCCCGTTGTGACTCTGTGCTGCGCCTCAGATCACAACAAAAATGGTGCTCACTACAGGGGCTGTAAGCCCCTTGGTTACCCCTTTTGCAACAACGTTTTCAGGACCTTTGCCTCTGCCCATACAAGAGCTGGCTTTGCCTGAAATTCCCAGTACTCCTATTGAGGAAGACATTGCCCACCCGCCTATTGTCTCTACTGTACTGAACCTTGGGAGTGGTCCCCGCCTAGTGACCTACCCTTTGGGTACCCCTGACTTGGAACAAGTCATGGCAGTAGCCCTTGGGATAGCCCGTGATGGAGCCACCCCTTGCCTCCAGCTTCAGTTCAATCAAGCAGAATACTACAAATTGATTGTAGCTCCAAAATTTCCACAGCATCTCCTCTCAGCGGCTGGCTCTGCTGAACATTTATTGTCCTCCTTTGTACAACCCACCTTAGCCCATCATCAAATGTTATTAGGACTCCATGTTCAGGAGATTTCATTACTACAAGCAGCTGTCACTCATCACTGGGATCAGTTTGTGGCCTACCAGCAGTGGATCCATTCCATGTTTTCCTTAGTATCTGAAAATCAGCGCAACTCTGTCACATCCCAATCCTGCTTGGTCAACTCCATTGAAAGAATGTGCCAATCCATCCCTGAGTATGTCAGAGAGCGCCTTCATAAGTTCCACCAGCTAGAACAGCCCCGGCGCGCCCAAGTAGACTCCACTCTAAACACCTATCTCACCAACTTTGAACAACTTGTGCAGCAACTCAATGAGTTCAGTGCTTATTCCTTTGACCAATTACATCAAGTAGCAGTTCATGCTGCAAAAGGCCTCCACAAACTTGGCAAGGACTTTGATCAAGAAAGGGCTGCTACCGCTGCTACCATCACCAAACTCCAAACTCAAGTAAATAAGCTGTCTGCCTCCAAAACAGATGCCCTGCCTTCTCCTCCATCTGATGAGTTGGTGGATAGAGAAAAGAGGCTCTGTAATGCCATTTAAGAGTTAAGAGCATCCACCTGAAGTCAGGATTGCCCTATCAAAGCCCCTCATCCTGATCCTCAAGTGCTTGCTCTGACAACTCAGGTTGCTGACTTACAACAAGAGGTTGCTACCTTGTATGAGGTAATGGCGTCTGTTGTTAGTCCAACTGGGGTTGTTGGTGAAGATGGCTGTTGACCTGGCTTGTCAGGAGCCCCCTGCATTCATTTTGCTAGAGAGTTAATAGCTCTAGACAATGAAGTGGAGCTCTTGAAGCAAGATCACTCTGAGCTTGATAAAGACGTACAAGAACTAATTGAAGTGATTAATTCAGTAAATGACATGTTTGCCCCTTGCCTTTTGGTGGGCCTGTCTCTTACTTCTCAACTGGCTGAACTGTCCTTGGTAATAACAACACAGGGCCAGCGCCTTAATGTTAATGAGCAGCAGACTACCCTAGCCAATAATATGGGCACCTGCACTGCTGAAACCTTGACTACCCTTGAGGAAAGTGTTTTCCAGCTGTGGGCCAGGAAGACCCCCACTGATTCAGAAGCGGAATTCTCCCTGCGCATAAATGTACTTGATAGCAACAATGGCAGCCCAACTCCAGAAGCACACTTCAAGCCTATCTTTAAGCAAGTCTTTGATCCCAAAACCTAGACCATTGCAGCTTTCCTAACTATCTACAAAACAGCCATGAGAAGAGCCTCAGATAAGGTTAAGGAACACATTCTGACCTGTCTACACCCAACCTGCCAAGAATTAGTAGTGCCAGAGCTGCCCATCATTGAAACCTGGGAAGATATGAAGCAACTTTTGATTGAAAAATTTGGTGGTGACCTTAGTTTGGAAGTGAAGAAGAACACCTTCATGCACATTGCTTTCAAGCCAAAGAAGACCCTAGCTAAATTTGCAGATAGATTCTACATGAAAGGACAACAACTAATTACAAGTTGCCAGTTGACTGCACATTAAGTATACATGACTTATGCTCAAGCCCTCAAGGTTAACCAGCCCCTGTGTCTTCACTTCAAGGCCCAAAAATACATGCTTTCTTCTATTAAAAGCATAAAGACACTGTTGCAGGATATGCACCTTACCCATTTGGGGGCAGTTGTGCAGGAGAATTGTGCCACATCTACCTCTGGTTTGTCTTTGCGTGGCCCGCGTATCCTTACCATGAACTCACTGAATCCCCCTCAATGCCAGGGTTGCCATAACTGTGGACAGATAGGTCACCATTCACAAGTCTGCATCAATCCTTAAGTTGAAAAGAGCTGATCCCAAAGAAAAGATGGGGGAAAACAGTCAACCTAGAGGCAGAGACACTCTTGGTTGACAATTCTTCCCAGTCTCCTTTGATTCCCCCCTCCATTGCTGACTCTGAGCCTACTAAAACTGAGGCTCCTCCCATTCTGCTGCTATTCCACGATATATCTGATGACTCTGAAATGGATGATTCTGATATAAAAGATCCTGACACCTATGGGTATTCTGTCCTGGCCATCCCTGAAGCTATTGCAGTCCCCTATAAGCTACATTCTGGGTAAACTACAACAATCACTAAGCCTCTGCCTGATGCCAAGGAAGTTGTCTCTTGCCCTTACCTCACTCAAGCCAAGAGGTCTCCTGTGCTTGTCAAATCTTCCAAAGAAGCTGCTGAGGTTGCTGACGCTGTATTCAAGAACATTTTAGTCTTGCTCCCTCTCCAGACAGTCTATAAGGAGTTCCCGGGCCTAAGATGCATGATCAAAAAAGTGGGACAAAGAACTAGCAGAAGCCCAAGACATTCTGACTTTCCTCCCTCCCTTTGGTTTTACTATCACTTGTGTGGAAATATCCATCAAAAAGGCTAAGACTAAGTCTGTCTTAGAAATGGGGTCTCCTGTTAATGTTGTCTCCTCAAAGCTTGTCAAGAAGCTCAAACTTGCCCCCAACCTTAACTATCACCAGTTATATGGCACAGCTGGGCTGTCTATGACTTGCGCTATAAGAGCTTATTCTGCTCTTACCATGCGGTTTGGCAAGCTACTCTTGACCGCGCCTTCTGTTGTCTTGGAGAATGAGATCTACAACCTTCTAGTTGGTACTCAATTCCTTAGGGAATACAATGGAATCATCAACTTAAAGGACGGCTACCTCTCTATCCTAGGATACAAGGTCCTTTTGATCTTTGAAGAGCCAGTTAAAGTTCCTGGGAAGCGCCTCAAGACATGTGCCTTGGAATATCCCACTGGTGTTTTTGCTTTAAAATACTGTACCCATTCCTCCAACATGAAGTGCCCTCCCATGGCTTGTCCTGCGTCTGAAGGGATTCCTCTCTTGGCCACTTCTTCTGTGACTATTCCTCCTGGGTCTCAGGCTATCCTAGACTCCCAAATATTGTATGAGCTGCCTGAGCGTACATTCCTAGAGTTGTACTCTCCTCCCTTGCTAGAACGCAACAAACCCTATCTCTGCCCAAGAATCTTGGATGTCTCTCATAAAGACCCTGTTCAGCTCCTGGTTACCAACTTGATTGCTCTCTCCATACATGTGTCTAGAGGGCAGGTTGTTGGCTATGGCAGGTTGTTGAATGCTTCTGATGTCCTATCACTACATCCCTTTGGTACGTTTCAGGACTTTAACTTACCTGAGGATGAGCCCCAAGTCCTATCATTATTCATTGCTCAAGGCTTCCCACAGCTATCTCCTGTTCAACAGAAAGAGGTGCTTGACCTGCTGGATCAGTTTTCAGATATCTTTGCTAAGGATAGCACTGATTATGTTTTAGCCAAAGGCATCATTCACCAGATTGATACTGGTGATGCTCCCCCCTTTTGCACTAAACCCTACCACTGCAGTCAATTAGAGGATGCTCAGGGGTCTAAAAAGCTCAAACAACTTCTATACGCTGGACTGCTTGCTCCTTCCCAAAGTCTATAGGCCTCCCCCTTACTCATACCAAAAAAGAATAATGGAGGTCATTATATTGTGATGGACTACCGGCGCTTGAATTCCTTAACCAAAAAGAATTCCTACCCCTTACTATGCAATGATGATGCTCTCAGCCGCCTTGGGGGCTCCAAGCTCTTCTCTGCCATGGATCTAGCCTCTGGTTACTGGTAAGTTGATCTATCTACCACAGATAGACAGAAGGCTGCACTCATCACTTCCAAAAGATTGTTTGAGCCTACACAAATACTTCAAGGGCTCTGCAATTCTCCAGCTACTTTCCAACAAGCCATGGACTCCATCCTCTGTGATTTGAAGCTCTCATGTGTTTTAGTGTACTTAAATGATATAAATGTCTTTGGTGCTACCTTCACTAATCACTTGGCCCATCTTAAGGAGGTGTTCATAAATATTTGTGAAGCTGGACTTAAGTTAAAGCCATCTAAGTGTGCCTTCTTCAAGGAACACCTTGAATTCTTGGGGAATGAGGTGACTCAGACAGGAATTTGCCCCATGATTAAAAAAAGTTGAGGCCATTGAAAAAATGCTTCCGCCCACCAACCTGCAAAAAGTTCAAGTCTTTCTGGGCATGATGGGATACTATAGACAATTCATCCCCAATTTTGCTGACACTAGCAAACCCTTGGTCCAGCTGCTGCATAATGCCCCCTTTGAATGGACTGCCAGCCAACAACAAGCCTTTGAAACCCTCAAACAAAAACTCAAAGAGGCTCCCATCTAGTATATCCTGATTATAATAAGAAATTCTTCTTTATACTGATGCTAGTGACCTGGCTATTGGGGCTATCTTGGCTCAGCTGGATGATGAAGGTGTGGATCACCCTGTAGCCTATACCTCTTGTGTCCTGAATAAGCATGAGAAAAACTACAGTGTGACCAAGAAGAAGTGCCTTGCTGTGCTGCATGCCGTCAATCAGTTCCGCTAATACGTGTATGGCACCCATTTCACAGTGGTTACTGACCATGCTTCACTCAAATGATAACAGCAACTCAAGGAACCTGAAGGACAACTAGCTAGATGGGCTCTCTGCCTGCAAGGGTATGGCTTCACTGTGCTGCACCTCCCTGGGATTCAATATCATAATGCTGATGGATTATCCAGAATGCCCATCCTCGCCCTACACCCTGCTGAGGCTGACTGGTTGTATGAACTAATTGGATATCCTTTGCCATGGGAGAACAAGACATAGGAAGTTTGAGTCGCCCTTTCTAAGTTATCTGAAGACACCCTCATTTGTGACAATCAGCTTTTCAAGAAAGTAAAAGACCACTACTTGCCCTATGTAAGGCCTAGTATTTGTATTTTGTTAGTGCTTCAAGCTCATAAAGAGATGGGACACAGAGGCGTTGCCAAGACCCATGCCTGGCTCCAGAAGAATTACTTCTGAGAAAATATTCACTTGCTGATCCCAGATGTTATTGCTAGTTGCCATGATTGCCAACTCTAACAACCTAAAGCCACCACTCATGAGTTCAAGCTATTCCCCCCTCAACACACGTTTCACACTGTCAGTATTGATGCTGTAGGGCCTCTCCCTTGCTCCCGCTCTGGCTGCTGCTTTATCCTAATTGCTGTTGATAATTTTAGCAAGTGGTTAGAGGCTTGCCCTACTAAAGACATCACTGCCAAGACAACCACCGCCTTTCTGCTGCAAGATGTATTCTTCTGCCATGGTTGCCCTCAAGTGTTGTTGTCTGACAATGGGACTAAGTTCAACGCCAAGTTAGTGACCTCTGTGGTTGAAGCCTTGGGGTCTCATCAGTCTTTCTCTGCCCTCTATAATCCTTCCACCAATGGGGCGTTTGAGCGCGCAAACTCAACTCTGGTTTCTATCATAAGGAAACTCACTTACTCTGATGCTGCCAACTGGGATCTATACTTACCCGCTGCTCTCTTTTCCTATTGCCTTAGCAAACATTGTGTCACCAGGTATTCCCCTTTTGTTATGCTGTATGGTCATGAAGCCACTACCCCGTTGCTCTTGGGGTCCCCCTACTCTCCTCTGATAAGGCTATGAATCCTGATGAGCATATCAAGGATCTAGTTAATTGAATCATTGATATCCAGGCTTCTGCCTACATGACTGTCTATAAGAACAAGCTGCTAGAGCTCTCCCCTGACAGTGCCAGGAGATCCCCCTGCCTGAGTTCAACATTGGGGACCATGTCCTCTACTATCAATATAGAGTAGGAGGACAAGCTCATAAGCTAGATTTATTGTGGATTGGGCCCTTGGAAGTGACCTTCAAGCAAGGGTCAGAGTATACTGTAAAACTCCTCTCTAGTGGTTGACCTTTTGCCCGCGTGCATGCCAAGTTCCTCTGCAAGTATCACCTCCCTAAGGCCAATATAGAGGGGGGCAATTTCATGAATGTTGCCATTTACCATGTTTTGATTTTGCCTTTATTAGGTTATTTTGAGGACAAATCTCTCTCTTTTGCTTTTGCCCCTCAAAATGAGTCTGGCTCTAAATTGGGAAATGCAATTGTTCAGTTTCCTGATTCTGTGCAACTCACTTGCCCCACTCATGCTTGTGGCAAGTGATCCTACTGTACATGTACTGTTTTTTGGTAAAGCTACACCGTATATAATCCCCATTTCTATACCCAATAAAATTTAAGTTCTATTCACATTTTTGTCTTTGTGTCTCCACATACTTCAGCACTTCTCTAGCCACATCTAGCAGATATTATTTAATCAGGGCCACAAGGTAATCACATAGCCTTCCCTGCTATTCTAACCTAGAGTTACTACAAATCTAATCCTAAGGTTAGGATTTCCCATTGTGACTCTGTGCTGCGCCTCAGATCACAACAACACCGCTTGATGTTTGATATAATTTTGTATAATGGGCTTGTGAAATTTCGTTTTTTGTTTGACAGTTCATTTGTTAACCAAAAGAATTTGAATTAATTGAATCCTGAATCTTGCACAACTTGGATTTTGTTTAAATATGAGTTCATTTTGTTTAAATCCAAATTGTTTTTCTTGTTGCCATAGCTTCTAAAACTTCTGTAATAAGATAAAGATGAAATTAAGAAGAGAATGATACTTTATTAGATATGGGTTTGGAGTATTATATAGTATCATGAGAAGTTACATGTCATCCATGTACGTCATGAGGCTTGTCCAAGTAGTGTTCCTCTTAGGACTCAAAATTTTTGACCCTTTAATAGATGTGTGAATGATAAGAGTGTCACTGACTTAATGATTAGTCAGGGAATCATTTGGAGAGTTGCTTGAGGAATTTCTTTCCCAAGAGGGAGTAATCAAATATGTTGCAACATCCCCCCTGCAATGCTGGAAGGTGGAACCTTATGAATTTTCTTGAGAGTTTCAGGAATTTGGGCTTGGTATTGATCCAGTTTTATATTGGGTACAGGAAGCCAGGAGTTATGTTGCTCTGTTCTTGCTTTGCACAGGTGGAGGCAGTTATGGTGCATATTATTGAGCTCTGTTTGAGTGCCAATACCTTTGACAAGGTAAGTGTTGTTTGGTTTGACTTCCATGATGATTCCTGGGACTTGTAACCCTGGTTCCAGTTTGTGTGTATTGTGATTAACAATTCAGATCTTGTCCCCAACTTGGAAGCGTTCTTGTTGCAGTGTGATTGCTTCTCTCCCAACCCTTTCTTTTTCCTTATCCTCTTGGTCCTTTATGGCACGCTGTATGTCAGGGTCACTATTGTCTGGCATTTTTTAATCAGATGTAATTGTGTTCCTGATTTAGTGCTAACAAGGGTGGTTTTATGACCATAGACAAGTTTTTATGGGCTTTTGTCTGTATTGTGATTAACTTGTGTTCTGCACACCATAAGTGCAGTTGGCAACATGTCAACCCAGGCTCTCAGATTGTTGGCAGATAGATTGCTGAGGGCCTCTACTAGAGAACTATTTAGTATTTTAACTCTTCCATATGCTTGTGGGTGATAGGGTCTGGCTATGTTATGTTTTATTCTGTTTTTGGCAAGGTATATGGGTCATTATTTGTTAGATTAATCTGTTTCCTATTAACTGTGCTACTTTACACTTTAAAATTTTGTTTTAATTTTCTTATCAATAAATTTAAATAATTACAACAATTTTATCAAAATAAATCTTATTTAATCCTTATAATATAAAAACCTATATTAAATTAATCAATTTCTACTTACAGCTAAATTAAACTGTATTAAAAGCTAGTAACAATCTTATTTCATATACCATTATTTCTTGAAAGCTGATTAGTACAAAATGACATCATTCTAAAAAGAGCAACATAAAAATAAAATAAAAACTGATATGATGCTTTTTGTTGGAAATTAAATTGTTGCCTAAAATCTTAGCTTTTTTAAAATATTTAATTTAAAATATAATAATTTTTGAAGCCCTCTTTTTAAAAAGAGGGCAGATAGCTTTTTTGCATATTCAATAAAAAAATATTAAATAATTTTGGATTTGTTTTATAAAAAAACTAGTAAAAAGTTAAAAAAACTAAAATTAAAACTGAACTTTTATTGAAATTTCAGTGATCTCATTTAGCATAAGTAATTTATTCTTAAGTTAGATTTAATAGAAAATATATAATAAGAACTTATAAGAGAGCAAAAGTTTTTCCTTTCAAAATTTTAAGTATTTAATATTAATAAAAGAGCTTTATACAACTATTTAATAAAATTATATTTTTAAACTGTATGCTAGAGATAATATGTATAAAAAATTCAAACATAAAAAAGAATGTATCAAAATCTTGCTTTATTTAATTAAATTTTATAAAGGTTAAAATTTATTTGAACTAAATGGAAAATGATCTTAGTCATTGTATCTATAAAAATAAGATACAAATTTAATTTTACAAGAAAATATTTATATGTGATTAAAAATAACATTTTTGTTTTGATAGATTTAAGATATACAAAGTTCATTTTTTAAGAACTGTTAAAAGTTATAATAAACTTAAGTTTATTTTAAAGGGTTTTTGAGTTGGTGACTAAAAGTAAGCTAAATAATGATGTATAATTTAAATTTAGTTTACTGATTAAAATATCATACTTTAAGAGCTAATTAGCATATTTTATTTCAAATAATAATTTTATAAGCTTACATTCAAAGCCACTTTTAGATAATAAATAGATATTGAAATATAAAGTTGCAGCACAATTCCAAAAGCTGATATCAAGGGCTTTCTAATGATACTAGTTTGAGAAAGATTGAAGTACTATTTGCCGAGATATCAACAGTTAACCAGAATATAAAAATGGGTAAATAAACAATGATATCAGACTTCAGGGGTGATATTGATAAATTAAGGAGATCAGTTGGGGGTCAGTTGGGGATTTATGCCTGTAGTGCAAAAGCTCAGCTAACATGGTATTAAAACAGCTCAACTTTACAGAAATTTACTTTACAATCCACGTCTTTACTCCTCTCTGATAACTGCACATCTATTTCCAAGCAAGAACTGCCTGAACCAAGCCAAGGAACCCAACCACTACCATTATGGAATTTATCAAGTTTGCACCTCAGATGACACCCTTCTTCTCACTGGGGGCTTCTACTAAGAGAGAAAAAATCTCTATGCTTAAATAATTGTTCCTTTTTACTGCTGGCAGTGATCTTAACAGCTTTGTTGAGCATTTCTTATTAAAAACAGAGTTTGGAAAAAGTACCTTCTTACCTGTCATACAAAATTCTAAGACAGATGATTTCCTTAACAACCTAAAGAAACTGATGTTAGAGTCCCCTGCCAAGCACCTTCCCTAAGAGCATTGGTTACATCAAGCTACATTCTGAAAGAGCTTTGGGATTGTGGATTTAAAATGACAAAAAATGAGTATTCATATTCTGAAAAATAAAAATTGCTAAAAAAGTATTTTTAAATTCAAAAAATAAAAAAGGAAAAAATGATTCAGTAAAGAAAGAAAACATAAAAAATATTATAAAACACATAATAAAATTTTATTTCCAACTAGCCAATTCACTAAAAAATCCCCTGGATTGATTTATGAAGAATTACAAAAAGAATTGAGTGAATACTCAACTTAAATAAAATACTCATTATTGAAAACAAAAAAGAAATTTATGAAGATATGAAAATAAAAAACAATATTTTTATTTAAATTTTTACTTTTTATAAGCTTATTCCTAATAACATAATTAAAAGCAAAAAGAAAACTGATATGTGTAACATTTACAACTTAAAAAATCATTAGAAATGAAGAAAAAGAATCTGAGTATAAAGAAGTTGCCATTGCCTAAATCTATTAAAAAATTGGAACCTATTGACCTACATGAAAAGTTTTATAAGCATCAAAATAAAGAATATATTAGTGATATAAATAATCTTGATAATAATTCATGTGTTATAGTAATAGACTATAAAGAAAACTTTAAAATAGGTGGGGGTCCTATAGAGACAAATAATTGCTTTTATGAGAAAATACCTATTTCTTTATTAGGATTTGCAATTGCTTTTAAAGAAAATGAGAAAATTAAATATGAGTATCATGACTTTTTATCTGAAATTTTATCTCATGACTCTTTGTTTTCAGGTCAGTATTTGATAAGTCTGCTTAAAAATAATAAATTTAAGAATATTAAAAAATATTAAAGTTTGGACTGATAATGGTAATCATTTCAGATCTTATGAATTCTTATATTATCTTTTTAAAGAGGTACCTAAATTATAAAAGGAACAATTAAGTTTAATAGATTTGTTGAGTGTCATGGCAAAAGTATTGTTGATGGCCATTTTGGTGTATTATCTAAAATATTTAAACAAAAGGAAAATGAGATGTATATAAAAAATATAAATGATCTAAAAATGGTTTTTGAGAGAGAGGAATAAAGAAAGGGTTTATATGATACACTTGTAAATAATTCAGATGTTTCCCAAAAAACCTTTTTTCATATCTATGATAGAAAATCTAGGCCTAAAAAAAGCTGGCTTGAAGTCAAAGCATTTTATGTTAATCTTTCATATTTAATGAAAGATGGTGAGCTGTATGTTTCACCTTTGACATTTGAGGATGTTAAGGAGTACTCCAAAATAAATTATTGTGCAAAGTTCTGCACAGATGACAGAGAAACAAAGAGAGCTGATACTACTAAAGGATTAGTAGGACATGTTCATGAAGTTGGACGCATAACAAAAACTTATATTTCACATAGGGTAAATAGTCTTTTAAATACAACAACTTTTTTTCTAAAAATAACTAAGAAATTAATTATATGAGCCAAAGATAGGGTAATAGCAATTATAGCTTTGGGGCTGCTATTACTCTCCCATGCAACTCATATATTTAATTCTTGGCTTATTAAAATAGAAAAAAGGATTTTAGCAAAAAATACAGCTAATAGAAATAAGATTTATTTCTATTATTTGTATATTTTACACTATTAAACTTTTCTTCAGTAAACTAAGCATTATACTAATGTTCAAAAACATAAGTTTATGACTTAAATGATACCAAAGAAGTTAAAAGGCTTTGAAATGCTTAAGCTGGCGCTTTGGCTTAATCTAACAAAGAATGACCCATATGTTGGTGTCAATAGCTTTAAGTTCAGTTCCTCCATCCGTGATTATGGGATCAAGTTTCACAAACTTAGCTATGATTTCCTTGCCAATAAATTGTCTTACATCATTTCCTTTATGTTCTTTTGTAGCTTTTACTACAGGCTATCTAGTTGCATAGTTGATAGCTGTGATAATGTACTTTTTGCCTTTGTTATTTCCGGGCATTGGTCCCACAATATCAAGTGACCAAACTTTGAAAGATTGAGTGATTGACACTGGCATTACTGACTTGGGGGTGCCTTGGAGTGGTCAAGCTTTTAACAGACTTTGCATTCATCTAGTACTTCCTTGATGTCATCTAGCATGTTAGGCCATCAGTAGCGTGTCTTGAGGTATCCATGCAATTTCCTGCTATGAATGTGTCCCAGATTTATGTGGTATCAAAGTATTGTGTCAATCTTTTGTGTTGATGGGACATAGGGTACAGTATCACCATTTGGTAATATGTGGTGTAGAGTACCATATACATTTTTGAACAGGTGTTTGTTCTTGAGGACTTTCTCTTGGATGTATATTTGTGTACCAGGTGAGAACCCCTCTTGAAGATTTCTTATTATTAACATGGACCAAGTGGGGTCTCCATCAATGCATAGGAGATGTTTACAGTATAGTCTTGACAGGGCATCTGAAGTAAGCCTCTCCTTGCTATCACATTAAGTTCCATAATGCTGGGAATTATTTGGCCAAGTAGAAAAGCTCAGAAAGCCAGAAGCCCTTTAACAAACTGACTAATTTAACAGATTTGAATCAAACAGTTGATCAAAAATGGGTCACAGCTTCTCCAGTTTGCCAGTTGAATCCAATTCCCCCCTGTAAGTTGATATTGATAAATTGACGTAATTTAAGGGTCATCAGATATGAACTTGTTAATCAGCATGGTCATCAGAAGTTGGTCATTCAAGGGTTCTTTGCGACCTGGACTAGATACTCACTTGAAAATGTGGAAGGAATAGGAGCCCAGGATCCAGGCAGTATTGCTTAGTCAATTTTTGATATATATTGAATAATTTTCACTGTTTCAACTCTTAAGAGTTGAGTCCCCCCAAAATTTACTCAAATAAATCAATATTCCCTTGGTCTAACTTTACTTTTGAAAATGCATCCTGTATTTCAATTTTTACACTACATCCCCTACAATTTAATCCTTAGCCATATTATTATGGGAAGATGGGGGCCTGATGTCAGTACTTTGTTGTTGTTGCCACCAAATGTTAATTCAATGCCTGTCAATCTTGGAGCTGTTCCTACTCCTGTCAAAGCTGAAGCTCATGTGCTATCTCAATGTCCTGAATTTTATGCTGAAGACACTCTGATTTTATCACAGGCCATTTATCTAGGGCTTTTCTGGTTGGGGTTAATTATTTTACCTAACCCTAGTATCTCATTTGGAAATTTCACAAAAAGGCATCTGAAGATGTGTTGGTGGTTAATCATTAATTCTATGTGAATTTGAGTGGTGATTCCCCGCCACATGGAGACAGCTTCTTATTAACCCATGATTTCCATCACAATTGCCTGGTTTATACTCAATTATCATTGGATACCTTTGTATTAGGCTCATTCATTATGCTTAAAAACTAGATAGGTGTTGTTAAATTTTAAAGAATACCAGTGACTTGTTTTACGGTAAAAAATCAAATGGAAGGGATAGTGCGCCCTTGTAAAACCAGAAACCAGCAAAGAACCGCAGCCAACCCCTTGAAAGAAATAGACAACTTAAATGCTGACATAGACAAAAAAATGGGTCAAAGCTGGGGTTGCCCAAATAGCTCTGGAAAATCTGGACCTGCCTTATTTTTCCCCAAATATTTATGACAAGAAAATTATGTGTTATACACTATTTGGGGATGGCAGTGCTCAACCCACTGGTTGCCAAAATTTTCCAAATTATGACGTCATTGGCTTGAATTCCAATGCAGGACCTTTAACTGCTGAAAATATTCTTGTCAGCCAATCAGATGCTGTAGAACCCCCTCCTCCCTCATCCTGAACTCCCTTAAGACTTCCTTGTTCCCCTCTAGAAACTTTTTTCTAGATAGCTAAATATCCCTGGTGAAAATACAATAAAGAAGTTTGATCTCTATGTTAGAATACTTGGGCCTCCTGGCCCCTGTTGTTGGCAATGTCTCCTCTGTCCTATTCCACTTGGCTGCCAATTCCTTTTCTGTCCCTTGGCCTGCCCTGTACTTGGCGTCACCTACATCTTCTGTTTCTAATTTCCCACTCCAAATGCTCTTCTCAATCTCTGTCTTGGTGGCTACCTTCTGCTATACCTCTAAAAGCTTGAAATTAGTGAGCCCCTCCACCCAATTTGGCTTAGTGTTGCTTAAACAGCTAACAATTTGTTTAATTCATCCGCATTGTTTTTCCCTGAATAGCGCTGCTTGCCATTTAACCCTTACAACTTGTGGTTGGTTAGCACTTTGAATATATGTGCACTTTTCAGATAGTAATGTCACTTTATTAGGAAGTGGACAATGGCTATCAGTTCCTTGTCATTTATTAGGTATGTTTACTCACCTCCAGACAGCTTTCTTGATTCATACACCACAGGGAGGAAGTCCTTTTATGAGTTTTGAATCCTAAGTACTCCTTATATTGTGTAGTTGGAGGCATCTGTCTCCAGTTCATAGACCCCTTCACAGTTAGGGTATTGTAGGATGGGAGATAATTATTTGGTCTTTTAGTTATCAGAAATGCTACTCTCTTAGTGGAGTCCACATGAAATTTGTTGTTTTGCTGATGATTGCAGACAGGGGGGAGTTAAGGATCCCCAATCCAGGATGAACCTTCTGACATATACAACCATTCCCAAGAAAGTCCAAAGTTCATTTTTTTTACATGCTGCTGGCATTTCTGTGATGGCTCTTACCTTTTACGGGTCAGTGTCAGGGAGCCAGCCTGTGGCAGGTTCAGGAGAACTGGTGGGCAGGCAGGCCCAGTGGGGAGGGCCTACCACAGGATAGGAGCTAACTTTACAATGTAGGAGAGAGATTTTCTGGGTAAGGCCCAAGTTATATTGTCAGGCACCATGGAATCAACCAGGCCTGTGAGGGTTATATAAAGGACACTAAACAGTTGGGTGGAGGTTGATTCAGCGGTGGCCACTGTTTCTTGTGGGTGGCCGGGCTGGGGGTCAGGGGAGAAGTCATGGGTACTAATTATTCAGGCAGTTAGTTGTATTTATTGCAGAATAATAATGGCTTCTTGGTGTACCAGATGCCTTCACACCCAATAAGTTCAGGCTCTCTGGTACAGGCTTTGGGGTTGTAAATTAGAATTTCTTCTAATGTAAACTTGGAGTAAGCAGGATTTGGGGATATTCTGTAAAATGTACTAGGCCAAAGGATGCTCCTGGTGGATGGTATAACTTGGGTGGCTTGTCCACTGTTTCTTGGGGTTGGCTGGTAAACAGGACAGAGCTGCAGAAATCAGTCTTCAAATGAAAAAGTGCTAAATTAGGTATAGGATGACCTGAGTGAACCAACGTTTCATAACACTTTATTACAAAAAAGGCAATGAGAAACTTTCTGGAGGCCCCAGAGTATAAGTATGCCCATCAGCCATGGGAAAACATTTGTACAATCTTCCAGGCTGGGTGGTAGAATTTACCAGGGTTTGGAAATCTTTGGTGGTATCCAAAGTAGACAATTCATCATTGGCTGGGCTGGGACAGGTAATCTTGATTTCCTTCTTCAGGACATAAGATTTGTCATCATTTGGCGGCCCTTGTTCTCAGTGAATTTCCTGCAACACTCTATTGGTGGTGGCCTGGGTTATTATGGGGTATTGCTTAGGCCGCTGCTCCTATTGGCTAGGCTAAGAAGATCCCTCAGAGGGCAAGGTTTGATTATGGAATGCACCTCATAGGTAGGTTTTGGAGGTTTATCTGAGGTCAAATCCATTCTTGACTCTAGCACAGAAGACTACGGGCAGTAGGGCCTGCAAGCTGGTGGCCCGTAGGGGTTCAAGGTTCTGGGTTCAAATCCCGGGAAAGGGATTCCAACTTGAGAATCAGTAATAAATTATTGTCACTTGTGAAATTCAGGCTTGATACTGTCACAGTCCATACTAGAGTCTGGCTGGACTCCCACAGGGGAGGTGGGCTGGGCCTGAAAGGCCATGTACACAATTGGTGCAATCCTGATAATATAATTCACATCAGTAGCCAGGGGACGCCAACTTTCAGTATGGGGGAATGACCTGATTGGCCAGTCCCAATACTGTAATGTAAATGGACCCCCAACTTACTGAAGTCTTGGGCAAGAGGCACATTGGGCAAGGGGGAGTGGAAGAGATCTCCTTAATAATAGTCAGAATTAGGCCTCTAGAGTGGCAAGGAGAAAGATCCAGGTGGTGAGGGTGGAAGAATTTTAAGTCAATGGCATAAGATGGCTTAACCAAACAGACAGGAGCAAAACCAGGAGGGAAAATATAGGCACAGTTGTATTGTGTAGTGTATTCCCAAATAGATGCAAATAGAATGATTATATTGGGTCAAAAATAGATAATTCCTGAAAGAAAATAATGTTTCCTGGGCATAAAGTTGTTTATTTTAAGATTTCAACAGTAGGAAGGCTTTTCTTTCTCACTACTTATACTTACTGAGGAATACTAAGCCTTTTGTGCCACCAGAGGTCCAGTGGCAGCATTCTCAGTGTTACTTGCAAAATGGCTTGAAAATTGTGCACTGGGACCTGGGGAGGAAATGGCATTGGCTATTTCTTCATGGTCATGGGTTTGGCTGCAGCATTTTGAGGTGCCACAGCTATTATTAGATCCCGCAAGCAATTGAGCGCCCAATTGCACAATCAAACAATTGCTTTCCCAATTTACTATTTCCCAATAGCAAAGGAACCCAATTTTGTGTTTAATTTCAATGCCAGGTTTTTGTGGCATGTGGGCCTCACAAACCCCTTACCATTTGCAGTCAGAAAGGTGGATTTCCTTCTAGGAAGGCAGCTGGCAATTCTTTCCACACTGTTGATTGTTTTATCTCCAGGCAGGCTAGCTGATTTTCCAGGGAATTATGGGCCCTGGCAGATACCATCTTTACTGATGATGTGTCCTAGAAACAGGAGTTATTTTTGAGAAGAATTCACACTTGAAAGACCTGGCTACTAGTTGTAATACCCAGACATTTTAGGTACTACTTGAGGAAGATATGGCTGGAGGTTGGAAAACTGGAAGCCGGACAAGGCAGTGAAAATTGGGTAAATGATCATCAGCCACCAGAATACTTTGGTGTGGATGTTGTACCTCCCAAAGCTTCCCACAAAGTAGGTCAGCATGTAGTACCTGGGCAAGTGAAGTTAACCTATAAGTTACTGGGGCAGCCTCACGGTTTGTAAGCAACTGATTTGAAAAAATCACAGTCATAATAAAGACTGGGACATGTTCAAGAAGGCCTTCTTGGAAAGCTTTCCATAAAGAATTTTGACACAGTGATCATGACAGAACTCATAAGCTTCAAGATGACATTTCTTTCAAAAGAAATGGTAAACTCTAACTTGGAGGATCAAACTCAGACCTGGCTCTGATAGGTGTGGGGATTCTGCGGACCCTTGGGCTGTCCGCCCATGTTTTTTACGGCTATCCAATGAGAGAGCTGAAACAGGAAGCAATTTGAATCTGATTAATCAGGAAAATTTGCAGGCCTGCCTGGCCTCAAATGCTCAGAGTGCAGAGGAGCGTCATAGGCTGGTGATTAATCCAGACCAATCTAGATTGCTGAAAGCGCTGAACCAACATGATTTCACCCCTGTCACAGCTGACAGGCTGTCCAAAAAGGGGTTTGCTGCTCAGCATGAAGAATCAAAGTCTAAAGGTAATTCAGATGATTGGCTAGAAGTCTGGGCCACCTGGCCATGTGATCTCCAGCCAGAAAGTGACCCAGAAGTTACTCCAGAAGATACACAGTTCATGGGGAAAAAGTTGACCCAGGATGACATGAACTCCAGTAGCAATGATTAACCCATGAGGATGTTATCTTCAGAATGTCAGATGAAGGCCACTTCAACAGAGGAAATAACGGGCCAGAAGGTTCAGAATGGGCCCAGGACTCTCAGGCTAGAAGAAACTGTGCAATTCAGCTATCAACTGATGGTTAAAATCTGAACTTAGCATTTATTAATGATATTTAAACTCTGTGAAGTCTTGATAAAATGGTATTTTCATTCTAAAATAATTAAGATTATGGGACCTTGGTTCTGCCATTTTATTCCCTATTTAATCTTGGATGTTTTTCACTTCACTACTGTTCCAACAGAAAATCCTGGCCTGACAGCCCACATTTCTGAGGAAGTTCCTGAAACCTGACTGTATTTTATTATCCACCTGGAGCACCCTTTGACCTGCTGCATTTATCTTATTATCCAGTTAAGCTGGAGTACAAGGAGTTTACCTTGTACAATATCCTCTGCTTTGACTGCCTTGCCTAACAGAGAAATCCACAAACAGTCTACCACAAGGGATCCTGGTACAAGCACCCAGCTTCCATATTCTGTGAGAAGTCCAATTATTTGCCTGCCTATCAGATAGATATGGAAGCACCCCCAACACCCAAACCTGACCGCCTGCCCCCCAGTCCAGATTTTTCTCCTCCCATAGCCAGTCAATATGCAGGCATAGCCTACATTACCTTGGTTGGGTTATTTGACACTATGGTGCCCTCCACCAGACCTTTGTAGGCCAATTAGCATCTTATCTCATCAAGTTAGCACTCCTCCTATGGTAGGCTCTTCCCTCCTCTCAACAGAGAAAGTTGATTGCTGAGGCAAACAGAACCCCAACTGGGATGCGGTATCCTTCCAGAACCTTCAAGATGACAGAAATCATTGAACAATATATTGCACATATGAGGACAACATGATTAAGCTCATAACAGCATTAACTTTGATGAGTCTGGCTCATTTTTAGATTTCTACAATGGTCTTCTAACACACATTAGACATCATCTTGATATGAGCCAATGCAAGAACCTTTAATATGTATCCTTGGAAGGAAAACAAGCTGCTCAGAAATCTGACAATCTACATGCAAACAACAAGAAAAAGGACAGTCCCTCAGCCAGAAAAGACACCTATCCAAATAAACAAACCAACTGAGTCAATACCCCTCACCCTTGGGGCACAAATTGTACAACACAAGCAAACCAGATGAGTACTGATAACACAACCAAAGAGGGAAAAGCTCAGGGGAGTGCTTAGGCAAGCCAACCTCCTCCACTTTACAAAACTTGTACAGGGACCAAGATGTGGATTTAATCACTGTGATTCAAGTATCTTCCAGCAATCTCATGCTGTTTTCCACCCAAACAGGAAATAAACTCCTCACTTATTCTTTCTGTTCTTGCAGATATCAAGGCACAGCATTATTTAACACTGGAGCAGACCAATAACTTGTTGACAAGAATTTTACCAACCTAATGAAACTACCTACAACCAAGAGCAACTTCAAGAGAGTTATCATGGTAGACAACCAAAGCACCCCAGTCACTAAAGAGGAAAAAACTTTCCAGGAATATATAGAGGATGTGCAAACTACCCTTGGAGCCTCATCATTCTAATACCTAAAACAACATAGTTCTTGGTTTAGATTGGATGAGAAAGACAAAATCTCATATTTACTGGGCTAGTGCTATGCTCACCATATAACTAGGAGAATTACATCACCACATGTACCCAACTTACCTTGACACCCTAATGAGGGACCCCATATTTTTAAAGTTTATCAAAACAGAAGAAGAAAGAGACACAATTGAAATTGGCTGAAATACCTGCACATACAAGATCATGTATTTGAAAAATGTGGAAGGCTCACTTGAACAGGACCCAATACATCAATAACTTGTCCAAGATTTCCCTTCAGTATTCCAGGATAAACTGTCAGGCTTACCACCTGACAGAGGTATCTAGCATAAAATTAACCTAAAAGTAATTGTGCCTAAGGCACGCCCCATCTACCAATTGACACCACAAGAGGACAACACACTAAAAGAATATATGAATGCAGCCTGAGAAAAAGGGCTCATTTAATTGTCAAAATCTCCCTTTGGTGCAGTGGTCTTCTTTGTGGCTAAGAAAGATGGAGGCTTACGTCTTTTCACCAATTACAGAACACTCAACAAAGTCACATTTAATATCATGTATCCCCTGCCCCTGATTAACGGCATCTTTGAAGCTCCAGGGGGATCACAGTTCTTCACAAAAATTGACTTAACAGCAGGATATCATCAAAACTGTGTTAAGCCTTTAGACAGCATTCAGAACTAAATATGGCTCATTCAAATGTGCAGTCCTAAAATTTGGCATGAAATACACTCCCAGTACCATTTTGACCTTCATGAACAAAGTGTTCAAGGACCACATTAGAAAAAGAGCCATAGTCTACCTAGATGATAAAATTGTCTACTACCCCAACAAAGAATACCATTGGAAAGACGTTTGCATGGTACTCAACACACTCAAAGACAATCAACTAGTGTCAGGAATATTCCTGAAACTAGCCAAATCTCTGTCAAACCACCAAGTTGGGAAAAGATAGGAGATGCCAAACCAAGAAATGCACAATTTTACTTGGATTTCCCCCCATTTATTGGGGAAAATAAAAATAAAATTGAAGTCAAAACGGGACTTGGCCAGCCCTGGAATAATTTATCATCCATGCAGGCGCCTGTCACACCTGCCAGCACCCTCTGTCAGCACCCCCAGCCAGCCTTCCACCCGCTTGCCTAGCCAGCTGCTAGCGGGCCTGCTGCCAGTCCCCTGCCCACCTGCTTGCTCCCTGGGTCCCAGCCAACTGCCAGCCACCCATCTGAGTCCCAGTCCCCACTCCCCAGCCAATCAGAAGTCCCCATCCAATGAAACCAATCATAAAAGTCCCTGATAGAAGGGCATAAATTAGAAAACAATCCCTGCCCATCAGAAGAGGGCCAAACTCAAGTTTCAAATGTGAGCAGCAATTCTACCCATAACCAATGGGATCCTGAACCCCAGGTCACATGGTTGAGACCAAACCCCAACCAAACAAATCCTTCCAAGACAAAAATAGATTTTGAAAATTCCATGAGTTGTCACCACCACCTGACCACATGCCCAGAGAAGATCATTGGCTCTGGTCAAGAATGGCCAAACCCCCAACAGATTTTCAAAGAACAAGAGTTTAGCCACCTTCTCAAATCCCAATTCCCAATCTCATTTTCCAAACTTTTGGGCTCTCCAATCCCTTGTTTTCATTCCCACTTGCAAAACTTTGCACAGTGGGAAGCACTATAAATAAGGGAACCCCCTCAGTAATAGCTTGTGCTATTATTGAGTTTAATACCCTCAATAAAGCTAGTTTTCAAATCTCAACTTCCAAGTAAGCACTTAGTTAGTTACTCCCTCCTGTAACCTCCAATCTAGGGAAGATAAACCACCTCATTTTCACAGCTGTGCTTACAGCTTGCCTGGGGATTGGAGGATATCAACAGGGACCAGAGTTCTTTGGGCCTTTGCCAGAAGGGTTAGGTCACAACTACCATTATGACCCTGGACTACTCAGCTCTTCAAAAACTAGTTCCTGGCCTCCTCTTGTGTCACCACACTCTACCATGCCTATTGTAGTGTATAGCTCCCTAGTCTTTGGGGGTAGAAAACTTGTGGGGGCTTGACTGTGTGCTTTGAATCCAGAGGTTGGCATTTTCTTGATGTAGTCCTGGGAACGTCCCAATTTCTGCTTAGCAGAGGCGCTGAAATACAATGTTAGGTATTTTGGGCATATACTAGATTGAGGGCAGGTTTAGGACTCCTTGTGTACTGAGGAAGTTGTACTTATTGGTGGGTATGTAGATATTTTTGAAGATAGTGAATCCTGTGGGACATCTTTTCCTTCCTCATATCTTCTTCAGATGGTGAGGAGTGCCATCTAATGGATTTTTTTCTCTGGAAAAAGGTTTTCCTCTAAGTTGTGTAGGTGTGAATAGCCTACCTGTGCTACAACTGTTGAGTATATACTTCTAGGAAGTATAATAAATGAAATAAAGGAGAAAATTGAGAATATAATGATACTTTATTTGATATGAAGATAGAGGATTATATAGTATCATGTAAAGCCACATACTATCCATGTACATCATAGTAGTCATAGGGCTTTCCTGGGTAGTGTTCTATTTAGGATTTGGAATATTTGATTCCTGTATAAGATGGGTGTCAGATAAGAGTGCTACTGATATACTTGTTGCAGCCGAGTTTCCCTCCTTGCCTGTCAATGTATCTTACGATACACAGGGGGTGCTCAATAAGTTGCCCTTTGATGTATCTAACAGCATGAACCAATCTGATGACACTGTCAAACTGTGGGTACTTTCTCCTAATTAGGAGCGCTGCCAATTCAACCTGTTGATCCCCACACAAGTTATTTCTCATCTTCAAACCTTACATGGAACACACCACTATGCCACCCCCTATGGCCTCATGGCTTTTCTTTCCCCATATAGTATATTAATCACAATATTCTACAATAAACAACACCTTATTTGATTTATTCTTGTCCTTTCTATTGGACTGTTGTCTTTCCCAATCAAATACTGAACTCTAATTGGTTCAGTTGCAACATACTTATTAACTGGGGAATTACTTGGAGAATTACTTTCCCAAGAGGAGTAATCATAGATGTTGTGACATAAGCTAAAATATTGATTATAATATTTTAACAAGACTAGATTACTCAATCTTATGAAAGTGATATTCCTGTAGCTACTATAAGTGCAGACTTGGTGACAATCTTATGAATAGTAAGTTATTTTATCGCTTTAATTGTATTGCTCTAAGACACACAAGCCAAAATACAATACAGTAGTTTTAAAAGCTATGGCGACAAGCGAAAACAATTCAGATTTAAACGAAATTGAAATGAATCCAAATCTATTGTAAATCAATATAAATTCGTTTAAAATTAATTTCGTTTAAATCTGAGTTCATTTCGTTTAAATCTGAATTGTTTTCGCTTGTCGCCATAGCTTTTAAAACTACTGTATTGATCTCAGTTTAAATAAGCTAGAATCCGATCTAAGGATAACTAATGGGGGTTAATTCAAGTACTTCAAGTTAACATAGTTGCATAATATCTTCGATATTAAATCAAAATTTAAATAATCATGAGATGGCATCAGGCTACTCAGTACTGATTGATTTCAAGGCTGGGCAGATTGCTCTTTAACTACAATATTCTGAGCAGGAGTTATTTACATGTATCCTATTTCGGGAAGGATATATCTGCTTTTCCTTTTAGGATGACTAATATTACACCCCATCCTTATCCAAGATAAAAACCTGTTTTAGCTTTGTTTGCTATTCCACACTTCATGAAACGTCAGAACTGATAATAGAGTTCAAGATCGTATTTGCTCGATCATCGAGATGTTTCAAAATTACCTCAAATTCAAATCAAAATCCATGTAGACAGATATAGACCCAATCGATCACAAAGTAGTTTAATCAGATCCAATTCAATAAGATCCGATCAAACATTCCTAAACTACATTGAAAAGTTAACCATACTGGTAGTACTTTTACGTATAGTCTGTAGATTCTATTGTATGGTCTCACTTCACGGAGTTTTCTAATTCATCACTAGTTAGTACATTTAGCAAAAATCACAATGTTTCGATGCCTTTCTTCTATAAAAAGAGGCTTCAATATAAAACCTTGCAGCCAGATTTCTTTTAGACGTATTCATGACAATGGTAGGAATCAAGCCTGGGCCCAAGCTGTCGAAAAGGTGGAGGAGCTTGTTGGCGCCAAAGGAAAAAGTGCTATAGATTTCAAGAGCCTAGTTGGAAACGACGTCGAATTTTTATCGGATAACATCAAGAGAATCCTGACTTCTGGCCATCCCGTCATTAACACCATATCTAGTTATTACTTTAATGCCGAAGGGAAACACATCAGGCCATTGATTGTCCTTCTAATGTCTCAAGCAACTAGCTTAGTTTCTCATCCAAATGGCCAATTTAATGAAAGCCGTCTCCCTCTGACGGATATCAACTTGCCTATTTCAAGCCATTTCGCTAAAAACGGAGAACGACAAGTAGACGACTTTTCCTTTCATACTTCCCCGCCTTCTACCGAAATATTTAAGCCCACACCAGATAGCTGCGTTATCCTTCCCTCTCAGCGCCGTCTTGCTGAAATAACCGAGATGATTCATACAGCTTCCTTATTTCATGATGATGTAATAGATGATTCTAAGCTTAGAAGGGGCAAACCTTCTTGTAATTCAGAGTTTGGTAATAAAATGGCTATCCTTGGAGGCGACTATCTCCTTGCCAGGGCTTCAGTTTCCCTTGCTAGACTTCGTCACCCTGATTCCGTTGAACTTATGGCTACAGCTATTGCCAACCTCGTGGAGGGGGAGCTTCTACAACTAAAAGATATTCAACCTTCAAGCATAGATTACAGAAAAAAGCTGTTCGAAAACTACATTGAAAAAACATATCTCAAGACTGCCTCTCTCATCGCTAACTCATGCAAAGCGGCCGCGCTTTTAGGCGGGGCTCCTGAAAGTGTTGCACAGCATGCTTTTGATTATGGAAAGAACATTGGCATTGCCTTCCAAGTAACCGATTTTTAAGCATTTTATTTAGTTGTTTTTATAGCTAACGGATGATTTATTGGATCTCGTTGTGAGTTCTGATGACTTTGGCAAACCTGTTGGGGCTGACCTTAAGCTAGGCATTTCTACAGCACCTGTCTTATTTGCAAGTGAACAATTTCCTGAATTGCACTCCTTGATTGATAGAAAGTTTTCTCTAGAAGGAGATGCCGAAAAGGTAAGGTTTATTTAATCAACATATACGTGCTTATTATTTCTTAAAAATCCCTTTCTTTTCTAAATAATTATTAGGCTCGTGAGTTAGTCTTGCATAGTCAAGGCTTAGAGCGAACTCGCCTCCTTGCGCTGGAATACGCCGACCTTGCAATCAAATCTGCTTCCCAACTCCCCCCTTCATTATCTAGAGATGCACTTATCCAACTATCACAAAAAGTGACTGAGCGTAAAAAGTGAAGCATGACTTAGCTTAGACTCAAAATACTTATTATCCATCAATGAATCACCCTCAATCTTTACAATTTTGAAATATTTACTCAACCAACCTTTTATACCCACCTCATTCTTACTCTTGTAGGGTTATCTTTTCACATGTTTTCTTATTTAAACCATGATCTTTGTGTCTTGCAGTATCGCATATAAATGTACGCTCTGTAGAAATTCAAATAAGTTCCAATAACATTTTAACGCTCCCGAGATGCTACCAGCTTTTTTCCTACTGGCTTAATCAGCCTCTCACTACTTATATTTTTCAAGAAATGAATTTCTGCTTAAGTAAATGGGTCCGAGCTGAGATTCTTAAAACATTCAGGGCTTCTGGATTAACTTCAACTTGTCTAGTGAGCTTAATCACCAGACCTAACGGTGTAACGCTCAGTTTTGATACACGAGTATATGGATTAGTTAAGTAGATTATTTGAGTTTTTTGTATATCAAAACAAAAGTGGCGAGGCCGAGCTAATAAGCTGCGGCGTCAGTTCAAAAAAGAATCAGGATTGGCTAAACATGATATAGTGTTTGTGTAGAATTTGAGCTAGTTCAATGATTCATGGCCTGACGTAGAAATCCACTCAGAAATATATAAGCTGACTGATGATATTTAAAGAAAGTATGTGGATTTGCAGAGTTTGCTTCTGTGAGCACTTATATTCTAATAAATCTGGCATATTTCTTAAATGACACGTTTTTAAAAACGCGAAATTAAAGTAAATGAAGGGGCGAATTGTCAAACCAATTCCAAAAGATGTTGCAACAGATGCAGAAACCAGCAGCCAAACTCAAATCTTACAACCCAAGAAGCCCAATTTATATTAATCAATGACTTCTTTTTGATGGAGTGAAGGATCTCAACATCTTCTTTGGTGACTAAATAAAAGCAAGATTCAAAACAATTGTTGTAACTGTGCTGTTTTAGCAGAGCTACAAGGGGAAAATATTTAGAAACTAGATAATATTCTTTATTGAGAGATAATGATTATATAGTTAATGTGAGTCATGGATAACAGAAACATGATAGTGTTGATCACACGGTGGGATGGTGAAGGGGGTGGCTTGATCCTGATAATGAGTCAAGTGCCAAAAAGAGGTATCCACTGTAGGGGATCATCATTTGTTCATGTTGTTGAATTTGGAAATTTGAGTTGACTTCCTAGTCTGGCTTCAAGTGACAGGGTAATCAGATTGCGGGTCATAAACCCGCTTACTTGGAACCTTGCAGCGGGGCAAGCCTGCTGTTTTGACACCCCCTGTCATGTTCAGCTTCTGGGGACAGCATCCAGGAGGACACAGCAGGAAATCTTTATAATGAAAGATTTGAAGTTTGAAGCTAGCCTTGGGTTAGCCTTCAGGGCAAAATTAAGGCCACATACATTAATTTCCTGGAATACAAGATGTGAAATTTCTTTTGGTAAAAAGGAAAGGAAAAAGCTTGAAGAATATTAAAGCCAGCACAAATGTGGATAAACTTGTCTTTATTAGGAGTAACAATTCTACTTATATAGTAGACAAGGGTTGATGATCACTCATTAGGTAGACAGAGTAGCATAGGGGGTCATGTTGGGGTGAGGTCATACCAGGATCAGTCAAGGGCAGGTATGGCATTCTGGAATGGGTGGATATTGAACCATACCCATTTGCAGAAGGTGAGGAATTACTGAAATTGAAAGCAAAACCAACCAAATCTTCACACATCATTATTTGAAGGCCATATTGAAATAGCATTAATGGCGCAATTTCCAACATTTCCCCCTCAAGATTGGACACAGGAAGTTGATATTTGCGGAGGAATTTGTAGTGAACTTGGGCAAAAGGACGGCCGGAGGACAGTAGCTTCACAGTATATTTAACACCCTTCTTGTAGGTGACTTCACAAGGTCCAACCCAGAGGGAATCTAGCTTATGGGCTTGGCCCCCAGTACAATTTTGATAATAGAGGACTAGGTCACCTAATTGGTACTCAGGGAGGGGGCTCTGAAAGCAATGGAGGGCGAGATTTTTAAAGCTTTGACTTTGTAGGTAGTAGAATAGGCTGTAGCTTGGATGTTGATGATATGATTAGTCAAGTCTTTGACATGAGCTTCAGGATTGGCAGAGGCATCAACTTTGATCAACAGGGGTCCCAAGATTGAGGGGGTAGTGACTTCCTGTCCATACATCATGGCAAAGGGGGACTGGCCAGTTACTTGCTGTCTACTAAGGCGGTAAGCAAAGAGAGCAGCATGGAGGAACATATCCCAGTTGGCAGAATCAGATAGGGTAAGCTTTCTCATGATGGACACAAGGGTGGAATTTGCTTGTTCCACAGTCCCGTTGGTTGACAGGTTATACAGAGTAGAGAAGGATTGGTGTGTGCCCATAGCTTCTACAATGGACATTACAAGGCGGGCATTAAAGCTGGTCCCATTGTCAGAAAGCAGGACTTGAGGGCAGCCATGATGGTAGAAGATATCTTGAAACAGGAAGTTAGTAGTGGCCTTGGCAGTTATATCCTTGGTTGCTCTGGCTTTGACCCATTTACTAAAATGATCTACAGCTACCAAGATGAATTGGCACCCAGACCTAAAACAAGGAAGAGGCTCAACAGCATCAATACTCACAGTATAAAAGGCATGCCTAGGAGGGATGAGCTTGAACTGATGTTGTGAAGGCTGGGGTCATTGGAGCTGACAGGAATGACATGAGGCAAGGACATCAGGGATTATGAGGCACATGTTTTCCCAGTAGAAGTTATTGCACAACCAGTCATGAGTTTTTTCTGTGCCTCCATGTCCAGTATCAATGTGGGCTTGGAGGATGATGGCTATTCTCATACTGGGGCAGACATAGGGCAAATAGGTGTCGTTGACTTTCTTGAAGAGTTGTCTATCCCAAATCACAGTATCTTTTGATAGGGCTTGCAGTGCCAAGTGGGTTCTTCTGGTTCAGTTGTCCAGAAGTCAGGGTACCTTATCAACTTGTATAGTCAATCAGCATCAGCAGGATGGATAGCTAGTATAGGCATCCTTGATAAACCATCAGAATTCTGATGTTGTGCACCAGGATGATGTACTACAGTGAAATTGCATCCCTGTAAGCATAGGGCCCAATGGGCTAGCCGATCTTCAGGCTCCTTTAATTGCTGCAGCCACTTAAGGGATGAGTGGTATGTGACTACCATAAAGTGAGTCCCCTAAATGTAGTGCCAGAACTGTTTTACTGCATGCAGAATAGCTAAGCATTCCTTTTTGGTGACACTATAGTTCTTCCTGTGTTTGTTGAGGACTTGTGAAGAATAGGCCACAGGTCAATCACACCTTTGTCATCAAGATGGGATAAGATGGCACCCATAGCTATTCCACTAGCATCAGTGTACAAGATAAACTCCTTATCATAATCAGGGTAGACTAGGATAGGAGCCTCTTTGAGCTTGGCCTTCAACACTTCAAAGGATTGCTGTTAGCTGTCAGTCCACTCAAAGGGTACATTGCAAAAGAGCTGGACAAGGGTTTTGCTTAATTCAGCAAAATCAGGGATGAATTTTTGATAGTACCCCACCATGACAAGAGACACTTGGACCTTCCGTAGGTTTTTGGGAGGCAGCATCTTGTCAATGGCTTCCACCTTATTATTCATAGGGCGTATTCCAGTTTAGGTGACCTCGTGGCCAAAGAATTCAAGCCATTTCTTGAAAAAGGAGCATTTAGAGGGTTTGAGCTTCAAGCCTGTCTCTCAAATTTTGATGAAGACAGCTTTGAGGTGGTCCAAATAGTCAGTAAAGGTGGAGCTGAATACAGTAGTATTGTCAAGATATAAAAGGACACAGGAGAGTTTCAGATCTTGTATGATGGAGTCCATAGCCCTTTGAAATGTAGCTGGGGCATTGCAGAGTCCTTGGGGGCATTCAAGTGGGTTCATAGAGACCTTCTGAAGTGATAAGAGCAGCCTTTTCTCTATCTTCAGGAGACAAGTCCACCTTCCAGTATCCTGATGCTAGATCTATAGAAGAGAAAAACTTTGATCCTCCTAATTGTCTGAGAGCATCATCAATTCTAGGCAGAGGGTATGAACCCTTTTTGGTGAGTGAGTTTAGGCAGCAGTAATACATCACAATGTGATGGCCTCTGTCCTTCTTCTTTAGGATCAATAATGGGAAGGCCCAAAGACTCTGAGAGAGAGCTATGACCCCAGCATCCAAGAGCTGTTTAAGCTCCTTAGAGACCTGGGCATCTTCTACTTGGCTGCGGCAGAAAGGTTTGGCATCAAAGGGCAGAGCATCACCCATATCTATCTGGTGGAGAACCCCCTTATCTAGGCCATAATTGGTGGGTCCAGAGGAAAAGATATCCTTAAACTGGTCTAGAAGTTCCAGAACATCTTTTTGTTTAATGGGTGACAGTTGTGGGAAGTCTGCGGCGGTCTACAGGGAGAGAACCTGAGGGTCTCCTTCAGGTAAGTTGAAATCCCTGAACATTCCAAAAGGGTAGAGGGACGCCACTTGCTCTGAGCCTAATATGCAACCATGCCCTAAAGCCTAGCCCTTGGTCACCTGCATAGGCAGGGAAGTCAGGTTAGCCAACAACAGCTGCACAGGCTCCTTATGAGTCTGGTACAAAATTCCTGGGCATAACTGAGGCTCTCTGCAGCTTAGGGAATCAGGTGACTATAGCTCCAGGAATGATTCTTCAGGTAGTTTGTAGGATATCTGAGAGTCTATAATAACTTATGAGCCTGGTGAATGATGATAGCTGCAGGGGCAAGAAGAGGCACACCTTACTATGCAGGACAGGAAGGAGGAGGGGAATACACATTGGAAGAATGAGTCATGTACTTGAGTGAGAAGATACATGTGGGATACTCAAGCACACAAGTCTTAAGGCGTTTACCCAGGAGATGCAGGGGTTCTTCAAAGATTAGAGGGACCTCATATCCTAGGATCAATAGGTACCCATCTTGTAGGTTCAAAATTTCATTATAATCTCAAAGGAATTGCGTACCAACCAGGAGATCATAGCTTTTGTTTTCTAGGAAAACAGCAGGGGACACAATAAGAAGCTTACCAAACCTCATTGGCAAGGAGGAATAGGCACCAATGGCTCAGGTTTGAGCCATGTCAGCTGTATCATATGATTGAATGTAGTTTAGGTCAGGGGCCAGCTTAAGCTTCTTCATTAGTTTGGATGGTATCACATTGACTGGAGAGCCCGTGTCCAAGATAGCCTTGACTTTAAACTTTTGGATTGATACTTCCAAATGGATAGTATCTTTCTAAAAGGGAGGCAAGATAGCCAGAATGTACTGAGCAGCTTCCAACTCCTTCTCACATTTGGCTAATATGCATTTTAAGGCAGGAATTTCCTTATACACAGTCTGCAAGGGGAGAGATACAGTCACATTCTGGAAGAGAGCTTCAGCTAGCTCAGCAGCTTCCTCAGAAGAGTCTAACAGGACAGGAAGTTGATGCGCCTGGGACAGGTAAGGGCGAGCCACTATGGCCTTGGCTTCACTTGAAGGTGGGCAAGTTGTAGTCATGGCTTTTCCTGAACACAGCTTGTAAGGGACAGACACTGTCTCCGGGACTGCCAACACAGAGTAGCCATAACCATCAGACTCATCATAGTCAGAATTTTCAGGTTCAGAATTACTGGAAATATTGTGGAACAGGTGAAGGATAGTTGGGCCAACCAAAGGGGGAGATTCCTTATCATAAGGAGGATCAGGAGGAGACAGGGGAGGTTGGTCAGAAGAGAGCGTCTCTGCCTCTAAGCTGACCTCTCTTTTCCCGCCTGCTCCTTTGGGTCGCAACCCTCTACCTAAAGGTTGGTGCAGGTGCGTGAGTGGTGTTCTATTTGACCACAGTTATAACATTCTTATCTCTTGGACTGCCTCTTGAGCCTAGATTCATAATAAACAGGGTGCAGGAGGTGGTTCCAGTGTTGTTGGTCTTATTTTTGCGCACCACAGTACTCCCATGGGTCAAGTGCATGTCTTGCAAGAGGATCTTGATACTCTTTATTGAATCAAGGGAAGCTTTGTGGGCCTTAAAGTGCAGACACAGGAGTTGGTTCACCTTTAAAGCACCCAAACATGCTGTGTAAGCTTCCCAGGGAGTTAACTGACAGCTGGTGATTAACTGTAGTCCTTTGATGTAGAAGCAATCAGCAAATTCAGCCAGGATTTCCTTGGGCTTAAAAGTGATGTGCATAAATGCATCTTTCTTGACCTACAAGCTGAGATCTGCTCCATATTCCTTGACCAAGAGGTGCTTCATGTCCTCCTAAGTGGCAATGGATGGGAGTTTGGGGACCACAACTTCTTGGCACGTGGGATGTAGACAGGTAAGAATATGCTCCTTTTTAAGCTCATTGGTGGCCCTACACATTGCAGTCTTGTAGATTGTCAGAAAGGCAGAAATAGTAGAGGTTTTAGGGTCAAATATCTGCTTGAATAAAGGCTTGTAATTGGGGTCAATGGATGAGGAGGTGGATTGGCTGTTATCCCCTGGGTTGAGGATGTTAATGTGGGGGTTGTCCTCAAACTCAGATTTGGCAGCAGGTTGTCTAGCCCAGAGAAGTTGAAGGCTCTCCTCTAGGGTGTTCAAAGTAAAGCTTTTCTGTCCACTAATATCTCTAGCGGTGGCAGCAGCAACTCCAAATTTGTCAATCTTAATTTGTTGCACCAATAAGGTGCCAGCAATCCTGTTGAGGCAAGTGGTCAGGGAAGTGGTCTGGGCAACCAAGGGGATGACCTGTCCATTCATTGTCTCAGTAAAGCAGGAGAGGTTTTGTACCTCTCTCTCCAATGTGTCCTGCCTATCAGCAACATCATTTGTTACTTCCGCTAGCTGATCCAGAGCAAGTGTGCAGTTGACCTGGGGTTGGCCTTTCAAACCAGGGCAGCAACCATGATTGCCATGAGCGGGAGTATTAATAAATTCAGTTTCCTCTTCACCTTCAGACTCAGAGGACAAATCCTCAGGATTAGAGAGGCGTTGCCTTAAGTACTCAATTTCTCCTTGCAAAGTAGCTACTTGTTCAGTGAGCAAAGTAATGCAAGGATCAGGCATAGGTTTGACTGGAGGAGAGTTCTTAACAAAAGATTGACGTCAAGTGATAGCCTTGAGCTCAGCTATTGCTTTCCATAACTTGGCTTCAAATCCAGATGGGACCTCAACAGGAGGAGCGGGAGGTGTCACCTCAATAGATGCTACTCTATCATCCACATAATTTTGTACTTGATATAAAGTGTTGCCTAGTGCAGCCTTAGCCAGACCATATTGATGCTGTAGATGGCAGCCCCAAGTATCAACATGAGTTCCAACCAATTTGAGCTGAGAATTAATATGTTCTCAAAATTGATTAAGTTTGATAACCAGAGTCTCAAAGTCCTGGCAATGCTTTAGCAGAGAGGCCTCAATTTGCCCACGCCAAATTGCTTGATGCTCATCCAATTTTCACAGTCAATCCTTGATGTATCCAGGGAGCAAGGAACAAAGGGAATTCAGAAAGGAGGTCAAGTACTTATGGGAAGCCAACAAGTCACACTGGTTATCAGAAATACACCCAAAGAGACTGTGGGACCATTCTTAATATGCCATATTCTGAGCATGGTTGTTTGAGTCAGCGGTGGCTACAGCCTTTAAAAGCTGGTTCTGGGATCCTAATGCAAGTTGATGGTGAACCAGGGCAGGTTGGATGAACTGAATGACTAACACGCCAATTGTATCCATGGAATCCATCAGTGTGTGGGGGGAGACCAAAGTCCAAGAGGAAGGAATACAGGTCTTCAGAAGCATATCTGGGACAGAGACCAGGGATAGTATGCATTGCCACAGTGCCAGAGTGGAGTAGGGAGCAGGCGGCAGCACAAGCTTGCTTGTAGTTGAGAGAGAAAGCTGGAAGGGGGCCCGCATGGGCCCAGGGACAGCACCAGTACCATGGGAGTTGAGGGGGCATCAGTGATATCTTGTTGCAACTGAACCAATGAGGATTCAGTATTTGGAATTGGGGAAGATAAAAGTCTAATAGAAAGGACAGAATAATAAGAATAAGGTACTGTTTATTGTAGAATACTGTGATTAATATACCATATGGGGAAGCCATAAGGCCACAAGGGGGTGGCATAGTGGGAAGTTCCATGTAAGGTTTGAAGCTGAGGAATAACTTGTGCAGGAATCAGCAAGTCAAATTGGTAATGCTCCTAATTATGATGAAGTACCCACCATTCAATATTGCCATCAGATTAATCCATGTTGTTAGATACATTAGCAGGCAAGTCTGAAAAATTGGTTGCAACACCCCTCCTTGCCCCCTGCTTGTTGTCAGACACCAAGACCAGAGTCTGCAGAAGGTCTGGGAAGGTTTGCACAAACAGCCTTTGTGTGGGGATGGCGTAGCAGGGGTGCAAGCAATCATGGTGAAGCTTCTTGGTATTTCCTTGGGAGTCTTTGAGTTGATGGGTATGATTGTCATAGACAGCGGCTATCTTGAAGGGCCCTAGGTGGTTGGGATCCAACTTGGCAGAGTTGTGATTGAGGGTGTAGACAGGGTCACCTATGGCATATCTAGCTTCAAGGTGCTTTGTCCCTCCCTCAATTTGCTTGTGTTCAATTTCCTGGGCTTTGGCACGCCATTGGTCTAGGGATGGGGTTGTTATTAGGGGAGGCTTGTCAAGAACCCTGGACCGTAGCTTTCCCTGTTCAACTCCTGTCAGACTGTCAGGTGTCCCAAAGGCAAGGGTGCTGGGGCTGAACCCTGTGCCCCTATTGATTCTTGCTTGCAGGATGGGTAGGGCGGTGGGCAGGTGTTCAGTCCATGCGGTGTTGGGGTGCTCTTGTGAGAGCTTGGCAACTAGTTGAACCAGTGAACAATTTAACCGTTCCACACGTCTATTGGCTTGAGGATGGTTGGGGGTTGTAACTATACAATGGAGTGCGTTCTTGGCGCAGTATGCCTTCATGACATGTCCAACAAGTTTGGGGCTGCCATCTGTGATGAGATGTTTGGGTTGCCCAAAGCGGGCCACAATTTCCTTGCCAATGAAGCAGGTGATGGTGGTGGTGTGGTTAGTTGCTGCCTGGGCCACTGGCCAGCAAGTGAAGTAGTTGATGGCAGTGATAATTTATTTCTTCCCCAGTCTGTCTTTGGGGAGTGGCCCCACAATGTCAAGGGCCCACTGCTCAAAGGGTTCCATGGCCTTGATGGGCAGGACAGACTTAGGGGGTGCAGGTTTGGACGTATTCTTCTTGCACAGCACACACGTTTTAAGGAGGTCCAAGATTTCTTGACACATGCACGGCCACCAAACCTTTTGTTTCATGATCTCAAAGAGGTTACGCCCTCTGATGTGGCCCAGGGTTTGGTGGTAGTGCAATATTGTGTCACCTTGTTGCGTGGTGGGAATGTAAGGCGTCTTTTCACCTGTCTCTGCCCAACAGCAGACAATACCAGCATTGGTGATGAACCGACTCTTGTTGTCCTTCAACTTGGAGATGGTTGCTGAGTTAAGGCCCTTGTAGCGAGTTGCCTCAGGGCGGAGGTATAGCATGGGCCAATTCAGGTCCAAACCATTGTCCCCTGTGATGGACGCTACGTAGAGTCACAAAAGGGCGTCAGCTGTGACAAGTTCCTTCCCAGGCTTGTACTTGATGCACAATTGATAAGGGGATAGACGCTCAATCCATCCTTCTTGGTGGTGTGTCAAGTGGGACTGTGTGTTGAAGTAATGAAGTGACTTGTGGTCCGTCAGAACATGGGGTGGGAAGGTAGCACCTTCCAGGTAACAGCGCCACTTCTCAATGCAGTGCACAATTGCTGCCGGTTCTTTATCATGGATGGGATAGCATTGTTCTGAGTTGGTAAGTTTCCTGGACTCATACACAACAGGGAGGAAGACGCCATTGTCAGTTTCTACCCTTAGCACACCTCCTATGGCCCTGTCAGAGGCATTGACCTCAAGTTTGTACTGGCAGTTTTGATTGGGGAACTGCAATACTGGTGCTGTTATGAGTCTTTGTTTCAACATTTCAAAGGCTCAATCTCTGACAGGGGTCCAATAGAAGCACTATTTGGTGTTGAGAAGCTCAGTGAGAGGTGCAATTAGTTCCCTGCAATTAAGAATGAGCTTGCGCATGTAGGCAACCATTCCTAAGAATGTCTGCACCTGGCCCACATCAGTGGGGGGGGGCAGCATGCTAGTGATTGCCTTGATTTTGGCAGGGTTAGGCTTTATCCCTTGGGAAGAGATGGTGTGCCCAAGGAATAACAGCTCCATCTTGAGGAACTCACATTTGGAGGTTTTAGCTTTTACCTGGCTTTTCCAAAGGATGTCAAGGACAGCACAGAGGTGTTGGAGGTGCATGGTCTGATCTTGACTGAAGACAATAATGTTGTCAAGGTACACAAACACACATTTTCCAATCAGTTCCTCAAGTGCTTTGTTCATCAACATGGCAAAGGTGGAAGGAGCGTTGGTCATTCCAAAGTTCATGAAACGACACTCAAACAACCTGTAGCGCGTGCAGAAGGCAGTTTTTGCCTCATCCCCAGGTGCAATGCGGACCTGGTTGTACCCTGTAGTGAGATCAATCTTGCTAAAGACTTTTGCACCTGCAAGTGTATCAAACAGGTTGTCAATCAGCAGCAGGGGGTAATTATTCTTGACTGTCACCTCATTTAGGGCATGGTAGTCTGTGACCAGGCAAAGGGACCCGTCCTTCTTGGCTACAAAGAAGACAGCTGCCCTGTATGGAGAGAGCAAGGGGCAAATAGAGCCCTTATCAAGCACGTCCACAAGGTGTTGGTGGAGTGTCTCATATTCCTTTGGTGTAAGATGATATAATGATTGTGCTTTAGGTAACAATCCTTGAAGTTGTACAGCTTGCTGGATCTCCCAGGGAGGAGGTAGTTGTTCAAGTGTTTCACTGAATACGTCCTTGTACTCCTCAAGGAGTGCATCAAGCGCTGGTGGTGGTGAGGAGGTCAAGGGAGGGACCCCAGATAGTTCAGCACAGATAACTTCAACTGAGCATTGATTAAAGTCTAGTTCCCCCCCTTGAAATTATACGAGCCTGTCTCTGTTATTCTGAAAAACACTGTATCATGGAGTAACTTGCTCATTTCCACAGGGTAGATCTGGAACCCCACCCCATTTCTATTGAGGGTGATGACAGAGGTATACCAGTTGATGTAAGAATGTTTATGGCGAAGCCAGTTGAGGCCAGCAATTATATTGTGGCTGAGCCCGGCCATGATTTTCCCAGAGAGCTTAACCTGGATGTTCCCCATTCTTACAGAGAAGGGTACTGTCTTATGGGTGATTGCAACTCTTTGGGAGTCAGCTAATTATAATGCCTTGAACCTGCTGGGCACTTGGTCCAGTTGTTGGGAGTTGGTGAACTTCTGGTCTACCATAGTGTGGTTGGCCCCAGTATCTACCAGTAATTTGTGGGTGTTCCCACAGAAACAGAAGGGATATGACAAGTGTGTTACTTTATGTGAGGAGTGGCTTGCTTGTAGTATGGGGTTGTTGCTGTGGACTTGGAAGACATCCAGGGTTTTGACTTCATAGATGTTGTAGTCACAGGATTTTTTGCAAGCAAGGATTGAGAGGATGGGTCAGGTGGGGTTTCAGGGCCTCTTGTTGCTACAACCCCCAGGCTTTTCCCTGATCCTCAATCTGCGCTAGTTGGAGCTCCCCCTTGCGGGGGAGTTTAGTCCCATTATCCTGCTGACGGAGCTGACGGTGGCCCACTTGATTGTGGCCATTGCCAGGTGTTGTACGCAGTTGGGATGGAGCGTCACTGGTACAGCAGAAGCCCATTGAGGCCTGGTTGTTAGCCTCCACAATGGCCTTGTAGCAGTCATCAATGGAGGTGTAGCAACCTACAAGGACCCACTTGCAGATATGGGGTTTTAACCCATTGATCATGAGAGTGAGTAGCATTGCATTTCCATCAGTCACAAATTTGGGGGCAGCAGCAAGAGCTTATTGCCAGGCAGCAAGGTACTCAGGAAAAGAACCAGTTTGTTTGATTGCTAGAAGAGGAGTCCCCACAACAATGGGGGAGAAGGTTTCACTGTAGCAGGACTTGGCGGCGTCTCGGAATGCCGCCCAGGTAACGTCAAGTTCCTGACTGGCCCAGTTGGTGAACCACACAGCAGCGGGCCTGTGAGGCAACCAGACACAGTGGCAACTCACATGAGCTCAGGAACCTGACAGATATAGAGGCAGGTTTCAGTAGATTGGAGCCAACTGACAATGTCAGCCCCCTTGATACCCCCTGCAAAGGATTCTAGCTGAAGGTTGAGCATGTGTTGGGACAGGTCTGACTGGGGCAGGGTGATGCTGGCGTCACGCTGCCCAAGGCAGAGCTGATTGTACACGCTTGTGAGAGCTAGCTGGTCTTGATAGATGACGTATCCATTGGGATGTCCCTCTTGGGGATTGGCAGGAAAGTTTCTTGTTGGGGAGTAGCCACAAGGCCCGTACTCTGTCCTTTATTAGGGGGAATTTTATTTTAGATAGGTTGTCAACCTAGCGCTGCTACCACTGTTGCGACTGAACCAATGAGGATTCAGTATTTGTAATTGGGGAAGACAACAGTCCAATAGAAAGGACAGAATAATAAGAATAAGGTATTGTTTATTGTAGACTATTGTGATTAATATACCATATGGGGAATGTCACAAGGCCACAAGGGGGTGGCATAGTGGGAAGTTTCATATAAGGTTTGAAGCCAAGGAATAACTTGTGCAGGGATCAGCAAGCCAAATTGGTAATGCTCTTAATTAGGATGAAGTAACTGCTATTTGATATTGTCATCATATTAATCCATGTTGTTAGATACGTCAAGGGGCAACTCATTGAGTTCCCCCTGTGTATTGTAAGTTGTGTTAGCAGGAGAGTCTGGAAACTTGATTGCAACAGTCTTCTTTTAGAGGAGGACTAGAAACTTTAGGTTGTTAGGGTACTTCAGAAACAAAGGGAGAAGGAACAGAGAAATTGTGTGGTAACAGGGTAACCAAGAGGCTTGCAGCTCCTGTAGTGAGCACTATTTTGTTGTGTTTGGCTCCTGGGGACAACATACAGGAGGACATAGCAGGAAATCTTTATAACAAAAGATTTGAGGTTCAAAGCTAGCCTTGGGTTAGCCTTCAGGGGAAAATTAAGGACACATACCTTAATTTCCTGGAATACAAGATGTGAAACTCCTTTTAGCAAAAATGAAAGGAAAAGGCTTGAAGAATATTAAAGCCAACACAAATGTGGATAAACTTGTCTTTATTAGGAGAAATGATTCTAATTAAATGGTAGACAAGGGTCAATGATCACTTATTAGGTAGACAGGTTAGCAGAAGGGGTCACATTGGGATGAGGTCATAACAGGATCAGTCAAGGGCAAGTATGGTAATATGGAATGGGTGGATATTGAACCAGACCCATTTGCAGAAGGTGAGAAATTCCTGAAATCAAAAGCAAAACCAACTAAATCTTTGCACATATCAATATTTGAAGGCCATATCAAAATAGCATTAATGGCGCAGTTTTCAACACCCCCAGCAGAAGATTGGCCCTCTCTGGGGGCAGGTTGTCAGTTAGGTTATCAAGAGCCTGGGCGCCATACTGGATTAACTGTTGTTCTGTGGCACGCAGGACAGTCTTGCATTGTTTCTATCTTGATTTTCAGGGTCTCAGGTGATCATGGTGGAGAACCTTGTCTTGTTTATGTTTTCCAAGTCCTTGCATGAGGTAAGTGTTGTTGTCATTTACCTTTAGGATGATTTCTGGGCCTACTTTCTCTGGTTGTTGTTTTCTTTTGTCAATGTTCATGACCCAAACCTCATTGCCAACCTCATGTTTGTTCTGGATGGGGACAAAGGTCTTTTGTAGACGTTCTTTTTCTCTTTCTGATTGATTGCTATTGGCTTGCACAACCTGGGGGTCAGAACAGAGTGGGACCTTGCTTGGAATTTCCAGCTTAGGTCCTGACAATTCTTGGAAGATATTGGACTGTGTACCATAGACTAGCTCAAAGGGGCTTTTCCCAGTGGATCTGTTCACACAAGTCTGGCATACAAGCAATGCAGTTAGTAGCTGCTTGTATCATTCCTCAGGTCTCCTGGCAGTGAGCTTGGCCAAGGCTTGCACAAGGCTGCTGTTCAGCTGCTTCACACGTCCATTGGCCTTAGGATGATAGGGTGTTGTCATTGTTTGCTGGACCTCATTCTTAGTGAGGTATATGCTGGTATCTTCAGAGGTCAATTCCTTGCCTCTGTTGGTTATCAGGAGTTCTGGCTTTCCAAACTTTCTGATGATTTCTTTTCCTATGAACCACTGTATGTCATTGTCTGTGTGTGTCTTTACTGCTTGTGCCACTGGCCATATTGTGGCAAAGTCTATTGCAGTAATGATGTACTTCTTCTAATTATGTTTTCCTGGCATGGGACCCACAATATCTAGGACCCATACCTTGAAGGGAAGTTGTGTACAGATAGGTAGTACTGACTTAGGCAGGGTTTTGCTTTTTGAAAATTTTTCATATACTTTGCATTGGTCCAAGACTTCCTGAACGTCCCAGTACAGGGTTGAACACCATGCTTTGTGTTTAAGGAATTTGTAGAGGTTGCAACTTTTTGTGTGACCTAGGTCTCTATGGTAATGTAGGATACTGTCAACTTGCTGGTGTGTGGGAATATAAGGGATGGTGGTTCTGTCAGAATTTTTTTGATGTAAGGTTCCATACAGGTCTGCAAATAAGTGCTCATTCTTAATGAATGTTTCCTTTGTTATGTCTGTAGTGCCAGGGGGAAAGCCCTCATCCTTTGTCCAAAGTACCAATAGGGGCCAGTCTGGGTCAAGCCCATTTTCTCCTCTTGTAGCTTGGATGTACAAGCACAAGAGTGCGTCTGCCATGGCAAGTTCTGGACCAGTCTTGTACTGTATGAGCATATTGAATCTCTCCAGGAGCTCCATCCAGAAGGCCTGACAGCAGGATAGATTTTTTTGGGTTTGAAATATATGAGCAACATGTGGTTGGTCAACGCTGTGAATTCTTTCTGTTGTTCTAGATAACAACGCCATTTGACTAGGCAGTATATGATTTCCAACAACTCTTTGTTGTTTATAGGATATTGGCACTCACTGTCTGTCAGTTTACATGATTTTCAGGCTACAGAAAGGAAGTCACCATTATTGTTTTTGATTTGTAGTACTCCCCCAATGGATGCGTCTGAGGCGTCTGTTTCCATTTGGTACTCCCCATTGCGTTTGGGGTACTGTAATATAGGAGCTGTTGTGAGTTTTTCCTTGAGATGCATAAAGCAAAGGTCTTTTTGGGGGGTCCATACAAACTTGGATTTGGCGCCAGTTATGACAGATAGGGGTGCAGTCAGGACGCCACAGTCAGGTATAAAAAAACACACATAGGCAATCATTCTTAAAAAATATGAGAAGTTCTGACTTGTCTTTAGGCAGTAGCATTTTGCAGATGGCCTGGATCTTCTGGCCATTGGGTTTGATGCCGTCTTTAGAGACTATGTATCCAAGGAAGGGCAGCTTTTCACAGAAGAACTGGCATTTGGAGGGCTTAGCTAGCAGCTTGTGTTGTACCAGGGTAGCAAAGACTTCCTCTAGGTCCTTGTGGTGCTGCTCTACTGAGGGGCTATAGACAATAATGCTGTCTAGGTAGACCAGAGCGTGCTTGCCAATGTGAGGGGCAAACACCTTGTTATGAAGGTCACAAAGGTTGACAGGGCGTTTTACATACCAAAATTGAGGACCACACACTTGTATGAGATGTACTTAGTGTGGAAGGCCGTTTTGGGGATATCTTCCTCTTTGATACAGATCTGATTATAGCCTGCAGTTAAGTCAATCTTGGAGAAGACTGTAGCGCGGCCCAGGGCATTGAAGAGGTCATCAATTAGCGGCAGTGGGTAACAATTCTTGATGGTAACCTCATTTAGGGCTCAATAATCTGTGACTAGGTGCAAGATACCATCCTTCTTGGTCACAAAGAACATGGCGGCCCCAAAGGGAGATTGTGAGGGACAGATAAGTTCTTTCTCCAAGGCCTCCTTGAGATAGGCACGTAGGATGTTGTCTTTTTTTAGGGTCAGGAAATAGATGGGCTACGCCTTAGGTACAGCTCCCTTTAGTTGTATGGAATGCTGGATATGCTTTTCCAGAGGCGACCTGGGTAGAGCCTCCTTGAAGATTTCTGGATGGCGGTTTACTTTTTTGCAATCTTAAGGAGTACTGGTGTCCTAGTGGTCTTTGAAATGTATGATCTTGTACTGGAAGGAGTCCCAGTCAATTGCCTTGAGGCTCTCCTTTTTATCCAGGGTCTCTGTGATGCTTAAAAAGACATGGTTACATAGGACTTAGTCCACTGAGTTGGGGGTAGATCTGTGGTTGACACCTTTGCGTTTGATGGTCAATACCAAAGTTGCCAATTCTATGTGGGGGTTGTTATTTTGAAGCCAGTCCAGACCCAGTAAAATGTCAAACTTTGGAAAGTCAATGATGGGGCCTTGGATGGTGGAGTGCAGGTTCTCAAGCATGATAAAGAAGGGGGCAGTTTCCCTTGTCACAGCAATGTGGTGTTTATCAGCTAAACCCACATTTTTAATTCACAAAGGATTAGTGGTCAACTTGAACTTGTCCACAAAGCTGCTATTGACTAGGGTTTAGTCTGCGCCTGAGTACAGGAGTGCTGAGACTGTATAAATTCAAAAGTGGAAAGGATAAGACATCAGTTTGTTGGGATGTCTGGCAATTGTGTAGAGTACCGGGTACTCTGAGGGTACTTGGATCATTGGGCACTGGTCCACGTCCTTGGGTCAGTATTTATTGTTGGGCAAGTCAGGGATTGTGCAGGGAGAGCTTGGCTTTCTTAGTGCTCTCCCCAGGCTTTTCCCTTGTATTGGTTGTCTTGTGAGGTAGTGACACAGAAATGCGTACAGTTGAATTGGCTGTTGATCCCGTTTCTGTGTCCATTGGAGCCCGCAGGTTTATGGTTTGAGTTATTGTTACTATTCCCAGGGGGTGGTCAATTGAAGCGCCCGGCTGGGTGAGAGTCCTTGGGCCTTTCTCATTTTCCAGTCTGCGCCTTGTGGAGAGTGTTAGACGTTTGTTCTGCTTTACCCACTTCACAATACAGGCTTTGTAGATTGGTCACTTGTTCCAGGTTCATGTGTCTCATTACATGCATATCAAGTGCGTCATAGTACATGAGATGCGTAGCTGGGGTGTCAAAGGCTATGTTGGAGGGGGCACATAGTTAGAGTTCCTTGTAGGAGTGGATGAGCTCCTTCAAATTGCCTGTCTGGGTTAGGTTCTTTACTTGGCGTATGATCATAAGTGTGGTGTCTTTTAGCACAAATATTTCCAATAAGTCCTGTTTGAAGATGTCCCAATCCTTCTTGGTGTGTTCTTCATGCTACTTGTTGCACCAGGTGTCAGCGTCATAAGTCAGTTGGATGGAGATCTCTTCAATCCAGAATTGCTGTGGGAATTCCATTTGGGCCAGCTTGCTTTGTTCAGATTGGATCCATGTAGCAGCGTTGTTGTTGTTGACCCCAGCAAAGGATTCCAGGGCAGCGCTCTGAAGTCTTTGGGCTACATAGGCTGGCATGGTGTTTTTGTCAGTTGCACAAGGTATAGTGGAGGGAGCCTAGAAGAACCCTTGTGCTGACAGGGCATTGAACATGGGGAGTGGGATCACTATGTTCTGGAAGAGGGAAAAACCATCAGATATCTTGGCACCAGGTGTGTACGGTGTCCAGTCTCTTGGGAGGCCAGACATGATTCTATTAAGGATTTGTTGAATGCGGCAAGTACAGGAAATAGGCAGAATTTTGGGGAATAAAGTAGAATGGAGAACCTACCTGTACTACCAATGTTGTAAATGTGCTTTTTTAGCAGAGTTACAAGGGGAAAAATATTTGGAAACTAGAAAATATTCTTTATTGAGAGATAATGATTATATAGTTAATGTGAGTCATGGATAACAGGAACATGATAGTCTTAATCACGTGGTGGGATGGTGAAGAGAGTGGCTTGATCCTGATAATGAGTCAAGTGCCAAAAAAAGGTATCCACCGTAGGGGATTATTATTTGTTCATGTTGTTGAATTTGGAAATTTGAGTTGACTCCCTAGTCTGGCTTCAAGTGACAGGGTAATTGGGTTGTGAGTCACAAACCTGCTTACTCAGAACCTTGCTGGCAGGTTGAGCCTGCTGTTCTGGCACAATCCTAACAAAAAAATCAACTGAAAAGGCATATGCTAGACAAAAAATTATTTACCGGAAGCAAGGGGCATACAAATGTAAGTTTATCAAAGCCATAAGCTCAACCCCTTAACAAGCCTACAAACAACCTACCCCATTCAATTTAAGCCTTAATAAACCTGAACTTAGTCTCAGCTCTAAGCTAAACCCTTTTTCAAGTCAAGGCAAATATTTGGGCTTGCTAATAAGGTCCTGATCAGTTTGATATTATCTATTCCTCACCCAATACTATAAAAGCTATATCTTGTTTGAAATCAATTAACACTACAAACTATATTTCTTTTCATTAAGATACTCATATCTTATAAATTTTATTTTCCTGTAACCTTGTGCTAAAATTAGAAGATCAAGCCTCTGAAAAGGCTTTAACTTGAAAAAGCCTTAGCACTTATCTCCAACCTCACCAGAAATAAATTCAGAACTACTCTTTGAATTAAGTCCACTTAATTAATCTCATAGTAACTAAAAATATATATTATAATCAGTTTAGGAATCAGATAAGTGCTTCTGCTATCAGGATAATTAGCATCTAAAGTTTTTCAGGAATACAGAATAATTTTGGTTAATTGACTCATCCATTCTTTGCCCTGATCCCAATAACAATCATTCATTAGAAACCTACTCATCAAAACCAATAAGACTATATTTTTTATCCTAATTGATGGGTTCAAAGATACTAAGAAGACCCTAATAATAGATACCCATCATGTTTCTGACACCATTTTTTCTAAGAAAAATTTCAAACATTATGACATCATTCTAGGCATTTAAAATATAAATTTAATTGGAAAATTCCTAGAATAATATCTTAATGTTGTAAAAAGGTCCCTAGAAAAAACAGTGCTGGAAAAAAGAGGGTAAATAATAAGGGGCAAGAAGATATTCTGCCAATCATTTTCCCGTCAACTGATTTTCCGTCAAATTTGATCCAAATATGTTTTCTTCATAAGTATTTTTTTAGCTTTATAATAAAACAAAATTTTAAATAGTCTGTTTACTAATTAACATAATGTTATTAAACATAATTATTCTATTTTTATTTTTTGTATCTAAAAGGCTTCATTTTAAATCTTTACATTTTTAAAAGCTAATTAAATTAAATTTCACTGTCAGAAAATAAAATAGGGACCTTAAAAGTTTCAAAGAATAATTTTTATGAACCAGGCTTTATTTATTTTTGATTTTTGATTTTTTATTATTGTGTTACAACCGAGTCTCCCTCCTTGCCTGCTAATGTATCTCACAATACACAGGAGGCACTTGATAAGTTGCCCCATGACGTTTCTAACAACATGGATCAATCTGATGGTAATGTAAAATTGCAGACACTATCTCCTAATTAGGAGTGCTGTCAATTCAACACAATGATCCTCGCACAAATTTTTCCACTGTCCCAAATCTTATATGGAACCTGCCACTATGCCACACCCTGGTGGCCTTGTGGCTTTCCCTGTATAGTATATTAGTCACAATGCAACCAATAAACATTTTCTTATTATTCTAGTCCTTTTTTATTGGACTTTTGTCTTCCCCAATCAAATACCAAAATATAATTGGCTCAGTTGCAACAGTGGTAGAAGTTTAGGTTCACAACCTACCTAAAAGAAAAATTCCCCCAAGAAAGAACAGAGTAAGGGACGTATGGCTACTCCTATCAAGAAATGTTCCTGTCAATCCTTGATGGGGACATCCCCAAAGGATATGTTATCTACCAGGACCAGCTGGTACTTACAAACATGTAAAACTGTCTCTGCCTTGGGCAACACAACACCAGTGTCACACCGCCGCAGTTGTACCATTCCCAACATATGTTGAATCTCCAACTAGAGTCCTTGAAAGGTGGTGTGAAAGGGGCTGATATTGTCAGTTGGCTCCACTCCACGGAAATCTTCCTCTGTGTTTGCCAAGTACCCAAACTCATATGGGTGACTACTGCATTTGGTGCTTCACAGGACCCTCTGTGGTGTGGTTTACTAACTGGGACAGTCAGGAACACAAAGTTACTTGGACCACCTTCAGGGACGCCACCAGATCCTGCTACAGCAAGACCTTCTTGCTCATTGTAGTGAGAACCCCTCTACTTGCTATCAAACAGACAGGTAGTGTCCCTGAGTACCTTGCAGCCTGGCAGCAAGTTCTTGCTGCCACCTCCAAAGTAATCACTGACAGAAATTCAATGCTAATTACCCTCATTGTCAATGGGCTGAAGCCCCACATCTGCAAATGGGTTCCTGTAGAGTGCCACACCTCCATTAGTGAATGCTACAAGGACATTATGAAGGCTAACAATCATGCCTCAATGAGATTTCAAAGATCCAAAAATGCCCCCTCCCAACCTTGTCCTGCGCCTGACAGCACCCACAACCAAGTAGGCCGTTGCCAACCTTGTCAGAAGGAAAATGGGGCCAAGCACCCCTGTAAGGGAGAGCTTTGGTTGGCCCAGATTGAGGATTTGGGAAAAGCCTGGGGGTGTGACAGAAATAGTCAGATAATAGGAAGTAGTCTCTATGTGGTGGGAAATCCCCCACCAAATCCACATAGAGTTGATAATTAACCACCAACAAAGCTTCAAATACCATTTTGTAAAAGTTCTAAATGATACACTAGGGTTAAGCAAAATAATTAACCCAAACCAAATAAGCCCAAGGTTAATTGCCTGTGAGAGAATCAAGGTGTCTTCAGTGTAGAATTCCAGACATTGAGAGGTAGCAAGTGTCTCAGCTTCAGATACGGTGGGGAAAACTCCAAGATTTGAGGGCATTGGATTAACATTGGAAGGAGACAACAACAAAGAGCCAACGTCAGGACCCATCTTCTGGTAATAATTTGACTAGGAATCAAATTATAGGAAATGTAGCGCAGTAGGCCAACTAAAGGATGCATGATAAATAAAGCTAATCCAAGGGAATATTGATTTATTTTAGTAAAGAATAGAGAGGACTCAACTCTTAAGAGTCAAACAGTGAAAATCTTCCATATATATCAAAATTTGACTAAGCAATACCACCTGAATCCTTGGCTCCTATTTTTTCTACATTGTCAAGTGAGTACCTAGTCTAGTTTGCAAAGAGCCCTTTTGTGAACAACTTCTGTCAACTGCACTGATAATAAGGTTTTATTGAGTGACTCTCAGATTACATCAATTTATCAGCTCAGTTTGCAAGGAGAAATGGAATCCAAATGGTGAACTGGAGCGGCTGTAACCCATTTTCAATCAACTGTTTGATTTAAATCCATCAAATTAGTTAATTTGATCAATGGCTTTCCGGCTTTCTGCGCTTTCTGACTTGGGCAAATTATTCTGGCTTTAAGGTCTTGCCCATAATGGTGCAAGGTTATAAACTAAAGAGTGTAAAGCATTTGGGTTAAGATTCAGAAGATATTAAAAGGTAGGTACATTCTGTAATATAATTTTACAGAATTTTTCTAAAAATTTGTACTGAATTTTAAAAGGAGTGATAGAATTTAAGAATCCTAAAAAAAGAAGATTAAACAAAGTATTTAATAATGAACAACTAGTAACTAAGGGAATGTCAATATTGGGATAATCTCCATCAGCAAACTGATACATGTAACTATTAAAAGATTCCTCAATGGAAAATAATGGATACAACAAGCCTAAGGCTTGTTGTTTTACAACTTCTATTTTTAACTAGGAAGAAAGAAAAGAAGAAAAACTTAGAATTAATCACTTAAAAATTGAAATTCTTAAAATTAAAATCTGAAGTTTAAAAATTGATAAAAGATTGAAGGAAATAAATCACTTAGAATTTTGGCTTAAAGCCTACTATTCACAAGCTCTTTATTTATAGATGCTCATCTTCAGTTAAAAAATGATGACTACAGGAGAACAACAGCCAAGAGAGGGGCAACTGGAGAAAACAGAATAGGGGAACCTGGAGGAGTTGGGAAAACCAAAAGGATGGAAGCAGCTGCAGATCAGCAACATAAAGTGGAGATAAGCAGGCAAAAATGTAACCAGGAGTTTTGAAAAAGTAAATAGGATGTTAAACTATTCTAACTTTAAAGTATAATATATAAAATAGTTAAATAGCTAGAAAATAAGGAAGACAACAACAGCAATTAAAAACACAAATCAACAACAAAGAAAGTGATAAGGAGCGCCTTTTGGGGAAGCTTAAATATAGAATTAGGAAATAAGAGAAGTATATTTTATTGGATAATATTTTAGACTTATATAGGTTTGGCTATGGCAGAGATTTAGTTGGATTGCCTAGGGGTTGGTCATGTGCAGGATGGGTTTGAGCCACTGGATACTTGGATTGTCATGTGATATTGCTTGGTTGCCATTCTCAGTATGTTGAACTGTATACTGGAAGAGCACCAAATCAGGCAATGGCTGGATGTTAAGTAAGTTGGCGGTAGCCAGAATACTTGTACATCAAGATCCTCAACACCCCCCTTAAGGGGTTACTCTGGTGCATCAGGAGGGGGCTTTGTCTTAACAGCTGCTGCCTGATGTTCCTGGAGTTGTTTACTAGTTGATACCAGTCTGGTCAAGTGTTCTCCTTTGCTAAGGCAGAGACAGATTCTGTGATATTTCTTGACAATAGGGGGTTTGGCACCTTGAAATTTCACTAGATAAGTGTTCTGGTCTGGTCTGTACTTGATGATTATTCCTGGCCCTCTGTGTACTGAGTCTAGTTTTTTTCTGTTGCCAGCTAGGACCCAGACGGGGGAGTCAATGGGAAGTGGTTCCTCTGTGGAGGTTACCTTTTGTGTTTTGAGCCTTTTTATTTCTGCTAGTTTAGCTTTGAGGTGTATGTGCTGTAGATTTGGTACTTGTTCTACTGTGGGGGGTTTCTCTGGGGAGATCTTTAACTACATGGTTGCTTGTTGCAGGTAGTTATATCTGATTTGTATCTGTAGGTTAGTTCAAACAGGGAATAGCCTGTCCCTTGATTGTGTGGACCTGGGATACTAGTAATATATTTCACATGTAATGGCCATGTGTCTTTTGCTTTGCCATTCATTATTTTCCCTAGGGTTCTGCTAAGGCTGCTGTTTAGGCGTTCAACTCTGCCGTTGGCCTGTGGCCTGTAGGGCAAGGTTGTGGAATGCTTAATGTTTTTGGATCTTAGATTATTTTTTACTACATGACCTGATAAATTGGTTGCTCCATCAGTTATAATGTAGTCTGGAGTGCTGTAGTAGGCTATGATTGCTTTGCTAATGAATCAGTTGATTGTTTCTGCTTTATGGTCCTTTGTTGCCCAGCAGATGGGCCAGCATGTGGCAAAGTTGATGGCTACAATTAAAAAACATTGGTTTGTCTTTGTTTCTGGGAAGGGGCCCACTACGTCTAGCCCCAAAACCTTGAATGGTTTAGGATCAGGTACTGGGTTGACTGTTGGTGGGGAGCCTTTGTGCTGGTGTATTTCTTGCACTCTGTGCATTTTTTCAGAACATCAAATATATCTTGTTTGAGGTTGGGCCATAATACCATCTCTTTTAATGTGAGGTATAGGTTGTTAGCTGTTGTATGTCCTAGTAGGCGGTGATGTCTTAACATGGTGTCAACTCTTTGTGCAAGTGGGATGTAAGGGACATGTTTGTTGTTAATGATTTAGTATACAGTGTCATTTATTACATGGAAGTGCTTTTTGTTCCTTACTAATGTATTGTGGGTCAGTTGGTGTGTTGAGTGGTCTTTCCCTTTGGTTTTATACTCAATGTTGTATAGGTTTGGCCAGTCAGGGTTCAGGTGGTCAGGATGATTCTCTCTAGGCTGACATAGTCTAGAGAGAGCATCAGCTGTGACCAGCTCTGCCCCTTTTTGTATTGGATGTCCAAATTGAGCTGCTCTAGCAGGGAAATCCATTTGGCTTGTTGCCGTGCAAGTGCGGTCTGAGTTTTAAAATAGATTAAGGATTTATGGTCAGTTAGTACTCAGACATTTAAATGCTGTCAAAACCACAGGCTCAACCGCCAGCAAGGTTCCAACCAAGCAGGTTTGTGACCAGCAATCTGATTACCCGGTCACTCAAAGCCAGACTAGGAAGTCAACTCAAATTACCAAATCCAACAACATGAACAAATGATGATCCTTTATGGTGGATACCTTGTTTTGGCGCTTGACTCATTACCAGGATCAAGCCACCCCTTCTTTCATCCAACCGTGTGATTAACAATCATATTCCTGTTACCCATTGATTCACCATGACTATATAATCACTATCTCACAATAAAGATTATTATCTAGCTTCTAAATATTTTTTCCCTTGTAACTCTGCTAAAACAGCACAGTTACAACAATATCCTTCTAAGTAACATCTCTATTTCTTGCATGTGTGATATATTGCTAGTAATTCCTTGTCATGTATTGGGTATCTCTGCTCAGTGTTGGTCAGTTTTCTGCTTTTTTAACATACTGACAGGAAGTCTTGCTGCCCTGGCTGGCAGATGCGCAGGACTACGCCAATGACGGTGTCACTGGCATCTGACTCAAACTTGTAGCACCCATTATTATTGGGGTATTGCAAGATTGGTGCTTCAATCAAAGCTTGTTTTAATAATTGGAAATTATTGTCACATTCTGGAGTCCAAAAAATTTCTTTTTGGCATTACCCTTGGTTAAGTCATTGATTAGTGCAGTGATTTTTCTGCAGTCTTTGATGTATTTCCTTAAGTAAGCTACCATTCTTAGAAAGCATCTAAATTGTTTAACAGAGGTGGGGCGTTGCATGTTCTTTATGGCTTTTATTTTGTCTGGATCTGCTTTGATGCCACTGTCAGAGACAATGTAGCCCAAGAACAGGAGTTCCTTTTCCATAAATTGGCACTTACTTGGTTTTACATAGAGTTTGTGCTTTGCAAGTCAATCAAGTGTCTTGTGGACATGTATGAGATGTTCCTTTTTTGTTTTTGAGAATATGATGATATTTCCAAGGTAGCATAATGTATTTGAGAGGCCATTCAGAGCTTGGTTCATCATGTTGACAAAACTTGCAGGAGCGTTGGTCATCCCTGTTGTGTTTGGCTCCTGGGGACAATATTCAAGAAGACACAGCAGGAAATCTTTATAATGAAAGATTTGAGGTTCAAACACTTGGGTTAGCCTTCAGGGCAAAATTAAGGGAATATACCTCAATTTCCTGGAAAACATTTGATGTGAAAGTCCTTTTGGCAGAAAGAACAGGAAAAAGCTTAAAGTTTATTAAAGCTAACACAAATGTGGATAAACTTGTCTTTATAAGGAGAAAAAATTCTACTTATATAGTAGACAAGGGACAGTGATCACTCATTAGAAAGACAGAGTGGCTGAGGGGGTCATGTTGGGATGAGGTCATACCAGAGTCATTCACAGACAGGTATGATAATCCAGAATGGGTGGATATTGAACCTGACCCATTTACAGAAAACAAGGAATTCCCAAACTTGAAAGCAAAACCAGTCAAATCTTTGCAGCTATCAATATTCAAAGGTCATATCAAAATAGCATTAATGGCAAAATTTCTGACAATACCAAAGTTCATTACCCTAAACTCAAAGGATCAAAATTACATACAGAACACAGCTTTTGGTATGTCCATTTCCTTTACTTCAACCTGGTTGTAACCTGAGGTGAGGTCAATTTTGGAGAAAAATTTGACTCCTGAGAGTCTTGCAAACAGATCCTCTATGAGTGGTAGGGGATATTTATTCTTTACTGTGCTTGCATTTAGAGTTCTTTAGTTCTTTAGTTCTTTATAGACACAGAGTGCCTTCATTTTTCTTTATGAAGAACACTGCTGCCCCCCACAGGGATTCAGACAGGCAAATGAATCTTTTTGCTAGTTTGTTCTTAATGTGTGTTTTGAGGGTTTGGGTCTCCATGAGAGAGATTCTGTAGAGGGGTTCAGGTTTAGGCATGGCTTTACATAGGTTGATACCATGTTTGACCTCTTGTTTGGGTGGTAACTCTGTGAGTTCTTCTTTGAATACGTGAGTGTATTAATTTAGGAGTGCTGCAAGTCCTGGGCATTAAATTTTTGTTATTTGTAATTTTGAATTTGGTGTACCTCATTATGTGGAGGGTATTATCTTTGGTTAGGCATTCTGAGTTGTCTTGGTTTATGACCTGGACAAATAATGTGTCTCTTAGAATGAGGTTGTTGGGCTCTTTGAGGATATTAAAATTGACTCTGTTGCGTTTGATGGTCATGGTTTTAGTTTTCCAACATACACTGGGGCTCACTCTGGTGAATCAGTCCATGCCTGCTACAGTGGCGTAGTTTATGTTGTTCATTACAAGTCCTTTGATGGAAGTTTGTATACCTTGAAGATCAATTCTGAATGGAGTTGTTTTGCCTTTGAGTAGAACCTTTGATTTATCTGCCATTCTGATGTATTTGAAGTTGGATTTGGCAACTGGTATTTTGTACTTGTTTACAAATGGTTTGCTAACCATAGTGTGTTGTGCACCAGATTCAAATAAAATTTTATGTGTATGTGATTTATAAGTACATGGGTAGACATGAATTTATGAGTGATCTTTAATTTTTAAGTTCATAAAAATGGAGGATTGCAGGACATGTGGGATGCAAGCAGCAAAGTTTGTGCCTTGGTACAGTTTCTTGTTGTGTTGGGGGGGAACAGGGGCACTTAAGCCTGTTCCCCCTATTATTTTCCCTGTTCCTCTGTTTTGAGACCTTTGAGGTCAGAGAATGTGGGGTCAGATTCATAGTGGGTTGATTTTTCAGCATTGTTTACTTTGGCGGTGTCCTCCTTCTTGGGACAGGAGTGGTTTGCGCTTTGGCTGTGATTGCCATTGTTGCAATTGGAGTTGCTGTTGCTATAATTGGTGTTTTAGCATTTTTTGCCATTGGTGTTTTCTCTGGCATTGCTTTTTGAGAAGCAATTGTCATTGCGTGCAGCATATTCCATGTTTGCGCGTTTTTCCACGCGCTTGGCTTCTGCAATGAGCAAAGGCATAGAGGTATTAGACTCTGGATAGATGAGGGCAGCAACAGAGGGTTTAATTCTGTTGATGAATGAGGCTCTGTTATTATGTTGTCAGCTTGTGCTGGGTTCTGGATTTTTCAGCATATTTCCTCAAATTCATTAGCGTAAGCTGTGATAGTAGTCTTCTGAGGAAGTTTGCTAAGCTGTATTGCAATGTCTTGGAGGGATTTGGTGACACAGAAATTGTGTGTGATGTCCACTTTGAACTCTTCCCAGTTTTCAAGCTTGTTGTCAGTTCATGAGCCAACCCAGGTGGTGAACCAGTTAGATGCGGCCTTGTACAGGCGCTTGCTGGCTTCCTGGACCCATTTTTCATGGGGGATGCAGCTGGCGTGGAGCTTGGCGGCTGAGTGGTCTAGCCAGTTGATGAAATTTTCTTTGTTTTTACCAAAGAACTTGTTGATACCAATATATTTGGTGTTGGTAATTTCATCTGTGGTAGGTGGTTGTGTGTTTATTTGTGGTTGAAGAGAGCAACTGTATTGAATTATCTTGGTGCATGCTTTGGGCATGACCAGACCTTCAAATACGGTGAATCCACTAGGTATATCTTTTTCAATGTTGTGGGCGCAGAAGTGCGTTTTCCAGGTTTCCTGGGATGTGGCCTGGTTGAGTATGTGAGAAAAAGTGGGTGGGTTCTGTTCAGTCATTTTCTCTTTCATTGGTGTGGTAATAAAACCGTAGCTGCTACCAGTGATGAGGAGCGCCTTTTGGAGAAGCTTCAAATATGGAGTTTAAGAAAGAAGAGAAGTATATTTTATTGGATAATACTTTAGACTTATATAGCTTTGGCTTTGGCATAGATTTAGTTGGATCAAACCTAGAGGTTGGTCATGTGCAGGATGGGTTCAAGTCACTGGATACTTGGATAGTCATGTGATATTGCTTGGTTGCCATTCTTGGTATGTTGAACTTTATATTAGAAGGTGCCAAATCAGGCAATGGCTGGATGTTAAGTAAGTTGGCAGTAGCCAGAATACTTGTACATCCAGATCCTTATCAAAAGGTAAAGCAACTTAGAATAGTTAGTTATTAACTAAAATTAAAATTTCAATATTTAAAAAAAATAAGAAAGATTAACTTAAATAGAAAAATAAAAACTATAACTAAAGAGCCTACCCTTTGAGGCAGGGCATAACACCGCATTATGGAATCCACTGTGACATTACCCTCCACTTTAGCCTGGGGCATAATACTGCCATCAGGAAGATGGGACAGGAGAAAGTCTTGTGATCAGGAGGAAGTTTTATTGCTGTCAGAGTAAGGTCAAGATGACCAATGGCTGTTGGTTTGCAATTATAGAACTCTTGGATAAGATCTGTGGAATTTGAACAATTATAGTGTGAAGCCCACAAACTTTCAGAATTGGGATAGCCCTTCCAGGATACCAAATACTCCAGTTGGCAGTGATTCTTTTGGGAAGACATAATACAATTCAACTCATACTTAGGTTCTCCCTACATAAGAATAGGCTGGGAAGAAAAAGTCTCAGTGCCCCAAAAAGGAGTTAGTAAGCATTTGTGGAAGGTATGGAAAATCTTAAAGGATGGTGGTAAATCCAAATAATAGGCAGAAGGACCAATTTGATGTTCCACTTTGAAGGAACTAACTCACTTAGGACCTAACTTGCAACAAGGGACCTTCAACTTTGTATTACAGGCATCAACCATGACTAGATCACCTGGCCTGTAAGTGGGATCTTCCTGGCGCCTGTGATCTGCATATTCCTTAAGTTGTCACGGCAGCAGCAAGAGTAATCTGGAGCTCCTGATGAACCTGCTTCAATGCATCAGCCTGATTAGTTGCAGCTTCCATGTTGCTGGCCAGACAAGGACCCATTTTGGATGAAAGATTTTAACCCACATTGGCATAGAATGGCAAAGCCTGAGTCAACATGTGTGGGGAGTTATTATATGTGAACTCTGCCCTGGGTAGATTTGCACACCAATCATCCTATTGCACATTAGTGTAGCAACATATGTAGACCTCCAAACTTTGGTTTGTCCTCTCTGTTTGTCCATCAGAATGGGGGTGGAAAACAGTGGAGCAGCACAGTTTGAAACCAAGGATCCAAATAAAGGCTTTCCAGAACTGAGCAATAAATTGGGGCCCACAATCACTCACTATCTCTGTAGGGGTGTCATGTAAGGAGAAGATCTTGTTCACAAACAACCTTGTTGTTTCAACTGATGTAGTTGTGGTTGAGCAAGGAACAAAGTGTGCCATTTTTGTAAACCAATCTATCACATCATGATTATATTGAACCCATTAGAGTCCAGAAGTTCTCCAATAAAATCCAACAACACCAACAACCAAGGCCCTGCATCTGGCTGCAATGAGACAAACAAACCAGTAGTCTTATTTATGCTTGCCTTGGACCAAACACACACCAAAATATCTCAAATATAAGCTGCCAACTGCACTGTCAAACCCTTCCAAAAAATTTTTTGCATATTAACTCAACTGTTTTATTCTTTCCAGGGTGGCTTTTGTAAGACAAGTGTGATATGCCTCCATGATTTTGTCCTGGATAGTTCCCTCTGGAACCCACAAGCAACCTTAATTATAGAGAATTGGTCCTATCTTATGGTAACCCCGCAGCTGATCTAACAGGTGTACACATGCTAGTTCCAGCAATCTATCATAACCCTTGGACAGAGGCTGCATAAACTTAAATTCAGAATATAAGTCCAAGTCTGCACCCTCAGTTAAAAACATGGTGGTAAGCATAGCAGGCGGAGTCAACACAAAGAGAAGCACAGCCTCATCTGGAATCAAGGTATGTGTGTTAAAATTGAAGTCCATGCCAGCATCAGTGAGGTGGGAAGGATTTTTGCTCAACACATCACCCAAGTGGTTGTTGATACCCTTGATGAACTTATAGCAGAACTTGTATCTTGTTGGATCACCATGCCATCTGGATTGGAGACCCAAAAAAACCTGGGTTGATAATAGTATAGGTGAGCTTTATGGTCGTTTATTACCACAAAAGGATGACACACCAACATGAGGTGGTGATACCAATGCTTCAAAGATTCCACAACTGCCAACAATTCCTTGTAGTAGATCATGTAATTGCGTTCCTGAGCCTCCATTTTTGGGGAGAAGTACCCCACCAGTCTTTCAACACCATTGTTGGCAGTTTTTAGCAACACACTGGCCACAGCATATTTGGAGGCATCCATGGAGACCACAAAAGGAAGCTCTGGGTCCACATGTTGCAAAACTGGAGAAGACAACAAAAGAGCCTTGACTGCTGCAAATGCTTTTGCACACTCAGGTGTCCAAACTAAAGTTGTTTTCCCGCTAGCCAAATACAAGGGGGCTGCCACTTCAGACAGATGAGGGGTAAAATTTTTCAAGAAAGTCAAAGTACCCAGGAAACTTAAAAGTTGGGATACTGTCACAGGAGTAGCATACTCACAAACTGTTGCTTCTTTGTAAGGGGCAATAGTGTGATCATCCTCAAAGATAATATTACCCAGAAAGACAATCTTACGTTTAAAGAATTCACACTTACTCCTTTTGATGATCAAATTGGCCTGGAGGATACACTCTACAACTGTAGAAAGATGGGCCTTATGAGACTTCTCATCTGGGGAGAACATCAAGATGTTTTCCATGTACACAATGTCACATAAACCCAGGATATCTCCCAAAATTGAGTCAATGAACCACTGAAAGCAAGCCGGGGCATTCTTAAATCCAAAGGCATAACGCGGAACTAAAAAATACCATTCTTTGTTCTGAATGCTGGTAACCACTCCATTACCTCTACAATTATAATCTGGTTGAAACATTAAAAGATAAAGCTTTGAGAACACCTTTGCTTTCTCAACACAATGAGAACTTTGTGCTTTAAAAGGCAAAGGATAGAGATCTGGGATTGTGATATTGTTTAAGTTCCCATAGTCCATACAAGGTCTTAGCAACCCATCTGACTTTTGAACAAGAAACAATTAAGAACAGATTGATAAAGACTTTTTAAAGATGTATCCTTTTGCCAACATGTCACAAGTTCACTCCTCCAAACATGCATCCTCCTTTAAAGTCAAATGGTAGATAAGAGAAGCAATATAGATAAGATCAACAGTAACCTTGAAGTCAAAGTCAAACTGAGTGTTTTTGGGAAGAGCATTGCCCCTAGTGGCATCAAAAGCTGTGTACCAGGGTTGAAGGCATGCTGGTAAGTCTGAACTAATGGGTGTAGGAACTAGGATTGACTGAATAGATTGAAAAGACTGCTTGAACTCTGACATACCCAGCAATGGTATACAAACTGTAATACCCAAATAATTATCCACCTGAAACTTGTTTTCTTTTAAGAGAGTTGATATGTTATGATCTTGCCACCATCCTACCCCTAAGATAATAGGATACATGAGGGTAGTGTATATGGAGAATCTTGCAGTAAAGGGTGGACCCAAGACCAAAAATGTTACCAGTTTCTTCAGCTGGAATGAGGAAAATATTTGGCAATTTCCTCCTCCAACCAGAATACCTAGATGGCACTTAAATTGCAACAGATCTGCAGTATCTAAACTCATGGAATTTTCAGAGGCACTATTATCCAACAGAATTGTAGACCAGAAGATAGTTTGGCTGTTATTAATGCTCCCATAAAATAAGAAGTAACCAGGGGTAGATTTATTTGTTGCAAAAGTTGCAACCTCAGCAGGATCTTGCTTCTCCTCAGTAGTACAGACAGTGGCTAAGGAGGCAGCATGCTCCTGAAAGTAACACTCAATAATTTCTTAGAAAGCTTCAGGGAGGACAGGACAATCACAATCAATAAGAACAAGAGGCAACTCCTTGGACTTGACTACCTAATACTTTGCAGGAACAACATGTTGGAGCATAGCCAACAAACTCTTGGTTGTTGCCATCACTGGGGCTTTGTTTACCTTGGTAAATTTGTTCAAAAATTCCAATTGCAACGGAGAAGAAACACAATGGGAGTAATCCTGACTCTGATTAATCAAAGCCACCAAAGAACAATTACCAGAAAACCAGGAGTGTGCAGCAGGTTTTGCTTCAATTTCCTTAACATCTTGTTTAGAAGTAAACAGATTTGAGACCAGAGAAGGAATTTGGTTTACCAGGGCCTCAGTAGTGGTTAACAGGGAATCCCAAGCTGCCAAGTACTGGGCAGTTTGGTCAACTGCTAACCACAACACAAGGAGCTTATTTACCCTGGGAACATCAATTGTGCAACAGTAAGCAAGAAATTGAGGAAGGAATATCAACAGCAGACTAGTATCTTGATAGAAGGTGTACAGTTAACAATATACTTTGAGCTCCTCATGAGATACACACACAGTATTTAAAAGAGGGTAAAAGAATGCACTTTCAGTTAAACATGTGGATTGTGCTCCACTGCAGATAACAACAATTTGCGCGCATCCACCAAAACCTTTGTCATCACATGGTAAACTTGGGACTTGTGACTGAGGGGGGAGAAAGAATAGTGTCGTGATATGAGGTGCAACACAGAGTCACAACAGAAAATCCTAACCTTAGGATTGAACTTGTACTAAGTCTCAGTTAGAATGGCAGGGAAGGCTATGCAATTACCTTGTGGCCCTGAATGAATAATATCTGCTAGATGTGGCTAGAGAGGCGCCAAAGTATGTGGAGACATAAAGACAAAAATGTGAATAGAACTTAAATTTTATTGGGTATAAAAATTGAGATTATATACTGTGTAGCTTTACCACAAAACAGTACATGGATGGTAGGATCACTTGCCACAAGCATGAGTGGGGCAAGTGAGTTGCACAGAATCAGGAAACTGAACAATTGCATTTCCCAATTTAGAGCCAGCCTCATTTTGAAGGGCAAAAGCAAAAGAGAGGGATTTGTCCTCAAAATAACCCAACAAAGGCAAAATTAAAACATAGTGAATGGCAGCATACATGACATTGCCCCCCTCTAGATTGGCCTTAGGGAGGTGGTACTTGCAGAGGAACTTGGAATGTACACAAGAAAAAGGTTGACCACTAGAGAGGAGTTTTACAGTATACTCTAACCCTTGTTTGAAGGTCACTTCCAAGGGCCCAATCCACAACAAGTCTAGCTTATGAGCCTTTCCTCCTACTCTATGTTGTTATTAAAGAACGTGATCTCCAATGTTGAACTCAGGCAGGGGAGATCTTCATGCATTGTCAGGGGAGAGCTCAAGCAGCTTAGTCTTATATGTGGACGTGTAGGCAGAGGCCTGAATATCAATGAGTTAATTGACTAGATCTTTGATATGCTCATCAGGGTTTATAGCCTTATCAGAGGAGAGTAGGGGGCCCTCCAAGAGCAACAGAGTAGTGGCTTCACAACCATACAACATAGCAAAAGGGGAATATCCAGTGACACAATGTTTGCTAAGGCAATAGGCAAAGAGAGCAGCAGGTAAGTATAGATCCCAGTTGGAGGCGTCAGAATAAGTGAGCTTCCTCATTATAGAAACCAGAGTGGAGTTTGCTTGCTCAACTGCCCCATTGGTGGAAGGATTATAGGGGGCAGAGAAGGACTGGTGAGACCCCAAAGCTTCAATCACAGAGGTTACTAACTTGGAGTTGAAGTTAGTCCCATTGTCAGACAACAACACTTGAGGGCAACTGTTGCAGAAGAATACATCTTGAAGCAGAAAGGCGGTGGTTGTCTTGGCAGTGATGTCTTTAGTAGGGCAAGCTTATAACCACTTGCTAAAATAATCAACAGCAATTAGGATAAAGCGGATCCAGAGCGAGAGCAAGGGAGAGGTCCTACAGTGTCAATACTGATAGTGTGAAATGCGTGTTGAGGGAGGACTAGCTTGAACTCATGAGCGGTAGCTTTAGGTTATTGAAGTTGGCAATCATGACAACTAGCAATAACATCTGGAATCAGCAGGCAAAGATTTTCCCAGAAGTAATATTTCTGGAGCCAGGCATGAGTCTTTGCAATACCTCTGTGTCCTTTCTCCTTATGAGCTTGAAGCACCACCAAAAGGCTTTTGACTTGGTCTTACATAAGTCAAGTAGTGGTCTTGTACTTTCTTGAAAAGCTGTATGTCACAAATGAGGGTGTCTTCAGATAACTTAAAAAGGGCAACTTGAACTTCTTCCATCTTGTTCTCCCATAAAGAAGGATATCAAATTAGTCTGTATAACCTGTCAGCCTCAGCAGGGTGTAGAACAAGGATGGGTATTCTAGACAGTTCATCAGCATTATGATATTGAATCCTGGGGCAGTGGAGTACAGTGAAGTTGTACCCTTGAAGGCAGAGAGCCCATCTAGCTAGTTGACTTTCTGGTTCCTTGAGTTGCTGTAGCCATTTGAGCAAAGCGTGGTCAGTAATCACAGTGAAATGGGTGCCATACATGTAATATTGGAACTGCTTTACTGAATGCAACACAGTGAGGCATTCTTTCTCTGTGATGCTGTAATTCTTCTCATTCTTATTCAGGACACAAGAGGTATAAGCTGCAGGGTGATCAACACCTTCATCATCCAATTGAGCCAAGATAGCCCCAATAGTCAGGTCACTAGCATCACTATACAGGATGATTCCTTATTGTAGTCAGGCTATACTAAGATGGGAGCCTCTTTGAGTTTTTGCTTGAGGGTTTCAAAGGCTTGTTGCTGGCTGGCAGTCCATTCAAAAGGGACATTACACAACAGCTGGACCAAGGGGTTGCTAGTGTCAGCAAAATTGGGGATGAATTGCCTATAGTATCCCATCATGCACAGAAAAACTTGGACCTCTTGTAAGTTAGTGGGCAGAAGCATTTTGTCAATGCCCTCAACTTTCTTAATCATGGGGCAAACTCCAGTCTGAGTTGCCTCATGTGCCAAGATTTCAAGGCGTTCCTTGAAGAAGGCACACTTAGATGACTTTAACTTAAGTCCAGCTTCACAAATCTTTATGAACACCTCCTTAAGATGGGCCAGGTGGTTGGTAAAGGTAGCACTGAAGTTATTAATATAATCTAAGTACACTAGGACACACAAGAGCTTCAAATCATGGAGAATGGAGTTCATGGCTTATTGGAAAGTAGCTGGAGCATTGCAAAGACCTTGTAGCATTTGTGTAGGCTCTAAAAAATCCTTCAGAAGTGATGAGCACAGCCTTCTGTCTATCCTTGGGAGAGAGATCAATTTTCTAGTATCCAGAGGCTAGATCCATGGCAGATAAGAACTTGGAGCCCCCAAGGCAGCAGAGAGCATCATCAATGTGTGGTAAGGGGTAGGAATCCTTTTTGGTTAAGGAATTCAGGCGTTGGTAGTCCATCACAATACATTGACCTCCATCCTTCTTTTTCAGTATGAGCAAGGGGGAAGCCCATGGGCTTTGGGAAGGAGCAAGAAGTCCAGCATATAAAAGTTGTTTGAGCTCTTTAGACACCTGGGTTTGCTCTACTTGACTACAGCAATAGGGTTTAGCGCAAAAAGGGGGAGCATCACCCTTATCAATATGGTAAACAACGCCTTTGGCTAAACCATAATTAGTGCTATCCTTAGCAAAAATATCTGAAAACTGATCCAGAAGGTCAAGCACCTCTTTCTGTTGAACCAGAGATAGCTGTGGAAGTCTTGAGCCGTGAATAATGATAGGACTTGGGGCTCATCCTCAGGTAAGTTATAACCTGTAATGTACCAAAATGATGTAGTGATAGGACGTCAGGAGCACTCAACAACCTGCCATAGCAAACGGCCTGCCCTCTAGACACGTTTATGAGGAGAGCAGTCAAGTTGGCAACCAGAAGTTGAACTGGGTCTTTATGAGAGACATCCAAGATTACTGGACAGAGATAGGGTTTGTTGCGTCCTAGCAAAGGAGAAGAGTACAACTCTAGGAACGTACACTTGGGCAGCTCATACAATATTTGGGAGTCTAGGATAGACTGAGACCCAGGAGGAATAGTCACAGCAGAAGTGGCCAAGAGAGGAATCCCTTCAGACGCAGGACAAGCCATGGGAGGGCACTTCATGTTGGAGGAATGGGTACAGTATTTTAAAGTGAAAACATCAGAGGGATATTCCAAGGCACATGTCTTGAGGCGCTTCCCAGGAACTTTAACTGACTCTTCAAAGATCAAAGGGACCTTGTATCCTAGGATAGAGAGGTAGCCGTCCTTTAAGTTGATGATTCCATTGTATTCCCTAAGGAATTGAGTACCAACTAGAAGGTTGTAGATCTCATTCTCCAAGACAACAGAAGGCGCGGTCAAGAGTAGCTTGCCAAACCGCATGGTAAGAGCAGAATAAGCTCTTATAGCGCAAGTCATAGACAGCCCAGCTGTGCCATATAACTGGTGATAGTTAAGGTTGGGGGCAAGTTTGAGCTTCTTGACAAGCTTTGAGGAGACAACATTAACAGGAGACCCCATTTCTAAGACAGACTTAGTCTTAGCCTTTTTGATGGATATTTCCACACAAGTGATAGTAAAACCAAAGGGAGGGAGGAAAGTCAGAATGTCTTGGGCTTCTGCTAGTTCTTTGTCCCACTTTTTTGATCATGCATCTTAGGCCCGGGAACTCCTTATGGACTGTCTGGAGAGGGAGCAAGACTGAAATGTTCTTGAATACAGAGTCAGCAACCTCAGCAGCTTCTTTGGAAGATTTGACAAGCACAGGAGACCTCTTGGCTTGAGTGAGGTAAGGGCAAGAGACAACTTTCTTGGCATCAGGCAGAGGCTTAGTGGTTGTTGTAGTTTACCCAGAATGTAGCTTATAAGGGACTGCAATAGCTTCATGGACAACCAGGACTAAATACCCATAGGCATTGGGATCTTCTATATCAGAATTGTCCATGTCAGAGTCATCAGAGATGTCATGGAATAGCAGCAGAATGAGAGGAGCCTCAGTGTCAGCAGGCTCAGAGTCAGCAATGGAGGGGGAATCAAAGGAGACTGGGAAGAATTGTCAACCAAGAGCATCTCTGCCTCTAGGTTGAATGTTCTTTTTCCGCCTGCTCTTTGGGATCAGCTCCTTCAACTCAAGAATTGGTGCAGACTTGTGAATGATGACCTATCTGGACACAATTATGGCAACCCTGGCGTCAAGGAGGATTCTGCGTTTTCATGGTGAGGATATGCGGGCCATATGAAGACAAACCAGCAGTAGAGGCAGCACAATTCTCCTGCACAACTGCCCCAGAATGAGTAGGTGCATATCCTGCAACAGTGTCTTTATGCTCTTTATGGAAGAAAGAATGGCTTTATGAGCCTTGAAGCAAAGACACAGGAGCTGGTTAACCTTGAAGGCTTGAGCGCAAGCCATGTATGCTTCATGTGCAGTCAACTGGCGGCTTGTGATCAGTTGTTGTCCTTCCATGTAGAATCTATCTGCAAATTCAGCCAGAGTCTCCTTAGGCTTGAAAGAAATGTGCATGAAGGCGTCCTTCTTCACTTCCAAACTAAGGTCACCACCAAATTTGTTGATCACAAGCTGCTTCATATCTTCTCAGGTCTCAATGGTGGGCAGCTCTGGTACTACTACCTCTTGACAGGTCTGGTGTAGACAGGTTAGAATGTGTTCCTTCTTAACCTCATCTGAGGTTCTTCTCATGGCAGTTTTGTAGATAGTTAGGAAAGCTGCAATGGTTGAGATTTTGGGGTCAAAGACTTGCTTAAAGGTAGGCTTGAAGTGTGCTTCTGGAGTTGGGCCACATTGTTGCTATTGAGTACATTTATGTGTGGGAAGAATTCTGCTTTGGACTCGGTGGGGGATGTCTGCCCACAGCTGGCAAATACTTTCCTTGAGGGTAGTCAAAGTTTCAGCAGTGCGGGTGCCCATATTATTAGCTAGGGTGGTCTGCCGCTCAGTAACATCCAGGCGCTGCCCCTGTGCTGTTACTACCAAGGAAAGTTCAGCCAGTTGGGATGTAAGAGACAGACCCACAAAAAGGCAAGGGGCAAACCTGTCATTCACTGAATTGATTAACTCACTCATTTCTTGTACGTCTTTATCAAGATCAGAATGGTCCTGTTTCAGATGGTCCACCTCATTAGCTAGAGCTATAAACTCTCTAGCACAATGAATGCAGGGGGTTTCTGACAATCCAGGGCAAAGACCATCTTCACCAATAATCCTAGTTGGACTAATGGCAGACGTCATCACCTCATGCAAGGTAGTGACCTCTTTTTATAAGTCAGCAACCTGAGTTGTCAGAGCAAGCACTCAAGGATCTGGCTGAGGGGCTTTGGTAGAGCAATCCTGACTTCAGGTAGATACTCTTAACTCTTGAATGGCATCCCATAGTCTCTGTTCTCTATCCACTAACTCATCAGATGGAGGAGAAGGCAGGGCATCTGATTTGGAGGTAGATAGTTCATTTACTTGAGTATGGAGTTTAGCAATGGTAGCGGCGGTAGCAGCCCTTTCTTGATTAAATTCCTTGCCAAGTTTGTGGAGGCCCTTTGCAGTATTGACTGCTACTTGCTGTAATTGGTCAAAGGAGTAAGCACTGGACTTGTTGAAATGCTGCACAAGTTGTTCAAAGTCAGTGAGATAGGCGTTTAGAGTAGAATCTACTTGGGCACGTCAGGGCTTTTCCAACTGGTGAGACTCATGAAGACACTCTCTGACATACTCAGGGATGAACTGGCGCATTTGTTCAATGGAGTTGACCAAACAGGATTGATAGGTGACAGAGTTGCGCTGATTATTGGATACTAAGAAAAACAGGGAGAGGATCCACTGCTGGTAGGCCGCAAACTGATCCCAGTGATGAGTGACAGCTGCTTGTAGTAATGAAATCTCCTGAACGTGAAGCCCTAATACCATTTGATGATGGGCTAAGGCAGGTTGTACAAAGGGGGACAATAAATTTTCAGCAGAGCCAGCCGCTGAGAGGAGATGCTGTGGAAATTGTGGAGCTACAATCATTTTGTAGTATTCTGCTCAATTGAACTGAACCTGGGAGGCAAGGGATGGCTCTGTCACGGGCAATCCTGAGGGCTACTGCCATAACTTGTTCCAAGTCAGGGGTACCCAAAGGGTAGGCCACTAGGGGGGGACCACTCCCAAGGTTCAGCAAAGTAGGGACAATAGGCAGGTTGGCAATGTCTTCCTCAATAGGAGGACTGGTAATTTTAGGCAATGTTGGCTCTTGTATAGGAGTAGACAAAGGTCCTGAAAACGTTGTTGCAAAAGAGATAACCAAGGGGCTTACAGCCCCTGTAGTGAGCACCATTTTTGTTGTGATATGAGGCGCGGCACAGAGTCATAACACAAAGTCCTAACCTTAGGATTGGATTTGTACTAAGTCTTGGTTAGAATGGCAGGGAAGGCTATGCAATTACCTTGTGGCCCTGAATGAATAATATCTGCTAGACATGGCTAGAGAGGCGCCAAAGTATGTGGAGACACAAAGACAAAAATTTGAATTAACTTAAATTTTATTGAGTATAAAAATTGGGATTATATACTGTGTAGCTTTACCACAAAACAGTACATGGATGGTAGGATCACTTGCTATAAGCATGAGTGGGGCAAGTGAGTTGCGCAGAATCAGGAAACCAAACAATTATATTCCCTAATTTGGAGCCAGCCTCATTTCAAAGGGCAAAAGCAAAAGAGAGGGTTTTGTCCTCAAAATAACCCAACAAAGACAAAATCAAAAAAGTTTGAATAACAGCATTCACAATAAATAGGATGATAGGGCCAACACAACTTCACACAAAATTTTGTCAGTGGGTGGAGCAGGATAATAATCTGGACGCCAAAATAACATGACACAGTGGAACCAGGAAACAGATGAACCAGTTTCAACCACTGCCACTGGAGAGGGAAGCCACAAATTAAAGAACAGCCCAAACTGAAAGATCAAAAAGGAGCTGATCCAGATAAACATGATAAACACAGATATCTTGATGGAAAAGGAGAAAAGAAACACAATTTTGTGACAAACTTCATCCAAAAACTCAGATATTGAAGAGTTTTTTAATGTGACAGAAATAGCTAATAGTATGAAGCTGTCTCCATGTGGTGGGGAATCACCACCCTAATCCACATTGAGTTGTGATTAACCACCAATAAATCTTTAAATACCGTTTTGTAAATTTTCTAAATGATACACTAGGGTTAACCAAAATAATTAACCCTAACCAAAAAAGCCCAAGGTAAATTGCCTGTAAGAGAATCAAGGTGTCTTCAGCATAGAATTCCAGACATTGAGAGGTAGAAAGTGTCTCAGCTTCAGATACAGTGGGGAAAACTCCAAGATTTGAGAGCATTGGATTACATTGGGAGGAGACAACAACAAAGTGCCAATGGCAGGACCCATCTTCCAGTAATAATTTGATTGGGAATCAAATTATAGGGAATGCAGCGTAGTAGGCTAACTACAGGATGTATGATAAATAAAGTCAGACCAAGGGAATATTGATTTATTTGAGTAAAAAAGTAGAGAGGACTCAACTCTTAAGAGTTAAACAGTGAAAATATTCCATAAATATCAAAATTTGACTAAGCATTATCACCTGGATCCTTGGCTTCAATTCCTTCTACATTGTCAAGTGAGTACCTAATCCAGTTTGCAAAGAACCCTTTTGTGAACAGCTTCTGAAAACCACACTGATAAATAAGGTTGTATTAAGTAATTCTCAGATTTTGGTGATTTATCAGCATCAGTTTGCAAGAGGGAATTGATCCAAATGGCAAACTGGAGCAGCTGTAACCCATATTAATCAACTGTTTGATTTTAATCCATCAAATTGGTTAATTTGATCAATGGATTTCTGGCTTTCTGCGCTTTCTGACTAAGGCAAATTATTCCTGGCATTATGGAATCTACTATGACAGGGGGTTGTAGATACAAGAGGTTCTGCAACCCTGCTTGACCCACACTCTCAATATCTCCTTGCCAAAAACCATTTGACTATAATGCACACAATGTTGAGACACTTGATGTATTCCAGGTCCACAGTGATAACCCTGTCCTCCAAACCCGTCATTCTTCCAATAAAATTACCTGCTTGGCCTACCCCATCTGTTTCTGTGGGAATACCCAAAAACTTTTGATAGACACTGGGGCCAAACACACCATGATCAACCAGGAATTTGCAGATTCTCTACAACTAGACTAAGTGCCTAGCCAATTAAAAGCAGTACACGTAGCCAACTCTGCAGAGTGGCAATCACATATGAGACAGTACCCTTTTTGTGAGAATGGGGAACATCCAGGTTAAGCTCTCTGGGCCAATAATGGCAGGGCATAGCCACAATGTTATTGCTGGCCTTGACTGGCTTCAACATATTTGACCATGCATTAACTGGGACACCTCTGTGATCACACCCAATTGTAATAGGGTAGGCTTCCAGATCTACCCCATCAAAATGAACAAGTTGCCTCATGACACTGTGTTTTCTGCCTCACAGAGACTGGCTCCTACGGCTTCAAGGGGGGAAGCTGAGCTTTAACCAGTGCTTAGTTAAGGTCATCTGTTTTGAACCCACTACATGTGAAGGATCCAGGTCCAACCAGTTCAACTTATTATTCTCCTGATGGCAACTGTGGTAAAATCAACTCCCTGGTGATTGACTCTCTGGTACTTGACATTTTATCAAGTACCAGGGAGTCAAATACTGTATATGTGAATGTATTACTATAAATTCAGAACCTAAACGTAAAAATGCAGGATTTTCAAATCCTTGGTCCAAATTTCAAATCAATTTTGTGGGATGGCCTTTTTTAATTAAATTGATTTTTTTATATTTTTATTTGTATTTTTAAAAAATGTGGGAACTCATAGAAACTTTGCAAAGTTCAAGTTGGACTGCATATTTCCAATGGACAAATGGATTAACTGGAATCAGATTTGAAGTGTTCAAATCCATCAACCATTTTCATTAAGTTTACTATGTTTTTTGAAATTGCAGGATGTCAAATCCAAGAACCAAATTTCAAATCACTTTTGACAGCCACTAGTAAATTCAGATATTAATTGCAGAAACTGGAATCCAAATTGAATGTACAGTAAGCACACTAGGAAACACCAACCCAAATAAAGAAGCTCCACTCCGAATAAAATCAAATGAAAAATTATAATCTCAACAGCCGTTTTTAGACATAAAAAGTGACTAAACTTTAAAATTATCCAAACCTGGAAAGTATATAATATTATACACTTCAAATCACAAAAATAGAAACTCTGCTACTATTCAAGGCTAAATCAAGAGAAAACAACTACTCACAACTGAACCAATAAATCCAAATAAATACATATTTAATATAAAATATATTTTTTATTTTATTTTTATGGACTGTCAGTCACATTCCCAACCAGCTCCTGCACTAGCCTGCGGGGAAGCCTGTCCACAAGGGTGTCCCAGAGGATCCAATAACAGACCCAGAACCCAACTTGAGGGGAGTCATGCTGACACACAGGCCTCCCAAGATATCAGTTCCAGCCAACCACCTCCTGCATCTCAAGTCAGGAACTGTAGCCTCAATCCAAGACAGAAGCAGCTCTCAAGGCCTGCAACCAAAGTCTCCTATACAAAGATCATCAGGAACAATGAGGTTGCATACACCTCCACTGTGTACCTAGTTGTCACCTCGCCCCACACTCTTGATCCAAGAGTTGCTACTTCCTGCCCCCGCGTCTTTGACACCTCCTATGAGCCATTGGCCACCACTGAAGAGCTATCTGCTCCTGTATCATATGCCACCATTGACAGCACCAGCACAACCAAGCGTGGTCCTACCTTCTACACAAAGGTCCCCATCCTCTGTGTCAAGCATGCTAGTCAGGATGCCGTGGTACCTGCAAGGGCCGGCGTTGGTTGACAGATAATGAGCGTGAAGCTCTCCTCAACTGCTTGAACAGGGAAAATGCAGTTTGAGATATTGCATCCCAATTTAGTGTCACAGCCAGATATATTGGTGACATCAAAAAAAAGCATGGCAACACCAGGAAAATTGCCATATCCACCAAGGCTAAGCAGTAGCCCAAACTCCTTCAGTCCATTCATTTTGAGGCAATAAAACAGTGGGTGACCAAGGATTGCCACCTGGACTCACTTGCTGTCCAATCATTTCTTGCCACAGAGTTTGGGCTTTCTGTCTCTAAAACCCTTGTATGTGAAGCAATGGTCAAATTGGGCTTCTCTTGGAAAGTTCTCAGAGTTTCTCTGTACAATAGGAACAGCAAGAAAACAATCAAAGAGCGACACATTTATGCCAAGACTTATCTGGCCCTTAAGAAGACTGGCAACATATAGTTCTTCTGCATAAATGAATTGTTGTTTTCCTACTCACTCAGGTCTAGGCATTGGTGGTTCAAGAAGTGGTCCAAGGATGGCGTAGCCCATTTTGCAGCTGTCTGTTCCCAGACCTTTTCAATGGTTGTGCTTCTTGGTCCTTGCAGATTGGACCAATACCAAATGATCAAGGGTTCTCACAATAGCGGGACTTAACTCAATTTTCTCTGAGCTATCAAGGAGTTCCTTTGGATTGATTACTGGGGCACAACCAACATTGTTGTATTAGATAATGTTGGGCTCCAAAAAGTGGATCTGGTTGTGTCTGAGTTCCTGCCCATCAATAAAAATAGCCATTTGGCCACCGCCGCCTGGCTGACTATCCAATGAGACTCCTCTTCCTCCCCCCATATTCTCCATTCCTTAACCCAATTGAGGAGGTCTTTGGATGGATCAAAAATAAGGTGAAGAAAGGCCCCCCAGGACACCAAGGATCTCCTTAACATTCTCAAGATCAGTTAATTTACAATGCCACCCAATGTGGTGGCGGCTTTTTACAAGCACTCAGAATCCTTTCTCACCAAATCCCTTGCCTCCAAGCCAATCAGATAAATGGGCGCTCTAGATATCAATTGTTTTTAGTTTTATTTATTTATTTTGTTTTTACTAGGACGCAAAAATTATTATTTATATATAATGACAAGACATTGGATTGTATTATAGACATAAGAATTAGTAAAAAAGATAAATAAAATTAATTATACTAGATATAGAGATATGTATTTTTTATTATAATCCACCAATTAGTGTATTGACTGTAGAGTTAACAAATAAAAATTAAAAAAAGATAGAATTAGATTAATTTTATTTAAAAAATCGTGAATCCTTGTTGGTACTTTGGCTTTTTTAAGCCAAAAATTGGACCTCACAAGTCATCATCTGATCCTTAATATTTTAGTGCCACTATAGCCACACACAAAAAACAATGATTTTGATGTATCTCTTACTAATTAGTACTTATGACGCAGGTCAAGCATATCAAATGTATTTATAAATTGTATTATAAGGGAAAGAAGTTGAGTTTGTTGGAACCACAGGCTTGACCCACCAGCATTGTTCCAACCAAGCGGGTTTGTGACCTGCAATCTGATTACCCAGTCACTCAAAGCCAGACTAGGAAGTCAATTTGAATTACCAAATCCAACAACATGAACAGATGATGATCCTTTATGGTGGATACCTTGTTTTGGCGCTTCACTCATTACCAGGATCAAGCCACCCCCTTCTTTCATCCAGCCATGTGATCACCAATCATGTTCCTGTTATCCTTGATTCACATGAACTATATAATCACTATCTCACAATAAAGATTATTATCCATCTTCTAAATACTTTTCCCCTAATAACTCTGCTAAAACAGCACAGTTACAACAAGTTCTAAACAATCACTTGTTTAGAACATAAGTGGAGCAGGCTGTCTGTTGCAGATAAAATCAGTTCCTGATGTTTAACTATGTAATAAAGGAACCTGTACTCAACAAGCCAGCAAATAAAAACTTTTTTAAATCTTTTTTATTATTTGACGTATTTTCAACTATAACTAAAGTCTTATAATATATTTATATATATTACTATTATAATTGAACTATTAAATTTTAAATATTAAAAAATCATTATTAAAATTTAAATATTAAAAAAACATTAAAATTTAAATATTAAAATATCATTATTAGTATTAAAATTTATTTATTTAATTTTAAATATTAAATTGTCAATATTTAAATTTGAATATTTAAAAAAATAGAAAAATTTAATTTGCAAGGAAATAAAATTTATTAGGGATATGCAACTTGCAAATGGAATGTAATTATTCTGGGGGATTATACCCCAAAATCAAATTTTTGGCTAAAGCGTATAACTGGATCCACATACTCTTCTGTATGTGGTGGACAACCCTGGATGCAATTGCTAGAGGGGTGGCGCCCTGCCCCCTGGTGGTTGACAAACACTTGATAAAAGGGAGGCAGGTGAGTGAATTGATTAGTAGATTATTTTTGGGAGGCACATAGTACCCATACAACAATGTCATTGCAAAGGAGTCATACATGACGTGCTCAACTGTCCTATACCTCTGTGGTGTCTTCTGGTGTTCTAGTGCTAATTTGCATATATTGATTTTTATAGGTACATCTTCCAAATTTTTGACGTTTGTTTTTAATATGCAGTGCAACAGTATTCCTAGGTATACAGCAACGTGAATTCTTTGCAAGGTATATTTTTTGGAGAACTGTCAGGGACCCACTTTAAGGGGAACAAGCCCCCAGTTTGGTGAGCCAAGGCCCCTAAACTAAGCCCTGAAATGGCTGAACCAATGGGCATAGTGACCAGGCAAGATGGCCTAAGTGTCCCAAGTATGCAAACCTTCCCATCAGGGAGCTGAAACAACCCAAAAGATCATATCCTACCATGTACGTCAAAAGATAAAATGATGTGTGGGGCCGTACCAACAAGGGTTTGGCAGGTGGAGGAGTAGAATGACAGCCATAGTGGAACTTTCTTCCCCAATGACCAGAGTGATACTTGAACCATACATTGTTTAAGGACTCCTTCTGATGGGCATTGTTGGGAGAGGATTTTTGACAGTCAATGATGGGAGTGGGATTCATAAGACCTTTTACAGTTGTAAAAGGGAGACTAGAAACCATAACAGGAAATAAATTCCCTTCATGGCTTCAAATGGAGTTACTAAGAAACAAATGTGGTAAGATAGGATAAGAAATATTCTTTATTGTTGGAACAATTGAAGTAAATAAGAAGTGGGCACTTATATATCCTTATAATCAAGGCTGAAATATTTGAGTGGATCTTTGGGAAATGAAAGGGGATTTTCATGAGTTTATCATGTAAAGCTTACCAGTTTCAAGTGGTGGATACATTGTTGCTTAATAATGGGCATAAAATTTTGATGCAATAACAGGAGCCACAAAGATCTTACAAGGTTAAAGCTAATTAAGCAGTATGAGGCCAGAAGATCACATATCTTGATATACGGAGCCTTGCCCCAAAGCATAGAGAGCGGGTCAGCAATTGTGAAGCTGGCTTGAAGCAGCCAATCAAAACAAGAGGGTTAAGTGACATTATCCATTCTGTTATTAACCTTTTTGCTTTTGAAGTGATTTTTGAATTCCAATTCCAATTGAATAGGTGGATAATAAATAGGCAATCTAAATGAGTTGGCTGGTTTCATACTAACATTATCTTCATAACTAGAGTCCTGGGTTCAATTCTTGTTCTGCAAAGGCCTGAAAGGCCACATAGAGTTAACAATGAGTGATTTTGTGACTTTGTCTTGTTATCCACTAACCAATTATTCATAATTAACAGAGAGTCAGGAAAGGAATTTCTGACAAGAACATGCATAACTTTTTATATACTTGAGCTAATCTGTTTATATAGGACATCTTGCTGAATTTGAAGATAGTTCCAGAGGGCGCTCAACTTGTATCCACCCCCCATGCCTTGGCAAACAATATTAATAAAGGTTTAAATGTGTTCATGAGAACTGCGTCCCCAACTTTGTTTGACAATGCTTTGAATAATTCATTAAAAAATTTCAGTTTTTAGATGTTAATTTCCTATTTGAAATTTGGTTTTTATTAAGTTTTTTTTTCATATTAGTTGATGTTTGCAAATGGGAACCGTTGAATGCTTTCATAGATATATTTATCAAAGTTTTATTTGATATCCCCGCAAATTTTATTCATCTCTTTGAAGTTGATATTTGCTCCTATTTTGTATGCTTCCCTAATCTGCAGCAAGCACCCCACGGGTGGTAAATATTCTATAGCTCTAGCTTTGATATTTAAAAAATTATTCATATTCATTTGAATTATTTTATTTATTTTAGTTTTATTATTTGTTTTACAGGGGCTACCAGCAACTGGTAACCCCCATAGAACCAACTTGGCGTAAAAGCTGCCACTTCCGCAACCTTGTCCCCATCCCTAGTTATAACCAAAGTAAATATAAGTAAAACATAAAAAAGACTTACTAATTGTTCCCCCTGTAACCCCTCAGCCACAGGCGCTCCTTCAGCAAACTTCATGAGTGTTGGCTGCTCTCCATTTGATTTACTGGGTCTTATCTTCTTTATCTTTCTTGCAACTTGTGCTTCCTCTTGAATTTCATTTGATAAATTTTCAGTATTTCTTGAAGCGCAACTGCCTCCTGCTTCTTGCTTGTTTTTCATTTTCTTCTGTTTCCATCTGGTCAGTTTCCTCTTCATTTGTGTGGATTTCCTTTAAAATTTTATTTCCTTCAATTAGTTTGATTGTTTGAGTATTCTTTCTATTGGTTTTTGAAAATTTCACAAGTTGTAACTTTCACTTTTGTAATCTAACTGCTTGATTATTTCCTTTTGAAGATTTAAAATTATTTCCTTGTGTTCTTTGTTGACCATTGTTCCCAGGCTATTTTTTGCAGTTTTGTTCTGCTGGATCAAGGCCCTTTCCTCATTTCCCAGTTGATTTATCACAATTTCCCTTATGTTATGTTCAAGCTTGATCACCTTTTGGAGAGCTGACTCTAATTTGTTGTTTTGGCTGTAGAACTTGACATTTTGTTTGAGTTACACCAAAAAACTGGTTTTTATAGTACTATTCTCAATGTATAAATATTTTTCATCATTATTAATAAATTAAAGACCATAAATGTAAAGTTATATTAGTATATTGCAATTAGATGCCAACTCTTGATATTTAGATATTATGTGCATAACTCAATGCAATTTGTTTAATAAAATTCATTGTAAACTTGGCTTTTTTCATTGTAATTTATTGAAATGGACTGTGTTTATATTAGAGAGCCATTTTTGTTTAGTGCAAATATTGATACATAGTGCTTTTTACAGCCTGTATATTTACCTATTGGTAATAATTCTGTAAAATTTTTAGTCAGATTTTGAGAGATAATAATAATGTAATGGATTAATAAATTAATGTTTTATGTCATTAATTGACTGACTTTCTTTGCTGTGGCATTTGTGCATTTTCTGATATTTACGCACTGGTGTCCAATTAGTTGGTTTCACATCTTATTGCAAAGGCAATAGGAAACATAGTTACCACCCTGAGACCAGATGTGGTTGGGGTGTCAACTTGATTTCCTATTGCCTTTGCAGTTGGAATAGAAGCCAACCAATTGGATACTAGTGTGTAAATATCAGCAAATGCACTATTGCCACAGCAAAGAAAATCAGCCAATTAAGGGTAATAAACAGTAATTTATTGATCCATTACATTTTTATTACTTCACAAAATCTGACTAAAAAGTTTACAGAATTGTTATTAATAGGCAAATATACAGGCTGTAAAATGCACTATGTATCAATATTTGTACTAAGTGCTAATGGTCCTAATATAAACAAAATTCATTTCATTAAATTATAATGGAAAAGGCCAAGTTTATAATGGATTTTATTAAACAAAATACATTGAGTTATGCTCATAATATCAAAATATCAAGATTTGATGTCTAATTGCCATATTATAATCCAATATTTACGTTTATTGTCTTTAATTTATTAATGATGATGAAAAATATGTATGCTCATAATTTTAAGCTATTTGTAAAATGTACAACATTGTATTAATTATGAGAAATGTTGATAATGTAAAAAGAAAATATTATTAAATATGAATTGAAAGAGATATATCAACTTTAATAAGTTGTCACAAAGAAAAGATTTATTTACTAATCAAAGGACGGGAAGGGGAGGGAATGGGCGGAATGAACATTGCCTTCATCTGCGCCTGTGAAAGAGGCGGTATCAGAGATAGTGGGGAGGGAATGGGTGGTGGTTTGGGAGTCAGGGTTGGAAGGTAGGTAGCTTGATGGGGGGTTGGGGAGGCAGGGTTGGTTGACTGGGAAGGGGCAGCAAGAGCTGATTGCTTCAATTGCTCAAATTCTTCTTCTGTCACGTATGCAGGCTTGACAAAACAGATGTATGGGAAAGGGGGGAGGAAGGAGTCCTTTCTGGACTTATCACTGTCACTTGCATAGAAAATGACAAGATCTGAAAGGTCCTGGAAAAACACAGAAGGGAAAAACTCATAACCCTTATCAATTCAGGTGCACAGTTTGTTGTAGGTGGCAGGCTTTAAGGGCCTGAGTGGGGAACCAAAATTGTAAAGACATACATCTGCAAGTGCAAGTCAGCGTGGTTGGTGGTATAGGACCAACAGGTATGCCCTGCAGCCCTGATTTCTTGGGTTGCCCATTCCTGCTGCTCCATCTCTGCACTCAGTACAACTGTGTACACTTTTTGCTGTGTGGCCCACTCCTCCAGCATGGCCTTGAGCTCTGTCTGGTGGGCATACCCATCTGCAGTGTTTGATATTGCCAAGTAATAATTAGCACCCAATGGGGAAGCTGTCAATAAAACACAAACAAAACAATAAAAAATTGGGCCGTGCTTATAGATGTCAGATTGGATTTGCTTTTCTACAAAGTCTTGAATACTTTCCAAAATCTTGGCATATGAAAGGAAGATTACGTCATTATGGGCCCTCATTTCCCTCCTTTTAATAAAATTGATGATGGTTGAATTGTATGGGTTGGTATCAACAAACTGGGGCCACCAAGAACCTGATTGGATAGGATTCTGGCGGCAACCACAACTTTGTGCATCCACAAATTCACTGTTCTCTTATTGGTGAATATGCTGTGGAGTCCCAGCGGGAGACATACCTGGACCAGGGGCATCCACAGGTCACGTTCCATAATGGCTATCATAAGGGGATGGGCTGTGTCAAATTTGGTGAAGTATGGCCATCAGCCGGGGTCTTCTTGGTAGGGGGGCCACAGTTGGCGTGGGCTTGCAGGGTTGCAGCCACAGTAGACTTTGCAAAACCCATTGCGGTCCAAATTTCCCCAAGGGACATAAGCATTCCTTGCTTTTCACCCATTTCAAGAACAATCTCTGGAGTGATTAGGTTTCTTCTGTGTCTTACAGGCTGATTGGCTGGGGGAGGGATGTGTTCATCACAGGAACTAGTCAATGCCATCTGATTGGCTCTTTCTGAATTCTGGATTCCATTGGTGGCCCCATGGCTCACTTGGTCAATTCTGGATGCTAGTGTTGCTGTTTGATTTGGGTTAGCAGCTGCTTGTGTGTGATGGGCAAACAGGGCCATGTTTGAGGATGTGGGAGAAAAACCACACTCCTGGGTGGTGCTTGCAGAGGGGCCTGAGGGTTGGGAGTGGCCATAGAGGGAGGCTTCACTATTAGAAGACCCAGTGTAGCCCTGCATGATTTTGTCAAGGCCAGAGAACAGCTCATTTATTTGGTTGTTATTGAAAGAAGACATAATAATTTTTTATTAAAAAACTTAAACTCAAAAAGAGAAGTGTATATTTTAATCAATTTTATTGTTAAGTATGTTAAATTGTGAATATTAGGATCTAAATTTTAGCCACATTAAAATGGAATAGGGTGATTTTTAAGAATGCCTGTGCTTCCTAAAAGAGGCAGCACAAATCCACTCTAGATACTTTAACATCCTTTTTGATACACCCATAAATTATATTTATTTCAAATCCCTTGCAATTATGATTTGAAATTTAGTTCTTGGATTTGACAATCCCGCAATTTCAGATTTGTTAATTTTTACATGATGTCTATGATTTTTTTGACATACAGGAAATCTCAAATTGTACAAAAGAATCCCACATCTCTGATTAATGTAACTGCATTTTTTGCCTTGTTTTGTCTTTAGTTAGTTGAGTTATCTGCTCAAGGGAATTGAAATTTGCCAATTTAAATAAACCAAAAAACCAAATTAAATGGTCATTTTATTAAATATTTTATTTTTCACTCAGCTGAGTTGCCCGCAAAAGTGATTCAAAATTTGGACCAAGGATTTGAAAATCCCACATTTTTATGTTCAGGTTCTGAATTTAAGTAGTATTTTTGGCCTAACTGATTTTAAGCTAATTTTTACTAGTAATTTAGGGGGTTGAAACCAAAAACTGAGATTAAATTTACTTGAATTTGGCTCTGTTTAATAATTTGGGAAGCTAAAAACGGATTAAGAGATAATATATAAGTAAATTTACTAATAGAAATGAAAAAACCTGTGTTCAACACTCTAAAACAAAAAGCTGTCAGTTCAACACTTTTTTAAGTCAAATCCTAATTTTTTTAATAAGACAAATATGTGCTTATATAAATTTTATTATTTACTATTATATTTTTATTATTAGTGTCCATATTTGTTTATTAAGCTCCCAAGCACAACTATACTGGACTTAGTAGGTATAGACATTGATCAAATACCCCACTTGTTTTACGTTATGTCATTTCTGAGTTTGTGGATTAAGTGGTGCCGCATAAATTAAGCCCAAAATATTAAGAGATGTCATATATAGCTTATAAAAAACAGAAACTTGACTCCCCGTTTGTTTGATTATATCCACTTGCCACACAATTGGTTTTGGATTTAACTAATCAAAGTCTTGAAATTAAGGCTAGATTAATAAGTGACACACTATGTGTGCCACTCAACACCTATCCATTTGACACTTTAACTTTGGGATTAGTACAGAGAGCTTATTAACATTTTAACCAACACTATGGTAAATAATTCACTCCCAGCTCCTCACAGCATACCTTAATCACAAATAAACACCTTCCTACTCATTTGCTTTTTAACTTATGTTTATTGTTTATTTTTGAGCATATGAAACTGCCTTGCTTTTGGGTTAACTTTCAAACCCGTTTTAAATTTAAGCAAGTTTATATGTAAAAAACATAGTAAATTTGATGTTTCTGCTCAACTCTGGTATACTCAACAGTGAGAATTCAGCTTTTCCCAGCTGATTGACAGTGCCAAACTTGACACTTTACCAAGTTTTGATTTTCCAACTCCCAATAAAAAAAATTCCATGTAATATTTTTTTTGCAATTATAATCTACTACTTTTCCTGCTACTCTCCATATAATTTTCATATATATTTTTTTTGTTTTTTAATTGTACTTTTACATTAATTTAGCACTAAGATGTTATGCTGAACCTAACATCTTTGATGCTTCATAATAAATTCACTTATTTTCTATGTTTTAACCTTTATATCTATACTTTGAGTTTCTATTTCTCTTCTATTTACTTCTTTATGTTTTTTTTCTTGATAAAAAACTTTATTTGCATACTTTTCATTTAAATTTTACTTTGCTTTTTCTCTGTGTTTCATATCTTTCACACTATTTTATTTAAAAAACTAAACTTTTCTTTAGAAAAAAACAAACTAGAACAGCCAACAGCCCAAGCACCAAGCCTCCAAGGGCTCCAAAGAAACTGCCTCCACTCCCAAGCGTGCCAAGAAGCCTGCAAAGGCAAAGCCTCCCACTCCATGTCCTCCTACTCTTCCCCCCTGCACCCTCATCTTCCACATCCTCTTCACCTTCCCCCAAAAATTCATCCCCCAATAAATCTGATGGTGATCTTACTGATCACTCATTTTACCACTCAGAGTCCGACTCTGAGCCCACCAAGGAGCAACATACCAAGAAGTTAAAGGCTGCCAAGGGGCCCACCTCTTCTTCTGGTAAGAAAAAGGAGACATCCAAGCAGGCCTCAAAGAACCCTTCCCCTCACCCTCCTGATGGCTCTTCCCCCCTCCCTCATTTGATCCCCAAGATGAGCCTGAGGAGTACTCCAAGAAGTTCAAAGCTTCTGATCATGTGGCTTGGGATCCACTGGCCATCCACAATATCTGCAATGGGATGGAGAGTTTAAAGTCCCCAAGCACTTCCCCTGGTACTTCCCAATTATGTCTGTAAAGGGCAGCCCTGAATACGTTACTGATAACTACATTTTTAATTGTAACTATCAAAAGAGCCAAACCAAGAGCAAGCACTTTGTCTGTGAGGATAAGACTTGCAGGGCCTGACTAAACACTGAGGGCTGGGAGCAAGTAACTGCAGAGAAGGGGGAGCACTCTTGTGAGCCCCTCAATCATCTTATAATCTGATGTTAAAATGGCACCTGGTCCAGGTGATACCAACATCCTCTCACCTCTGCGCATCAGATCTGGCCATCAAGGCCCTCTAACATCTCAAATTCAACACTTTCAAGTTGGTGCCAACTCAAGAGCAGTTGGTTAAGTTCATAAGCAATAAGCGTATTGCCGCCAATCCCCCTCCCCCCAAGGCTTCAGACGTCCTCTTGAAGCTTACACTCACCCATGAGCTCAAGCAGCTTCTGAGTGAGGAGCACTTCCTCCTCCATGATAACAGATCCAACACCAAAGACCACATAATCTGCTACTCAACTCAGAAGGACCTGATGGAGTTGAAAAGGGCTTCAACTTTGCTAGTTGATGATACCTTTACCACTTTCCCCCAGATGTTCAAGCAGCTCTGGATGATCCATGCCCAGATTGACATCCAGGTGATTCCACTTGTGTTCTTTCTTCTTCCAGGGGCCACTAAGGCCATTTACATCTGTTCTTTTACTGTCCTCCTCCAAACACTTTCCCTCCTTCCTAACAACAACAATGCCAAGAAGACCCCCCTACAACTGCGCCAATTCCTCCTGCCTCTGACAAAGACCAGGCCTCCCTGGACTTGAAGGAAAAGGTAAAGCTGAGAGCTCTTGGGCCCACCATGTGCATTATGGACTTTGAGCCTGCTCAGTTCAATGCATTTGAGCAGCTGTTCAACAGGGAGGTGCAGGGGTGCCACTTCCACTACTGCCAAGCAGTTGCTTGAAATGTGCAGGCCCATGCTGAGCTAAGTAGGTTGAGCTGGAGGGATACTTTGGACACCTGCAGATTTGTGCTGGCACAATTAAGTGCCTTGGCTTTTTTAAAGCCAGAGCACACTGCGAAGGGGGTTGAGGTTCTTTCAAAGGATCCTTAAGTAGTTAAGCACTTGGAGTTCAAGCCTTTCCTTGAGTACTTTGAGCCCCAGTGGATTGAGAAAGTCATCACACAGAGGCAAGGCAAGGCCCATGCCAAGGCCAGCTGGAATGTGTACTGGGCAGCAGTGAATGGTGAGCTCAAGACCACCTCAGCGCTAGAGGCTTATCTCAAACACCTCAAGGCCAACTTTGGGCTCCACCCAAAATTCAAAAAGTTTTCTCTCTCCTGCAGCATGAGCGGGAGAAAACCATCTCCAAGCTGCGTGACTTGGCAAACCGCGTCCCCCCACCAAGCCCACAACCCGTTCCACCCTATTCACCAAGGCCATTCAAAATGAGGCCAAGCATAAATAAAAGGCCTCAGAGATCAAGCAGCAGCTTGAGCTCATTACAACTGCCCTCCTAGAAGGGGCCAAAATGAAAAAGGGGAAGAATGGGGAGGAATAAACTTGCTGTCTTGCTTCTATGGTTTTAATTTTTACTTTTTATTTTTGATCAATTAGTTTTTAGTTTTAATTTTTCTATTTTTTGATTTAATTAGATAGCACTGATTATTTTATATATACATGTTAAGTTTGAGATGAATAGTTATAGTTGAAAGTGAATGAAATTTCTAAATTTTTGTTAATTTCCTAATAAAACAAAAGAAATTCACATTTATACTTATATGAACTATATCAAATGAATATTAATATTTCTTCATATTTTGTATAGCTTCTATTGTGTGGTTATGTTTTTTTGGTTTATTAGAATTTTAATTTTTATGGTAATCAAAAATATTTACATAATAAAGAGTTAAACTATATAAACAAATTAGAATCAATTGCTTATTTTTACTTTTTTTCTTGTTGTTTGAGGTGCTGTTTTTATTGGATTTTTTGGTCTCTCTGGGGTTACTTTAGTATACCATAGCTGTATAACTTAATTTTTTATATTAAAAGTTTTCAGTACATCAAGATCTGTTAATTAAAAAAGTGTCAATTTCCAGTTTTCAATCAGGGAAAAGGCTGAATTCTCACTTTACTATAGTGTTGACTATCAGGGAGTTGAGCACCAGGGAGTTGAACTTACCACAGTTGCCCTCCCAGGAGCACCCAAACACCATTGGGACTGAACATTTTCCCACCACCCTATTCATTTACAAGCAAGGGTTAACAGGGGCACCGGGTTAGCCCCAGCACCCTGGCCTTTAGGACACCCAATAGCTTGACGGGAGTAGAACAAGGGAAATTACAATCCACGGTTCCCGGGAAACCCCCCTTGTTGGTTACTTCTTCCTGGAGCCAGTGGTGCGCCAAAGCCTGCAAAGTTAAACACAAGCAAATTGAGGGGGGTACTAAGCACCTGGAGGCCAGATATGCTGTAGGTGACCCTGTCTATGCCCTCAACCCAAATTCCGCCAAATTAGAGCCAAATCACCTGGGGCCCTCAAGATAGTTGTAGTTTATGACAACAACACCTATCAACTTGAAGATGTCCAAGGAAACACTAAGACCCTTCATCACAATTGCTTGCGCCCCTGCTGCGCCATCCCCACACAAAGGTTGTTTGTGCAGACCTTCCTAGATTTTTTGCAGACTCTGATCTTGGTGTATGACAACAAGCAGGGGGCAAGGGGGTGTTGCAACCAAGTTTACCATCATATTGATCCATGCCTTTAGACATGTCATGGGACAACTCATCAAGCGCCTCCTGTGTATTGTGAGATATGTTAGCAGGCAAGGAGGTAATGTCAAATTTCAGGCACTGTCTCCTAATTAGTAGTGTTGTCAATTTGAAACACTGAGACTTGCACAGGTTTTTCTGCAGTCCCAAACCTTATATGGAACCTGCCACCAAGCCACCCCCTGTGGACTTGTGGCTTCTCTATATGGTATATCAATTTTAATATTCCTCAATAAATAATATCTTATTATTGTCCTTTCTATTAGACTGTTTCTTCCCCAATAAAATACTGAACTATCATTGGTTCAGTTGTAACATTATATACTATCATAACAAGCCACATATTGTCCATATATGTTATGGTAGCCATAGGGTCTGTCCAATTATTGTCCCTATAGTATTTTCAATAACTGAACCTTGTATAATATTGAAGTGTGGTAGGTGTGCCACCTATTATTTGTCAGCCAAGTAACTTCTTGATATCACAAGTGACAGTTTCCTACTATCAATTAGCAAGATATAATCATATTCCCAGGAATCAAACCATGGACTCCTGCAGGCCAGCAGCCTTTCTGCCTGCATTTCTTTGGGCTCAAACCAGAAGTAGATTTGACTTTGGAAAATCTCCAAGACCCACCAATAGAGTACCTTCCATTCTTGAACCCTGCCTCTTAGGGAATTCCCTTAGATCAGCCAATGAGATCAACAGCCTGAATGATGTCCCCACAATCTCCCAGGCTGCTGCCAATGAAACACCACCCACATTACCCTAATACTAAGGCCCACAAGGAGATGACAAATCCATTGTCTCAAAAGGGGAATTTGATATTTTCTACCCCAATCCAGCCAATGAGGACTCAAACTTTGGGCACCCCCAGGAATTTGTAAACCATGGTAAGTGCCACCCCTCAGGCCATAAGAAATTTCAAAAGTTTTACCAAGTTTGATGAGCATACTTATACCCTGGAGATGCCAAGAGGATGCTCATTGACATCCTTACAATAAAGTGTTATGAACATTTGGTTCAAACAGGTTATAACGTACTTTTTTAGCACTTTATTATATACAGTTTGATCACTCTGTCCCCACCCTCACAATCAACCATTCCCAAGAAACTGTGGACCAGCTACCCAAGTTATCATGATCCCCTGGAGTCCCATTCTCCCCATCCATTTCACCAAGTATTCTCTGAACCCAGATTATGCTTAGTTTACCCTTGAAGAGATTATTCTCTACAGCCCCAAATCCTAAACCAAAGAAACCAAGCTTATTGGTTATGAAGGAGCTTGGATCATTAAACAACCCTTGCTATTTTGTAATAAGTACAATCACCTTCTCGCAGATCTAGTACCAATGACTCCCCCATTGACCCTGCAGCCCGACTGCTTTCAAGAACCAGTGGCAATCAGCAAATCCACCTTCACTTAGATATTTGGTGTCCTGTATATCCCCCTTATGGGCCTAATTGACTCTATGGTGCCTTCTAGCTTTTCTTGGACCATTCTTGGAAGATCCCTCTTGTACATTGTAAATTTGGCCCCTATCCTGTGGTGGGCCCTTTCTTCTGGACCTGTGGGCTGTCTGCCCGTAGGTTCTCCAGACCCCACAATGGAGTGTCAAAACAGCATGGTTGACCCCCCCAACAAGATTCTGACTAATCAGGTTTTTGAACCACAATCTGAATTCCTGGTGACCCAAAGCCAAACAAGGAAATTGACTTGTATTTCCATAATTAGCAACATGAACAAATGATGACCCCATACAGTGGATGAATCAATTTAGCGCTTGGCTCATTACCAGGATCAATCCACCCCCTTCACCATCCAACTGTGTGATCAACACTATCATGTTTCTGTTATCCATGACTCACATTAACTATATAATCATTATCTATCAAGAAAGAATATTATCTAGTCTCCAAATATTTTCCCCTTGTAACTCTACCAAAACAGCACAGTTACAACATTGATAGCACAGGCAGGTTCTCCATCCTACCTTTCCCTTCAAAATTCTTCCTGTTGTCTATACTTGTTGCGGTCAACAAATATATAACAGAATCATGTCTGGCCTCCCTATGGACTGGACGCCCTACATGCTGGGAACCAAAATACCAGAAGAGGTTTTAATATACCATAACATGGTAATAGTGGTCCCTGCCTTTAACATACTATCAGTGCAAGGATTTTTCCAAGCGCCTAATACCATCCCTCAAGCAACAGACAAGGATAGCATGCCAGCCCATGTAGCCCAACAACTTTGTAGTGCCACCTTGGAATCATTTTCTGGAGCCAATACAACAACACCACAGCATGAATACAGTCCACCCAGAACAAGCTGGTGCAAATGAAATGCCCACAATGTTTTGGATTGCAGAGATATCCATCTACCTTACACACAATGCAGGTACCTGGTGCAACAAGTGGCATGAAGATCACATCAAGAAAGATTGGGACACCTTCAAGCAGGACTTCTTGGTAAGATTTGTGATGAAGGATACCACCCTCATAATCATATGCCAATTAAAGAACCTGAACCAAACTGGCACAGAAAAAGAACTCATCCACACATATGAGGAGCTCCGCCTACAAGCACCCTCAGACATGACATTTGACAACCTAGCTGCACATTTCATGTACTACAACACACTCAAGTTGCTTGTGATGAGACACGTCAACCTGAACCAAGTGACCAATTTGAAGAGCCTTTGCTGCAAGGCAGAGAAAGCAGATTAAACATCTAACACCCTCCAAATGCCCAAACTGTAAAGAGAGAGAAACCCAAGGACTCTCACCTGCCAGGACACTCCATTTGCCCTCTTCCTGGCAACAACAACAAGGGTATAGGCCATAAACCCTCAGATTCAAATGACCATAGTAACAGAAACAAATGGCAATTGAATTACACTCACTTTAGAGTCACCACTACCCAAGACAATCAGGACAAGGGAAAAGCCCAGGGAGAGTGCTAAGCAAGCCAAGCTTTCCCTGCCTAACTCCTGCCTTGTCCAACAACAAGTACTGACCCAAAGACATGGACCAGTGCCCAATGAACCAGGTCCTCTTGGTAGACCCAGCGCTATACACCATTTCCATACACCCCAAAAAATGATGTCTTACCCTTTTTGCTTTTGCAGTTACACAGGCTTGACACTCCTGGACTTGGGCGTGGATCAAACTGTAGTCAACAGCAGCTTTGTGGACAAGTTCAAGCTAGCCACTAATTCTTTGCGGATAAAAACATGGTTTTAGCTGACAAACATCACATCATCATGACAGGGAAGCCGCCCCCTTTTCTGTCATGCTTGAGAATCTGCACTCCACCATCCAAGGCCCTGTCATTGACTTTCCAAAATTTGACATTGTACTGGGTTTGGATTGGCTGAGAAAGAACAGCCCCCACATAGACTGGGCAACCTTGATATTGACCATCAAACGCAAAGGCATCAACCACCAGAACTACCCTGACTCTGTGGACTAACTTCTACAAGGTCATGTCTTTGTACGTATCACAAAGACCCTTGACAAAAAAGAAAAGCTCAAAGCAATCAACTGGGACTCCTACCAGCACAAGGTCATAAACTTCAAAGATCACCAGGATACTACTACTCCAGAGGATCAGGAAATTCTAGCCCACCATCCAGAAATTTTCAAGAAAGTGCTACCAGGGTTACCCCCAGAGAAACACATACAACACACCATCTAACTCAAAAAAGCAGTACATAAAGCCTGAACCATATATTTTTTCACCCCAAACAAAGATAACACACTGTATGCATACCTATAGGAGACATTAGAGAAAGGAATTACCCCCCCTCACAATCTCCTTTTGGCGCCACTGTGTTCTTTGTAGCAAAAAAGGCCAGAACCCTTTGGCTTGTTACAGACTACCAAGCAATAAACAAGGTTACTATCAAGAATTTTTACCCACTCCCACTCATTGAAAACCTCTTTGACACCTTGGGCAGAACCAATGTATTATTCAAGATTGATCTGACAGCAGGCTACAACCAAATCTGCATCAAAGAGAAAGATATATCTAAAACAGCCTTCTGTACCAATTATGGTTCCTACAAGTGTGTTGTGCTTAAATTTGGGATGACAAATGCACTATCAACCTTAATTTACCTTTATTAACAAAGCCTTTGCATCCCATATTGACAAGCATGTCTTGGTATACTTAGACAACATAATTGTGTACAGCCCCTTGATGAAACAACACTACATGGACTTAGAAGCGGTCTTTGCAATCTTGGCACAGCACAAACTGCTTGCCAAGCCATCTAAGTGCCAGTTCAACCGCAAACAACTGTCATTCCTTGATTATGAAGTGTCAAAAGACAACATTAAACCTGATTACCAAAAGATTCAAGCCATCTGCAAGATTCTGCCACTCAAGGACAAGGCTAAACTCTGCACCTTCCTAGGGATGATTGCTTATTTCTGACAGCTCATACCCAACTGTGACGTCCTGACAGAATCCTTGTCATCAATAACAGGCATCTAGTCTAAATTTTTGTGGACTCCACAGCGCAACCTCTGTTTCTGCTGCCTGAAGGAAAAGCTGACGTCTACTCCATTTTTCAATACCAAAAACAAGAAAGAGACTACCAAATGGAAACTGATACTTTAGATGCCTCCATTGGAGGGGTGTTACAAATTAAAAACAGACAATGGCAACTTCCTACTGGTAGCCTACAAATCACACAAGCTAACATATAGTGAATGTTGCTATCCTATTAATGATAAGAAAATGTTGGCCATCATCCATTGTCTAGTGAAATAGTGCTGTTACTTAGAGTGCCAGGAAAAATTAACAGCCCTGACCAATCACAAGTCTCTGATTTATTTTAAGACCAAGACCAATCTATCTAGACACCAAGCACGCTGGATGAAATTCCTTGAGAGATTCTCATGAATATCCAGTACAAGCCTGGACCTAAGTTGGTCATGGTGGACACTATTTCCCACCTATACATCAGAGCCACAAAAGGTGAAAATGGTCTGGACCTAGACTGGTCCCTCCTGGTACTCCAAAACAAGGACAAGGGTTTTCCCCCAGACACCACTGGTATTACAAGAAAGACGTGTCATTAATGACATCTCAATACTTGTATTGAAAATCCAGGAATCAAACCCCAGGCCTCAGGAAAAGCCTTATGTTGACCAGGGTTGACAGGAGCCCGCCTGACTGCCAGTTGGGTCAAACCCTGGCCCGCCAGAGATGCCTTGCCACAACCAGGAGAAACAGGAACCTGTCAGCCTGCCAAATGTTGATACTGGAAGTTCAATATCAACATTGTAAACCCTGGAATTGAACCCTGACCCTCCAAAGGCTACTCAAGTCACCCAGGATGGATGGGAACCCGCCAACTCACTGAGTTGCAAACCCAAGTTGTTGAATTACTCTGAGACCCGCCAGTTTCCTAAGTATAATTCCCCAAATGGTCACCAGATTGCTGCTGGCCTTGTGCCACCAAAGATTAAGGCCTATGCAGAGGTTGTAGCTTGCCTAAAGGAGGTTAAAACAAAGCCTATTGCTAGCCCTGCCAATGACCACCAGCGTCTGCCAGTCTCCAGTCCAGAATGGGTAATATAATTTGACTGTTAAGGTAATGTGGTGAACAGTAGCAGCAGAACAAAACTTAGCCACTTCTGTTCACCAGAGCAAGCACAACCTGGATCTTCCCCTCTCAAGACTCTAAGCCAAGATCTATGCCCTGCCAGTGCCTTTTCTGCAAACCTGAACCCTGCAAAAATCAAAGAAGTGAAACCACATGGTATAAAAGCTCTGGCAGTATGGGGATGTTCATATTGTCATTTTCAATGAAGTTTTATGAAACTTTGGTTTGAAAAAAATCCTACCTTATCTAGTCTTAGTGATCTTTCATCTCAACTCTGGCCAAGTAGACAATCAGGTAACCACCACCTCCAGAGACCAACCTGCCAACCCGCATCAGGCACTATACCGTCCCCCTGGAGCCCCATTTGTACCTGTGCATTTTACCAAATACCCACCCAACCCCAACTAATCAGAGTACAACTTGGAGACTATCCTCATTAAAACCCCTTGGCAAGAACTTGAGAGACTGAATACATAGGACTCAAAGTACAGTGGATTGAGGTGCTGCCCTTATTGTTCAAAGACAAGTACAATTATCTACCTGCATACTTTGTCCCCATGACTCCACCCTTAAACCTGTGACCCAACCGCCTAATGGAACCCCCACTGCTGCCAAGACCACGTCCACTAAACTGTTTATAGTACTCTACATTACTTTGATGGGAATGGAAGACTCTATGGTGCCCAAATCAGGGCCCTAGTCTTTGATTAGGAAATCTGTATCCTATATTATCAAGTTAGCACCCACCCTATGGTGGGCATTACCCACTGGCCCGGCTGTACTCTGTCCCAAGTCAACCAATGCCTCTATCTATTCCTGGCTTCCTGACACACTGCCATTAAGAACAAAAATGGTAATCTTGGCCCCTAGATGTTGTTAACACTTTGAGAAACTTGTATGCTTTTTTGATAATCACTTATTACACCCATAAGGAAATTACCTCCCTGATACTCTCATGGATGAAGAACCAGCCCTCCAAAAACCTGAAAGACCCTGCACTTGGTGCAGAACCCCAGAAACTATCCACATCATAATTATAAAATGTGATAGTAAACCAGACCACAACCAGGATGGACATGCCCCAGATGGGCAAACTCACTTTATAGGAAGCTTGCCAAGCCATGCCAGTCCTCTGCCTTCATTTTCAAGCCAACACCAATTAATACCCCAGTTGCACTGAGAAGGTCTTGGGGGTAGCTGCCATGCTTTCAGGAGACACACTAGATTGGTTTGGAAAGGCCACCACTTAAGATGTCAAATTTTGCCTTGACTACTCAAGATTTGAGGCCAAACTCATGAGCACTGGCAGTGAACAAGACACCAGATGCTATGCGCTGAACTCTCTGTTGGAGATCTGAAAAGTGAAATGTCCATCTAAGCCTATATTGATGAGTTCCTTAAACTGAGGACTCACCCCCATCTGGAGGATGAATTAGCCGCCATTATCTTCAGAAAAGGAGCTAACTTAGCCATGAAAGACCTTTTGAAACACCATCTGCCCACACTGAGCCTGGAGTAAATACTAACCCTGTGCAAAAACCTGAGCCTGAATCAAGAGGGTTAGAACTTGTACCCTACCCATGTTGGCAGAACTGCGACGCCAAATTGACCAGGAATGTTCCCCAAAGAATTACAACACCACTATCAAGATAGGTTGTTTTTCTACTGCCATGAGGCAGGACATCTCATCAGATCTTGCCCTAAGAAGAAAACATCTCCTGTATTCTTGGCACAAATAAACACCTCTGTGCAATCTCAAAAATTCATCCAAGTGGCCATAGAACTATTGGAAAACAGGCGCCAGATTGAAGCCTTTATTTATACAGAAGCTGACAGAAGTTTCATTGAAGCCAGTCTAGAAAAGGAACTAGGATTGAAAGCTTCAGAGCACAGCCCACAAGTAATCATGGGAAACAGTTTTTTGGACACTGGTTACAAATGCAAACAAGAACTTCCCTTGCTAATTGGACAGAACGTGTACCTGTCCCCCTGATCCTCTTGCCAGGATTACCTCATCCCCTAATACTGGGTGGCTCCTGGTCCAACAGACATGGCCAGATCTTGAACTACTACAAACATACTACTACACTGGGACAACCTGAATATTGTGACAATGTTCCCTTCTGTACAAACTCTGGTAGAGCCATGTCTAACAGACTCTTAATCATGAAGATAGAACCTAGCATCAGGATACTACCTACCTCTGCAGAATGGGACCACATGTTTAGCAAATAATAAGCCACAAAACTACCCATCCATTCAATCTACAATCACGCTATAGACCTGTTGCCAGGGACCCCACCACACCACAGCCCCATATTCAGCTGCAACCACCGCAAACAAGTAGCCTTGAAAGCATACCTAGAGAACATGGAAAAAAGTATTTCATCCAAGTGTCAAAGGCCCCCTGTTTGTCACCTATACTGTTTGTAAGAAAGATGGTGGAATGTCCATGCATAAATTATCAAAAACTAAGCAATATTACAGTGAAGAATTTTTATACCATCCACAACGCTGATGGGCTCTGTGATGTACTGACTGGAGGCCAGGTGTACTAAAAATTGACCTAAGAGACGCCTTCAACCAGATCCAAATCAAAGACAGAGACAAATACATGGCAGCCTTCAAACCCAGATATGGGTTGTACAAGTACCTAGTAATGCCATTTGGCCTGTACAATGCCCCCAGCACTTTCCAAAGGATGATCAACACTGTCCTAGGCAAGTACCTTGACCAATTTTGTTTTGCATATTTGGAAAACATTCTCATCTACACCAAGTCACACAAAGAGCACCTCCAACACCTGGACCTTATACTGGAAAAACTCTCTCAGGCCAACTTACACATCAAGCTTAAGAAATGCAAATTCTTTCAGTCCAAGGTTGAATTCATGGGATACATGGGGAAGACTGGCGGTTTTGCCATGGCACAGGACAAAGTAGAAGCAGTAACAGCCTTGCCGGTGCCCAAATGCAGAAAGGACATGAGAAGATTTTTGGGTCTGGCAAATTATTTTCAGGATTTCATCCAAAATATTTCTCAGATTATGTTACCCCTGACATGTCTTTGCTCTGAAAAGGTTTTGTTTGTCTGGACCCCAGAATGTACCACAGCCTTTGAAGCCTTGAAGCTTGCTTTCACCTCTGCCCCTGTCCTGGCCATGCTGGATCCATCCAAACATTTATACTGGAAACCAACGTGTCTGACTTTGTGGTGGGTGGGGTCCTTCTTCAGGAAGGAGGGATAGTATAGTACATCCTGTAGCATATTACTCCAAGAAGATGCTGCCTGCCAAAGGAAAATACCCAACATAAAACAAAAAGATGCTCACAATAATGAAAACGCTGAAACACTGGAAAAAATACCTGTGTGGTGCCAAAACCCCAGTCAAAGTCCTGACAGACTTAAGAACCTGGTATAATTTTTAAAGCCTAGACAACTGAACTAAAGATAGGCCAGGTGGTCCTTGGAACTGGCTGACTACAACTTGACCATTGACTACAATCCTGGGAAAGTGAATATGGTACCTGATGCCTTGATTAGAAGAGTCACCCTAATTCCCTCCTCTACAGAAACCAAAGCCTGCAACACCCATACAATATTAGACCCTGCCAGCCTAGGCATCCAACTGATGTACATGAGCATCATGGCCTGCAAATCCAAAATAATCAAGGGGCAGAACTTAGAGAAGTACTAAATGGAACTCATTGCTGACTTGACCTCAGACCCAGAGAGAAGCCACCAAAAGAAAGGATTCTCATTGAAAGGAACTACCCTGTTACTACATAAACAGATCTATGTACCAGAAAGCAAGACAAGGACCAAAATACTAATAGACTATCATGACTAAGAGATGCTTGTCACCCTGGCAGACTAAAGACACGCCAATAAATCAAGAAGAATTATGCTTGGCCCAAATGGACAAAGACATGGCCGCCTATATCAAAGGTTGCAAGACATGCAGAAGAACCAAAACCTGTAGATCTAAACTCAAAGGCCTGCTAAGACCACTAGACATACCAAAAGGACCCTGGAGGTCCATTTAATAGATTATATTGTAGAACTTCCCCCTTTTAATCTATTAAATGTCATTTTTGTCATAGTAGATAGGCTTACTAAAATGTCCTATTTTGTCCCTACCACTACCCACTGCACTGCTGCTAAGACAGCTAGACATTTTCACAACTGCATCCTAACTCAACATGGCACTCCAGCAGAAATAATCACTGATGGTGGCCCCCAATTCACCTCCAACTACTGGACTCAGGTGATGAAAGACTTAGGTGTAAATCACTGTGTATCCACTTCCTACCATCCACAAACTGATGGCCAGACCAAATAAAGAGCCAAATACTTGAATAATACCTACAATGCTATGCCAACACCAACCAAGGTAACTGGGCTGAGATGTTACCCAAGGCACAGTTCGCCTACAACAGCAAAGACCACAGATCTACTGGAATGTTCCCCTTCAAAGCCAAATACAGGTTTAATCCATTGTCAAGGGTCTGGATGTACAAGCATTCTGGCTACCACCAACCTACTTAACATCCAGACATTGCCCAATTTGGTCCCCTTCCAATATACTGTTTGACATACCAAGAATGGTAACCAAACAATATCACCTGACTGTCCAAGTATCCAGTGGCTCAAACCCATCTTGCACATGACCAACCCCTAGGTTCAATCCAACTAAATCCCTGCCACAGTCAGGTCTATATAAGTCTAAAGTATTATCTAATAAAATATACTTCTCTTCTTTATCAATTCCATATTTGAAGCTTCCCCAAAAGGCGCTCCTTATCACTGGTAGCAGCTATGTTTTTTGATCACTCCCATGAAAGAGAAAAGGACTGACCAAAACCTGCCCACCTTTGCTCACGTACTCAACCAGGCCACATCCCAAGAGACCTGGAAAATGTACTTCTGCGCCCACAACATTGACAAAGATATACCTAGTGGATGCACCGTATTTGAAGGTCTGGTCATGACCAAAGCATGCACCAAGATAATTCAATACAGTTGCTCTCTTCAACCACAAGCAAACGCACAACCACCTATCACATGTGAAGTTACTAACACCAAATACATTGGTATTGACAAGTCTTTTTGGTAAAAACAAAAGAAAACATCATCAACTGGCTAGACCACACAGCCGTCAAACTCCGCGCCAACCACATCCCCCACAAGAAATGGGTCCAGGAAGCCAGCAAGCACCTATACAAGGCCGCAGCTAACTGGTTTGCCACCTGGGTTGGCTCAAAAACTGATGACCAGCTTTACAACTGGGAAAAGTTCAAAGCAGACATCACATACAATTTCTGCGTCATCAAATCCCTCCAAGACATCACAATACAGCTCAGTGATATCCCTCAGAAGACCACCATTACAGCTTACGCCAATGAATTTGAGGAAATACATTGCAAAATCCAGAACCCAGCACAAGCTGATAAAGTACATACCAGAGCCTCATTCATCAACAGAATGAAGCCCTCTGTTGCTGCCCTCATCCTCCCAGAGGTTAATACCTCCATGCCCACGCTCATTGCAGAAGCCAAGCATGCAGAAAAACGTACAAACATGGAATATGCTGCATGTAACAGCAATTGCTCCTCAAACAGCAATGGCAGAGAAAACTCCAATGGCAATAAACGCCAAAATACTGTCCATAGCAACGGCAACTCCAAATGCAACAATGGCAATCACAGCCAAAGCGCAAACCACTCCTGTTCCAAGAAAGAGGACACCACCAAAGTTATCAATGCTGAAGTAGCAACCCACTATGAATCTGACCCCACATTCTCTGACCTCAAAGGTCTTGAAACAGAGGAACAGGAAAAAGAGGAGGTGGAACAGGCTTAAGTGCCCCTGTCTCCTCCCAACTTGACAAAAATTTGTACCAAGGCACAAATTTTTCTGCTTAAATCCACGTGTCCTGCAATCCTTCATTTTTAAAACGTAAAAATTAAAGATTGCTCACAACTTCTTGTCTATACATGCACTTAAAAATCAAATACACATAAAATTTTATTTGACTCTAGTGCACAACACACTATGGTTAGCAAACCATTTGCAACCAGGTACAAAATACCAGTTGTCAAATCCAACTTCAAATACACCAGAATGGCAGATAAATCAAAGGTTCTACTCAAAGGTGAAACAACTCCCTTCAGAATTGACCTCCAAGGCATACAAACTTCCATCAAAGGGCTTGTCATGAACAACATAAACTATATAATTGTAGCAGGCATGGACTAGTTCACCTGAGTGAACCCCAGCGTATGTTGGAAAACAAAAACCATGTCCATCAAATGCAACAGAGTCAATTTTAACATCCTCAAAGAACCCAACAACCTCATTCTAAGAGACACAGTATCTGTCTAGGTCATAAACCAAGAAAACTCAAAACGTCTAACTAAAAATAGTACCCTCCTCATAATGAGGTACACCAAATTCAATAATATACAAACAACCAAAATCCAATGCCCAGAACTCATGGCACTCCTAAATGAATACACCCATGTATTCAAGGAAGAACTCACCAAGCTATCCCCCAAACGGGAGATCAAACATGGCATTGGCCTATGTAAAGCCATGCCCAAACCTGCAACCCTCTATAGACTCTCCTCCATGGAGACCCAAACCCTCAAGAACCATATTGAGGACAATCTAGCAAAAGGATTAATTTTCCCATCAGAATCCCCTTGGGGGCGCAGTATTCTTTGTAAAGAAAAAGAAGGCACTCTGCATCAATAACTGACTACAGAGCACTAAATGCAAGCACAGTAAAGAATAAATACCCTCTTCCACTTATAGATAATCTGTTTGCAAGACTCTCAGAGCCAATTTTTTCTCCAAAATTGACCTCACCTCAGGTTATACCCAAGTTGAATTAAAGAAAAGGACATACCAAAGACTGTGTTCTGTACACAATTTGGATCCTTTGAATGTAGAATAATTAACTTTGGGATGATAACGCTCCCCTGACCTTTGTCACCATGATGAACCAAGCACTAAGCAGTCTCTCAAATACATTATGCTACCTTGAAAATATCATCATATTCTCAAAAGCAAAAGAGGAACACCCCATGCATGTCTTCATACACTCAATCAACTCGCAAAGCACAAACTTTATGCAGAACCAAGTAAGTGCCAATTTATGAAAAATGAGTTTCTGTTCTTGGGCCACATTGTCTCTGACTGTGGCATCAAAGCTGATCCAGAAAAAATTAAAGCCATAAATAACATGCAATACTCCACCTCTGTAAACAAGTTAGTTGCTTTCTTGGTATGGTAGCTTACCTAAGGAAATACATCAAAGACTGCAGAAAACTAACTGTACCAATCAATGACTTAAACAAGGGTAATGCCAAAAAGAAGTTTATTTGGACTCCAGAATGTGACAAGAATTTCCAATTATTAAAACAAGCTTTGATTGAATCACAAATCTTGCAATACCCCAATAATAATGGGTGCTACAAGCTCAAGTCAGATGCCAACAACACTGCCATTGGTGAAGTCCTGTGCAGCCGCCAAAAGGGCAGCAAGACTTCCTGCCAGTATGTTATGAAAGCAGAAAACTAACTAATACTGAGCATAGATACCCAATACACAATAAGGAATTGCTAGCAATATACCACACATGCAATAAATGGAGGTGTTACTTAGAAGGACATTTGAAGTTCAAGTACTAACTGACCATAAATCCTTAATATATTTCAGAACTCAGATTGCACTTGCACAGTGGCAAGCCAAATGAATGCCCTTGCTGGAACAGCTTAACTTGGACATCCAATACAAAAAGGGGAAGAGCTGGTCACGTCTGATGCTCTCTCTTGACTATGTCAGCCTAGAGAGGATCATCCTGACCACTTGAACCCTGACTGGCCAAACCTATACAACATTGAGTATAAAACCAAAGGGAAAGACCCCACAACACATCAACTGACCCATGATACATTAGTAAGGAAAAAAGTATTTCATTGTATCAAATGGCACTGTATACCAAATTATTAATGACAAACATTTCCCGTACATCCTACTTGCACAAAGAGTTGACACCATACTAAGACATCACCAGCTACTAGGACATACAAAGGCTAACAACCTATACCTCACATTGAAAGAGATAGTATGGTGGCCCAACCTCAAACAGGATATAGTTGATGTTCTGAAAAAGTGCACAGTGTGCAAGAAATACACCAGTACAAAGGCTCCTCAGCCAACGGTCAACCCAGTACCAGACCCTGAACCATTCAAGGTTTGGGGACTGGACGTAGTGGGCGCCTTCCCAGAAACAAAGAGAAACCAATGTTTCTTAATTGTAGCTATCAACTTTGCCACATGCTGGCACATCTGCTGGGTAACAAAGAAACATAAAGCAGAAACCATCAACAGTTTCACTAACAAAGCAATCATAGCCAACTATGGCAATCTAGACTACATCATAACTGATAGAGCAACCAAGTTATCAGGTCACATAGTAAATGCCAACTTAAAATCCAAAAACATTAAACACTCCACAACCTCTCCATACAGGCCACAAGCCAACAGCAGAGTGAAACACCTCAATAGCAGCCTTATCAGGACCCTTAAGAAATAATGTATGGTAAGGCTAAAGACACATGGCCACTATATGTGAAACCTTCATTACTTGTATCCTGAGTCTGCGCCAACCAAGAGACAGGCTATTCACCATTTGAGCTAACCTACAGGTAAAAACCAGAAATAATCACCTGCAACAAACAGCCATACATAAAGATTCCCCTAGGAAAACCCCCCCACAGTAGAACAAGCGCCAAAACTACAACACATCCACCTCAAAGCTAAAATAGCAGAAATAAAAAGGCTTAAAACACAAAAGATAACCTCCACAGAGTAACTACTTCCCATCAACTCTCCTGTATGGGTCCTAGCTGGAAACAGAAAGAAACTAGACTCAGTACACCAAGGACCAAGAAGAGTCATCAAGTACAGACCAGATCACAACACCTATCTAGTAAAATTCCAAGGTGCCAAAAACCCAATTATCAAGAAATACCACAGAACCTGTCTCTGCCTCAGTAAAGGAGAACACTCAACCAGGATGGTTCTAACTAGTAAACAGCTCCAGGAGCATCAGGCGGCAGCCGTGAAAGCAAAGCCCACTCCTGATGCACCAGAGTAACCCCTTAAGGGGGTGTTGAGGGTCTGGATGTACAAGCATTCTGATTACTGCCAACCTACTTAACATCCAGCCATTGCCTGATTCAGTCCTCTTCCAATATACTGTTTGAAATACCAAAAATGGTAACCAAGCAATATCACCTGACTGTCCAAGTATCCAGTGGCTCCAACCAATCTTGCACATGAACAACCCCTAGGTTTGATCCAACTAAATCCCTGCCACAGTCAAATCTATATAAGTCTAAAGTATTATCCAATAAAATATACTTCTGTTCTTTCTTAATTCCATATTTGAAGCTTCCCCAAAAGGCGCTCCTTATTGCCATATTAAGATCCCATAATAAGCAGTAAAGATACAAACACATCAGGACAAACCTGGATTGAACATATGTAAATTGCGTCATTAATGCCATTTTGATATGGCCTTTGAATAGTGATATGTGTGAAGATTTGGTCGGTTTCACTTTCAATTTTGGAAATTCTTTGCCTTCTGTAAATAGATCTGTTCCAATGTCCACCCATTCCTGAATACCCTACCTGCCCTTGTCTGATCCTGGTAGGACTTCACCCCAACATGACCCCCTTGGCCACTCTGTCTACCTAATGAGTGGTCATTGACCCTTATCTACTATTTAAGTAGAATTATTTCTCCTAATAAAGACAAGCTTATCCACATTTGTGTTGGCTTTAATATTCTTCAAGCCTTTTCCTTTCCTTTTTTCTAAAAGGAATTCCCTACCTTATATTCCAGGAAATTAAGGTACATGCCCTTAATTTTCCCTGAAGGCTAACCCAAGGCTAGCTTCAAACTTAAAAAATCTTTTGTTATAAAGATTTCTTGCTGTGTCCTCCTGGATGTTACCCCCAGGAGCCAAGCACAACAAAATGGTTCTCACTACAGGGGCTGCAAGCCCCTTAATTATCCTGTTCCCATTTGCATTCTCTGGTCCTTCCCCCTTTGTTTCTGAAGTACCCAAGCAACTTAAAGTTTTAGTCCTCCTTGATAAGATATCACTGATGCCCCCTTCAACTCCCATGGTAATGGTATTGTCTCCTGGGCCTGTTTGGGCCCCCCTTTTAGCTTTCTTTCTCAACTAAGCAAGATTGTGCTGCTTCTTGCTCCCTCTTTTACTTGGGCACTATGGCAATGCTCTTTATCCCTGGTCTCTGTCCCGGGTACGCTTCCAAAGACCTGTACTCCTTCCTCTTGGATTTTGGTCTTCCCTCCACGTTGATGGAGTCTATGGAGACTATTGGCGTGTTAGTCAACCAGTTCATCCAACCTGCCCTGGTTTATCATCAACTTGTGTTAGGATCCAAGAATCAGCTCATGACTGCTGTAGCCGCGCTGTCTCAAACAACCATGCACAGAATATGGCCTATCAAGAATGATCCCATAGCCTCTTTTCTTGTACTTCAGATAACCAACGCAACTTGCTGGCTTCCCAGAAGTACTTAACCTTGTTGTTGAACTCCCTTTTCTCCTTGCTCCCTGGATATATCAAGGATCAATAGTGAAAACTGGATAATCACCAAGCTACGCAGCATGGACAGATAGAGGCAACCCTTCTAAAGTATTATTAGGATTTGAGACCTTAGTTAACAAGCTCAATCAATTTTAGAACATGTTAATTCTCAACTTGAGCTGGTTAAGACTCACGTCAATACTTGGGGTTGCCATCTGCACCATCAATATGGGCTGGATAAAGCCAAGTTAGGAGACACTCTGTATCAGGTTCAAAACTACATTGATGATAGAGTAGCTTCCATCAAAGTGACTCCTCTTGCTCCTTCTGTTGAGGTCCCATCTAAATTTGAAACTAAGGTATGGGAAGCCATAGCTGAACTCAAAGCCACTACTTGACATCAAGCTTTTGTTACAAACCCTCTGCTAGTAGAACCTATGCCTGACCCTCACATTGCCTCACTAACCAACCAAGCAGATACCTTGCAAGGAGAAATTGAGTATTTGAGACAACGCCTCTCTGATCCTGATGATTAGTTCTCTGACTCTGATGATAAAAGGGAGGATGAGGTCACTGGTACTCCTACCCCTAGCAATCATGGGTGCTTCCCTGGCTTGGAAGGTCAACCCCATGTCAACTGTGCCATTGCCTTTGATCAGCTAGCTGAAGTAACAAATGATGTTGCAGATATGAAAGATGCATTGGAAAGGGAGGTTCAGAACCTCTCTTGCTTGCCAGAGACAATCAATGGACAGGTTTTTCCTTTGACTGCTCAAGCAACTTCCCTGATCACTTATATAAATGGAATTTCTGGTACACTAGCAGTGCAACAGATTAAGATTGATGAATTTGGGACCACTGTTGCTACCGCCAGAGATATTAGTGGATAGAGCAGCTCTACACTGGATACCCTGTAGAAGAAAGCCTTCAACTTCTCTGGGCTAGATTGCCTGTTGCTGAATCTGAGTTTGAGAGCAACCCCACATTGATGTCCTCAACCCAGGTGACAAAAGTCAGTCCACTTCATTGTCCATTGACCCCAACTATAAGCTGTCCTTTAAGCAAGTATTTTTATCCCAAGACCTCTATCATTACTGCCTCTCTGACCATTTACAAGACTGTAATGTGTAGGGGTACATACAAGCTTAAAAAGGAGCATGATACTACCTGCCTACATCTCACATGCCAAGAAGTTGTGGTCCCCAAACTCCCTTCCATTGTCACTTGGGTGGACATGAAACACCTCCTGATTGAGGAATTAAGAGGCAATCTCAGATTAGAAGTCAAGAAAGATACATTTATGCATATTGCCTTTAAGCCCAAGGAAACCCTGGCTGAGTTTGCTGATTGCTTTTATATTGAAGGGCAAAGGTAATCAGCAGCTATCAGTTAACCCCCTGTGAAGCTTACACAGCATGTTCAAACGCTTTGAAGGTGAACCAGCTCATATGCCTGCAATTTCAGGCGCTCAAAGCTTCTCTTACAACCACAAAGAGTATTAAGAACCTTTTGCAAGACATGCATTTGACCCACAGGGGTACTGTGGTTTGTGAAAATAAGGCCAACAACACTGAAACCACCTCATGTACTCCGCACATTATGACTCTGGTCTCAAGTGAAGAGCCTAAGAGACAAGGATGCCACAACTGTGGTCAAATAAGGCACCACTCACGTACCTGTACCAATCCTTGGGTAGAAGGTTGCAACATAAAGGAGCATGCAGGAAAAGAGAGGTCAGCTTAGAGGCAAAGACGCTCTCTGCTGACCCATCTCCTCTGTTTCCTCCTGATCCTCCCTCTGACAAAGAATCTCCACCTTTGGCTGGCCCAATCATCCTTCACCTGTTCCACAATCTTTCTAGTGATTATGAACCTGAAGATTCTGATTGCAATGAATCAGATAGTTATGACTACTCTGTGTTGCAGTCTCAAAAACTGTATCCGTTCCTTACAATCTTTGTTCAGGGAGAACCACGACTATAACTCACCCACCTTCCAATGAGGCCAAGGCCATAGTGGCTTGACCTTATCTAGCCCAGGCTCATCAACCTCCTGTCCTGGTAGACTCTTCTGAGGAAGCTGAAGAACTAGCAGAAGCTCTCTTTCATAATATGACTGTATTCCTCCCCTTAAAGACTGTGTATAAGAAAATTTCTGCCTTGTGATGCATTTTAGCCAAATGGAAGAAGGAGTTGGAAGCTGCACAGGACATTCTGGCTGTCTTGTCTCCCTTTGGGAAAGATACTGCCCGTGTGTAAGTATCAATCTAAAAGTTTAAGATCAAGGCTATTCTGGACACAGGTTCCCCAGTCAATGTGGTATCATCCAAGTTAATGAAAAAGCTTAAGTTTTCTGACCTCAATTACACTCAATTGTAAGGTACTGCTGGCATGGCTCAAACCTGAGCCATTGAGGCTTACTCTGCTCTGCCAATGAGGTTTGGTAAGCTTCTTATTGCGTCCCCCACTGTCATCCTAGAGAACAAAAGCCACAACCTCTTGGTTGGTACACAGAGCCTCTGAGAATATAATGGAATTGTAATCCTTCAAGCTGGGTATTTATTGCTCTTAGGATACAAGGTCCCCTTAATTTTTGAAGAACCCCATGCCTCCTGGGCAAATGTGTTAAGACTTGTGTGCTCAAGTATCACATAGGTATATTCTAGATTAAGTACAAAACTCATTCCTCCCATATGTGTTCCCCTCCTCCTTCCTGTCATGCAGAGGAAGATGTGCCTCTTCTTTCCCCCACAGCTGTCACCATTCCTTCAGGCTCCCAAGTGTTTATAGACTCACAGATAGCTTACAAACTTCCTGAAAATTCATTCCTGGAGTTAAACTCTCCTGAATCTCTCAGTTGCAGAGAGCCTTGATTATGCCCAGGGATCTTAGATGAACTTATAAAAAGCCTGTACAGTTGCTGCTAGCTAACCTGACTACTCTATCTATACAAGTATCTTGGGGCCAATTTATAAAGCATGGTTGCATATTAGGGCCCAAACAGGTGGCGTCCCTCTACCCTTTTGGAACCTTTAGCAACTTTAATCTATATGAAGAAAACCCTCAGGTTCACTCCCCATTCACTGCTGCTAACTTCCCACAATTGTTGCCCGTCCAAAAAAAGGATGTGCTGGAACTGCTTGACCAATTCAGTGATCTTTTGCCTCTGGATCTAATATAAAGTCCTAGCCAAAGGGGTCATTCATCAAATAGATAATGGTGATGCACCGCCCTTTTGTGCCAAGCCTTGCCACTGGGTGTAGGGTAGATAATGCCCAAGCTTTTAAGGAGCTTAAACAACTCTTGGATGTTGGGCTCTTGGCTCCCTCTCAGAGCCCTTGGGCCTCCCCCTTGTTGATCCTCAAGAAGAAACACAGAGTCCACTACATTGTGATGGATTACTGCTGTCTTTACTTTTCTCACAAAAAAAGGTTTATATCTGTTGCCTAGGATTGCAAAACTCTCAGACAATTAGGGGGCTCAAAATTATTCTCTGTTATGGATTTAGCTTCTGGATATTAGCAGGTTGACTTCTCTCCTAAGGACAGTGTTGTGTTCTGAGGCGCAGCACAGACACACAACAGGGAATTCTAACCTTAGGATTGGATTTTTACTAAGTCTTGGTTAGATGACAGGGAAGGCTATGTGATTACCTTGTGGCCCTGGAAGATTAATCTCTACTTGTTGTGGCTAGAGAGGCGCAGAAATACTGAAGACACAAAGACAAAAATGCGAATAGAACTTAATTTTTATTTGTGAATATGAAAAGGAATATATAGTGGTTAGGAATACTACAAAACACTACCAGGATGATAGGATCACTTGCCATCAGCATGAGTGGGGCAAGTGAGTTGCACAGGATCAAGAAACCAAACAATTGTATTTCCTGATTTAGTAATCAACTCATTTCAAGAGGCAAAAGCAAAAGCAAGAGATTTGTCTTCAAAATGACCCACCAAAGACAAAATTGACACATGGTGAATAGCAGTATTCACAACATTGTCTTCCCCTAGATTGGCCGTAGGGGGTGGTACTTGCAGAGGAACTTGGCATGCAATCAAGCAAAAGGACAACCACTGGAGATGAGCTTCACAGTGTATTTGGACCCTTGTTTGAAGGTCACTTCCAAAGGGCCAATCCACAGAGTTCCAGCTTATGTGCGCGCCCACTTACTCTATGTTGGTAGTAAAGAACATGGTTGCCAACATCAAATTCAGGTAAGGGGGAGCGTCCAGCAATATTGGGAGAAAGTTCAAGCATCTTAGTCTTGTATGCAGAAGTGTAGGCAGTGGCCTGTATATCAATTATCTGGTTGACTAGATCCTTGATGTGGTTGTCAGGATTCATGGCCTTATCAGAGGTAAGCAGGGGGGCTCCAAGAGCAATGGGGTAGTAGCCTCTTGCCCATACAGCATAGTAAAGGGGGAGTACCCAGTGATACAATGTCTGCTAAGGCAATACACAAAGAGAGCAGCAGGTAAGTATAGGTCCCAATTAGCAGCGTCAGAGTAGGTGAGCTTTCTCATGATGGAGACCAGTGTTGAATTTACATGCTAAATGGCCCCATTGGTAGAAGGGTTGTAGGGGGCAGAGAAGGACTGGTGGGACCCCAAAGCTTTGACAACAGAGGTTATCAGCTTGGCATTGATGTTAGTCCCATTATCTGAGAGCAACACTTGAGGACAGCCATGGCAGTAGAAAACATCTTGTAACAGGAAGGCAGCAGTTGTCTTAGCCGTGATGTCCTTTGTAGGGTGAGCCTCTATCCACTTGCTGAAGTGATCAACAGCAATCAGGATAAATGACACCCAGAACGTAAAAGGGGGAGAGGACCTACTGCGTTAATGCTGACAGTATGAAAAGCATATTGAGGGGGAACTAATTTGAATTTGTGGGTAGCAGCTCAAGGTCTCTGCAGCTGGACGTTGTGGTAACTAGCTATGACGTCTGGGATTAGCGGCAAAGGTTTTCTCAGAAGTAATTCTTCTGAAGCCAGTCAAAAGTCTTAGCAATGTCTCCATGCCCAGTCTCTTTATGAGCTTGCAACACCAACAAGAGGCACAGAGTGGGCCGTATATAGGGCAGATACTGATTTTGTACCTTTTTGAAGAGCTGATTGTTGCATATGAGGGTATATTTAGATAGCTTGGACAAGGCCAGTTGTACCTCTTCTGTCTCACTTTCCCAAGAAGAAGGGTACCCAATTAGTTTGTATAACCGATCAGTCTCTGCAAGATGCAAAGCAAGAATGGGCATTCTGGAGAGCCCATCAGCGTTCTGGTGTTGAATCCCAGGGAAATGAAACACAGTGAAGTCGTATCCTTGCAGACGTAGAGCCCATCTAGCTAGGCGTCCTTCAGGCTCCTTAAGTTGTTGTAACTATTTAAGCAAAGTGTGGTCAGTGACAACTGTGAAATGGGTACCATACACATAGTGGCAGAACTGTTTGACTGTATGCAACACGGCAAGACACTCCTTTTCTGTGACACTATAACTCTTCTCATGCTTGTTTAGCACTCAGGAAGTGTAAGCCACAGGATGGTTTACACCCTGGTCATCTAGTTGGGCCAGAATAGATCCAATAGCAAGATTGCTAGCGTCAGTGTATAGGATGAACTCCTTATCATAGTCAAGATACACTAGGATTGGCATCTCTTTGAGATGACCAGGTGATTGGTGAAGGTAGCGCTGAAAACTGTTTTTATCATCCAAATATACTAGGATGCATGACAGCTTCAAGTTGCAGAGGATGGAGTCCATGGCCTTTTTAAAGGTGGCCGGGTCTTGCAGAGTCCCTGCGGCATGCAAGTAGGCTCAAAAAGCCCTTCAGATGTAATGAGTGTGGCTTTTTGGTGCTCCTTGAGCAACAGATCAACTTGCCATTATCCAGATGCCAGATCCATTGCAGAGAAAAACTTAGAGCCTCCAAGACGTTGGAGAGCATCATCAATACATGGCAAGGGGTACAAATCCTTCTTGGTCAAAGAGTTCAATTGGCGGTAGTTCATCACAATGCAATGACCTCCATCTTTCTTCTTTGAGATGAGTAGCAGGGATGCCCAAGGACTTTGGGAAGGCACCAGCAGCCCAGCGTCCAACAATTGCTTGAGCTCTTTAGATACCTGGGCGTCCTCCACGCAGCTGCGGCAATATGGTTTAGCACAGAAGGGGGGAGCGTTGACAGTGTCAATCTGATGGACAAAACCTTTGGCTAACCCATAGCCAGTACTGTCTTTAGCAAAGAAGTCATAAAATTGATCTAGAAGGTCTAGCACCTCTTTCTGTTGAACTGGGGACAGTTGTGGAAAGTCTTGCGCAGTGAACAAGGATAGGACTTGGGGCTCATCCTCAGATAGGTTAAAATCTTAGAACATGCTAAAGGGATGAAGAGACAGGACATTGGGAGCGCTCAACAACTTGCCATATCCAACAACCTGCCCCCTAGACACAGTCATGGGGAGTGCAGTCAGGTTGGCTACCAACAATTGAACAGGGATCTTATGGGAGACATCTAGGATTCCAGGACAGAGATAAGGTTCATTGCGCCCTAATGAGGGGGGAGAGCACAACTCCAAGAAGGTTCATTCAGTTAGTTCATATGATATCTGGTAGCCAGGGGGGATGATGACAGCAGACGTGGCTAGTAGAGGAATCCCTTCAGACGCAGGACAAGCCATGGGTGGACATTTCATGTTTGAAGAGTGGGTGCAATATTTGAGGTTGAAAACCCCAGTGGGATATTCCAAGGCACATGTCTTGAGACGTTTCCCAGGAACTTTAACCGGCTCTTCAAAGATCATGGGGACTTTGTATCCCAGAATAGAGAGGTAACCATCTTTCAAGTTGATTATCTCATTATATTCCTTAAGGAAATGAGTGCCAACTAAGAGATTGTAACTCTTGTTTTCCAGGACAACTGCTGGCGCAGCTAGGAGAAGCTTTCCAAACTGCATGGGTAGAGCAGAGGACGCCTTATGGTGCGGGTCATAGACAGTCCAGCTGTGCCATACAAATGATGATAATTAAGGACAGGGGCAAGCTTGAGTTTCTTCACAAGCTTGGAGGAGACAATGTTGACTGGCAAGCCAGTGTCTAAGACAGCCTTGATCTTCACTTTTTGAATGGATATCTCTACTTGAGAGGTAGTGCAACCAAAGGGTAGAAGGACAGCCAAGATATCTTGAGCCTCTTCTAGTTCCTTATCCTACTTCTCAATCATTCATCTTAACCCTGGGAGCTCCTTATAAACATTTTGGAGAGGGAGCAAAACAGATACATTCCTGAAGACAGTGTTGGCAACTTGGCAGCTTCTTCTGACAACTCCACTAGCACGGGGGACCTCTTAGCCTGAGTGAGGTAAGGGCAAGAGACAACTTCTTTGGCTTCAGGAAAAGGCTTAGCATTAGTTTTAGTATTTCCTGATTGCAATTTATAGGGGACTGGAATGGTTTAAGGAACAGCCAGGACAGAGTACCCATATGCATCAGTGTTGTTAATATCAGAGTCATCCAGGTCAGAGTTGTCAGAGATATTGTGGAACAAGAGGAGGATAGGAGGAGCCTCATTATCAGCAGGATTGGAGTCAGATATAGAGGGAGGGATTGAAAGAGACTGGGAAGAATTTTCAACCAAAAGCGTCTCTGCCTCTAGGTTGACTGTTCTTTTCCCGCCTGCTCTTTCAGATCAGCTCCTTCAACCTGTGGGTTGGTGCAGACTCAAGAATGGTGACCTATCTGGCCACAGTTGTGACAACCTTGGCGTTGAGGAGGATTTTGCAAGCTCATGGTAAGAATGCAAGGACCACAGGAAGACAAACCAGAGCTAGAAGTAGCTCAACTTCCCTAATGACTGTGCCAGAATGAGTAAGGTGCATATCCTGCAATAGCGTCTTTATGCTATTCATAGAGGAAAGCATAGCTTTATGGGCTTTTAAGTGAAATCACAGAAGCTGGTTAACTTTGAGAGCTTGAGAGCAAGCCATGTAAGCTTCATGGGCTGTCAATTGTCTGCTTGTTATCAGTTGCTGTCCTTCCATGTAAAATCTGTCTGCAAACTGAGCTAGTGTCTCTTTAGGCTTGAAAGTAATGTGCATAAAAGCGTCCTTTTTTACTTCCAGGCTAAGGACACCACCAAACTTGTCAATCAGAAGCTGCTTCATATCTTCCCACGTCTCAATAGTGGGTAGTTCAGGTACCACCACCTCCTGGAAAGTCAGATATAGACAGGTCAGAATATGTTCTTTCTTAACCTTGTCTGATGCTTGTCTCATGGCAGTTTTGTAGATAGTTAGGAAAGCTGTAATAATCAAGGTTCTGGGGTTAAATACTTGCTTAAAGGTAGGCTTAAAATGTGCTTTGGGAGTTGGACCACCATTGTTGCTATTGAGTACGTTTATACGTGAGGAAAACTCTGCTTTGGATTCAGAGGGGGCTGTCTAGCCCATAGCTGACAAACACTCTCTTAAAGGGTATTCAGGGTCTCAATAGCGCAGGCACTTGTATTGACAGCTTGAGTGATCTGTTGTGCAGTAGCATCTAGGCGTTGACCTTGGGTGGTCACTACTGTGGAGAGCTCAGCCAGTTGAGAAGTAAGGGATGGCCCCACTGAGAAGCAAGGGGCAAACCTGTTGTTCAGAGAGTCAAACAAGTCACTCATCTCTTTATGTCTCTATCCAGCTCAGTATGGTCCTGCTTCAAATGATCCACCTTGTTAGCTAGGGCAATTATTTTCCTAGCACATTTGATTTGATGGGCTCCTGGTAAGCCAGGGCGGCAACCATCTTTGTCAACAACCCTAACTGGACTAGCAGCAGTTGCCATCATTTCATGTAGGGCAGCAAGTTCTTGCTGTAGCTCTGCAACTTGAGCAGTCAACTCAAGCATCTGGGGGTCAGGTTGAGGCACCTCAGCAGGACGTCCTTGACTGCAAGTAGTTGTACGTAACTCTCAATTAGCGTCCCATATTCTCTGCTCCTTATCTGCCAAGTCATCAGAAGGGGGAGAGGGCGGAACATCTGGCTTGGGCCTAGATAATTCATTCACTTGACTCTGGAGTTTGGCTATAGCAGCAGCGGTGGCAGCTCTCTCTTGACCAAACGCTGTACTGAGTTCAGTAAGGCTGTTAGCAGAAAAGTCTGCTACCTGCTGTAGTTGCTCAAATGAATATGTGCTGAATACATTGAGCTGCTGCACAAGTCTTTTGAAGTTGGTGAGATAAGCGTTTAAAGTGGAATCTACTTGAGTTTGCCAGGGTTGTTCTAGCTGGTGAAACTTGTGTAGAAGCACTCTCACGTATTTGGGGATAGACTGGCACATTTTTTTGATAGAATTAACCAAACAGGTCTGGGAGGTAACAGAGTTGCGCTGATTGTCAGATACCAAAGAAAACAGGGAATGGATCCACTGTTGGCAGGCAGCAAACTGGTCCCAGTGATGAGTAACTGCTGCTTGTAGAGACAAGATTTTTTGGATGTGGAGCCCCAACACCATTTGTGGTGGGTTAAGGCAGGCTGCACAAAGGACAATAGTAAGTGCTCAGAGGAGCCAGCTACTGAGAGGAGATGCTGTGGAATTTGAGGAGCCACAATCAATTCATAGTATTCCACTTGACTGAACTGCAGCTGAAGGTGAGGAATGACTCCTTCACGGGCTATTCCAAGGGCTACCACCATGACTTGTTCTAAGTCAGGGGTACCCATGGGGTAAGCAACTAGGCAGGGACCATTCCCAAGGTTCAGTAAAGTAGGTATAATAGGTGGGTTGGCAATATCTTTCTCAATAGGAGGGCTAGTGATTTCAGGCAAAGTTGGCTCTTGTATAGGCAGAGGCAAAGGACCTGAAAGCGTGGATGCAAAAGGGATAACCAAGGGGCTTACAGCCCCTGTAGTGAGAACCATTTTTGTTATGTTCTGAGGCGCAGCACAGACACACAACAGGGAATCCTAACCTTAGGAGTGGATTTGTACTAAGTCTTGGTTAGATGACAGGGAAGGCTATGCAATTACCTTGCGGCCCTGGAAGATTAATCTCTACTAGTTGTGGCTAGAGAGGTGCAGAAATACTGAAGACACAAAGACAAAAATGTGAATAGAACTTAATTTTTATTGGTGAATATGAAAAGGAATATAAGTGGTTAGGAATACTACAAAACACTACCAGGACGGTAGGATCACTCACCACCAGCATGAGTGGGGCAAGTGAGTTGCGCAGGATCAAGAAACCAAACAATTGTATTTCCTGATTCAGTCATCAACTCATTTTGAGAGGCAATAGCAAAAGCAAGAGATTCATCTTTGAAATGGCCCACCAAAGGCAAAATTGACACATGGTGAATAGTAGTATTCACAACAGACAGAGAAAATGCTGCCCTTATCACTTTGAAAGGCATCTATGAACCCACTTGCTTGCCCCAAGGGCTCTACAATTCCCCAGCTATGTTTCAAAGGGCCATGGACTCTATTCTGAGGGAGCTGAAGCTCTCCTGTGTTCTTGTATATCTTGACAATATCACTGTGTTCAGCTCCACCTTTACTGACCATTTAGATCACCTCAAAGCTGTCACCACCAAGATTTGAGAAGCTGGTTTAAAGCTCAAACCCTCCAAGTGCTTCTTCTTTAAAGAGCAACTCAAATTCTATGGCCATGAGGTCACCCAAACTGGAATATGCCCCATGAATAATAAAGTGGAAGCCATTGAAAAGATGCAGCCCCCCACTAGCCTATGAGAGGTCCAAGTGTTTCTTGGTATGATGGGGTACTATTGACAGTTCATCCCTGATTTTGCTGAATTAAGCAAACCCCTTGTTCAGCTCCTTTGCAACGTACCCTTTGAGTGGACTGACAGCCAACAGCAATCCTTTGAAGCGCTGAAAGCCAAGATCAAAGAGGCTCCCATCCTAGTCTACCCTTATTATGATAAGGAGTTTATCTTGTACACTGACACTAGTGGAGTATCTATGGGTGCCATCTTAGCCCAGCTTGATGACAAAGGTTTGATTAATCTGTGGCCTATTCTTCACAAGTCCTCAACAAACACAGGAAGAACTATAGTGTCACCCAAAAGGAATGCTTAGCAGTTTTACATACAGTGAAACAGTTCCAGCACTAAATTTATGGGACACAATTTACTGTATTCACTGACCATTCATCCCTTAAGTGGCTACAGCAATTAAAGGAGCCTGAAGGTTGGTTAGCAAGTTGGACCCTGCGCTTTCAGGGATACAATTTCACCGTGGTACACCGTCCTGGTGTGCGACATCAGAATGCTGATGGTTTGTCAAGGATGCCTATACTAGCTATTCATCCTACAGAGACTGATTGCCTATAAAAATTAATAAGATATACTGACTCCTGGACCACTGAGACAGAAGACATCCGCTTGGCACTGCAAGCCCTATCAAAAGATACTGTGATTTGGGATAGACAACTCTTCAAGAAAGTCAATAACACCTATCTACCCTACATCAGCCCCAGTATGAGAATAGCCATCATCCTCCAAGCTCACATTGATACTGGCCATGGAGGCATAGCAAAAACTCATTAATGGTTGTGCAAAAACTTCTAATGGGAAAATATGTGCCTCCTAAACCCTGAAGTCATTGCCCCTTGTCACTCTTGTCAGCTCCAGCAACCCTGACCTTCCCAACATCAGTTCAAACTCATCCCCCCTAAGAATGCCTTCCACACTATGAGTATTGATGCTATTGGGCCTTTTCCTGGTTCTAGGTCTGGGTGTCAATTCATCTTGGTAGTTGTAGATCAATATAGTAAATGGGTCAAAGCCACAGCAATCAAAGATATAACTGCCAAGACCACTGCTAATTTTTGTTGCAATATATCTTCTACCAGCATGCTTACCCTCAAGTCCTGCTTTCTGACAATGGGACCAACTTTAATGCTTGCTTTATCACGTCCATTGTAGAGGCTATGGGCACTCACCAATCCTTCTCTGCATCATATAACCTGTCAACCAACAGGACTGTTGAACAAGCCAATTCCTCTCTTGTGTCCATCATGAGGAAACTCACTCTCTCAGATGCTGCCAAATAGGATATGTTTCTCCCTTCTGTTCTCTTTGCATATAGGCTCAGTAGACATTGAGTGACTGGCCGGTCTCCCTTTGCCATACTGTATGGGTGTGAAGCCACAACTCCTTCAATCTTGGGACCCCCTTTGATTGAAGTTGATTATTCTATCAATCCTGAAGCCCATGTCAAAGACTTGACTAACTGTATCATTGACATTCAAGCAACAGCATATTCAACTGCCTATAAGGTCAAGATTTTAGATCTCTCACCTTTCAATGCTTCCAGAGCCCCCTTTCTGAGTACCAAGTAGATAACCTAGTCCTCTACTATCAGAATTGTACTGGAGGCAGAGCCCATAAGCTTGACTCCCCCTGGGTTGGACTTTGTGAAGTCACCTTCAATAAGGGCGTCAAATACACTGTGAAACTGCTATCATCTGGATGCCCTTTTACCTGAGTTCATTCCAAATTCCTCCACAAATATCAGTTCCAGTGTCCAATCTTGAGGAGAGAGATGTTGTAAATTGCGCCATTGATGCTATTTCAATATGGCCTTTGAATAGTGATATGTGTGAAGATTTGGTTGGTTTTGCTTTCAATTTTGGGAATTCCTCACCTTCTGTAAAAATGGGACTGGTTTGATATCCACCCATTCCGGATTACCATACCTGCCTTTGTCTGATCCTGGTACAAGTTCAGCTTAGAATGACTTAATCAGCCACACTGTTTACCTAATTAGTTATCATTGACCCTTGTCTACTATTTAAGTAGAATCATTTCTCCTAATAAAGACAAGTTTATCCACATTTTTGTTGGCTTTAATGTTCTTCAAGCATTTTCTTTCCTTTTTTCCAAAAGGAATTCCTCATCTTGTATTCCAGGAAATTAAGGTATGTGCCCTTAATTTTGCCCTGAAGGCTAACCCAAGGCTAGCTTTGAACCTCAAATTTTTCTTATAAAGATTTCCCTCTGTGTCCTCCTGGATGTTGTCCCCAGGAGCCAAACACAACAGAACAGATACACAATACCCAAGAAACCTGTCTTAAGAACCTGACCTGTACTGTCCAGACTTACTATAAATTCAGAACCTAAACATAAAAATTTGGGATTGTCAAATCCTTGGTCCAAATTTCAAATCTTTTTTGAAGTATGGCCTTTTTTAATTAAATAGATTTTTTTGTTTTTATTTGAATTTTTTAAAATGTGGGAACTCATAGACAATTTGCAAATTTCAAGTCAAACTGCATATTTCCAATGGAAAAAATGAATTAACTGGAGAAGATTTAAAGCATTCAAATCCATCAACCATTTTCATTAAGTTTACTATGTTTTTTGGAATTGTGGGATTATCAAATCCAAGAATCAAAATTCAAGTCACTTTTGAATGCCACTAGTAAACTCAAATATTAATTGAAGGAACTGAAATCCAAATTTAATATACTGTAAACACACTAGGAAAACCCAGCCTGAATTGAGAAGCTCCACCATGACTAAAATCAAAAGAAAAATTCAATCTTTAAACCATGTTTAGACATAAAAATTGATTAAACTTTAAAATTATCCAAACTCAGAAAGTATACAATATTGTATACTTTAAATCACAAATATAGAAATTCTGCTACTATTCAAGGTAAAATTAAGAGAAAACAACTACCCACAACTAAACCTAAAATCTAAATAAATACATATTAAATCAAAAATATATTTTTTATTTTATTTTCATGGACAGAAAATCCTGTTCCCAACCAGCTCCTGCACCAGCCTGCAGAGCAGCCTGTCCACAAGGGCGTCTCAGAGGGTCCAATAATAGACCCAGAACACAACTCAAGGGGAGTAATGCCAACACACAGGCCTTCTAAGGTATCAGCGCCAGTCAACCACCTCCCACATCCCAAGCTAGATCAGCCAGCCTGAATCCCAGACAGAAGCCGCTCTCAAGGCCTGCAACTAAAGTCATCCATATCAAGGACACCCAGGACAATGAGGTAATTTACACCTCCACCATGTACAAAGTTGTCACCTGGTTCCGCACTCTGGATCCAAGAGTTGCCATTACATGCCCTTACGTTTTTGACATGTCCTATGAGTCATTGGCTACAACTGAGGAGCCATCTGAGCCTGTGATGTATTCCATCATTGACGGCGCCACCACAAGCAAGAGTGATCCTACCTTCTACACAAAGGTCCCCATCCCCTGTGTTGAGCCTGGTAGCCAGGATGCTGTGGTATCTGCCAAGGGCCAGCGTTGGTTGACAGATAGTGAGCGTGAAGCTCTCCTCAACTGCTTGAACAGGGGAATGGCAGTTTGGGATATTGCATCCCAATTTGGTGTCACAGCCAGATATATTGGCAACATCAACAAAAATTTAGGCAGCACCAGGCAAATTTCCAAATCTTCCAGGGCACAAAAGACAGCCAAAACTCCTGCAGCCTGTGCATTTCAAGGCAATAAAACAGTGGGTAGCCAAGTATTTCCACCTGGGCACACTTGCTGTCTAATTAATGCTTGCCACAGAGTTTGGGCTTTCTTTCTCCAAAATTCTTGTCTACAATACTATGGTTGAGTTGGTATTCTCATGGAAAGTACTGGGGATTTCTCTGTACAATAGTAACAGCAAGAAGACCATCAAGGATCAACACATTTATGCCAAGACCTATCTTGCTCTAATTCAGACTGGCAACATATAGTTCTTCTACATCAACAATTTGTTGTTTTCCTCCTCACTCAGGTCTAGGCATAGGTGGGTCAAGAAGTGGTCCAAGGATGGTGTAGCACAGTGTGCAGCTATCTGTTCCCAGACCTATTCCATGGTAGCACTTCTTGGTCCTTGCAGAATGGACAAGTATCAGATGATCAAGGGTTCCTATAATATCAGGACATTCTAGATTTTATCCAAACTTTTGAGGAGTACCTTTGGATTAATTACTGTGGCACAACTAACATTTTTGTGATTGATAATGTTGAGCTCCACAAAGAGGATCTGGTTGTTTCTGAGTTCCTACCCATTGATAAAAATAGCCATTCTGCCAGCCACTGCCTTGCTGACTGCCCAACAAGACTCCTCTTCCTTTTGCCATGTTTTTTATCTCTGAATCCAATTAAGGAGGTGTTTAGTTGGATCAAGAATAAGGATAATAAGAGCCTCCCTCAGGACACCAAGGATCTCTTCAACATCCTTGAGGTCATTCAATTTGAAATGCCACCAAATGTGGTGGCAGCTTTTTACAAACACTCCAAATCATTCCTCCACAAAGCCTGTAACTCTGAGCCAATCAAATAAATGGGCGCTCCAGTTTTATTAGTTTTTTATTTATTTTGTTTTTAATAGAACTTTAATAATTTTATTTAAATAATGAATTGACTTTGAATTGTTTTATAGACATATAAAAGTTTGCGCAAAAGTCAAATAAAATTAGTTATACTAGATATAGAGATAATGATTTTTATTATAATGTACCAAATATTGTATTTACTGTTGAGCTAAATAATGAATAAATTAAATAAGATATAAATAGATTGATTTTATTTAAATAAGTGTGAACCCTTTTTATAACAATGACTTTTTTAAAAAAGCCACAGATTTGACATTGTGAGGCATCACCAGATCCTTATTATTTCAGTGTCACTACAGCCACACGACACAAAAACCAATGATTTCATGTATATCAAGCTAATTAGTATGTATGACATGGGTTAAGAATAGCAAATCTATTCATCAAATCATATTAAAAGGGAAAAGCAATTCAAGTTCTAAACAATCACTTGTTTAGAATATAAGTGGAACAGGCAGCTCAATGCAGATAAATAGAGCTCTTGTTGTTTAATTATGTACATTAGTTTTCAAACCTGTTGAGATAAACATAAATTATTCAGTTTAGAGCGCATGAACATGGTCACAAAATTTATTTCAACTTGATATATCTAAATAGAAGATAATTTCACAGAAAATGAGCACTATTTGGCGTAAATGTCTAGTCATACAACAGCCTATTCAAACTTGGAACAAATGCTTAACAATTCAACAAAAAATGTATCAAAAACTAGAACACATGAGTTTCAGCCACAGAGCGCATCTATTATGTTTACTATATTTTTGGTGAGCGCATGAAACTCAGTCACAAAAGTTACAAACTTGATCCAACAACAAGCCCCAATAGCAACTGAAACAGACAACGTGAATATCAAATATCAAAACGCATGAATGAATCTACAATACTGTTATCAACTTGTCTTAATTAAGAATATAATCTATAATAAAAAAGGAAATAATGTTCTGAGTGTCTGTTTTGGGATTAGAATTAATAAAAAATCAAATTTATCCAAACTCATGATCAACAGTGCACATTTACAACCAAAATAGTTAATATAGAAATCTAAAAGTCTAATTTGAAATAAACAGTAGTGACTACTAGCTTTTATGCTACTATATATGGAGTGATAAAAATTATAATAAATATATAGATAACCTGATTTTTATTTTTTATAACAAAATGAACGCATCCCAGCAACAGAGTAACAATGGGCCTGTTGTGCGCCACAGTCGCAGTTGCCCCCGCAGGTCAAAGAACAGAGTTATTGCAACACAGGTGCCTACTCAGGAAGGAGATGGGAGAGGAGAGTTCAATAGTGACGCTGCACTGATACAGCCAGTTCAAGGAGCACAAGCTGCTAGGGTGTGGAGCATCAACCCCTGGGTTCAGAAGCTGACCAGAAAATACACCAAGGTTGTCACCACCAAAACAGTTAATGAAATCACCACCACAAGGGTGTCCTTGGTGTTGGCCCTGTATATTGCTGCAATGGTGTTCCTGCAGCCCTACTGGAGAATATTAAGCCCATACTTGACACTAGCTACAAGCCTTACATGAGCAATTCCAAAGGGGTGGAAAAGGACAAGCCGCCCCAGCATTTCCAAACAACTAAAGGGCAGAAGGTGCTAAAGAAGGTTGCTGTGTTCTACAGCCAAGTGCCTATGCCCTGTGTTGTGCCCAATCCCAATGAGTCAATCCTCACTGCCAAAAAGGCCAAATACCACGTCATCCCTGACGCCACCTGGGAGACCTTCATGAGACTCATGGAGGATACAACTGACTACAGGAAGGCTGCAGCTATTCTCAGGATCCCAGAAAAATCTGCCCACAGGCTCCAAAAAACCTATCTGAAAACAGGGACTGTTCTCCTTTAAGAGAAATACAGGCATCAACCAACCCTATTGGTCCAGGAACATCTGTGGGTGATCCACCAGTGGATCAAGCGGAATTGCCATCTTGAATTGGAAAATATTCAGTCAATGGTTGAGTCTGCTTTTGGAATCCAGGCTTTGGTTTCCACTTGCTATCACGTGGTGAAAAAATTAAGTTTCTTGTGGAAAAGGCTTGGAGTTTCTCCATATAACTGCAATATCCCAGACAATGTTGTCTACCTGAAAAAATACAACAAGCCACTAACTGCTCTCAAGGAGAAGGGGAAAGTTAAATTCTATTACATTGACAAGTCCTCCTTTGTGTCCTCCATGAGAAACAAGTATGGGTATGTCCCCAAAGGCAAAAAGAACAGCATGTCCTGGTGTGCAGCTTTCTGGTCTGTTGCCTACTCAATGGTAGCCCTTCTTGGTCCACTTGGCATTGAGCTCTATCAAATGATCAAGGGGTCCCACAACAGTAAAACCTTTCTGGAATTTCTCTGATTGGTTCAGGAGCATCTGAGGCGCACAAGCCTGGGCTTCACCAATATTATTGTATTGGATAATGTTGAGCTCCACATGGTGACAGATATTCTTAATGAATTTCAGGTGATTGAGCCTGGTGTAGAAATTGGCTCCCAACAATTGTCTACAGCGCCTTTACGTCTTCTCTCCCTCCCTGTCTATTCCCCATTCCTCAACCTAATTGAGAGGTCTTTGGGTGGCTCAAGAGATTTGGCAAGAAAGGGGTGCCACCCAAGCCCAATTATTTATTTAATTTGCTACAGGATGGTGTCCATACCTTCCCAGCTGAAACTGTGGCCAAATTCTATGGTCACACAAATTTTTTTCTCCCTGTGTGCCTTGCCCAGCAGCCAATCAATTAAAGGCTTTACTGTTCCAGATGTTTTTTCATTTAATTTTTTAATGTTTGTTTTTTATTTAGTTTAATTTATTTCAAATTTATTTCAGTGATTCTGCATATTGCATCAGGTATAATAAAAATCAACAAAGAAAAGCCAATTGAATGAATGAATGAATGAATGGAAAAAAACACAATAATGTATATATTTTTGTTATTATGATTTTATTTAAGGTAGTTTTTTCACATTTTTTATATGATTCCAATTATATACTGTCCTGTTTATAAAAATTAACAAAGCAATAAGGGTGAATTTATACACAAAATGTTTTTTATTGTGTATTTATTTGTTGAATATAGATGGCTTTAGTGGATAATTTTAAAATTATATATATATATAGAAATTAAAAGAGCATTTGGGTGTAGACTTTTATTGGGGGTAGGAGTGGCGGTATTCCAGGACATTGCATTGAAATAGACTAGTACTTTCTATTAAAAGTGTGTATGTTGACATTGGACCTGTACTAAATAAATTGCAGCAGGATAATATGGAAGCATTGTGACACAATTGGCTAGGAGGATTTTTCTAGTGGAGCAGCCATCCCATAGGTGGTAGTGAGAATGACCAAATCCTGGATAATGTGCTCTATTGAACTGTATCCAGGGGCAATTTTTTCCTGTCTAGTAAATGGTGTACTACATCCAGTTTTATTATCACATCAGACCATTGCAGGCTTCTGCTTTAAGCCACATCAGTACAACAAGACCTAGGGAAAAAATTAAGTGAATTCTCTGCCCTGAAAACAGGGCAGAGAACTCACAAATTTTATTATATAGGGTACTAATTTAATTCTTGAACGTAGTAGCAAAGGTTTCTTTCCATTTTTTGGTATACCAGTCTTGTTGGAGCACCATGAGGCCCCAAAGTCTCCAAGGACGCCTACTGCTGCTGGTATGACGGTAGCAGAACTATAGCTAAGTTTTGTTATTTTTTCATTAAAATATTTTTGGATATGTGATTGTGTGTGCTTGGTTGGGTAACAGAAATGCGCTTCTTTTTGTCCTCTTTCCATCTTGGGTAGGTCTTAGTACGGCATAGTTTGGATGAAATCCCAGACAAATATGACAAAGTGCTTGAAGAAGCTAATATCCAGAACATACTGGTTGAGTTGCAGGTTGGGGGCTGCGGCCAAAGCCAAAGCCAAGACCTGCCATTCAGTGCCATCTTGCCTTGGTTGGAGTGCTGTAAATTAATTTTTTTCATAGGGTATTTTTTAATTTATTAATCATCTCAGAGGCAGCAGCTGGTGTCAGGACCAGCTGACGCCCTATGTGGGGGTCATAGTTGCTGTAAAATGTTTGCAATATATAGGGTTTTAGGTACTGACAGACTACTCTTCTGGTTTCTTCTAAATAAAAAAGTTAGTAAAATATTTTTATTTATTTGATGTTTTATTTTTTACCTTCTTCAATATCTTTACCTGTTGCCCCTTTACAGGGGCTGCTTCACAAGACTTGTCACTATCTGGTTCCTGGTTATCTTCTGTTGGTTTTTGTTTCTTTTTATTTTTTAGCTGCTCAAACATCTCATGGTCCTTTAACCATGCCTCCACAGTTGTGAACCCCTGTGGCTTGAACTGTAGATCAGTGAGAACATCTTTTTGTACGTTTAGGAGCCTGGTTGCAAGTTTGTTGGTAGTATTGGAAATCTTCTTCTTCAAAGCCTTCACAGTATGTTTGTCTAGTTTGTTTCTTTATAAAACCACCTCCTTTAACATGACCTTACCTTTTGATTGACCTCCTTGATTTTAGCCACCATCACGTCCAATTCCTTTATCATCACCTCCAATTTTCCATGTTTTCCTTGTACTTATCCCAGCCCTTTTTATACCAATAAAATATTCCAATAAACTACACATATTCTATTGTAACTAATAGAGTTTAAATAAATATATCTTGTTTTTACTTATTATTTTTTATTAGCTTTAAGTACCACTATTCATTTGATATTGATATTATGTATATTCATTGTATATAGCAACCCATTTCTAGTATAATGAACAAAATATTTTTTAAGTACATGTTTTTTCCAAGTAAAACATGATTTATTCTTGAATTAATATGCTAAGTTTGACCCAAAGTACATATTTATTAAAAGATAACCACTTTCACGGTTTATATGTAGATCTTATATTTTAGAGCATGTAAACCAACCCAATCTTAGTTTCATGAACAACATACTTTGCTGTGTGTATTTTTTGTCCAAGTATAACATCATTTGTTCTTGAATCAGTATGCCAAGTTAAACCCAAAGTACATATTTATTATAATATTGTCAAGTTTATACTTCTGGGAAGTATAATAAACAAAATAACGGGGAAGATTAAGAATAGAATGATACTTTATTGAATATGAATATAGAGTAATATATAGTATCATGACAAGCCACATGTTGTTCATGTATGTCATGGAGATCATGGGGCTTATCTGAGTAATGTTCCTCTTGAGTCACAAGATTTAATCAAGTTGTGTTCCATTTAGGAACTGGATTGAGTGATCCCTGTCATAGATGGTTAACTGATAATGGTGCCACCAGTTTATTGGCTGGGCAGTGAACCACTTGGTGAGCTGCTTGGTGATTTACTTGGGGCATTAATTCCCTAAGAGGGAGTAATTGAAGATGTTGCAACAATATAACCACTTTCACAGGTTGTATGTAGATCATATATTTTAGAGCGTGTAAACCAACCAAATCTTAGTATCATGAATAACATACTTTGTCATGCATATGTTTTTTCCAAGTACAGTATAATTTATTCTTGAATCAATATGTCAAGTGCAACCCAAAGTACACATTTATCAAAAGAAGCAACTTTTATGGGCTATATGTAGATTATTCTAGAGATATATGTGTTATAATAGATAATTCCATTTAATTATATTATTTTCTATTATGAATTTAATATATTTGAGGTGCTACAATAAGGCAAATTTTGAAAACTACAAGTGTTACAGACCAATCAATTGGAATGGGCGTACATGTGGTATCTTTGTGCTTGGCTCAGACCAGACACACCTCAGTTAGTACAACCAGTTTAACTTGATGAAATAAGCCTGTTGAAAAAGACATGTCTTTGCTTTCAAATTGGCACACCAACTTGTGGTCACTCTAACACCAGAAAACCCAGAGGTCTGGTGCTAGATTGACCACAAGTTGGTGTGCCAATTTGCACACAAAGAAATCTCTTATTTTCAACAGGTTTATTTCATTAAGTTAAACTGGGTGCAATAACTGAGGTGTGTCTGGTCTGAGCCAAACCCAAAGCCACCACATGTACGCTCATTCTGACTGGCTGGTTCAATTTACTTGCAGCTTTTAAAATTCACTTGAGAAAGCGCTTTGAAAATATTAAAGTTATAATAGAAAACAATAGAATTTTTTTAATTATTAAAGTAGCCAAATTTAACTTGTGGCATGATAAAAATCAATCATCATTTTATTTAAATGTAAATTATATACTATAACATTAAAAAATATGTAAAATTTAAACAAATATAAATTAAAAAATAAAATTTATTGAGGGCAAGTTTTATTGGGGGAATTGGATTGGGCAGGGCAAACTAGATGGTGGACTGGGTTGAGGGGGAGGACTTGACTGGCTGGGGAGGTGGGTTTAAAACAACAGGATTTGTTGGCTGCAGACTAGGGTAGCTAGATTGCCTGGAGGTGATTAGTTGCCTTGTTTGTCTCAGAGGAATTCCAGATACATTACATCATATTCTGACTCAGGGAGGACAGTGATTGGCTTGTATACCGGGGAATCATGAGGGGGGATCTGGGGGTCCTTTGATGATTGGCTACTGCTGAGAGAATTCAAGGCCATCTTGGTAAACATCTTGGCAACTTTCTGGTGGGGAAACAGACCAGTGTGGTTGTTGGTTGCACCCACAGATGGTGTCCCCAATGTCAAAGAACAACACATCACCAAGGTGAATATCAGCATGCCCAGCAGGGAAAATTGAGATGTCATGGCCGTCTGCTTTGATCTTCTCAGAGGTCACTTCAGTGCACTCTATTTGATGGCTCAGGAAGATTTTGAAGCTGAAATTAGCCAAGCTCCAGGTGGCAAGCAGGTCAGATAGGAATTTTTCTTATCAGTACCCATTGGTGTAGCTGGTTGTAGTTCTGTAGAAAACAGTCTCTTTTGGGGAAACTGCGGGGAACACACTGATCACAATTCCCTCTGGTTCCTTCTTTTTACCCTTGGGGGTGTTCTCTTTTCCAAGGAACCATAATCATGGAATTTCAATGAAAATTTATAATAGGATATAAATATGGCATCTTCAGAAATGAAGAACAGGCAACGGGTGAAGGTGGCCTCGATCACAGGGTCACAGGGCAAATTAGTGCCATCATCCAACTTATTGGCTGGCTAATTGATCAGAATCATAACACTGACTACAAGTCCATGCATCCAGAGCTGCGCTGTGCGGCAGGCAATGAAAATGCCCTTGAGCCCAAGTAGGCGGCGGACCTCAGTTAATCAGAGGTATAGATCTTGCTGGAAGAAGTCAAGTATTAGGGGATATGCCTCCTTGATCTGTGAGTCAATCTGCTTCTTTGGCTTTGTGGCCAACTTGGTACCATCTCTCTTCAGGAGGGCTTGGAGCTCCTGCTTGATCACTGCCTTGGTGAAATGAAGCCAAGTGGCAATTTTGGCAAAATTTACCCCACTCTGCTTGAGGCTCACAATCTCTTCAATGATCTCATTGGTAATGACTTGCTGTTTTTGGCAGACTTAAGAAATAAGGGGATCCAGATCAGGAAGGGCTTGCTCTGATTGGCCCAAGCTCCCAGACAATAGTTGGATTGGATTAGAGGGAGCCACAGTTTCCTAGTCTCCAAAATGCAGCAAAGGCTCAGGTTGGGCCTGGTCTTGGGAAGCACCATATTGGCTATTAGAAAAGTCACCTGTGGATGGGCCTGGTGACACATCCAACTCACCCTCCTCACAGCTTGCATTGAACTGGGTGTAGATAGGAAATGTGGTTTTTGCGCTCTCTTGCTCAGCAGCCTGAGCTTGGAGTAGCTCCTGATACTGCTCCTCAACAACATCAAAGTTATCTTCACTTGAAAAACTCATACTAACAAAAACCAATAAAAATTCTATTAAAAACAGAAAAGCAAAGAATTTCTAGAAAATTAATTTTATTTATGTGTGTTCCTTTTTTGAGACATTCTCTCTGACATAAATGACCAAATTTAGAAGTGTGTACATTGAAAATAATGCTGAAGTTCCCTGAAGTGATTTTTGTGGGTTAACTTCTTAAATTCACTATTTCCAATTTGAGTCCCAAAAATAATCATTATTTTCAAAAAATGAGTCATTTTGTGTTGGAGTTCATCTTTTTTGTGACTGAACCTCATGTGTTCTTGGTTTTTATCATATTTGCCACACACTCATTATCAAACTTAATGTAGAATGCTTCAGGAAGTGACTGGATTGCGTGCATTTTGAATTTGAGTTCCATGTGTTTGGTATCTCATTTTTTGAATTCAGTATTTGACTTCTTTTTTGTTGTGTAATTGACTATTTTGTTTTCTGGTCCTAGATAAATAGAAGATTTATTGATTGAATTGACCTTCAACTGGTCCAGTTGAAATTTGTTTTGTGACTGAGTTCATGAGCTCTAAACTGAATAATATAAGTTTATCTCAACAGGTTTTAATGCTACAGTAATATATGAACCAGTACTCAACAAGCAATAAATAAACAAATTTATAAATCATATTTTATTATTACACATGGTTACTTTTTTAAACTGTCTCTTTATTATTATCAACCTTATTATATATTACTATTATATTTTAAAATTAAAATAAAATTAAAAATAAAAATTAAATTGAAAGAGAATATTTTTATTAGGGAGATGCAATTTGCAAAGGGGAATGCAATTATTCCAGGGTATTATACCCCAAAATTAAAAGTTCTGCTAATGTGTCCAATTGGGACCATATACTCTTCTGTATATGGTGGACAAGTCTGTAGCCAATTGCTATAGGGGTGCATTTAGCCTTGGTGGTGGCTGAGCGTCTTCAAAAAGGCAGTTGCAAAAGCAATCTGATTAGGAGTTGGTTCTCAGGAGGTATTGTGTATCCATACAACAAAGCTAACATAAAACAGCTGTATAGGACATGCTCTACAGTTTGGTAGCCCTGAGGTATCTTCATTTTATCCAGTGCCAGCCGGCAGACATCCATTTGAAGGCTGACGTCCTCCAGCTTCTTCATGTTGGTCTTCATAATGCAGTGTATTATTACCTCAAGGTAAACAGCAAGATGCAGTTGCTGTGAAGTATAGCTTTCTGAAAATAAGCAGAATTTCTTGTATATAATCATAATTATTTGTATAAGATGTATTTGAAAATTTATTAAAGAGATTTGGGTATTTTGGAGTGATTGCCCCCCATTCCACTGCAAAAGATATGAATAAAGGTTTCATCTTATTGACTAAGAATACTTTGCTTATTTGATTTGATATTTGCTTGATTAAGTTATTGAATATTGATGCCTTAATGCCTTGATGTTTTCTTGTGAAACTTGAAATTGATTATTTTCTGGTTTATTACATATGAGTTCATAGTTAGAAATTTAAACTGTTCAAGACATTCAAAGATATATTTGTCAAAATTCATGTTGACATTCATGTTAATTTCCATCATTTCATTGAAATTGATACTTGCACTTACTTCATAGGCTTCTCTGACCCAAGTTGAACTTCCTTCTGGCACTTTGAATTCCCTATTCATTTCTTCTTTTGTTTCATATTGATTTATGTTATTTTGAATTATTTTATTAATTTAATTTTTATTTATTTGTATTACAGGGACTTCCAGTGATTAGTAACCCCTGTAAACATTACTGGATGTAAAGACCGCCATCTCAACAACCTCAGCCCCATTTCTTGTTGTGGCTAAATTAAATGTAAGTAAAACATAAATAAATTTACTTATTCTTTCCCCTACAGCCCCCTCAGCAACTGGCGCCCTTTTGGCAAACTTTATTAGTGATGGCTGCTCTTCATTTGATTTCCTGGGCTTGATCTTCCTTATTTTCTGTGCAACTTGTGCTTCCTCTTGATTCTCATTTGATAAATTTTCAGTATTTCTTGAAGCGCTTCTGCTTCTTTATTGTGTTTCATTTTCATCTGTTTCCATTTGATTATTTTATTTTTTTTGTTTTGAATAGGTTCCTCTTCATTTCTGGTAATTTCCAGTGTTTTTTCTTTCCTTCTATTAGTTTAATTTTATTATTTTTTTCTCTGGCTTCTTGCCAGAACTACCACAAATTGTAGGCTGAATTATTGAAATTCAAACTTGATAAAATTGTTCCCTGTAGATTGAGTAATGCTTCTTTGTTCTTTTCTTCTATAATAATTCCCAATTTATTCAGAGCATCTTCCTTTGACTGGATTAGTGGATGGCCTCTGCTGCCCAGCTTTCCTGTTACTAGTTACCTAATATTTTTTCTACTTCAAAAACCTTTTGCAGGTGTGCTTCTAATTAATTTATCAAGTTGTAGATATTTGACATGTTATTTGAATTACATCTAAAAACTGGCTTTTATAGTACTACCATCAATGCATGAATATTTTCATTATCAATAATAAATTAAGGACCACAAATGTACATGTTATATTAGAATATTGCAGGTATGTATTAAATCCTGATATTTAGATATTATGTGCATAACTCAATGCATTCTTTATAATAAAATTAATTGTAAACATAGCCTTTTTCATTGTATTTATATAAATGAACTGTGTTTATATTAGGTAGCCATTAACACTTAGTATAAATATTGATACATAGTACATTTTACATCTTGTATATTTGCCTATTGATAACAATTCTGTAAACTTTCAAGCCATATTTTAGGAGTAATAATAATATGAGTCAATAAATTACTGTTTATTATCATTAATTGGCTTACTTTCTTTGTGGCAATTGTGCATTTTCTGATGTTTATGCACTGGTGTCCAATTGGTTGGTTTCACATCCAATCACACAGGCAATAGAAAATGTGGTTGTCACCCCAACCACATTTAGTCTCAGGGTGGCAACCACGTTTCTTATTGCCTGTGTGATTGGATGTGAAACCAACCAATTGGACACCAGTGCAAAAATATCAGAAAATTCACAATTGCCACAGCAAATAAAGTCAGTCCATTAATGGTAATAAACAGTAATTTATTAATCCATTACATTTTTATTACTTCACAAAAACCAACTAAAAAGTTTACAGAATTGTTATTAATAGGTAAATATGCATGCTATAAAATACACTATGTATTAATATTTGTACTAAGTTTTAATGACACCTTAAAATATACACAGTCCATTTATATAAACTAAAATGAAAAAGCCACATTTACAATGAATTTTATTATACAGAATGCATTGAGTTATGCACACAGTATCTAAATATCAGGATTTAATGTATGCCTGTAATATTCTAATGTAATTTATACATTTGTGGTCCTTAATTTATTACTGTAAATTCAGAACCTGAACGTAAAAATGTGTGATTGTCAAATCCTTTGTCCAAATTTTGAATCACTTTTGCGGGCAACTCAGCTTAGTGAAAATTAAAATATTTAATAAAAGCAACCATTTAATTTGAATTTTTTGGTTTATTTAACTTGGAAAATTTTGAATCTCTTGAGCAGATAACTCAACTAATAAAAGACAAAACACAACAAACAAATGTGAGATACATGAATCAGAAATGCGGGATTCTAATGTATGATTTGAGATTTCTTGTATTTCAAACAAATCATAGACATCATGGAAAACTTAACAAATCCGAAATTGCGGGATTGTCAAATCCAAAAAAATTTCAAAACAAAAATAAAGGTAGATTTGAAATAAATATAATTTATGGGTGTCTCAAAAAGGATGATAAAGGATCTAGAGTGGATTTGTGCTAATTCTTTTAGGAATCATAGGCATTCTCAAAAAGAACCCTATTCTATTTTAGGACTGATAAAATTTAGATGCTTGATTACAGTCAATTTTAAAAAATACTAATAATAAAATAGAATTATATATTACAATCTATTTTTACCATGTTGTCTTTTCTTTGATGTGTTGATAGTTCATTTGCTGTTGATAAGGTGTTTTCATTTGATTGGATGGTTTTACCTCCAGTTGCCTTGGCAATAGGAAATCAAGCCGCTTCCCCGAGACCAACTGTGGTCGCGGGGAGGCGGCTTGATTTCCTATTGCCAAGGCAACTGGAGGTAAAACCATCCAATCAAATGAAAACACCTTATCAACAGCAAATGAACTATCAACACATCAAAGAAAAGACAACATGGTAAAAATAGATTGTAATATATAATTCTATTTTATTATTAGTATTCTCTGAAATCTACTGTAATCAAGTATCCTTAATAGCAGTACATAAATACATAGTGCAGTAAACTGATGGTTTATCTTTTCCCCTCCTTTCTTCCTTGAAACAAAGTTTTGTTGGCCCCTTGGCTATGCCAGGGGCCAAAAAACTTTGAAAAAATTTCTGCGTCATCAGGAGAGTAGCTCATAAATCATTATATAGGTTTATGATTGCTATATTAGAGATTTAGAATGAAGAATATTGCATCATTTCCAGTTTAGACAATTTTACATTTCACTTAATTTTATGGCTATACATGATTGTTGAGATTGTATTTTCCATTTGATTTTATCCAGAGTGGAGCTTCTTGATTTAGGTTGATTTGTCCTAGTTTATTACTTTACATTCAATTTGGATTCCAATTCCTGCAATTAATATCTGAGTTTACTAGTGGCATTAAAAATTGATTTGAAATTTGGTTCTTTGATTTGACAATCCCACAATTTCAAAAAACATAGTAAACTTAATGAAAATGGTTGATGGATTTGAACACTTCAAATCTAATTCCAGTTAATTCATTTTGTCCATTGGAAATATGCAGTCCAACAAGAACTTTGCAAAGTGTCTATGAGCTCCCACATTTTCAAATATTCAAATAAAAATACAAAGAATTCAATTTAATTAAAAAAAGGCCATCCCGCAAAAGTGATCCAAAATTTGGACCAAGTATTTGACAATTCCACATTTTTACGTTCAGGTTCTAAATTTACAGTATTGACCTTGAAAATATTCATGCAAATAATTATATGTTATTCATGAAATGTACAACATTTTATTGATTATGGGAATGAAAATAATGTAAAAAATATATTATTAATTATGAATTGGAAGAAATAATATCAATTTTAATAAGTTGGCACAAAGAAAAGTTTCATTTTACTCATAAAAGGACAAGTAGGGGAGGGAATGGGTGGAATGTATGTTGCCATTGTCTGCACCTGTGAAAGGGACAGCATCAGAGATAATGGGGAGGAAATGGGTGGTGGTTTGGGAGTCAAGGTTGGAAGGCAGGTGGCTTGATGGGGGGTTGGGGAGGCAGGATTTGTTGACTGGGAAGAGACAGAAAGAGCTGATTGCTTCAATTGCTTGAATTCTTCTTCTGTCACATATGCAGGCTTGACAAAACAAATAGATGAGTGTGGGGGAAGGCGGGAGTTCTTTCTGTACTTATCACTATCACTTGCATAGAAGATGAAGAGATCTGATAAGTCCTGGTCAAATACGGAAAGTAAAAGCTCATACCCCTTCTCAATTCAGGAGCACATTTCATTGTAGGTGGCAGGCTTTTGCGCTTAGAGCCAAACTAAAATTTTAAAGACATACATCTGCAATATGCATGTCAGCGTGGTTGGTGGGGTAGGACCAACAGGTATTCCACAAAGCCCTAATTTCTTTGGTTGCCCATTCCTGCTGCTTCATCTCCGCACTTAGTACAACTGTGTGCACGGTGTTTTGTGTGGCTCACTCCTCCAGCATGGCCTTGAGCTCCGTCTGGTAGGCATACCCATCTGTGGTATTTGATATTGCTGATTAATAATTGCCACCCAATGGGTAAACTGCTAATAAAACCCCCAAAAATTGATACAAAATTGGGCCGCGCTTATAAACAACAGATTGGATACACTTTTCTCCATAGACTTGGATACTTGCAGAAATTTTGGTATAAGACAAAAAATGACATCATTGCACATCTTCATTGCCCTTCCTTTAATAAAATTAATATTTGTTGAATTGTAGGGGTTGGTATCCATCAAACTGGGGCCAATGAGAACCTGATTGGACAAGATTCTGGCGGCAACCACAACTCTATGCCTCCAAAAATTCACTGTTCTTTTGTTGGTGAAGATGCTGTGGAGTCCCAACTGGAGACATACCTGGACCCAGGGCATTCACGGGTCACGTTCCATAATGGCCATCATAAGGGTATGGGCTGTGTCACCTTTGGTCAAAGTATGGGCGCCAGTTGGGGTCTTCTTGGTAGGGGGCCACAGTTGGCATGGACTTGCAGGGTTTCAGCCACAGTGGACTTTTCAAAACCCATCACAGACGCAATTTCCCTGAGAGACATATGCATTTCTTGTTTTTTTTCCATATCAAGAACAATCTCTGGGATGATTAGCTTTCTTCTGCGTCTTGCAGGCTGATTGGCTGGAGGTGGGATGTGTCTGTCTTGGGAACCAGACAGTGCCATTTGATTGGCTGTTTCTGGATTCTGGGTTCTATGGGTGACCCTATGGCTCACTTGGCTAATTCTGAATGCTAGTGTTGATTAATGATTTGGGTTAGCAGCTGCCTGTGTGTGATGAGCAAACAGGGCCATGCTTGAGGATGTGGGAGAAAAACCACACTACTGGGTGGTGCTTGCAGAGGGGCCTGAAGGTTGGGAGTGACCATAAGCAGAGGCTTCACTATTAGAATATCCAGCGTAGCCCTGCATAATTTTGTCAAGGCCAGGGAACAGCTTGTTTATTTGGTTGTTATTAAAAGAAGGCATAAAAAAATTTATTAAAAAAATTAATCTCAAAAAGAGATGTATATTATAGTCAATTTTATTGTTAAGTATGTTAAGTTGGTGAATATTACAATATAAATTTTAGCTGTCCTAAAATGAAATAGGGTGATTTTTGAGAATGTCTATGATTCCTAAAAGAATTAGCACAAATCCATTCTAGATCCTTTGACATCCTTTTTGAGACGCCCATAAGTTATATTTATTTCAAATTCACCTTGTTTTTGATTTGAAATTTGGTTCTTGGATTTGACAATCCCGCAATTTCAGATTTTTTAAGCTTTACATGATGTCTATGATTTGTTTGGAATACAGGAAATCTCAAATCATACATTAGAATCCCACATTTCTGATTCATGTAACCACATTTTTTGCATTGTTTTGTCTTTAGTTAGTTGAGTTATCTGCTCAAGGGATTCAAAATTTGCCAATTTAAATAAACCAAAAAAAGTCAAATTAAATGGTTGTTTTTATTAAGTATTTTAATTTTCACTCAGCTGAGCTTCCCTCAAAAGGGCAACCTCCAGAATTAGCTCATACAGAATGAAACATCCTCTATGTAGATAATTTCAAAAAAATTGCTTTATCTTTTATAATTTCAATTAAAAGCTCAAAATAAAAATCAAACATTGCTTCTATTATCAGTGTCAATTATTTAATCAGGAAAAAATATTCTTTAATATTGAAAATAAGAAAAATATTTTTGAGAATTTTCAACATGGAGGATTTTCCATCATGTATGAGTTAATTCTGGAGATTGCCCTCAAAAGTGATTTGAAATTTGGACCAAGGATTTGACAATCCTGCATTTTTAGGTTTAGGCTCTGAATTTACAGTATAAGGCCTTTGCCAACAAAAAGAGGATTCCAGGAAAACCATTGAAGGTAGGTGATGAGGTCTACTTGGACTTGCAAAACGTGCCTCTGACAGTTTCCTGCCGGAAGTAGCCCACAGAAGGAGTGGCCCCCACAAGATCACCAAGCTAGCAGGTGAAGTAGCATTCAAACTAGAGCTACCCCCTTGTGAAAAATACATAATGCTTTCCACTGTGCTCTACTATTCAAGAAAGAAGAAAACTCCCTACCCCACCAGAAACTTAAGACTGACCCTCCTCCCACCCAAGTAGGAAACTCTGAAGAATATGAAGTCAAATATATTCATGGAGACCGCACCCACTACAAAAACCCACAGTACTACGTCAAATGGAAGGAATATCTGCCCAAGGAAAACATTTTGGAACCATTAAACAACCTACCTAACACCCAGCTAGCTATCCAACAATATCTTGAGAAGAAGACTGTGAAAGAAGGGACCCCTGGGAAGGAAGGGGATGATGTCATTAATGACATTTCAATACTTGTATTGAAAACCCAGGAATCAAACCCCAGGCCTCAGGAAAAGCCTTATGTTGACCAGGGTTGACAGGAGCCCGCCTGACTGCCAGTTGGGTCAAACCCTGGCCTGCCAGAGATGCCTTGCCCCAACCAGGAGGAACAAGAACCTGCCAGCCTGCCAATTGTTGAGACTGGAAGTTTAATATCAACATTGTAAACCCTGGAATTGAACCCTGACCCTCCAAAGGCTACTCAAGTCACCCAGGATGGACAGGAACCCACCAACTCACTGAGTTGCAAACCTGAGTTGTTGAATTACTCTGAGAGACGCCATATTCCTAAGGATAATTCCCCAAATATTCACCAGATTGCTGCCATCCTTGTGCCACCAAAGATCCAGACCTATACAGAGGTTGCAGCTTGCCTAAAGGAGGTTAAAACAAAGCCTATTTCTAGCCCTGCCAATGACCACCAGCGGCCACCAGTCTCCAGTCCAGAATGGGTAATATAATTTGACTGTTCAGGTAATGTGGTGAACAGTAGCAGCAGAACAAAGCATAGCCACTTCTGTTCACCAGAGCAAGCATAACCTGGATCTGCCGCCCTCAAGACTCTAAGCCAAGATCTGTGCCCTGCCAGTGCCTTTTCTGCAAACATGAACCCTGCAAAAATCAAAGAAGTGAAATCACATGGTATAAAAGCCCTGGCAGTATGGGGATGTTCATATTGTCTTTTTCAATAATAAAGTTTTAAGAACCTTTGGTTTGAACAAATCCTATCTTATCTAGTCTCAGTGATCTTTCATCTCAACTCTGGTCAAGTAGACAATCAGGCAACCACCACCTCCAGATACCAACCTGTTGACCCTTCCCAGGCACTATACTATCCCCCAGGAGCCCCCTTTGGACCTGTGCATTTTATCAAATACCCTCCCAACTTTGCCTAATCAGAGTGCATCATGAAGACCATCCTCATTGCCAACCCCTTGGCAAGAAATAGAGAGACTGAATACATAGGATACAAAGGAAAGTGGATTGAGCTGTTGCCCTTATTGTTCAATGACAAGTACAATTATCTACCTGCATACTTTTTTCCCATGATTCCACCCTTTAACCCAGCAACCCAACCGCCCAATGAAACCTCCCACTGCTGCTGAGACCACAACCACTCAATTGTTTAGAGTACTCTACATTACTTTGACAGGAATGGTAGAATCTATGGTGCTAACTCAGGGCCCTGGTCTTTGCTTGGGTGTCAGGACACCAGGGTTAACGTGGAGCTCCAACAGGCGAGGGAGGAGTTGAAGCAGGTACTGGCATGGCCCATCATATGATGGGATCTAACTTTACCAGATAGGAAGGGGCCTTCCCAGCCACAGCCCAAGGTCCAGCCGCTGGCAAGGCAGAGTCAATCAATCCTGTGAGCGCAAGGTAAAGCACTCCCAGGAATTGACTACTCTGGCCAGAGGCATCAGAAGTGGGGGGTTGAGATGGTTGGTTTGGGTGTTGGGGGCGGTTCCATAGGGACCAAGTAGACAGCAGGATTGTTATACTTCCTATTGAAGATCAAAGGGTAGATGGTGGTTTCTTTGCCGTCTTGGAAAATTTGGTAGGGTTCCTTGGGAGCGTTTGGGCAGGTGTACCACTGAAAGTCTTCCAATGTCCAGGGTTTGTGGTCAGGATTAGCAGGATACTCAGTGAAATGCACAGGGCCAAATGGAGTGTTGGGTGGGAAGTAGTAGTCAAAGGCTTTGGTTTATCAGCTGGAGTCTGACTATCTATCCCAGTAGAGGGGTACTGACGCTTGGGTGTATGCAGATGAAAGAGTATCAAAAATAGGTATGGAAACAGATTGGTGAACCAAAGGTTCATAACAACTTTATTTGGTAAAGGTGACAATACAGAACTTTTTCAAGTGCTTCTGATTTATATACTTACTCAGATGCAGGTACCTCTGGGTAATCTTCTGATGCTATCTGTGTGGCAAAGCTTGGCATTTCAGGTTCTGTTGTTTGTTTGGCTGCTTCATGGTTATTTTTGGGGTTTTCATGAACAGTTGTTTTGGCTTTTTGATGGTCCATCTTGGCTTAGCTGGTCATTGATTTTGGCAGATTTGGCTTCTGGGGTTTTGGGGTTTTTTCCAATTTGATCACCATTTCTGGACTGGCTTGACAGGCTCTCTTGAGTACAAAGAACTTGATTAAAAAAGGGGTCCCCAATTGGGGACCCCAAATTACTTAATAGAGGGTGGGCTTGATCTGGGTTTACTGGGCAGCTAAAAATGGCCTGCCCAGGCCCAGCCAAACCCACCAAGGCTTGGACGTAGCTTTTGGGGCCCAAAGCGGGCTCCTCAGCTACCACCAGGGCGGGAATGGTTCCTGCACCTGGATTTGCTTTGAAAATCAAAAATCCAGGTGCGGGCAAATCTTCCCCGCCTGCTAGCCCCGCCTGGTGGCTAGGAGCGGGTTCAATTCCCACCCAGGGCCTCAAAACTGTTACTTTTGTAACATTGGGCAATCTGTATCCTATATTATCAAGTTAGCACCCATCCTATGGTGGTTATTACCCACTGGCCCGGCAGTATCCTGTCTGGAGTCACCTAATGCCCCTACCTATGCCTGACTTCCTGACACACTGCCATTAAGAACAAACATCTCTTTACAGATGTGTATGGAACATTACATCAAAAAATGACCAATGAAAGCACCATCCTGTAAATTCCCACACATCAAAGAGTCAATACTATCTTGTGTTATCACCAAGATTTAGGCCACATAAAAAGCCACAATCTCTACAAATTCCTAAAACACAAGGCATGGTGGCCAACCCTGTGCCAGGACGTGCAAGAGGTCCTTGAACAATGTGAAATATGCAAAAAGAATTGACAAAAAGCGATACTCCCCCAAAGTCTGTGTTGCCAATTTCTTCCCAACTACCCTTCAAAGTGTAGGCCCTCAACATTTTTGGGCCAATTTGGGGGAAACACAACAACAAAAATTATATCATCACCGCTGTTGACTTTGCCACTTGTTGGCCAGTAGCACAAGCAGTGAAGACACATACTGGCAATGACGTCCAACACTTTATTGGCAAGGAGATCATTAGAAATTTTGGTAAACCAGAACTACTGATCACAGATGGAAGCAACAAATTGACCTCGGAAAGCACCAATGTGTACCTCAAAAAGAATGAGGTCAAGCACACAGTAACCATGCCTTACTAATCTCAGGCCAATGGCTGAGTTGAGCAGCTAAACGGCAGCCTAGTGCAGGTCCTTGCCAAGCTCACAACCAGGAGACCTGAGGACCCAAACTGGAAATTCCAAGTAAAGTCCCCCTGCGTTCAGACCCTCAAGTTATAGAGGCCAACAGCAAGCAAACAGAAAAAGAAAATGAACGTCTGCAAAAAACCTTTGTCCTCATACAAGATAGACATGAAGTTGGGGACAAAGTTTGGGTCATGAATGTTGATAAAAGAAAACTACAACCCAAGAAAGTAGATCCAGCAATCATTCTAAAGATAAACAAAAATAACACACTTACCTTGTGCAAGAACTCGGGAAGCGCAAACAAGACAAGACCCTACGCCATGATTGCCTAAGACCCTGCAAAGCAAGACAAAAACAACGCAAAACCGCCCTGTCTGCCACAGAACAACAACTAGTACAGTATGGTGCCTGGGCTCCTGACAACCTACCCAATGATCTGCCTCCAGACAAGGACAACCTTCAGCTGGGGGCGTGTCAAAAAAACAGGGTTGATTTGCCAACAAGGTTCCAACTAAGCAGGTTTGTGACCTGCAATCTGAATTTCCGGTGACCTGAAGCCAAACAAGGAAGTTGACTCAGATTTCCAGAATTAGCAACATGAACAAACAATGATCCCATACGGTGGATGACTCAACTTAGTGCTTGACTCATTACCAGGATCAAGCCACCCCCTTCATCATCCAACCGAGTGATCAACACAATCATGTTCCTCCTATAATGATTCAGCGTAACTGTATAATTCCTATCACCAAATAAAGATGATTATCTAGTCTCCAAATATTTTCCCATTGTAACTCTGCTAAAACAGCACAGTTACAACAGGAGGGATTCCTGATACTTGCGGAAACAGCTTTCTAAGAGGGAGCAATCAAAGTTGCTGTGACACTTGAAGTTTATAATTTTGTTTTAAATTAATATAGATAAAATTGACTTCTTAAGAGAATCTTTTTAAACAAGATTTTTAAACTAAATAGGTGCACTATAATCTCAACCTAATAACCCAAAAAATACATGTGATTGATATGTTAAATTTAATTTTATATTTGTTCTTGGGTGGGACAGCCACCTAGTTATAAATAAAGATCATCTAATCCCCAATCCCTTTTTCTGGACTGTTGTCTTCCCCAACACCATTACTGAACTATTAGTAGTATAGTTGCAGCAGAATCCTACTCTCCTAAACCACAGGGCATACTAAGTCTAAATGGACACTATGTGGCAAATCAGTAAATTATAAAAAGCTTTTATTCTTTTTTTCAGTAAAGATATAAATCTCTTTTAAATCTTTCCCCTTATTGTGTATTATTGTCAAAACTGCAGGCTCAACCCGCCAGCAAGGTTCTAACCAAGCAGGTTTGTGACCCGCAATCCAATTATCTGGTCACTTGAAGCCAGACTAGGAAGTCAACTCGAATTACCAAATTCAACATCATGAACAGATGATGATCCTTTACGGTGGATACCTTGTTTTGGCACTTGACTCGTTATCAGGATCAAGCCACCCCCTTCTTCCATCCAACCATGTGATCATCAATCATGTTCCTGTTATCCATTGATTCACATGAACTATATAATCACTATCTCACAATAAAGATTGTTATCTAGCTTCTAAATATTTTTCCCCATGTAACTCTGCTAAAACAGCACAGTTATGATATTATATACTTCTCAGAAGTATATACTTGACATATGCTAGTTGGACTTTGTGCTAGGGTGACCTTGGATCTTATTTTTGAAACTAAAAAATATGCCTAGACTAAATCAATTGAATAACTTGTTAGTATCTCAGGTGAAGTGGTCACAACTCAGGTTACTGATTATGTATGTTGGACTTGACAAACTTACACTATTTAAAACATATACTTTCACAATATATGTTGGTTCTTAATTACTCTTCCCTTTTATCACAGTCCTTTTTAAGAGCTGGTATATTCCTGGACCTTTACCACGTACAATGCTTGTGATCTGACAAGTATAGTTTGAAGGTATCCTGATTCTAAATGCTGCAGTAGACTGTTAAATGGTGTAATCAGTAGACATGCTGCAAAAATCTTGAATTGTCATTTTTCATCAACACAAGACATGACTTAAAAATGCAATATTCAAAGCCCAGCATCTCAACAGTTGCCCCAAAGGTATTGTCATGTACAACAATATGGACAATATAATAAATATTTGGTCAAGAAATGGTGCGAAGTAAAGTAAGCGCTTCTATTTAAGGAAGCAATCTTCTTTCCAGAAAGAGCTTATCCATGCGTGAGAAAAAGAAAAAACTGAGACGATCTTTCAAGTCGGGAAAGTTGGCGCGTATATCTGTTCGAAACTGTAGAAGCTCATTCCGGACTGGTTGGGTGTATGGTGTGAGACGAGAGTCGAAATTCTCGGCTCGGTTTAGCTCAGATAAAATAAAATCAAAGGTGTCGGTATAATAACTGAGGGACTGCACGGGATCATCGGATGAGATATTTTGGAGGATTGATGAGGTATCAGCCGTCAGCCACAGGGTAGCGTAAGTGTAGAGAGCATCACAGGATACCAACTCTGAGTGATTGAGAGTAAATTGTACAGATGGATATCCCTTGATAACCCAGTTGAATGCCATCTGTAAAGGATAAGTCTTTGCAGCAATGGTTGAGAAAGGATCTGTTTCACTTAAAATAGACGAAAAGAAAGGATTCCATACAAAGCCTAGGTTTCGAGCTCTTAAATAAACCAAATACAGACGAGGCACCCATCGCTCTCTTGGATTACTTAACTCGCCAACCTGGTCTTTACAAAGATACAACCCCAAGCATAGATTGGGTGGGGACCGCTCAAGGAACCCGAAGGTAGAAGATGTGATGTTAACTAGATTATCCCCAAAACTATGAATGGCTAGAACTTGAACACCAGCACTGAGCACTCGTAAAACTGATTGCCGATATGCAACAGTGCCTTCATCATGTTGTTGAGCGAGCAAGGCAAGCTCTGATGTTGCCGCACGAAGAGGGTTGCTTATAGGTTCAAATGTCCCTCCATGTACTCCCGCCAAGGATAAAATCCCAACTCGTTTGCCTTCCAGCTTTCCTTCATTCAATAATAATTCCAAAACTTTCATTCCAACCACACATCCCTGGCTATGGCCTACGACTGCAAGTAAATCACAACAGGAAATTCCTCCGGGGTGATGAGATAGCTCTGTTATGCAAGTAGCTGCGCGCTCTGAAGATGTTCCTGTGCTACATACTACCATTGTAGTCTAAATGTCAGCTGCTGGAAGAAATTTGGAATATACCACTAACACAGGGTCAAAATAGCATCGCATCTGATTTTTCAAGTCGTTGAGCCATCTCTAAAGAGCAATCCTCATCTCGGCTGTCCAGAGGGCCTAACTTTCATTTAAAACAATTTTTTATTTTTACTAACCCCATCCTGTATAGAAATATTAGTCAGATATTGCGTTAAAAAGAAACCAAATGTTATGTCAAATAAAACCCGATTGAACTCAACAGAAGCGATTATTAAAACTAAAAAAACATTGAAAAGATGTGATGACTTGTAAGTAGATGAGGAAGGCTTAATTGAAACATGATTTCTTCCAAAATAAATTAATTTTTAAAACTCATCAATTAATTCGAACTTGGGTTCATGGGAAGTTAAATCTTTAGGGAGCTTTGACTTGACAAAAGATTCACTTTATAATTACTGAATATCAGATAGATTTAATTACTTCTTTAAGAAGGAATGATATTATTTGACTAAAGTAACCACAATAATAATAAAAACATTGGACACCAATAAAAAATATCGTTTAAAAAGGGAATATACCATGTATAGCCAAAACTAAAACTCTGAAAGGTGTTGAACTTTTCAGCTTATCGCGAATACTTTGGTGACATAGTTGGCTGAGCTCAAATATCCCACCTGGAACAGGAATGTTAGAAAAGCCAGAACTGAAATTAGGTCTCATGTAAAGCTAAAGCACAAGGATTTTATGATTTAAGTAGCCCGCGTTGGTCTTCAAATTAGAGAAAACTTAGCAGAAGCAAGCTTAGTTCATTCTAATTAGCAGTCACCATTTCCATAAATGTGCATGGATACTGCAATGGTTGTCATCATTGGACTATTAAGTGAGTAGCGAATTTCGCGTCTCTTTCTGACATCTGGACGAGCACGTTGTTGCGGTGAACGCATTCGAACGACCGTTATTCGAAATCCGCAAATCCCCAAATTTCCCTTTAAATAGTTGAATCAAGCAAATAAAGTTTCATCTCTTGGTTGATTAATTACTACCAATTTTATATATTTGTTGTTCACCACAACAAAATTTTGGAGGTCATTCTAATCACAAACTTAAATTGCTGTTGTTGTTGCCTGTGTGCCTGTTGTTGTTGAGATGTCTGCTTCCACACCCCCCAATCTGCTGTTGACTCCCCTGCTCGGGCTCCTGCTGCCTCTTCCCTTGCTGTTCCCCCATTACCCCTTCTGTTGGTGACCCCTTGTCTATGTTCTTGGTTGCTCAGCAACCCCCTCGCTTTGAGGAAAATGGGTATACAGCTTGGCTGTATACATTTGAGGATTTGTAAGGGACTCCATCCCTAACACAAATTGTAAATTGAAGTTAAATTGTATTAATGAGATGGAGAAACCAGAAATTTCATTTATTAATGCTAAAGTAGAAGCCAAGAACAAAGCCAAATCTGTTAATGAGATCAATTCAAAAATACATTCAAAATTGATTAATGAATGTGTATTAATCAATTTTGAATGCAAAATCGGAAGCGAGAGTAAAATCCAAGATCCAAAGATAAATTCTATTTTAATTTCGGATTTCAAGGCTTCAGACAACCATAACAACAACAGAAGTATTGATTCAGCATATAAAGTTAAATCCAGTCAATATAAAACAACCAATCAACTGGAAAATAAATGCAGAAATCATCCAAATCAATTAGTCAGAGACCTAGGAAGCCAATCAAAGACAACAAACCAACCAAGCAGAGAAGTATCTAACATCCAACCCCAGATTCCATTCCCAACTAAAGCAAGGTACAATAATGCAATGTAATATCCCAACCTTCCTCTTCTTGCATTGCAGGCTGCAGCCTGCTGCAGTCCTGCAAGGCAATACTTCTCAAATCACTCTTGCAGATCCACCTAGTAATCCCAATGTTCCCTTCCTCACTTGAAGTCAGTATTTAAACTGACAAATTCCTCCCATCCAAATTGCTCCAACAATTTCTTTATTTCTATCAACCCAATAAATCTATATTCTCAATTCTAAACACTTGATTAGTAGATTTTAAAGGTTTTCCCCAACAACATGAAGTTCATCTTCCTTGTATGGACTTTGTGTGTGTTACTCAATTATGGGCAAGCAAATGTTAACTTCAAAAACCCTGAACCAACTCCTACTGAAAAATCTGAAGACTCAATTTTGTATTGTTTTGGTCTGCGTCAAAGACATGCCCCTTATGTCGAAACAGCTCAATCCCCCCAATCATTCACCCCAAGGCCCCCTGGTTGGTCTTGGGGTACACCAGTTTCTATTATCTTCTCAATTGCTTCACTCTCTTCTTGGGAAGATTCTGTCTGCCAGGAATGACAATTTGGATGCTCCTAAATCTCAAAATATGGAATCAGAGTCAAACCCTGGAAAAAACCCTTTGCGGACTGCCAGACTCATGGGCTGGGAACGCAATAATCCACTACTAATTGATGAAGTTGCTGCCAGCCCTCCAGGACTCAAACCCTTAGCTGCCCTGCAGGATTCTGAAAGTGAACCGCCAGTGCAAGATGCTGGGAATTTCCCTGAGGTGCCAACGCCTGATACTGGCAGTTTGCCTGGTAGAATAGACAAATTTCTCCCTGAAAGTTATTCCAAACTCCCCCAAAGTCTCAGGGAAGGCACTGAACCCAAAGAGGCACCCAATACCTGAATCAATAAACAGAAGGATTTGAAGTCTTCTCACCCCAAAGAGACAAGTGGTAAACCGCCAGTGCCAAGCGCCACACTGCCATCTGAGACACCTAATACCAACCTGCCCAAGCCCAGAAAACCTGACCAGGTAGTGAAGCCTGGCAGCGTGGTATAAATACCTGCCAGGCCAAGATCAACCCCCATTGTCATTTTTAAATAAAAAGTTATGAGATATTGGTTTCCCCAACTATTGCTGTATTTTATTCTTGCCATCTTCCAGCTAACCCCAAGATTTTCTGCCCCCCTGCCAGCCTGCCAGCTACGTACTGCCCGCCAGGTGTTCCCTTTGGTCCTGTCCATTTCACAGAATACCCCTTAAAGCCTGAGTACAAGGACTACACCCCCAACAACATACTAGCCTGGGATCCCTTGGCCAGAACTACTGAGTTAACCAGATACAACCAAGAAGGCCCTTGGTACGTTACCAGATCCTGCCTGTTCAGAGATAAATACAACTTCCTTCCTGCCTACCAAATGGACATGGAACCACCTGTCACCCCAAACCAATGCCTGTCTCTGCCGCCAAGCTCCCACTGGATCATACAAACAAGCTTTTTGGAACTGTATATATTACTCTGCGGGAGTAATAGATACTATTGTCCCAGCCGCCAGTCCATGGTTGTGGGTGGACAAGTCAATGCCCTACCTCATTAAGTTGGCACCAATCCTTTGGTGGGCCCTGACCACCCAGTCTGCAACCTGCTAGTTCCCAAACACTAGCAAGCTGGCTGATTAGGGTTGGTTCCCTGACACCGTCTATTTGGTCACCTTCTACACATGCTAATGATAGGAATTCCAGTAGGTTCCACTCTGATCAAATTCAACTTGGGAGCTCTTCTCTATTAAATTGGGGAAAAGCTTCCAAATGAGTGGATCCCTGACAGGATTATGCTGAACAATTCAAGCTCTTGGATGAGGACCGCCTCCATGAGGTCAGCTGTTTCCTCCTGGGTGAAGCTCATGTTTGGCATCAGGATGTTCAGGTCTCCACCTGGGCCAACTGGAAAGCCCAAGCTGAACTCTGCTTTTCCAAACATGAACCTGATGCTATTCACCAGTTGGGCCTGTTGAAGATGATGCACTTTAAATCCTTGCACAAATTTTTGAACACATTCCAAAAAACTGCCAATAAGGCTTTGAAGCAGCATCTCAAAAACAACTGCTCCTTTAATTGCAAAACCACCATTGAGAACTTCCACAGCCTTGTCTCCATCTGCGCATTTGTGAACACTCTTACCCAATCCTACTCTGCCATGGTCCAGGCCGCTAAACCCACTTTGTTGGAAGAAGCAATTACCTTGGTCCGTGACAAGTATGACATTTGGGTAGACCGCACCACAGATGAACACACCAAGGAGAATTCTGAATGGAATCCCTTTGCACCAGTTTTCAAACAAAATAAATCTGAGGAAATAGCCCAAGAGGTCAAGGCCCACCTGGAGGACTTGATCTGCTGCTTTGATGCCATGTTTGTGGCGCAGGAGCAAGGACGCCAACCCAACCCCTCTCCCCCCTGCACCTTCCAAAGAGACTGTAACCGCCCGTATAACCCTTGCTGCTACAATTGCTCTGAGTTTGAACTCATCTCCAAGGACTGCACCGCGCCCTGCTCCATCTGCAAGGAGCCCTCCCACTCTAACTTCATCTGTGAGTCAACCCCATTAATCATGACCGCAAACCTCAAGGGTTGATGATGACTGAACAAAACTTTGAAGCAGGGAAACACACCCTCTCCTCCTCTGCCACCCCTCAGCCTTTGAATAAAAAATCAAAACTTGAGTACATTGTTGACCCTGATGGCCCCAGTTTCCCATTTACTTTAATCTGCAAACGCCAAGTTTGCTCCCAAGGCCCCTCTCCATGTTGCAAACTCACACCCCCACCCATGAAGCGTACAGACTGTGAGGACGCGCCATCCCCATCTGTATTTCATCCTCACATCCATGGTGAGACTGTAGAAGATTTGGACAACCCCACCAACCCAGATCCACCCTGCAAACCACCATCCTCTCCCTTGCTGCCCTGCATGTACACACGCAACAGCACGTGAATCCCCTGCCATTATAATAGATTTTTTAGCTTGGAAAATGAGGATGTGTTTGAAAACAAAGATCTTCACCCGTGCTTACCTGACCTCAGCAAATACCTTCTGTTTGAGGACAACCCACATTACAATATTGTAACTGTGGAATCCGTCCCCAAGTCTCCACGCACTGGTGGTTTTTCCAACTTACCTTCTGATACACCCTCTCTAGAGGCGTCCCCTGCAGGCGCAGCAGCCTGGGGACACAGGGCCACCAGCCAGGAAGGCAAGAACAAAGGCCCAACAGCTTTTGGGAGCCACCATTGCAGCCACCCTAGCCAAATGGGCCCTGAAATGGTGTCCTGGGTGAATTCCCCTGGGTTTGGGCCAATCAGGTTCCTTAATACCGCTGAGGAGGACAGGAAGGGCTCATTGGCAGACCCTGATGATTTGAGTGAGCCAATCAGATCTGCTTGTGGCGCAAAAGTTAATGCACAATTTTCATTGTACAATGTTGATCTCAGCAACCAGCCAATCATCTTGCAGGCCCGCCAGGATGCCAAGAGACCAGTTGCATAGTCCAACTCTTGCAATTTGAACCAACCAATCATATTGCATGCCTCCCAGGATGCCAGGGGGCAGCACACATTGTATGATCCCTGCAATTCAGTCCAGCCAATCATCTCCTCTGGCGCTACATGCAATTCTATGCATATGGCTCCAAGTGAGTCTTCCAATTTAGGTGAGCCAATTACACCCAACAACACTATGGAAATTGACTCAGCCAATGCGTCAAACAATAATTGCAATTTAAATGGGCCAATCACACCTGATGACGCTATGGAAATTGACTCATCCAAGGCTTTGATAAATAATTGCAATTTTAATGAGCCAATCAGACCCTGCAACACCATGGGAACTAGCGCACCCAATGTATTGTCCAATAATTGTAATTCAGATGGGCCAATCAGATCTGGCGCAGCTGGCGCAAATTTTACTCATACTGACCAAACTGATTGTCCTATTCCAAGCCAACCAATCAGATCCTGCGTTGCCAAGGAAACCAATGCACCCAATGTATCACACTATTATTATAATTTGGATGAGCCAATCAGATATGGCACAGCCGGTGCAAACTATACTCATACTATTCCAAGCCAACCAATCAGGTATAAAAGGGACCCCAACTGGGCAAACCAGTTTTCATCTGACTCTTCTGAGCCAATGGGTACCTTCCATACACCACCTGAATGGTTTGACCCATTCTGGGTAGCAATCAACCAGCCTAAATTGAATGGTAAGTCCCAGGTAACCTTGGATGCAAAGCATGCCCCTCCCAAGCCTGGTAAGAAGCACCACAACACCACCAAATCAGATGGGCTGAAAGAGAGACCTGGCCTCTCAGCAGTGAAGATCCTGTGCCAGCTGATGATGACCATCTCCCTTGAAGACCTGTGCACTGAAAGCCCCAAGTTCTGCCAGAAGATGCACCAGTCAATATCAGCGCTACACCCCGGGAAGTATGAAGCCCTCTTCCTAATGGGCACAGGCGCCCTGAGGACCACATGTACTGTCAATGGTATACACACTTCTATAATCTTGGACAGCAATGCTTACAGCAACATCATCTCCAAGATGTTCCTGGAATCTCTTCCTCAGCCAGAGGTAACCTTGTCTGATGTCAGCTTCATCCTTGCCAATGGGAGCTGCAAGACCGCTCTTGGCAAGGCCATCAGGTTGTGCTTGTGGTTAGGCAGTGTCTTTAGTGTCATAGAGGCTGCCTTCTTTGACCATGATCAGTATACCCTGCTCCTTGGCCGCAAGACAATGAGCAACCTGAGTGTGACCACCTGGTTTGCAGACAACAGCTGGACACTTGAGCACAATAATGAATTGATTGATCTCAAGGTAACATTTGACAGTCCTACTGGCCCTTCCTTCCTTTGCAAGCCTTTAGCTGCCCAGATTAAGGACAACACCTGGTTGAACAATGTCCAGCAAGACCAGCTCTGCAAGGTGATATCTGCGTACAGCTCTCATATTGTCTCAGACTATGACAACCTGCCTGAAGCACCTGGATTCTGCCATGAGATTGACACTGGTAACGCTAAGCCTGTAGCTTCCTGGTTCTACTGCCTCCCCCAGTCCAAGGAGGAGTTTGTACGCACCAAAATCCTCAAGCTGCTGAAACAAGGTATGATCTTCCCCAGCAAGTCCCCATGGGCTTCCCCCATTGTGGTTGTACCCAAGAAGGGCAATTAACCCTGCATGTGTGTCAACTACATTCCACTGAACAAGGTGATAATCTCTGACCACTACCTCCTGCCCCGCATCTCCAACATCTTGACCTCCTTTGGTGGTTCACAGTGGTTCTCAAACATTGATCTTTTCAGTGGGTTCTACCAGATCCTTGTAGAGGAAGCCAACCAGCCAAAGACCGCCTTTGTTACAAAATGGGGACAGTATGAATACATCCACATGCCTTTTGGTTTGAAGGGCGCCCCTTGTACCTTCCAGCGCATTATGAATGTGGTATTTGAAGGTCTTATTGGTGATTTTGTTACTGTCTATTTAGATGATATAAATATCTACTCCAAGACATTTGATGAGCACCTGCAACACCTGAAGCTATGCCTGGACCGTATCAAGAGTGCCAACTTGAGCATGAATGCCGAGAAGTCTATCCTGGCTGTTCAGCAATTGAGACTCCTGGGACACATGGTTGACGCCTTTGGAAAACACCCTGATCCTGATAAGTGCAATGCAATCACAAACTGGCCCACACCCACCAACGCCAACCAGGTGTCATCCTTCCTTGGGTTGATAGGGTACTACCATCAGTTCATTGAGGACTAAAGTGAGTTGGCTGCCCCCCCTCTTCAATCTGACACACAAGAATAAGCCATTCAAGTGGGGACCCCCTGAAGATGATGCTTTCAAGGATCTTAAGGCTGTCATCACTTCAGATGCAGTCCTTGCTTACCCTGATTTCAATTGCAAGTTCCACATTTTTTCAGACGCCTGTACCAATGCAGTGGGCGCAGTGCTATGCCAGGAAATAAATAATGTTTTTAGACCCATCAAATTTATGTCTAAAAAGTTTATACCTGCTGATTACAACTATGCTATATACAACAAAGAGGTCTTAGATGTAATCAAGGCTCTTGGGAAGTTCCACTATTATGTGCTTGGTCACCCTCTGGTCATTCACACTGATAACTGGGCTTGCAAGTTCATCACTAATACATCTATCCCTTGTATTTGCTGCATGTGCTGGCTCTTAGAACTTATGGAGTATGACTTTGAGATTGTGCATATTCCTGGCAAGCTGAACTCTGTAGCAGATGGTCTTACCACCAGTTCTGTTTGTTGGTTGAAAAATTGACATATGAACCCTCTCTGGCCCAGTTCAAAGACATGGCCTGCCTGCGCACATCACTTGTCACTGAAGCTGACCTACGCAAGTTCTTTGTCTACTCAACCAAGTACACTGTGATAGACAACACATTGTTTAAAAAGACAAATAATGGGCTCCAGGTGATTCCACCCAAGGAGGACATAGAGAGTATCTTGATGGAAGCACATAATGGCGCTGGACACTTTGGCTGGGATGCTACCATAGCGCGCCTCAAAGAGACCTACTGGTGGCCAGGGATGAATACAGATACCTATAACCACACCAGCAGCGGCATGAATTGCCAACGGTTCAGCAAGAAGATTGTGCATACCAAGCCTGTAGAACCTATTGTAGTTGACAAGATATTTGAACTCTTGGGTATTGACTTTGTTGGGCCCCTACCTCCTTCAAAATCTGGAAAAACTTACATCCTGGTTGCTACCAAGTACCTCTCTTGTTGGCCTGTTGCTCAGGCTTGCAACAAAAAAATCTGCCATGACTGCAGCTTCCTTCATCTACAACAGCATTGTGATCCAGTTTGGGCCTCCAGCTACATGTTATCTGATCAAGGATTCCACTTCAGAAGTTGCATCATAGCTGACTTGACAAAAAAGGCAAACACTGTTCACAAGTTTTCCACTGCGTACAATACTCATTGTAATGGCCTCACTGAGAGATTCAACCACACATTGGTAGAAAGCCTTGAGAAGACCACCAAATTACAGCCATCTACTTGTGAATTCATGTTACCCTCAGTCCTCTGGAACTATTGTACTAAGGTCCACAACACTATTAAGATGACACCATTTGAAGCCATGTTTGGAACTAAACCCAATCAAGCCTGCGTCCTCAAGAAGATGAACCAACACTGGGACTCAAAAGACTTCAAGAAAACCTGCCACCAAGCCAAGAAGAACCTATATGCCACTGCCACTAAGATTACAGCAGCCCAGCAAGGGACCCACCACCGCATACCCAAATTCAAGATTGGCCAACAAGTCCTAAAATTCAATAGTGCTTTGAATACCACCTGCTCTAAGAGGTTCAAGGTTAAATGGAAGGACCCTTATACCATTTACGCCATTGGGAAACATCATAGTTACTTCCTGGAGAACACTGCGGGATTCCAATACCCCCTCCCTGTCAATGGCAGCTGCTTGAAGGCATATCAAGCTTAGAATGAAAGAGGAAGTATTGTGGTGAACGCATTCAAACAACCATTATTCAAAATCCACAGATCCCCAAATTTCCCTTTAAATAGTTGAATCAAGCAAATAAAGTTTCATCTCTTGGTTGATTAATTACTACCAATTTTACATATTTGGTTTTAATCACAACAATGTGCAAACCAAACCCCATTCCATTTAAAATGTCAGCTTCAAAGATTTATCTAGATAGACTTTGTGTGAAATTAAAAATGATAAGGTCCAATAGGATCATTCTTATTAAGAATTATAATTTATATGGTAAAAATCCTCTTTAAGCCTACATGGCTGATACCAAGGCCTTGGATCTGTCAATCTAAGATAAACAAAAAATAGTATTTCAAAAATTTCACAGCCAATTAAATAGGCAAACTTTAATAAAATGATGGATAATAGTAGCATGGTCCAATGACAATAAAAGAGCCTACATCCAAAAATCAATTCCTTGTACCTGGTAGGCAACACATTCTCAAAAATAGCATCTGACAAAACACCATCTTGAAAGTAATAGTAAATATGCCACTATGATTTAAAGCATCACAACTATGCAAAACACCATCTCAAAACTTAGCTTTTTTGAAGCCAAAAACAAAGTAAAAACATTTAAAAATATTTTATAAAACTATTTTAGACTTAAAAAAGCCTCAAACTTTCAAATCTGCAATAAAAAGGGGTCAATTAGTAGCAACAAGACTACTGTAAATTCAGAACCTAAATGTAAAAATATGGGATTGTCAAATCCTTGGTCCAAATTTTAAATCACTGTTACAGGCAACTCAGCTGAGTGAAAATTAAAATATTTAATAAAATCTACCATTTAATTTGACTTTCTTTGGTTTATTTAAATTGGCAAATTTTGAATCCCTTGATAAGATAACTCAGATAACTAAAGAAAAACCACAGCAAACAAATGTGGGATACATGAATCAGAAATGCGGATTCTAATGTATGATTTGAGATTTCCTGTATTTCAAACAAATCATAGACATCATGTAAAACTCAACAAATCTGAAATTGTGGGATTGTCAAATCCAAGAACCAAATTCATATCAAAAATAAGGTGAATTTGAAATAAATTTAATTTATGGGTATCTCAAAAAGGATGCCAAAGGATCTAGAATGGATTTGTGCAAGTTTTTTTAGATTTCATAGGCATTCCCAAAAATCACTCTATTCCATTTTAGGACGGCTAAAATTTAGATTGTAATATTCACCAACTTAACATACTTAACAATAAAATTGACTATAATATACATCTCTTTTTGATTTTAATTTTTTTAATAAAAAATTATTATGCGCTTCTTTTAATAACAACCAAATAAACAAGCTGTTCCCTGGCCTTGACAAAATTATGCAGGGCTACACTGGGTCTTCCAATAGTGAAGCCTCTGTCTATGGCCACTCCCAACCTGCAGGCTCCTCCCCAAGAACTACTCAGGAATGTGTTTTTTCTCCCACATCCTCAAGCATGGCCCTGTTTGCCCATCATGCACAGGCAGCTGCTAACCCAAATCATCTATCAACACTAGCATTGTCAGGGATCCAGTCCTGGGCAGCTGGCCTGTTGTTTCCAGGGGTGACCCAGGCCGAGTTTTGCGGGCAATGCCCATCACAAGAGGGGAGCTAACTAAAAAAAGTAGGAGGCAGACTTTCCCTACCAGGACCACAGGCTGGCAGCCAGGATTATAGTGTCAATCACCCTTGTGAGGATGATGTACACAATTACAAACAGCTTGCCAGAATGGTTGGTTGGGAGGTTGGGTGAGGAAGCAGGCATAGGTTTTGGGGTCACAGGTAGTTCCATGGGCAGGTTGTAAGCAGGGAGATAGTTGAACTTCCCTCTGAACAACTTGGGTGTTGAAAATATCCACAGGCCTTGTTGGTTGTATCTAACTGCAGATTGTATGCGGGCCAAAGGGTCAAGTTCAAGTATCTTTTCCGGGTGTAGTCATTGTATTCAGATTTCAGAGGGTAGTCAGTAAAATGGACGGGTCCAAAGGGTACACCAGGAGGACAGAAAACTGTGGTTGGTGGGGCAAGGGGCCAGGAGATCTTGAACTGAATTGGTAGATAGCAAATAAAAATAAGGCAATATCTGTGTGAGCCAAAATAACATAACCTTTATTCAAAATGGCAATAAGGTTTGAGTGCAGAATCTATAGGCATATATAGCATCCCATCTCCAAAATTAGTATTTCCCACAAGGGCTTGTGACCGTATGACAGTCACTATTGAGTATTTAGCCAAATAAATGCTCCAAAATATAAAGTTATCTCTGTTTTTTCTGATTATTGCATGTAGATAGGTTGGATTGGAAGTCTTAAGGTTAAGATTCCTGAAAACTGGATATCTAGGTTCAATAAAAGAAAAGAAGCCAAGATTGGCCAAGTCAATCTTAGAGACAGGATGTCTCAAAAATGGTGTAATTAATTGGGAAGAACAATTAATAAATACACAGGAATATAATTAATGATAATTTAATTATATTGGTTAAATGGCCTTGACTGTTTCAAGAGGTTTGGTTAAGGTTAACCATAATGAAACCCCCAAATTATGGGTTGAAAGCGCTGTTTTTGTAAATTCATTAGGTTAGAGACGCTGCTGCGCTGCCTAAGTGATTTGTAAAATGCTGAGGTGCCTGGTTCAAGTTTTGAAGCATTTTAATGGGTTTTTGGGCAAAAAACCATTAAATGCAAAGATAACTAAATAAAGGCAAGGATGCCTAGGAATTCAGGGTTGATCAGCTGGTTCCCAGTTGGAACATTAATAGCTGAGTTTTAGGATGTTAATCCACAGGGTTTTGGTGCCAGGAGCTGAGGAAGCTCCATGCTGAATTGGTACATTGGGATGAATGGAGTCAGGTGACTTTTTCCTATTGTAGGTTGATTCTTATAGGTTGAGAAATATTGGTGACTTTTTAGGTAAAGATCTAGGTTTGGATGACTCAAACATCATAGATCACGTGAGATGAATCATAGGTTGATTCAGGAACCAGAGGGGTTTTCAGCCAAATATGCCCTGAATGGTATATAAGCAAAAACAGCTACACTTTAAAAAAGATATAATGTTGATTTCAACGCTTTCCCTTCAACTACCTTTTCAATTACTATGTCTGCTTTGTTAAATTTCAAAAGGGCCAAATTTGGAGTACTTTGCGTGGAAACTGCTGCTGTCAGGAAAGATGTTCCAACAATTTTGTTGGAGGAAGCTTGGGCAAGCTTGGAGGTCACCAAGACTAGCCTGAGGAGTCCTTGGTGGAAGTAAAGGCTGCGTTTGAAGAGTTATATTCCAATTATTTTGCAAAGGAAGGTACTCCTGTCCAAGGAAATCAAATATATTTGTGGGATTCCTGGAACCTGTTAGTAGGATGTGACAAAATCTTACAGCAAGTGAAAGCAAAGGCAAATTGTGAAATTGAGGCTTTAAGGGCAAGGGAGGAAAAGAGCGTTGAGATCATGGCCTGTTGGTGGGATGATAACAAAGTGTTGTCCCATAAAATTGCCTCTCTGGAGAAAAAGCTCTTTGAAGCTTTGTCAAAGGAAGGTAATGGGAATAAGAGTCAAGGGCAGGATAATGGCAGGATGGACTGGTTGGACCTGGATCTGCCACAGGGCTTCATCAAAATATCGGGGAAAATGTGGCCAGGAGGCCCGGGTGTAGGAGCGGCAAAATGGCACCTTGGCTGGATGTTCTCTCATTGGTCAGAACTTCCAAATTGGTCACTAAATTTCCATGATTTTTGGCTGTGGTCATGAGGCCGGGCCCAAAGCCCGGGTTTCTCCTTGGCAGTTGAGTTTGATTGGTTACATGAGAGGACTTCAAGCTCATGAAGTTCACGGGGCCATGTTCTCTGCCTCCATTAGGCAGTTCAAGAAACTCCTCCTCAGGAACCATCATAATTGAACCTGTACTGGTATTCTGACTTCAGGACTTAGCAGAGCCTTCAGCTTGCGGGGGCTCAATCTCAGAAAAACGCGGGCAGGCTCTTGGTCCATGGGGCCAGCAGCCTGCAGGAATTTGGGTTCAGGGTTTTAATCTTGTCCTTGGGCCCAGGTTTCAAGGGGTAACAAATTGTCAATCCTGACAGCATTCCCTTCTTCCCCCAAGGGTCCTCCCTTCTGGTCCTTTTTGTTCAGATAGATTTGGACAGCTTATTGGGCATTAGCTAGGTTGCTCAGCGGTTCCCAAGTGCTTTTCTCTAGTGGATATCCTTCCCATTTGACGTAGTACTGGGGTTTTTGGTAGTGGATTCTGTCACCATGTATGTATTCAACTTCATATTTCTTGGAGCGGTCTATTTGGATGGATGGGGGGGCTGTCTTAATCTGTTTGTGGGGAAGCAAGTTCCCATCTTTTTTGAACAACAGGGGGCAGTGAAACACATCATGAATCTTCCAGGAGGGGGGTAGGTCTATCTTGAAGGCAACCTCACCAACTAGTCTGGTGACCTTGTGGGGGCCACTTCTTCTGTGAGCTAACTTCCTGCAGGGCACATGTAGGGGTACATTCCAGGAGTCTAGGTATACTTTGTCCCCAACTTGTAAGGGTTGGCCTAGGGTTTGTTTGCGGCCAGCAAAGGCTTTGTATCTTTGCACTTTGCAGTTCAGGTTGGCCAAGCACGTTTTTTGTATGTTGTGAATCTGTTCAATCCAGGAGCGCCCAGTGGTGTTCAATTCTTTCTTGCCAATTTGGGGGGCCCAGGTAGGGTCAAACCCATAGTTGGCTTTTAATGGGAACATGCCTGTAGAAGCGTGGTCTTTACTGTTGAAAATAAACTGAGCCATGGGGAGCATTTTGGCCCAATTTTCCTGATCAGCATTGGCATGGCATCAAAGGTATTGTTCAAGGATCTGGTTTACTTGTTCAGTTTTGCTGTCCGTCTGTGGGTGGTAAGATGTAGATACACATTGCTTGATTCCCAAGTCTTTCATGACCTGTGTCCAGTAGTTTGATGTGAATTGGGGTCCTCTTTCTGTGATGCTTTACTCGGGTGTTCCATGTTGCATGAGGATGCAGTTGTGGAAGTGTTGGGCTGTCTCTGCTGCCATGCAATTGGTGGTGGTTGGTACAAAGTATGCCATCTTGGTGAAGCGGTCTACCATGACAGGATTGCATTAAACTAGAGGGATAAAGGCAGTTCCACAATGTAGTCCATGTAAACAGATCTCCAAGGTCTATGGGGTATATTCAAGGGTCTTAGAAGTCCTTCAGGTTTGTTTCTGCAAGTTTTGGTCTGCCCACTGGTCTCACACCCCTTCAGGTACATGCTTATGTCTTGATCTATTTTTGGCAAAGCAAAGTTCCTTCTTATGCTCTGGAGGGTCTTGAGCCTAGCCAGGTTACCAGCCATCTCAGAATTGTGGTAGTCTCTCAAGACGTTAGTTCTGATTTCCCCTTCTGGTACAAAGATCCTATTGTGGAGCATTAATGTTATTTCCTTCAATGAGTAGCCTTTTTGGTAGTGAGCGTGTTGGGAATTTCGACCAAGCAATGATGCTAATTACTTTGAGCTTGCAGATATGAATTGCAACTGTCAAATTATATAAATTGGTAGTATAAATTATATGCATATTGGATTAGCTATAATCTGCTGACCTGAGCCTTAAATTAGCCAATGATAAGCGCCGCCACAGCAATTAAATAATACATGGTTTGCTGCTACAGCACTTAAAAATATACACAAGCACTGCTTAGTAATTGGATTAGGTGCCGCGACACCAAACCATTTTTACGTCAAGCGCCACGGCACCAACTGAAAATTATTGCAAGCGCCAAAGCACCACCCTACTTTTACATCAAGCGCTGAGGCGCTGGGTTTGATTCCCCATAATCTTGGATTTCCTAAATTAACTGTATTTCTAAGCAGTCAATGCAGGGACACAAATTAGGCAGGATGAATGGCCCCAAAAAATACCAAACCCCCACACCAGCAAGGATCACCTGTGCTGGGTGAAGCAATTAAATCTCATTGGTTGGTGTGTTTGAAACAACCAAACCTAGATCACCAATTACCCAAAATAAGAGTATGTTGGAATTTCCTGGAAGATATTGCCAACAGCTCAGGAAGACGCCCCCCAAGAGGGTATAAATACTTTTCCCTAATAATAATAAAACACTTTTTGACTTATTAGAAGTGCTTCTGCGTTATCAGAAGCCAAGCCTCCAAAGTAATTATTGATTCCTCTTCCTATATGTTCTCCTGCCACAATACTAATCATATCCTCACATATGACAGTATTCAAGCCAAGTACCCTGCACCCTATTACAGAAATGACTTGCCCCCATACTCCCAGCGCAACAAATGGTGCTCACTACAGGGGGCCCATGTACTTGTCCATGGAAGAAGACAGTGCATCCCCTTCTCCTCTGCTCACTGGGTTTCATGAGCGCTATGACAGCGCCCCCATGGAAACTAGTGACATTGAAAGGGATTTCTGGTTCTGTCAGGAAGAAGAAATCATTGACGTGAACAAGCTACCAATCATTCCAGATAGCAAGTGCGCTGAACTACCAATTGCTTTGCTTGATTGACCTATAGAAGTAGAGAGAGCTACTATTATTGATGTGGCTTCAAATTTAATCACTGGTTACTAACTGGCTCATGAACCTGCCAGTGTGGAATTCTTGCTTTTCCACTGCCACCCAGATGCCCAACAACTGCTGGTGTCCTTCTGGAGCTTCCTTAACTCAGAAGCGGGAAGCTTAGATTGACTTACTAACATCAAACGGGTCAGCAATTGCATCCAGAACTTTGTTCACCCTACAATTCACCACATTTTAGGTGTTCAGGCCTGCCACCATATAGAAGTACGGGATCTGGTGGCCTACTGCAACCATCAACGGGAATACCAGGCAGCCTTGGTCCACTGTCTGGAACTCAGCTTTGCTGAAGTTCAGAACTACGCCTACCAGAACCAACATGCACAAACTTCACAGCGCCTCAACACCCTCTTAGAGCAGCTAAATACTCAGCTGCTCAACATTGTGGGCAAGATACTGGACTTGAAAGGAGCTTTGCAAACCTGGTGTTGAGATGTAACTTGCCATATCCCGGCAGTTGAACATTATGTGGAGGATGCCACCTGTTGAGAAGCAGCCCACCTGGAGGAAACAGGCCACTGCACGTCTGAACTGGCAGATACACACTCCAAGCTGGAGGCACTAAACAAGGAGTTCAGTGAATTCTCCCAGATCAACCAGTCATAACTCAGTAGACTTAAAGACCTTGCCCACGCTGCAGAGGCTGAGATTGTTGAACTAAAGGACAACTTTGTGAAATATGATGACCACTTACAAATGACATGGGAAGAGAAATTGGCCATGTTCTGCAAGGAGACTGAGGAGGCGCTATTCCTAGCAAGACAGACCCCTACAGCCCAAAGCGCCACTACGGGCATCCCTGAGATGAATGAGATTCAAAGCCAACTTGACAGCCTGACCATCTCAAATAATGACGCCTTTCAAAAGATTAACAAAGTGAACAAAAGACACAAACAACAACAGGTAGCCCTCCAAGCTGAGATTTGTGACCTACACAACTCTGTGCAGGAAGCCAATGAGAATGCTACTACACAGGAGTTTACTTTGGAAGAATATAGAGAAGGGATGGTGCATTGTGGCTCCCTTATTGACCACCTCCACAGAGCCATGAAGGAAATGGAAGCCCATCTAGCTGAAGTCAGACCAGAGGTTCAGGAAGGAAGATGCCGTTGTAGTCAGGTGCAATTCTATGCCTCATATGTGCCTCATGACGGATCTGGGGAGAGCACTACTCTATGTCAGCCAACCAGCTCTTCCTACAAAGATGATGTCACCTCATCCTCCTTGGGATAACAAAGCTTGCCACCTGTGTTTGTGGTCCCTCCTACCCCAGAAGAAACTCCTTGCCCTAATTGCGCAGAGTCTTCTGCAGGAGCATCACAACAGAACTTCTTTGCGCGCACCCAACAAGACACCCCTCCTCCTCTGAGATGCCAGAACACAGATGAAAATGCACCCAGGTTTAAACCCATTAACCTCCCCAAGTTTGACCCAAAGGGGAACGTCCATACATTCATCAGACTCTTCAAAATGTTGATGTATGGTGCTAACAATCAGGACAAGGAAACCATACTTCTGAACCAGCTTGATGCCACTAGCACTGATATCATCATACCTCACATGCAGCAGAACAACTAGCCCTATGCTGTGGCTAAACAAGCTTTGTTGTACAAATTTAGAAGTAGATCCAGGGTTACAGAACAAAAGAAAGAGTTCCTAATGATCCAATTCCAAAAGGACAAGTCCATAGCTGATTTGCAGAACAATTCTACTTGGAGGCACAGGTCCTTACTGGCTCTGGATCTCTTACCGTGCATGATGCACACATAGCTCTGCGCTCTGCTGTCAAACCTTACAAGACATTATATTGTACTTTGATGCCAGCATTCCAAGACAAATGTTTTATTGATGGCATGGTGTGATAAATTTGTCAGTGTGGGGATACCTTTGGGCCTCCCAATGCCTCGATTAAGCCTAGATCCTTACCCACTCCTCCTGCCTGTACAGAAGGAAGTGGACGCTTTGCTCCTAAGGCCAACATGTCCAAGGTTACTTGCCACCACTGTAATTGTAAGTGACACTACGCCAACTCCTGCACTTCTAAAACAGGTGTTCATGTACTGCCCCCTCAGGACATTACTATCCAGGGAAAAGATATAGTGGAGTAGAGACAGGACTCTCTCACTCCACTATGAACAACCTCACCAATGTCCCCACTGTTCCGCCTGACCACCTACTGCAAGCTCCAGAAGGGCCAGTAGCATCACCCTACAGTGCAACCACTCCCCAGATAAGGCAGAGCTATTTTTCCCGGACGTTGGCTACTCAGGCAATACCCTACACCGTGTTATTGTTGAGGACGTCCATGTAGTGCAAACACGCAGTCAATCAAAGGCCAAAGGCAAAGCCCAAGCAATTGTTTCTAAGCCTTTTGCCCGCCAGTTGCTAGACAAAGCCCCCAACAAAGGTCCTGGCCCTTCTACTGACACCTTGCATTCGAAGGGGGTAAACATTGCCATATCCATGAACACCATGAAAGCTCATCACCCCAAGCTGTGTGGCAGCATCCTCAAGTTTTTTCCATGGCGGATGATCTTGACATACACTTAGTAAATAAAATAAGTTCCTCCTACTCTGAATGTAATTATGCAGATATATTTGTGAACAAAATAAACGTACAAGCCAACATTGACACGGGGGCTCCTATTAATATTGTCTCCACACGCCTGGTAAAACACTTGGGACTAGCTCCAGACATTGACCACCGGAAGTAATATGGTACTACTGGGCTGACAGTCACCACTGCACAAGGGGCATACAGCGCCTTACCTTTGCGCTTTGGCTCTCTTGCAGTATTGGCTTCGCCATTGTCTTGCCAAATGACAACTATGATATCCTGATTGGCACCTCATTCATGAGGCAATAAGGGGTCAGAACTGATCTGGCCGCTGATACCTTTGAAATCTTAGGCAAGACCATCCCACTGTATTACTGCTGCAACAAGGATACCAGCACCCACAAGACCATGCCTAGTGTCAATCTGGCATACAAGAATGGAGTGGTACCCATCCAGTACCAGAAGCTAAGCTGTAAGGTCAGACCTCTACCTAACCAACTGGAGGAATACAAAGGGCTACCGCTTTACGCGGACCTGCCTATTGAGATCCTGGCTGGCCACCAAGTACTGGTCAAGACTGGCTTGGATGTTGATATTCTTCAAGGACTGTATGGCTGTTGCAGATCCTGAATGGATTAGACAAAAAGCTGTCCATCTAGGGATTAAGCAATGGAACAATTGTGCTGTTGTGCTATTGCATCCTGATTCTACTAGTGATAAAGACGTTTAAAACTCCCCTAAAACAGGTGTTTGATTTGCCTTTTGAGCGTGCACAAGGCACAGGCTTCACTTCTGGGATTATAAATAGAACAACAAAGTTATTTATATCTACCTCCTTAAGGAAAGCTGCAAGAAAGCGGTTGTTCTCTTGCGCAAGACTTTTAGCTGTGTCAACCCACTCTCCTCCATTTGGGAAGTTCTTCTGTCTGTGCCTCCCTGCCTCTGGTGGCAATTCCCCCGCCTCACACTATATAAGTGCAATACTATCTAAATAAATACCAGTTTTGTCTATACACCTTATTATTCTTCTGTCCTTCATAGGCTGCCACTATACCATCAATAGGTATAGTATTAAGAATTAAGGTCACTGACTAACTGTTTGTAGAAACTAGCAACCCTTTGCTGCAACTTTTACAGCAATGGCAAGCTGCAATCACCCCGCAACTGCTCCTTCCTGGAAACCCTAGTGGCCCCAGGTCTCACTCTACCAGGGCATGGCGCTGTTAAAGTTCTCTTGGCAAATCTCACCCAAAGCCCAATTAGAGTCCAAAGACACCAGGTAGTAGCCTACTTACACCTTATACTGGTGGAAGAGGTTACTGGGATACACGACTTTGGTACTCTGGAGGAGTTTGGGTTAGGCTCCTCTGACAGTCAGCCACCCCTAGTTGGTGCCATAATACCCAGAGAAAAGTTGGCTAGGTTATTCATAAAACAACAGGATGCAGCCATGGCCCTCTTTGAGAAATATAAATCCATATTTACAGAGGACAACTTTGATCTGGGATGCGCCAAGAACACTCTCCACTACATCAACACAGGGGACAAACAGCCCATCTAACTCTGCCTTATCAGACACTCATGTGCGGCTGGCGCCACCATGGGTGAAGAGATTGAGAAGCTGGTACAGTTGGGACTATTGATACCATCCAAGAGCCCTTGGTCATCCCCAGTGCTGATAGTGAAAAAGAAGGACGGGACCAACCAGTTTGTGATTGATTACCGGAAATTGAACAATATCACAAAGAAGGATTCCTACCCGCTTCCGCGCATTGACAATGCTCTTGATTGCCTGGGTGGCGCAAAATTCTTCTCTGCTATGGACCTAATCTCAGGCTACTGACAGATTGAAGTCCCACCTGAAGAACAGGAGAAGTGCACAATAATCACCAGCCAAGGGCTGTACCAACCCACCTACATGCCCCAAGGACTATGCAACACACCAGCCACGTTTCAACAGGCTATGGATAATATGCTTCATGACCTTAAGTTGAGATGTGTACTTGTTTACCTGGATGACATCAATGTGTTTTCTCGCACATTCACTGAACACTTGGAGCACTTGGAAGAAGTCTTTTGTTGCCTTGCGGCAGCCAACCTGAAGATTAAACCTCAGAAATGTGACTTTTTCAAGGATCAGCTTGAGTATCTTGGATTTTTAGTGGATGCAAACAGACTTTGCCCCCAGCCTGCCAAGATTGAGGCTATCAAAAAGATGAAGATCCCTGCAACAAGTGTGATGTGCAAGTATTCCTTGGTATGATTAGATACTACTGTTGCTTTGTAAAGGACTTCTCCAGGAAGGGGGATGCTCTCTTCCATCTCTTGAAGAGTGATGTTCAATTTGAATGGACACCACCGTGCCAGAAGGCGTTTGACATACTCTGCCTTAGCCTCATAGATCAACCTATCCTTTGATACCCCGACTTCAGTTGAGAATTCATTGTACACACAGATGCTTCCTTGACTGCTATTGGCGGTGTGCTATCACAAATTGACACAGAAGGCAAGGAACACCCTATCACCTATTGTAGCCGTACTCTCAATATTCATGAGCGCAACTACACGGTAACAGAATGTGAATGCTTGGCAGTGATATATGCATACAACCAATTTGAGTATACTTACATGGGGTACACTTCAGATTAATCACAGACCATGCATCACTACGCTGGCTACAAAACCTAAAGGAACCAGAAGGACGCTTGGCATGATGGGCACTTAAACTTCAGGCATACAGCTTCAAGATCTCCCATTAAGAAGGGGCTAAACATCAAAACGCAGATGGCCTATTGCAACTCCCCACAGTAGCCCACCTGGCAGACATCTCAGATCTCTTATATGACAAAATGCTGAACGTCCAATTTGAGGACAAGCCACCAGAGGTTCAGAGGATCCTACAACACCTTCTAGAGAACACCAGGATCAAGAATGGTGGAATCTTTAAGAAGACAACTGAAGGGATAAGAGTGATGCCCCAACCCTCAGAACAAGCCAACCTCATTGTATGTGCCCACAAGGGTAGGTTATGGGGCTTTCAAAAAACGCTGGCCCAACTTAAAACAGCATATTTTTGGGAAGCAATGGTGTTTGATGTACACAAGACGCTCAGCTGCTATAAGGAATGTCAAGGAGAGAGACCATTCAAGAAGATGACAACCTATAAACTGACGCGCCCTAACTTTGCCTGGCACACCATATCCATTGACGTAGTTGGGCCATTACTGGTTAGTAACTATTGTACAAAATACATCATAGTTGCCATTGACCACTTGACAAAGTGGGTAGAGACTAAGGCAGTAAGGAACCTGGGGGCAGGCACCACTGCTAAGTTTGTCTTAGAGAACATTATACTAAAAAATGGCTGTCCACAAGTCATAATCACTGACAATGGTACAAACTTCTTGTCCCATGTGTTAACCAAACTGAATGAGCTCATGTGTATCAGAGGTGTATTCTCCACGCCATACCACCCTGAGTCAAATGGGATGGTCAAGAGAGTAAACAGTACTCTTATAAGTATCCTGCAGAAGCAGGCAGCTGATAGAGAAGCAGAGTGGACCACATTATTGCCTGCAGCCGTGTTTGCTTATAATATTGCTGTACACTCAGCAACAGGGAAGTTGCCATTCCAACTACTTTATGGAAGACATCCCACACTACCTCATATCTTGTACTCATGCATAGGAGAACAAGGGCTTCAATCTCCACACATGTACCAAGAACTTCTAGCTTGCACTCTCATACAGCTGCAGTCAGAGGCATATTCTAACTCACTGGCTAAGAAGATAAGAGACCAAGAAAGGGACAACAAGAAACGGTTTGACCTGCCCAAATTTGCTGTAGGAGACTGGGTGCTATTTCACAATACACATGGTAATGGCTGCGCTCACAAGTTGGCAGCCATCTGGATAGGACCCTTCAAGATCATTAATAAGACATCCACAAATGCCTACACTATTAAGGATGTGAAGGATGGGCGCCTAATTAACCAAGTACACGCCAAATTCTTGAGAAAGTTTAACAAGAAAGACTGAAATAAAATGAATATAGAAAAAATAAAAAAATAAAACAATTAAAAAATATAGATATATATAAATAAAACAATATCATATATAAAATAAATGTAAAGAATAAGAAAAAAATAAATAATAAAAAAGATTACAAGATACCATAAAAGAAAAGATTGAAATCAGGTTGACTAAAACAAAAAGAAACTAAATAAAGAAAATTAGAGCTAAAGAAGATAAAAAAATACTAAACAAACCAATACATATAATAAAAAGATAAAAATAAAATAAAAAATAACAAAGAGGAAGAGAAAAATTAAAACACTAATGCATAACACAAGAGGAAAAAATGGCAAACATGGTGGGCAGTTTATTAATCACAAGTACTGCAAGAGGGGTCCGAGCAATGAGGATGCTTGGTGGGACGCTGGATACTTACCACTGGGCGTTTGTGGGCAGCAAAAAGGTAGCAGTCATCATCATGGCACTGACGCACATGCGCCAAGATCAACAACATTTAAGCCCAAGCCAACTGTGAGTTCCGCAACATAGAGGTCCAGTTGCAGAGTGGGAGGCATAGCTGGCTCACAGGCACAAGATGACCCCAACCACCACAAGCGGAAAAGCAGCCCCAATTGACAGGCAGTTCATCAGGGCGTCCTCCATGTAGGAGTAGGCCAGCGGCAACCAAACCCAGAGCTGATAAGCCAGAGCACAATAGTGCTCAGGCAGCAACCAGTGTACCCTGGCTGGCCAGGCTGACAGCTATCAGGGGCGTACCACATGAATTGTCACGCAGCGGCAGCCAAGGGAAGATAGAGGCTGGTGTTGCCGGTATTTACTGCTGAAAGAAACACCTTGAAAGTGGCCAAGAAGCGCCAACTGGTGTTGGCCTGGACAGGAAGGTCCAGGGTTTGATGAAACGCCAGGTCAACGGTAAGCTCAAGAGACCAAATCCAAGCCACCTTGTCTATATACTTGTTTTGGATAGCAATAGTGTGGGCGTGCTGGGCAGAGATCTGGCCAGGCGCCAAGAAAGCGGACTAAAGGCCAAGGCGCACCTCAGCAGCCAAGCAGGAAGCATTGTACTGGCTGTGGTAGAGCTCACTGGCATGGATAGGGGACATGGCAACCTTGTTGGAGTGCATGGCCTGCACAAAACTGAACATAGTTTCATTGTGGTGGCAAACCCCAAACTTGCTCAGAAGATCAGGGTAGTCCATTGGGACCTCATTCAAGTTGCAACAAGCACAAAGCATTGAAGAGGGGGTGGCTGGAGGCTCACCAGAGGAAGGCAAGCACTGCATAAATGGGCGCAAAGCGCCAGAAGGACCAACAACAAGAGGCGTGCTGGGGGCGGAAGGAGTCTTAGCAAATATGGAATACTCCTCAAAGAGGTCATCAGAGTTGGAACTGGGAGCAGAATTAAGGGTAGAGCCAGCCAAGGTGGTGGTGCAGTCCTGCTTGCAGAATTGATCCTTGCTGGAGCAAAGACGGTTGAGGAAGGCAATCCTCACAGAGTGGGGCATCTTACAGAAGGCATTGCGCTCTGCCTCACCCATGGTTGTCATCATGGAGCCATATTCTTGGCACATAATTTGGCGTTTGTTGCTGTTGTTATTAGTGGGATTCATCTTGGAAAGAAAGGAAGTAGTGCTTGGTCAAGTGGGGGGATATGTTGGTAAATTTGACCAAGCAATGATGCTAATTATGACGGAGCTTGCAGATATGAATTGCAACTGTCAAATTACATAAATTGGTAGTATAAATTATATGCATATTATATTAGCTGTAGTCTGCTGGCCTGAGCCTTAAACTAGCCAATGATAAGTGCCGCCATGGCAAATAAATAATACATGATTTTCCACTACAGCACTTAAAAATATACACAAGCGCCACTTGGTAATTGGATTAGGCGCTGCGGCGCCAAACCATTTTTACATCAAGCGCCAACTGAAAATTATTGCAAGCGCCGCCTAGCAAATATTGCAGGCGCCAAAGCGTCACCCTACTTTTACATCAAGTGCTGAGGCGCTGGGTTTGATTCCCCATAATCTTGGATTTCCTAAATTAACTGTATTTCTAAGCAGTCAATGCAGGGACACAAATTAGGCAGGATGAATGGCCCCAAAAAATACCAAACCCCCACACCAGCAAGGATCACCTGTGCTGGGTGAAGCAATTAAATCTCATTGGTTGGTGTGTTTGAAACAACCAAACCTAGATCACCAATTACCCAAAATAAGAGTGTGTTGGAATTTCCTGGAAGATATTGCCAACAGCTCAGGAAGACACCCCCCAAGAGGGTATAAATACTTTCCCCTAATAATAAAACACTTTTTGACTTATTAGAAGTGCTTCTGCGTGATCAGAAGCCAAGCCTCCAAAGTAATTATTGATTCCTCTTCCTATATGTTCTCCTGAAACAATACTAATCATATCCTCAAATATGACAGTATTCAAGCCAAGTACCCTGCGCCCTATTACAGAAATGAGTTGCCCCCATACTCCCAGCGCAACAGGGCGCTATCCAAGGATTTGAAGGGGTCAGAGATCATGATCTTGGTGAACTTTTCTATTTTTTAGGTCCTTAGTACTTCTGGTTTGCTGGCTCTGATTTTCATCAATCCCAAGAAAACCTAGACTTGTTGTGTCCAAGAGGACTTGAGTGTTGTGGTTGCAAGTTTCTAGGTGGGTAGGCACCAGTTCAGTTCTTCTACTTAGGGCGTTGGGTACCACTTTCATCTTCCCTGGCATGTAGTCTATGGTCAGAGTGTAGTCAGCCAGTTCTAAGGCCCATCTTGCTTGTTGTTGGTTAATCTGATATGTTTTGAAGAAGTAGACCAAGTTCTTGTGGTCTGTCAGGACCTTTACTGGATATTCAGCGCCATATAGATATTGGTGCCAATGTTTCAGGGACTTCATTATGGCTATCATCTCCTTGTCATATATTGGATAGTTCCCTTCTGTGAGAACATCTTCTTGGAGTAATACGCTACAGGATGTAGCATACTATCCCCTCCTTCCTGAAGAAGGACCCCACCCACTGCAAAGTCTGACGTGTTGGTTTCCAGAACAAAAAGTTTGGAGGGATCTGGCATGGCCAGTACAGGGGCAGAGATGAAGGAAAGTTTCAAGGTTTCAAAGGCAGTGGTACATTCCAGAGTCCAGGCAAAGGTGACCTTGTCAGAGCAAAGGCAGGTCAGGGGGAGGGTAATGTGAGAAAAAATTTGGATGAAATCCCTGCAATTTATTTGCCAGGCCCAAAAAATTCTCACTTCTTCCCTGCTTTTGGGCACTGACAAATATGTTATTGCTTCTACTTTATCCTGTGCCATGTCAAAGGTGCTGGTATTCACTAAGTATCCCAGGAATTCAACTTCAGACTGAAAGAATTTGCATTTCTTAAGCTTAGCGTGTAAGTTTTCTTGGGAGAGTTTTTCTAGTATAAGGTCCAGGTGGTGCAGGTGTTCCTTGTGAGTCTTGCTGTAGATGAGAATGTTGTCCAGATATGCCACACAAAAATGGTCAAGGTATTCCCCTAGGACAGTGTTAATCATCCTTTGGAAAGTGCTGGGGGTGTTGCAGAGGCCAAAGGGCATTACAAGGTACTTGTACAGCCCATATTAGGGTTTGTTGGCCGTCTTGTACTTGTCTCTGTCCTTGATTTGTATTTGGTTGAACACATCTCTAAGGTCAATTTTTGAGTACACCTGGGCTCCAGTTAGTACATCACAGAGGTTATTGGCATTGGGGATGGTATAGCAGTTCTTTGCTGTAATGTTGTTCAGTTTTTGGTAATTCACGCATGGACGCATCCCACCATCTTTTTTCCTACAAACAGCATGGGCAACAAGCAGGGGGCTTTTGACACTCAGATGAACCCTTTTTTTGTCATATACTTGAGATATAATTTCAAGGCTACTTGCTTGCAGTGGTTACAGCTGTAGATGGGGCTGTGGTGTGTTGGGTCCCTGGTAACAGGTCTATGGCATGGTTGTAGATTAAATGTCTGGGTAGTTTTGTGGCTGCTTCATCACTAAACACATGATTCCATCTCTGTAGGGGGTAGGCAGAATCCCAACGCTGGGTTCTATCTTTATGGTCAAGAGTTTGTTGGTAGGGGATTGGTCATGGCTCATTCAAAAAGGAACAGTGTCACAGCATTCAGGTTGGCCCAATAAGGCAGTTTGCTCACAATAGTTCAGGATCAGGCCATGTCTGTTGGACCAGGAGTCACCCAGTATAAGGGGGTGGGGTAGTCCTGGCAAGAGGATCAGGGACAACGGGTATACATTGTGTCTAATGGTCAACAGAAGCTCTTGTTCACACTCATAGTTGGTGGCCATAGAGCTGTTTCCCATGATTACTTATAGGCTGCGGTTTGAGGCTGATAAGCCTAATTCCTCTGCTAGGCTGATGTTGATGAAACTTTCATCTGCACCTGTATCAATAAAGGCTTCAATCTTGCACTTGTTCCCTGCTACTTCTATGGTCACTTGGATGAATTTGTAAGACTGAGAAGAAGTGTTTATTTGTGCCAGTGAGACGGGGGCAGTGTTCTTCTTAGGGCAGGCTCTGTTCAAGTGGCCTGCCTTGTGGCAGTGGAAACAGAGTCCTTTGCAATAGTGACATTGGAGCTCCTCAGGTGACATTCCTGTTCTGTTGGGGGTTGGTGCCCGGGTTTGGTGGGTCTGGGAGGGGCCAGCATTCTCTTGGTTCATGCTAAGGCCCTTGCACAGGGAAACCAGATTGTCTAGGCTGAGGGTGGGCAGATGGTGCTTCAACAAGTCCTTCATTGCTAGATTGACTCCCTTTTGGAAGATAATAGCTGCCAGTTTGTCCTCAAGTTGGGTGCGGGTTTTCAGCTTGAGGAATTTGTCAATATATGCTTAGATGGGTTGGGGGCCTTGTCAAATTTCTAACAGGGAGTTCAGGGCGTAGTATCTAGTGTCACAATATTCCCCAGTTGCCATTAATTCAGCCTCAAACTTGGCATAGTCTAAGCAGAATTCTACATCCTCAGCTGTGGCCTTGCCAAACCAGTCCAAGGCGTCCCCCAATAGCATTGAAGCAACCCCAAGGATCTTCTTGGTGTCACTGGCATAAGAGGGGGCGTTGGTATGGAAATTCAGGCAGAGAAATGGCATGGTACATATAGCTTCCTCAAGCGTGAGCTTCCCCATCTGAGGCATCTCCATCTTAGTGAGGGACTGGTTCACAATCACGTTTTGCACTTGGGAGGACAGAGCTTTGTTGGCGTCAGCAGTATCAGCGTTGGTTCTCTTTGGGTCATTCAGGTTTTCATTCTTCCACATGGAAGAGATCAGGTTTTTGGTCATCTATAGGTGTAATAAGTGATTATCAATAGCAAAAGCATACAAGATGCCCCAAGAAATAACAACATCTTGGGGCTCAGGGTACCAAATTTAATAAAGATTGCCATAATGTCAGGGATCCAGTCTTGGGCAGCTGGCCCGTTGTTTTAAGGGGTAACTTGGGCTGGGTTTTTTGCGGACAATGCGCACCACAAGAGGGGAGCTAACTTTAAAAGGTAGGTGGCAGACTTTCTCACCCAGGACCACAGGCCGGGAGCCAGGATTATAGTGTCAATCACCCCTGTGAGGGTGATGTACACAATCCCAAACAGCTTGCCATAATGGTTGGTTGGGAGGTCAGGTGAGGAAGCGGGCATAGGTTGTGGGGTCATGAGTGGTCCCATGGGCAGGCTATAAGCAGGGAGATAGTTGAACTTCCCTCTGAACAACTTGGGGGTTGGAAATATCCACAGGACTTGTTGGTTGCATCTAACTGTAGATTGTATGCGGGCCAAAGGGTCAAGTTTGAGTATCTTTTCTGGGTGTAGTTCTTGTATTCAGATTTCAGAGGGTAGTTAGTAAAATGGACGGGTACAAAGGGTACACCAAGAGGACAGAAAACTGCAGGCGGTGGGGCAGGGGGGCCAGGAGATCTCAAACTGAATTGGTAGATAGCAAATACAAAATAAGGCAATAGTTGTGTGAGCCAAATTAATATAACCTTTATTCAAAAATGGCAATAAGGTTTGAGCACAGAATCTATAGGCATATATAGCATCCTGCCTCCAAACTTAGTATTTCCCATACAGGCTTCATCAAAATATTGGGAAAAATGTGTGCAGGTGGCCAGGAGGCCCGGGTGTAGGAGCAGCAAAATGGCACCTCAGCTGGATGTTCTCTCATTAGTCAGAACATCCAAATTGGTCACTTGATTTCCTTAATTTTTGGCTGTGGTCACGAGGTCAGGCCCAAAGCCCAGGTTTCTCCTTAGCAGTTGAGTTTGACTGGTTACTTGAGAGGACTTCAAGCTTATGAAGTTCATGAGGCCACCTTCTCTGCCTCCATTAGGCAATTCAAGAAACTCCTCCTCAGGAACCATCATAATTGAACCTGTACTGGTATTCTGACCTCAGGACTTAGCAGGGCCTTTAGCTTGCGGGGGCTCAATCTCAGAAAAACATGGGCAGGTGGGCTCTTGGTCCATGAGGCCAGCAGCCTGCAGGAATTTGGGTTCAGGGTTTGAATCTTGCCCTTGGGCCCAGGTTTTGAGGGGTAACAAATTGTCAATCCTGAAAAGCATCCAGAATTGACCAAGTGAGCCATAGGGTTACCCAGAGAATCCAGAAATAGCCAATCAGATGGCACTTTCTGGTTCCCAAGACAGACACATTCACCTCCAGCCAATCAGCCTGCAAAACGCAGAAGAAAGCTAAGTATCCCAGAGATTGTTCTTGGAATGGTAAAAAACAAAAGATGCATATGTCTCTCATGGAAATTGCAGCCATGATGGGTTTTGCAAAGTCCACTGTGGCAATAACCCTGCAAGCCCATGCCAACTGTGGCCCCTCCCTAGAAGACCCTGACTGGTGCTGTAATTTAACTGAAGGTGAAAAAGCCCACCCTCTCATGATGGCTATCATGGAGTGTGACCTACAGATACCCCTGGTCCAGGTTTGTTTTAAAAGGGATTCCATGGCATTTTCACAAATAAAAGAACAGACACTTTGTGGATGCACAGAGTTGTGGTTGCTTCTAGAATCTTGTCCAATCAGGCTCTCATTGGCCCCAGTTTGGTGAATACCAACCCCTATAATTCAACCATCATTAATTTTATTAAAGGGATGACAATGAGGACACTCAGTGACTTTATCTTCTTATTGTATGCCAAAATTTCTGCAAGTATCCAATATTATGGAGAAAAGTGTATCTAATCTGAAGTTTACAAGCGCTGGCCAATTTTGTATTGATTTATTGGGGTTTTGCTGGCATTTTCCCCATTGGGTTCAATTATTACTTGGCAATATCAAACACCGTAGATGGGTATGCCTACCAGACAGAGCTCAAGGACATGCTGAAGGAGTGGGCTACCTAACAAGCCGTGTACACAGTTGTACTGAGTGCAGAGATAGAGCAGCAGGAATGAGTAACCAAAGAAATTAGGGCTACAAGGCATACATGTTGGTCCTACCCCACCAATCACACCAACATGCATCTTGCAGATGTATATCTTTACAATTTTGATTCTGCTCCCAGGCACTCAAAGCCTGCCACCTAAAATGAACTGCACATCAGAATTGAGAAGGGGTTTGAGCTTTTATCTTCCATATTTGACCATGACTTATCAGATCTCTTCATCTTCTATGAAAGTGATAGTGATAAGTCCAGAAAAGACTCCTGCCTTCTCCCACACTCATCCATTTGTTTTGTTAAGCCCTCATATGTGAAAGAAGAAGAATTTGAACAAATGAATCAATCAGCTCTTGCCGCCTCTTCCCAGTCAACAAACCCTGCCTCCCCAACCCCCCGTCAAGCCACCTGACTTCCAACCCTGACTCCCAAGCCACCACCCATTACCTCCTCACTATCTCTTATGCTGTCCCTTTTACAGGTGCAGATGATGGTAACATACATTCCGCCTATTCCCTCCCCTTCTTGTCCTTTGATGAGTAAAATAAAACTTTTCTTTGTGACAACTAATTAAAGTTGATATTATTTCTTCCAATTCATAATTGATAATATATTTTTTATATTATTGACATTCCCTATAATTAATAAAATGGTATACATCTAATGAAGTAACATATAAATATTTTCATGATTATTTTTCATTAACAATTATCAGGGATTTATACTGACTTTGTTCTACCTTTTTAATCTTGGCAGCCTGCCAAGCCATTAATTGTAGAAGCTTCTGATATATTACTAGCAGGCTTAATTGATCTGAGAAGCCTTTTTAAAGTAGATTCAGATCATTTATTGCAAGAACAACCAGGAATATCATAGACCTCCAATTATGACTGATTCCTGACTAGCTAGAGTTATTCCAGAATACTCTAGCAAACCACTGGGTTAGTGATCATTGGTTTCTCCAAGGATCTGAACGGGTTGTGATCAATTTGCACTGGCAACCCACCGGTGCCACTGTGTATTCCTGCTTGAAAGGTTGCTTAGGAATATAAACTGTGCACTAAAAATAGAGTCATTAATTAGCCCACCACTGCCAACATGCTAATTAATTGTGCATAACTCTATGGCAACAAGTAACCAGTGCAGGGTACTATGATATCAAATCCCATGCCATTGCATGGATGCCTGACTCTGGGGGTTGGTGCTGGCGGTCTGGGGATGGAAAGACTGACCAAGCAAGAGTTAGAAGCGCCAGATGATATTATCTTGGCAAGAGAGCACAGACTCTATAAAAGCCCTTCTATTGGACTACTGCAAGGCAGAAAAATTAAAGATCCTACTTTAGAACATTTTCACAGTAGAAGATATCCAAGTCAAAGACCTTAGTCAGTTTTTAAAAACCTTAGCAAGCCGCCAGCCTAGAAAGCTGCTTGCTAGTTGCCTCCCTTGGACATTGCCAGCTGTTGCCCTGCCAAGGAATCCACAGACATTGCAGTAACGCTTGTTGTTATATAAGCATTCCAACAACATAATGGCCAAGATGATACAATTACTTAATAAAGTGAATCTTAATAAGACTGCCAGGTCTGTGAGAAGAACCAAAAGTTCTGACATCAATAATAAATTAAGGACCACAAATTAAATATTATCTTAGAATATTGCAGGTATGTATTAAATCCTGATATTTAGAGATTATGTGCATAACTCAATGCATTCTGTATAATAAAATTCATTGTAAACATGTCTTTTTCATTTTGATTTATATACATGGACTGTGTTTATATTAAGGTGCCATTATGACTTAGTATAAATATTGATACATAGTGCATTTTAAATCTTGTATATTTGCCTATTAATAAAAATTCTTTAAACTTTTTAGTAAGATTTTGTGAAGTAATAAAAATGTAATGTATCAATAAATTACTGTTTATTATTTATAGTTGGCTGACTTTCTTTGCTGTGGCAATTGTGCATTTTCTGATATTTAGGCACTGGTGTCCAATTGGTTGGTTTCACATCCAATCACACAGGCAATAAGAAACATGGCTGCCACCCTGAGACCAAATGTGGTTGAGATGGCAACCACATTGCCTATTGCCTCTGCAATTGGGTTTGAAACCAACCAATTGGATACTAGTGTGTAAATATCATAAAATGCACAATTGCCACGGAAAAGAAAATCAGCCAATTAATGACAATAAACAGTAATTTATTAACACATTAAATTATTATTACCTTGAAAAATTCAACTAAAAAGTTTACATATTTATTTTCAATAGGTAAATATACAGGCTGTAAAATGCACTATGTATCAATATTTGTACTAAGCGTTAATGGCTCTCTAATACAAACACAGTCCATTTCATTAAATTATAATGGGAAAGGCCAAGTTTACAATGGATTTTATTAAAAAAGGCATTAAGTTATGCACATAATATCAAAATATCAAGAGTTGTTGTCTAATTGCAATATCCTAATGCAATATTTACATTTAAGGTCTTTAATTTGTTAATGATTATGAAAAATATTCACGTGTTAAAGGTAGTTCTATAAAAACAGGTTTTTGATGTAATTCAAACAAAATGTCAAATATCTACATCCTTATCAACAAATTAGAGTCAGCCCTCCAAAAGGTTATTGAGACCAAACATAACATCAAGGAAATTGTAGTAAATCAACTGGGAAATGAGGGAAGAGCCTTGGTCCAGCAAAAGGAAACCACAAAAAATAGCCTGGGAACAATAGTCAGTGAAGAACACAAGGAAATAATTTTAAATCTTCAAAAGGAAATAATCAAGCAGTTAGATTTCAAAATTGAAAGTTACAACTTGTGGGAATTTACAAAAACTAATAGAAAGAATACTCAAAATCAAATTTATTGAAGGAAATGAAATCCCACAGGAAATAAGCACAAATGAAGAGGAAACTGACCAAATGGAAACAGATGAAAATGAAGCACAATCAAGAATCAGAAGGGCTACAATAAACAATGAACATTTATCAAATGAAAATTAAGAAAAAGAACAAGTAGCATGGAAAATAAGGAAGATAAGACCCAGGAAATCAAATTTTGAGCAGCCAACACTCATGAAGTTTGCTGAAGGGGTGCCAGTGGCTGAGGGGGCTGCAGGGTAAACAATAAGTAAGTTTTTTATGTTTACTTATATTTATTTTAGTTATAACAAGTAATGGGGATGAGGTTGCTGAAGTGGCGGCTTTTATGCCCAGTTGGTTTTATGGGGGTTACCAATCATTGATAGCCCCTGTAAAAAAATAAATCAAAATGAAATAAATAAAATAATTCAAATGAAGATGAATCAATATGGAAATAAGGAAGCAAAAAAAACAAGGATTATTTACTACCTATGGGTGCTTGCTATGGATTAGGGAAGCATATGAAATAGGAGCAAATATCACTTTCAAAGAGATGAATGAAATTTGAGGGGATATTAAGATAAATTATGATGAATATATATGAAAGCATTCAAAGATTCCCATTTGCAAACATCAATGAATACAAAAAAACCTAGTAAACTGACTTTCAAATAGGACCAGAATATCTTAAAACTGAAATTTTCAACAAAGCGTTCAAAGCATTATCAAATAAAGTCAGGGACACAGTCCTCGTGAATAAGTTCAAGCCTTTATTAATTTTGTTTGCCAAGGCATGGGGGCAGATACAAGCTGGGCGCCCCCAGAACCATTTTCAAGTTCAGCCAAATGTCATACATCAACAGATCAATTCAAGTATATAAAAATTATGCATGTTTTCAGAAAAATATACCTCTCAAAGGATTCACGTTGCAACATACCTAGGAATTCTATTACATTGCATATTAAAAACAAATGTTAAAAAGTTGGAGGAAATACCAATTCAAATAGACATATGCCAATTAGCACTAGAACAACAGAAGTGCTGTGGGGGTACAGGACAGTTGAGCACATCCTGTACAACTCCTTTGCACTGACATTGCTTTTTGGGTATTATGCGCCTCCCAAAAAGAAAGTACTACTGTAAATTCAGAACCTAAACGTAAAAATGCGGGATTTTCAAATCCTTGGTCCAAATTTTGAATCACTTTTGTGGGATGGCCTTTTTTAATTAAATTTATTTTTTTGAGTATTTATTTGAATATTTGAAAATACAGGAACTCATAGACACTTTGCAAAGTTCTTGTTGGACTGCATATTTCCAACAGAAAAAATGAATTAACTGGAATCAGATTTGAAGAGTTCAAATCCATCAACCATTTTCATTAAGTTTACTATGTTTTTTGAAATTGTGGGATTGTCAAATCCATGAACCAAATTTCAAATCATTTTTAAATGCCACTATTAAACTCAGATATTAATTGCAGGAACTGGAGTCCAAATTTAATGTACAGTAAGTACACTAGAAAACACCAACCCAAACCAAGAAGCTCTATCACAACTAAAATCAAATGAAAAATTCAATCTCAATAACCATGTTTAAACATAAAAAGTGATTAAACTTTAAAATCATCCAAACCCAGAAAGTATACAATATTATTTACTTCAAATCACAGATATAGAAATTTTGTTATTATTCAAGGCTAACTCAAGAGAAAATAACTACCCACAACTAAACCAATAAATCCATGTTTAATCTAAAATATATTTTTATTTTATTTTTATGGACTGTCAATCACATTCCCAACCAGCTCCTGCACTAGCCTGCTGGGCAGCTCATCCATGAGGGCGTCCCAGAGGGTCCAAGAACAGACCCAGGACCCAACTTGAGGGGAGTCATGCCAACACACAGGCCTCCTAAGGTGTCAGCGCCAGCCAACCACTCCTGCATCTCAAGCCAGGAACAGTAGCCTTAATCCAAAACAGAAGCCGCTCTCAAGGCCTGCAACCAAAGTCACCCATATCAAGGTCACCCAGAACAATGAGGTTATTTACAGCTCCACTGTGTACAAAGTTGTCACCTGGTCCTGCACTCTGGATCCAAGAGTTGCCATTCATGCCCCTGCGTTTTTGATATCTCATATGAGCCATTGGCCACCACCAAAGACCCATCTGTGCCTGTGTCTTATGCCACCATTGACAGTGCCAGTGCAACCAAGCTTGATCCCACCTTCTACATGAAGGTCCCCATTCCCTGTGTTGAGCCTGCTAGCCAGAATGCTGTGGTACCTATCAAGGGCTGGCGTCAGTTGACAGATAGTGAGCGTGAAGCTCTCCTCAACTGCTTGAACAGGGGAATGGCAGTTTTGGATATTGTGTCCCAACTTAGTGTCACAGCCATATACATTGCCAACATCAACACCAAGTATGGCAACACCGGGCAAATTACAAAATCTGCCAAGGCTAAGCGGAAGCCCATCCTACTTCAGCCCACCCATCTTGAGGCAATCAAGCAGTGTGTTACCAAGGATTGCCACCTGGACTCAATTGCTGTCCAATCAATTCTTGCCACAGAGTTTGGGTTTTTTATCTCCAAAACCCTTTTCTACAAAACATGGTCAAGTTGGGCTTCTCCTGGAAAGTACTGGGAGTTTTATCATATAACAGGAACAGCAAAAAGATAATTGAGGATCAACACATTTATGCCAAGACCTATGTGGCTCTCAAAAACACTGGAAATGCCCAGTTCTTTTATATTGAAAAATCATTGTTTTCCTCCTCACTAAGGTATAGGCATGAGTGGGTCAAGAAGGGGTCCAAGGATGGTGTATCACATTGTGCAGCTGTCTGTTCCCAGACCTATTTAATGAAGAGCTTCTTGGCTCTTGCAGTTTGGATCAATACCAGATGATCAGGGATTCCCACAATAGCAGGACATTCCTTGATTTTTTCCAAACTGTCAAGGAGTATCACTAGATCAATTATTGCAGTACAACCAACATTGTTGTTTTGGATAATGTTGGGCTTCACAAAGTGGATCTGGTTGTATCCAAGTTCTCCCTATCAACAAAAACAGCCATACTTCCAGCCACTGGCTTACCAATTGTCCAATGAGACTTCTCTTCCTCCTGCCATATTCCCCATTCCTGAATCCAATTGAGGAGGTCTTTGGGTGTATCAAGAATAAGGTCAAAGCAGGGATTCCACAGGACACCAAAGATCTCTTCAATATCCTTGAGATCAGTCAATTTGAAATGCCACCTGATGTGGTGGCAGCTTTTTACAAGCACTCTGAATCCTTCCTCCCTAAAGCCCTTACCTCCAAGCCAATCAGATAAATGGGTGCTCCAGATATCAATTATTTTCAGTTTTATTTATTTTTTTATTAGGAGGCAAAAATCATTTTTATATATAATGACAAGACATTGGATTGTATTATAGACATATAAGAATTAGTAAAAAAGATAAATAAAATTAATTATACTAGTGTCAAGGATCTGAATGTACAAGCATTCTGGCTACTGCCAACTTACTTAACATCCAGCCATCACCTGATTTGGTGCCCTTCCAATATACAGTTTGACATACCAAGAATGGCAACTAAGCAATATCACATGACTGTCCAAGTATCTAGTGGCTCAAATCCATCCCACACATGACCAACCCCTAGGTTCAATCCAACTAAATCTCTGCCATAGCCAAATCTATATAAGTGTAAAATCTTATCCAATAAAAGATACTTCTCTTCTTTCCTAATTCTATATTTGAAGCTTTCCCAAAAGGCGCTCCTTATCACTGGTAGCAGCTATGGTTTTTTTATCACTCCCATGAAAGAGAAAAGGACTGACCAAAACCTGCCCACCTTTTCTCACATTCTCAACCAGGCCACATCCCAGGAGACCTGGAAAACTACTTCCGCTCCCACAACATTGAAAAAGATATACCTAGTGGATGCATCATATTTGAAGGTCTGGTAATGCCTAAAGCATTCACCAAGATAATTCAATACAGTTGCTCTCTTCAACCACAAAAAAACGCACAACCGCCTATCACAGGTGAAGTTACCAACACCAAATACATTGGTATCAATAAGTTTGTGACGGTCCACATGTTTGGTGGTTTGCAGGCGGGGCTAATGCTGGCCAAGCAAAAGTTTGGTTGTTTGTTGCAGGTAGAGGCCTAGTATAGAATGATGGCTACTAAGGACAGTAAGGCCTAGCTAGTAGGTGTAAAGACTACTAGAGGCAGATGTTGCGTCCACCCAGCAGAAGATATTAGCTGCTGTGGGCTAGAGTTCTTCACCTAGCAGGGAACTGTGGCTGCAAAAGGGTGAAGAATGAGATAGCTAGCAGGGAACTTTGTCTGTTTGAGGTGTATAATGTTTTAGACCCCTGGCGGGTAACACAGGCTGCCAGGGAGGGGAAGAGCTCTGAGGGCTCTACGTACCCTGATACACTTACAGGAGGTCTGTGAGCAAGCATCCTACCTAACAGACTTGTAGGGTGTCCTCTTTATGTCCCCATGGGAGCTTTGGGGGGAACCCAAAGTGAGCATTAGAAGGCATGGATTTGCTCAGAGGTGTCATCAATGCGGTTTGCTTGGGGAAGCAAGCCGCAGAACTTGGTGTGATCAGGCCTCTGGGAAGTAGAGCTGATTACTCTGCAACTAAAAGCCCAGACTTAATCACCTGGGTGAGTAAAAACAACAACATAGGCTGTGAGGATCTATGGTTGGATGGCCTAAGTGGAATGTCACTTGCGAGGACCCAGTCAAACACTAGTTCAATGTAGACTCATGCCTGGGCCTACAGGTTCTGGTAATAGGGACTGAGATAAAGAACCAAGGTGGTTCACGGAATCAGCATAGAAGACTAGTGAGACAAACTGTTTGATCACAGAGAAGGCTAGTTGAAGGACTGTTGGTTCATATTGAAGTTTGGAACCAAAATGGTTCATTGTTCAGGTGGAACCAAGATGGTTCCTAGTGAGGATAAGAGGAAGGTCTCAAAGATCATGATGCAAAAGTAGCTGGTCATGATAAAGGAGTAGCCAGAGGACTGATAGGCCGTTTAAAGACTGAAAAGGAGCTGTTCTGTGAACTAAGATGGACTGTTTGCTGGTTAAGCTGAAGAGCTGGAAGATGTAGTTGAAGAACTTGCTGAAGAACCCAAAGATGATGGCGAAGAACTAGTGGTCTGAAGAAATGAGCCAAGATTTTGCTGAATCAATTTGCCAAGGTGATAAAATGTGGAATTTTTTGCCTTGGTTTCTTAGTAAACTCAAAAAGGAATGTGGATACAAGTGTGGGTAGGATATTTATTTATTAAGTTCCTAGGATAGATGAAGGTATGTTGCTATGAGAGCTAAATACAAAGTTGTTTTGGTGGGATGTTTTCCTTGTATTTTACTATATTTATAATCATATGGGGAAACGTTGAAGAGGTTCAGAAGTAACAACTTAAATAGTATTCTACTATTTAAATTGGTTCAGGTTGAATGCAGGGAAGACTGGTACCAGAATAATGGACTGGTTAACGCTTTGGTGCGCAAAGAGTTGTTGCTTTGAGCAGGTTGAGCTGGGGAAATTATTTTCCTAATTGGATCCCAGTGGAACTTCAGAAATGATCTATTTCTGCGCTCTGCATTCATTGGTTGAGTTCTGGCGGGTTTCCTGATGAAAACAATTGGTTGGAATCCAAAAAATTAAAGTATAAGCAAGGAAATAGTGAATTAATACTTTAAGCTTTTGAGAAAGTAAGTATGTAAGCTTAAGTTATTATAGAAAAAATTGAGCAGCAATGGTTTAAGCTTCTGAAAAAAGCCATTTTGAAGGCGGAACTGTTGGAAAAAGGAATATAAGACAGTGGCTGGCTGGAAAGTTACAGGGTCTTTTTGGAGGTCTTTCCAGGTCTTTCTGGGTCTTTGACAGGATCTTTCTGAGGCATTTTGAGTTTCTGTCAAGAGGTTTTTGGAAGCCTTTTGATCACCAGCAGGCCCTTTAATGGACTGATACAAGTGGAATACCAAGGCCACTAAAGATATACAGAGAGCTGAAGCCCAAGATAATGGAGCAGGAGCCCAAGAATAAGGAGCTGGATCCTAAGCGCGGCACAGAAATCTGATTAAAAGGAGCTGGACTCCAAGTTTAAGGAGCAGGAGTCCAAGTCTAAAGAGCAGAAGTCCAAGACCAAGTAAAAGAAGTCCAAGATATTGTTGGAGAACTCCAAGTATTGGTAAATCCATATGGTTTCCTTGACCCCCTGGGCCATATACCAGAAGGTTTCTAAGGAGATCTTCCTTATGAGAGTGAATAAAAGCCCATTTTGACCCCTATACATATTTCTGAGATACATTTTCCCTTACTAGAGAGTGACAATCCCTTCCAGCTGGTCCCTGGCTACAATCCAGGGTACACTTTGGGGACTGGTGGACAGGAGCCCATCAAAGTTCTTAGGTAAAAACAAAGAAAATGGCATCAACTGGCTAGACCACTCAGCCGCTAAACTCTGTGCCAGCTGCATCCCCCACAAAAATGGGTCCAGGAAGACAGCAAGCGCCTGTACAAGGCTGAAGCTAACTGGTTTGCCACCTGGGTAGCTCACAAACTGACAACCAGCTTGACAACTGAGAAGAGTTCAAAGCAGACATCATGCACAATTTCTGAGTCATCAAATCCCTTCATAATTGACCTCCAAGGCATACAAACGTCCATAAAAGGACTTGCCATGAACAACATAAACTACGACATTGTATAAGAGATTGACTGGTTCACCCAAGTGAACCCCAGTGTATGTTGGAAAACAAAAACTATGACCATAAAGTGCAATGGAGTCAATTTCAACATTCTCAAAGAACCTAACAATCTCATCCTAAGAGACACAGTATTTGTTCTAGTCATAAACCAGGACAGCTCAGAACATCTAAACAAAGATAGTACCCTCCACAAAATGAGATACACCAAATTCAATAATATGCAAACAACCAAAATCCAATGCCCATAACTTGTGGCGCTCCTAAATGAATACACTCATGTATTCAAGGAAGAGCTCACAGAGTTAACACCCAAACAGGAGATCAAACATGGCATCAACCTGTGTAAAGCCATGCTTAAACCTGAACCTCTATACAGAATCTCCCCCATGGAGACCCAAACCTTCAAAACCCATATCGAGGACAACCTAGCCAAGGGATTCATTTGCCTGTCTGAATCCCTGTGGGGGGAAGCAGTGTTTTTTGTAAAGAAAAAGGAAGGCACTTTTTGCTAGTAACTGACTAAAGAGTACTAAATGCAAGCACAGTAAATAATAAATATCCCCTTCCACTCATAGTGGATCTGTTGGCAAGACTCTCGGCTACCAAATTTTTCTCAAAATTGACCTCACCTCAGGTTACAACCAGGTTGAAGTAAAGGAAAAGAACATACCAAAAACTGTGTTCTATAAGCAATGTGGATCCTTTGAATATAGGGTAATGAACTTTGGGATGACACCTTTTGTTCACAGCTTAGCTCCACTTTTTGGAATCTAAGCATTAATAAAAGCAATAAAAGCACATAAGATTCTAAGTTTACTATAGGCTTTTATTATAGGTAATAAAAGTATGGCAACCAACAACTCCAGATCCTGGGCCAAGGTGGTCAAGGCCCAGAAACGCCTTGTCAAGGGCCAACTGGTGAGCCCTACTAGAACCACCAAGAAGGGATCATTTGTTCCATCAGAAGGATGTGTGAAGTTTGTGACCTCTGAACGCTAGTTCCAAGACATTACCAGAGCCCTCCCCAAGTCCCCTGTGCCCCATGAGATCAGAGTCAACTTTGGAGGTGACCCCACTCAGTTCCAGGAGGCAGCAAAAGCAATTGCCACAGCATACCCCAAGGCTGTGTCACTTCACCAAAGCCCAATGCAGGACTTCTTTGATCTTGGCTTCCTCTGTAAAGCGGATGCTGATCAGGCAGCTGAGGAAACCTTCACTCTTGAGATCACTGACCCCAAGGGTAAGAAAACCCAGAAAGTCCTACCAACCACCAGCACCTGGTTCAATCAAGATACCACCCTCTTTATGTCTTTTGAGGCCTTTTCATTAGACAGGCCCAGAGGGGAGAGCAAAACCCAGCTCAAGGAAGGGCTGGCCAAGTATGGAGAAATAGTGCAGTTTGAACTGCTCAAGAATCCTTACATGGGCCACCTGACCACACCAAAAGCCATGGTCATGATCAAACCCTTTGCAGATGAAAGCTTGTCATCTATTCCCTGTTGCGCAACCATTCTCAAGAAGGATGGCACCCTTAGTAGAGAGTTCAAGGTATTCCATGAGCAAACTCCGCCCAACTGTGCGCTGTGCTCAGCCCTTGGCCACAGAGAGGCCCTTTGCCCTACAACCATAGCAGGAGTCTGGGCTGCAGAACAAGACACCCCCAAGGAGCACCAGAGCAATGAACCAACTGGGTCCCAACCCAATGCTCTGATAGCCTTGGCCTGGGGCACCATGGCTGATTATGCAGTTGTAAAACTAATCATAACCTGCCTGAAAAAGGCTCATGCAAAGGCTCAAAATTTGTCTCAGCCTCAACCAATCAAGGAGACAGAATGTGCCCAAGAAGAGGCACCTCAACCAATGCAACCGCCTGCACAAAAGACCCAGGCAGTTCATGAAAATGTGGTTGATGAATCAATGGAAACTTCAGAACATGCGGTGCAGGAATTAATGGGCAACCTGACCCAAGCTTTATTGCATAATCAACACAATGTGGTGGCCTAAGAGAATTTACAGCAGGCACATACCCAGGAATTAATGATTAACCCAGGCCAAGTTTATTTGGATAATCACCACAATGCAATGGACCAAGAGAACTTGCTGCAGGCTCAAACCCAGGATACACCCAATCAGGATCAGGCACCTTCTGCACAGGATAATGGAAGACCAAGATGCAAGGTCCAAACCAAACTTGTCGCAGTAACTAAGCCATTCCCTTACACTGCAGGGGATCCCAAACAGTCCAGGGCACCCAAAAAAGCCAAAGATGCAGCATTCAATGACAGCAGTGGACCTACCTCTGGTGGGGTCACTAATGTATAGTGGCTAATGGACCTCACCAATGGGACAAACTCTTCCGCAGGATTTCCGGCCCTAGTCCCAGGCATGAATAGGATTTTCCTGCAACCTCAAAGCAGTACCAATTGGCCCAGATGTGCTAATAACTGTCTTGAGCAAGGCCAATTTATGGCCTTGACTCCCCCAGATATCATTAAACCATAAGAAGCTGCATCTGGATTAAAGGAGTTCACCATAGCAGCAGTCAAGCATGGAAGTAAATTGGTAACAAAAAACCTAGGCCAAAGGACCACATTTTTTGGTTTAACGCAGCCCGCAAAAACCACCTTATTTGCTCCCACTGAACAATACATTCCGCCTTCAGACCCTTTATACATTCCCCACAAAGCGCTACACAGTCCAAGGTGGGCCAGAAATTTAAGAAAAACGTGGCCCAGCAGTTAACACAATATGCAAAGGCCACATTTTCCAGCAGATTGGCACTCACGTGTAATCTACCAGTTGCACAGAGGGCACAGCCTTGTAGTTCCTCCTTAACTCAGCCACAGACACATTATATCATCCTGTAACAGGCACAGACCCTCCAAAAAAATCCAGGCGGAAGGCCCAAGGGCTAATGGCCTGGATTTACTTGGATTGGTTATTGGCCCTTTGATCTACCACTCCACAACAAACAAGACCCTAGGGATTACTTCTCACCATTTTGGGGGTGCTAACCCTAGGCATCAGCCCTAAAACCATAGCCACATACACATTTAGCCACACAAAATGTGTATCAAGCTGCTCAACAAAAAAATGCGGGCAGTTGGCCCAAGGGAATTTTGCCCAGATTGTTCCGGATCAGCACATTTCAACTGGACCTTCCACCAAGTTTCAACTCACATTATTTGTCATTAGGGCCCAAAATGGGGTTCTAACCCAAATCTTGCCCCTCTTTAAACCACACACACACCACTGGCCACACAACAGGTGGGATCAAGCTCAAAAAACGCAGGCCAAAGGCCCAAATTTTGTCTGGCCAGGTTTTTTCTGGGATCAATAACATTTCAATCTGGACTGACAGCACCCACCATCCAAAACCCTAGAAGTCATATTACCCCCAGCATGGGATATATAGCTCAAAGCACTCTTCCCCTTCACACCTTACTCCTTCACCCAAGGTTTTGTTCTTGCCCTCCAGGTTTCCTTGCCCCATCTTCCTTTTTCTTTTTTATTATTATTGTATACAAGACTTTTGATCATTCTTTTAAGGCTTCTGGGCTTGTTGTAGCAGTCAGAAATGTCTGGGCAACTTGAATAAATGAACTTTGGGATGACCAACGCTCCTGCTTGTTTGTCACCATGATGAACCAAGCGCTGAATGGCCTCTCAAATACATTATGCTACCTTGACAATATCATCATATTCTCAAAAACAAAAGAGGAACACCTCACGCATGTCTGCAAGACACTCAATTGACTTGCAAAGCACAAAATTTATGCAAAACCAAGTAAGTGCCAATTTATGGAAAATGAACTCCTGTTCTTGGTCCACATTGTCTCTGACAGTGGCATCAAAGAAGATCCAGACAAAATAAAAGCCATAAACAACATACAATGCCCCACCCTTATTAAACAAGTTAGATGCTTTCTCAGAACAATAGCTTATCTAAGGAGATACATCAAAGACTTCAGGAAACTAACCACATCAATCATTGTCTTAACCAAGGGTAATGCCAAAAAGAAATTTATCTGGACACCAGAATGCAACAAGAATTTCCAATTATTAAAAAAGCTTTGATTGAAGCACCAATCTTGCAATACCCTAATAACAATGGGTGCTTTAAGCTCTCTTCAGATGCCAGTGACACCACCATTGGCGCAGTCCTGCACATCTGCCAGCCAGGCCAGCAAGACTTTCTGCCATTATGTTATGAAAGCAGAAAACCAACCAATACTGAGTAGAGGTACCCAATAAAGATAAAGAAAGCTATTAATATATCACACATACAAGAAATAGAGATCTTATTTAGAAGGAAATTTAAACTTCTGAGTACTAACTGACCATAAACCTTTAATATATTTCAAAACTCAGAACACACTGCATGGCAACAAGCCAAATGGATGTCCCTGCTAGAGCAGCTTAATTTTGAAATCCAATACAGAAATGGGGCAGAGCTAGCACAGCTGATGCTCTCTCTAGGCTATGACATCCAAGAGAGAATCATCCTGACCACTTGGACCCTGACTAGCCAAACCTTACAAAACTGAGTATAAAACCAAAAGGAAAGACCCCTCAACACAACAACTAACCCATGATACATTAGTAAGCAACAAAAAGTATTTCCATGTATCAAATGGCACTGTATACTGAATCATTAATGACATACATGTTACCTCACATCCCACTTGCACAAATAGTTGGCACCATATTAAGACATCACCGCCTACTAGGACATACAAAGTCTAACAACCTATACCTCACGCTAAAAGAGATAGTATGGTAGCCCAATCTCAAATAAGATATAATCAATGTTTTGAAAAAGTGCACAGTGTGTAAGAAATATATCAGCACAAAGGCTCCCTGGCCAACGGTCAACCCAGTACCTGACGCTGAACCATTCAAGGTTTGGGGACTGGACGTAGTGTGCCCCTTTCTAGAAACAAAGACAAACCAACATTTCCTAATTTTAGCCATCACTTTTGCCACAAGCTGGCCCATATTCTGGGCAACAAAGGACCAAAAAGCAGAAACCATAAACCAATTCATTAATAAAGCAATCTTAGCTAACTACAGCATCCCAGACTACATCATGACTGATGGAGCAACCAAGTTGCAGGTCACATAGTAAACAACAACTTAAAATCCAAAAACATTAAACATTCCACAACCTTGCCCTACAGGCCACAGGCCAACGGCAGAGTTGAACACCTAAACAGCAGCCTTATCAGGACCCTAGAGAAAATAATGGATGGCAAATCCAAAGACACATGGCCACTATACGTGAAACATACATTACTAGTATTCCGGGTCCGCACCAATCAAGGAACAGGCTACTCACTGTTTGAACTAACATACAAATACAAACCAGAAATAATTATCTGCAAGAAGCCATATGTAAAAATCCCCCAGGGAAACCCACCACAGTAGAACAAGTACCAAATCTACAACACATACACCTTAAAGCTAAAATAGCATAATTAAAAAGGCTCAAAACCAAAAGATAACCTCTACAGAGGAACCACTTCCCATTGACTCCTCTGTATGGGTCCTAGCTGGAAACAGAAAGAAGCTATACTTGGTACACAGAGGACCAGGATGAATTATCAAGTACAGACCAGACCAAAACACCTGTCTAGTGAAATTCAAAGTTCCAAAACCCCTATTATCAAGAAATACCACAGAACCTGTCTCTGCCTCAGTAAAGGAGAACACTCAACCAGACTGGTACCAACTATCCAACAACTCCAGAAACATCAGGTGGCAACTGTTAAGACAAAGCCCCCTCCTGATGTATCAGAGTAACCCCTTAAGGGGGTTTCAAGGGTCTGGATGTACAAGCATTCTGGCTACTGCCAACTTACTTAACATCCAGTCATTGCCTGATTTGGTGCCCTTCTAATATACAGTTTGACATACAGGAATGGCAACCAAGCAATATCACAAGACTGTCCAGGTATTCAGTGGCTCAAGCCCATTCTGCACATGACCAACCCCTAGGTTTAATCCAACTAAATCTCTGCCACAGCAAAATCTATATAAGTCTATAATATTATCCAATAAAAGATACTTCTCTGCTTTTTCTAATTCCATATTTGAAGCTTCCCCAAAAGGCGCTCCTTATCATCAGAAAGGCTCAGAAATCAGCTGAAAGAGCAACAGAGATGGCTTGGAGATGTTCAAGCTTTCTATCCTTGGGATAGTATTTAAGAACCACCTTGCAGATCTATGAGTACTTTTTCACCGCTTTTGCTCTGCTTGGGGGGGGTTGCCCTTAGTCTTCATGCTGGTCTTGAAGAGGCAGAGATGGCCTGCTGTTTTTTTAGCTGCACCATTATCTTGTTGAATTTGGGCTTCCAAACCCTGACCCTTATAGCAAACTGGCTATGCCACCCTTCAAGGGGAGAGGTGGTCTTGAAGAGGCCGTCTTTGATCTGCTTATAGCAGTTTCATTGGATTGGGCCACTGCTATTCCAATGTGGTTTTCTCCCTGAAAAATACCTACCCAATGAGTTTCAAAATACTCAATAAAGGGCTCAAAGGCTTCCTGGTTGGCAAGGATATAAGGATAGCGGAGGATGGCACTGTAAAAGACATTGGTCTCTTCCTTTATCACAAGGGCAGAAAAGCAGTTAAACACGTTTTTGGCTTCTTTAGTGCCTTCAGAGTTGACCAACTCATGTAGATCTAAGCTTTTTGAAGGCAACAGCAGAGTGCCTTCCAAAAGTGAAAGTAGCATCCCTGGGGGGGAGCTCTTGAAGACTTTTATGAAGGTATTTGCCTGAGCCTGTTCAAAATCCACTACCAGATATTCAAGGTAGGGAAAGTTTCGCATTTGTAGCAGTAAGGGGTGCTAATTTCTACAAAAAGTTAGTCAGTATCCTATTTCTTATTACTATTACTGTAGATGGTATTTTGGCAGCCTTTAGCAGAACATAAGAATAAAATGATGTATTGATAAAACTTGTGCTTTATTTGATAGTGAGGTACTTATATAGTATAAGGCAGGGGGATTTTCACCAGGGGAAAGGAGGCACAGACAGAAGAACTTTCCCAATGGAGGAGAGTGGACAGGCACATTAGAAAGTCCCACACAATGGAACAGCCGGATTTACACAGCTTTCCTTATGGAGGCATGTGGCCCTATCTATGTTGTTCTATAATTAACCCTGGAAGTAAAGTCTGTGTCTGAAGCGCATTTGATAGATGACTCAAATACCCGTTTTATGAGGGTTTTTAACATAGTTAACCTTATTGAAACCATGTTGAGGAGAAGCAATTATGTGATTGATCTGTTGCTTGATCCCTAAGTGGCAACTTAATGTCTAATCCATTCAGGATCTGCAAAATTTCCCTCCACTGGATTAGACAACAGGTTTAAAATTAGCAGGCGTCTCAAGATGGCAGCTATGGTGAATAGTAGCTCTAGAAGGGTTCCAAGAAGAGTCTTGAATAATGTGCAAGTGATAATTCCAAAGAGGTGCAAGCATACCAGGCCAGTGGAGGTGGTAAGGTAAACAGCAAAGCAGGTAGTCCTGCATGATGTGGACGGCAGCTATCTGGACTTGGGGATTCAGCTAGATCAGCTACTGGTGCCTCAGCTGGTCTTAGTGGGGACAGATCCATTATTTGCTGCATTGTTCCTAGCGTTGAACAAGCCCAGGAAGGTTACAGGAGCTGGGTTTCAAAATGATAACAGTATTCATTGGTGGTTCTCTATGCAGGCGGCGGAAGCATACTTGAAGGCTCAGTTGAAGGATTTCCAATTTGAGGGTCAAGTGCTCTTAGTCTTGCAACAGGGGACAGTATCCAGCATAGTGAAGTCAGTCCTTTGCGCTTGTGCAACAACTGGGATTACAGAGACTCAACCAGTCAGTTGGAAAACCTCTGACAACTTTCAGCAGCGTCTTTGACAAGCCTTCCATGAGGTGTTGAAGTCGTATACAGTGGGGGGTACTGCTCATCTGGTACCAATGGTGATGGCTGGCAACCTTGTTCTTTGAGGGATCAACCACTGTGATACCAAGAGGGAGGAGAACATGGGGGTCTTCCTTGAGTGGGTCTTGTTTTTATTCTACAGAGTGGGTAGTCAGGTCCCATTAGAGTATGCCCTTTGCAAGAGTCTTCTGTGGGACTGTATCTTCTTGGGGGTTGCCTTTCCTGTGGACATTGGGGTCAATTGTGTGTCTTGTTTGGTGGGTTTTTTTTTGCCCAATCTTTGGTCATTGTCTTTGTGGATCTGTAGATAACCAGTTGTTTTTCCTGGCTGCTATTCAGGTGATAGAACAGTTGGTGTGGTACAGGAAGAGTCTTGTCAGTCTCCAATAAACACCTTGCTCTTTTATTCTTATTCCTCATACTTTGGTGCAACACTATTGCAAACAGGACAACAACCCATGGAATTTTTTAATTAGGATTTTGTTTTTTTGGGTTGTTGTCCTCATTAGGGCTTACTCTTGGTCACTAGGAGTAGCATGCATATACTGAGCGTGTACTCTAGTGCTCAATTGCCCAGGATGAGGCTTCTTAAGGGTGTAGGAGTCAGGGCTGGTCTTCTGGATAACTTGAACTGGACCTTGCCAAAGGGAGGCAAGTTTGGATTCACAGCCATACCCTCTATTGCTGAAAAAGTAGACTGAGTCTGCTACCAGTTAAGTGGGTAAGGCGGGGCGTTTGGATGCAGCTTGTTCTAGGTCTTACAACTTATGGTTTAATTTTACGATGTAGGCCTTCAATTGCAAATGAATAAGGGTTTGTACCAGATTGTTTAGGTATTCCTCTGGGGACACAGCCAGGCTTGGCTTTACCAAGGAATATAGTAAAGGGGTAAGTCCTGATTGCCGGCCGTAGAGCAGTTGGAAGGGCGGCTTGCCAGTGGCCTGATGGTGCCCAATTTTTTATGCAAAAGTGGCCGCAGGCAGGAAGGTATCCCATTCAGTCTCATGTTGGTGACTGAGCTTCCAGAGTATCTGGACCAGGCTCCCACTAGTGCGCTCTACCATGCCATTTGTCTGTGGATGATAAGGGGTGAATAGTGTCCTACAAATTCCCATCAGATGGTTGATGCGGGGGATGATATAACTGGTGAAGCTAGTACCATTGTCTGTCAGCAGAATCTGGGGGGCAACCATGTTTGTATATTATATTCTCCAGGATGAACATGGCTGTCACCAATGCAGATTGATTGGGAATTGCCTTGGCTTTTACCCATTTAGTCAGATGATCAACAGCCACAATGATGAACTTGTTGTGACTGTTGGTAACTGGCAAGGGCCCCACTACGTCAATGGCTACAGTGTGGAAGGCAAACACAGGGCGTACAAGTCTGTGCTAGAACTTGGCAACCTTAGGTCTCTCAATGTTGCAGTCATGACAGGTGGCTAGCATATCTACTACATCAGTGTGCATTTCTTCCCAGAAGCAGTGCTGCTGTAACAGGGCTAACGTCTTCTGTATACCACCATGACCAGTAGTCTTGTGAGCAGCCATCACTGAGTCCATGCGTAGGGATGAACATATGTAAGGTAATCAAGAGTATCCACAAAGCTTCAGGAGTTTTCCCTTAGAGACCTTGGTATCAACAGCTAACTTCTTGAGAGCTCTCTGTATCTCTACTGTCTTGTCCCCCCCACGAAGAAGGATCCTCTATAAGCTTGTCATAGAGAATGTCAGCTATGGGGGATACTAAGGCAAAAGTGAGAAGGCATGAGAGACAGTCAGCATTCTGGTGAGCTGCTCCAGCTTGATGAATGATTTTATAGTCATAAGCCTGAAGTTTAATGGCCCAACGCGCCAGCCGTCCTTTGGGGTCCTTGAGGGTCTTCAGCCATTGCAGAGAGGCATGGTTTGTTACAACCGTGAAATGTACTCCATGTAGGTAGACTCTGAATTGTTGGTAGGAGTATATCACAGCCAGACACTCTCATTTGGCGACAGTGTAGTTTCTCTTGTGGGCATTAAGCGTAAACAAGCATTATTCAACAGGGTGTTCAAGTCCTTCAGAGTCCAGTTGGGAGAGGACACCCCCAATTGCAGTCAGGCTTGCATCTGTATGGACCACAAACAGCTTGGCAAAGTCAGAGTAGGCTAGTAAGGGGGCTGCATTCAGTATTCCCTTGATAGCATTGAAGGCAGCTTGGCACGCTGGGCTCTAGAAGAATTCCTTATCAGCTCAGAGAAGCTGAAAAAGGGGGTCACACAGGGATGCAAAGTTGGGGATGAAGCGTTGATAGTACCCAATCATCCCCAGGAAGACCTGCATGTCCTGCTTATTGGCCAGGATCTGCATCTTCTCAATAGCTTCCACCTTCAGAGGTACAGGTTTGAGCCCATCTTGGCTAATGATGAATCCCAAGAACGCAATATGCTCATTAAAGAAGTTGCACTTCCGTGGCTTGAGCTTGAGATTGGCTGCAAGTAACCTCTGGAATACTTCCTCCAAGTGCTGTAGGTGATCATTAAAGGTTTGGGAGAACACATTAATGTCATCCAGGTAGACCAAGACGCTGGTGAGTTTGAGGTTGCCCATCATTGCATCCATAGCCTGTTGGAAGGTAATTGGGGGCATTGGACAGACCTTGAGGCATCCTTGTGGGTTGGAATAGCCCTTGTTCAGTGATGATGATTTTTTCTTGATTAGCGGGGGTAGATTAATCTGCCAATACCTACTGATAAGATCCATGGCACTGAAGAACTTGGCGCCACCCAGTTGGTCCAAGGTATTGTCAATGCAGGGGAGAAGATATGAATCCTTCTTGGTAATAGCATTCAGCCAGTGGTAGTCAATCACCACATGGTTTCTGACATCCTTCTTTTTGACAATCAGGAGAGGGGAAGCCCAAGGGCTTTTACTGGGGACCAGTAAGCCAGATCCCAATAGTTTTTGGAGCTCCTCATTTGCTACAGCATGATTGGCTTGACTACGCCATATAGGTCTGGAGCAGATAGGTGGACTGCCTTGGGTGTCAATATGATGGCAACATCTGCAGCCTTGCCCAAGTCATAGTCATTCTTGGCAAACACATCCTTATACTGAGCAAAGAGATTTATGGCCTGATTCTTTTGCTCTTCAGAGAATCCAGATAGGGCGCCACAGCTTATGACTGATAGCACCAGTGGTTGTTTGCAGGGTAGGCCCAGCTCAGAGAAGTCTGCAAAGGGGGCAGTCTCCTGCAGGTTGTTGTGCTCTTTCAGTTATATATAAGCCAGGAGTTGGTGCTTGGAGACAACCATGGCTTCACAACTCATGTTGGTCAAGAGTATGAGCACTTCCTTCTCACTTGGTATAAGGATGCCTGGTATAATCCATGGTTCTAGTCTGGAGGCATTAGGAATTCCAAATATTTCTACATTAGTACTAGTCAGTAGACCCAGCAAGAGGCCTGTATTGTGGATCACCTGAGAGCCAGGTGAAATAGTCACATTACAGGAGGCGTAGGCTGGGATTCCTTTAGCTTCCCTAACCAAGAGAGGTAGCACCTTGACCTTCTTACTACACAGTGTATAGGCAACTGTCAATTCTTCATCTGTGTACTCCAGGTTGATGCAGTGCAGACGTTGTAAGGGCAGGTCAGACAGGCAATCACCATGATAGAACATGTGTATGAAATGGCCCAATATTCCAAATATATGGTCTCCATGGTTGATCACAATGCCATACTGGATCATGAAGCTAGTCCCAATAAGAATGTTGTAGCTGTTGTTTTCCATAACTATAGCAGGAGCAGTGACCGTTAGCTTCCCAAAGCAAAGAGGGAGGGAAGAGTAGGATCCTTTTTCTCTGGTTTTCTGTGGCCCAGCAGTACCAAACTCTTCATGATAGGCTAGGTCCAGTGCCAGTTTAAGCTTCTTAACCAGCTGTGAGGATATAATGTTCCCAGGGGCACCAGTATCCAGTATGGCTTGGACATGAGTCTTGTTCACCACCAGGTTGATATAGGTGCAGTCCTGGCGGTCCTCTCTGATCTCCACAATTCTAGAGACCTGGTGTATGCTCAGTCCCTTGAACTTCTCCAGGAAGGTAGCCATGGCAGCTCCCACAGCTGGGCTTGCTTCCCTGAGGGATTCTAGCAGTGCTGAGATGGGTACTGTCTGGAGCAGCTTGGCCAGCTGTTCAGCACTGTCCTCCTCATGGGTGACTTTGATACCTGATTGAGCCAGTTGTTTGGCATAGGGTAAAGAAGCTGTTCTCTGAGCTATTTGGGGGATAACTGTAAAGCCCAGCTATAAAGACACAGCAGAACTTAATTTCTATAATTAATGTATTAAAATAGATAGCAAGATTGGGTTGAACTTCAATGATAGCTTATCTATCAGGTACTAAAAGGGTGTTTATTTATATTATCTCCCACTATGCAAAGTTTTTTAAGTGGGAGTGCAAGCAGGGAATGGAGAATCTCAAAAGACTGGGTGATGAAGATTGAAATCAGGCATTTGGAATATAGGCAAACCTTTGTTTTTCTACTATCTGGGTCTGGATTGTCAATTCTTTGTTGTAGCCAATGGCTTACTATCAGTAGGAGAAATGGGCCTAAGTCTTTCTCAAATTCTAATTTTAGACTGGGTAGTAAGGTTTGGCAAGAGTCTGGCACAAACCATGTGGTCTGGGTCCCAGATCCCCATTGGTTGGTGCCAGGATTGATGGCCAGGGTTTGGATTTTATTCCTTAATTGTTTAAGGCCTGCATGACTTGCTTCTATTTTGTCCCCAAATTCTGGGACTTATCTGATTGGTTCCTCCCAAGGTTTTGTGTTCCAATTGATTTTACGCGCAAGGTGGACTCTTAACAGGTACTTATTCATTATTAAATGATGCTTAAAATACAAAGAGCTTTAAAATGAGTGGCTGATCAATCATTTTGCTTTTGTATTTGCTGAGATACACTTGTATGCATGACATCATTTCATGCAACAGGAGCTCATGCAGGGGGATTGCTCTTGCTCAATTTAGCTCTCAATTGGTCTTTTGACCCGACTTAATTTATTAAAATAAATTGTAGACACTGTCATGAGCTCTTGAATGCGGGTTTGGGCATTGACATCCGTTGATTAAGAGCTGAGATATGATTGCATGAATTGTGTCATCTATGCAACCATGACTTCATGCTTAATGAAGCAATGGCATCTCAATCAGGCATTTCGCAATTCTTCCCCTTTTGCACTAGACTGTGCTTATTTTTTGCTTTGATCCTCATTCAGAGCTATGTCAGGAGTGATCCTGACAATAACCATCTCAGGTCAAAGTGTAGTACAATGAGTTTGAGTGTTTACAGTGAGTACTCAATGTAAGAGGTCCTCTTGAACTCCTTCAGACTCAGCATCCTTGTGTATTGGTTGGGAGTCAAAGTCAATCAGAGAGGATTTGTCCTTAGGGTTTGCCTCAGAGGAAGGTAAAGCAACAGGCCTCTGAGCAGACTTGTTGGGATGCATTGTTATGGGGGAGATGAGGGTGTCAAAATTACAAAGGCAGCCAAGGATTTCTCCTTGTCCTGGCTGCTTAGTAGTTTTTTTATTGGTCCTCATTATCCTCCTCAATATCAGTGTCCTTAGTGTAGTCCTCCTCAGCATTCTCCATGCCTACATGGTGGACCTTTTGGTGAGGTTTCTTACATTCCCAAGAGAAGTGGCCAGCCATACTGCATTTGAAGCAAGTACGGGGAGAGTTGTTGGCTGGAGCAAGTCCAACCTTGTTGGAAGGCTTGGGCATCTCCACAGCCACGCAAAGTCTATACTTGGCTCGCTAGTGATGGCAGCCTTCAGGGAGAGGGACTTCAAACTCTTCCTTGTAGGTGCATAGAAGACAAATCAGATCTGGCATGGTGTGAGCGTTGTAAATGCCTGACTTAAGAGCCAGGGATAGCTCCCGGTTGACACATACATCATTGAGGAGTGCTGATTGCACATCAATAAACTGAACAGCGCTTATAGACAACAGGGTTTGAGCTTTGAGGTAGAGCCTAGAAGAAAAGTCTTCTAGGGTTTCTCCCATCTTTAGCTTGGTGTCAGCAAAGTTCATCTTGTGACCAAGAAGGGCCTCTTGGCTACCAAATTCTTCTGTCAGGGCCCTGGAGATGTTGGCAAAAGTCCAGCCATTCTCAGTGAGATGTGGTAAGATAATGGTTTGGGTTTCAGCATCCAGACAGTTGATGATTGTGGAATCCCTCATGGCGTTGTCAGTTCCATACATGGAGTTCTGGTATAGGCATAAGAACATAGTCACATTACTATTGTGGTCAAGCTTGGGTAGATTAACGGGCTTGAAGTTGTTGGAGCCATGTTGAAGGGGAGAAGGTGTGATCCTCACTGGAGAGCGGGTGAGACAGGAACGGCTGAGGGTGGAGGCAGCAAACCTAGCCTCAGATGCACATTGACAATTTTCCTCTTGCTGCACTTTATGTTTGCCTTCTCTGTCCTGAGCAGCCCCAGAGGCTTCAGGAGTGGCCAGGACTTTGTCCTCAGACTCCAACACGGCTCCAATACTTGTACAGCGTTTGGAGCCAACCAAGTGTGGCCATCATTGCTTTTGTAGCTATAATAGAACTCAGGGCTGGAGGACCTTTGTGAAATGTGGAGACTCTTGGAGTTGAGGGACATAGCCTGTAAGTTGGAATCAATAATCTTACTGTCCATTATATCTAATTGGCTCTGGAAGGCGTCCAGGAGAAGTTGCTGCTTGTCCAGCTCATCCTGATAGACCTTATTCTCCTGACAGGTGATATCCAAGTTATCTTCCAGAGAGTTAATGTGTCTTTTGTGGGTGGCAAGCTCAGCTTGAAGCAAGGCTATCACTTCCTTATCCTTCCTGGCTTTGGCCTGGCTATTGGCTCTGACATGTTATTGTCAAAGTTTGAGACAATCCTGAAGCTCTGACACAGTGTGGTAGCCATTGAACAGAAAGGCAAGATTGGCTCTTTGCTGGACCAGTTTTTTCTACATCTTCTTGTAGTGATTTAAGAGCTCAAGGATGTCATGGCCAAGAAGGTAGCTGGAGGGGGAGTTGTCTATATCGGTGGACGTGGGGGTAAGCAAGGGAATGGTGGCAAGGCAACGGTCAAAGACTTCTACCTCATGAGTCAGGCTTTGAACCATGGGGCCAGTCTCCAGAACGTGGTTGGTAACCACACTAATCCAATTGGCGTCTAAACCCTGATGGGTGAGGGTCTGTACCACATTCACTGGAACTAGCTTAGCTATTCCCTTCTTGTTTGTGTTGACCCAGTGCAACATGGTGTTCTGGGTGTTGATAACTTCAGCAAGGTATTGATTCACAGTGGTGAAAGTATTACCAAGCTCAGAGTAAAAGACCTGGAGGAACGTCTATTGGTTGGATACCAGTATTCCCTGGTCATTCACTAGGCTTTGGATGCAACCCAGGTGCATTTGGTTGTGGCATACAGCAGGGTGAGTGAACTGTTTTAAATATTCCTCTGATATATTTGACAGTGTAGAGACCACAACAGAGTTGGTCAGGGTTGACCTGGGAGAGATTCTGAAAGCAAACCAAGGAGTTATCAGCAGAAGGTTGCTGAATAGTCAGATGTTCAGAGCAAGCACCATTCACAGCAGCACCAGAGTTGATGGCATGGATGGCACTACAAATGGCATCCTCAGAAGGAGAGGAGTAGGTGTTCATCTCCAAAGGGGCAGGGGCTTACAGGATCAAGGGTTGGCCAAAAACAATGGCTTGGGGATGCTGATGTTCTGGCATGAAGTGGCTAAGGGCAGGAAGGCCATAGGAACCGCCTGCTCTTTCTCCAGCATGAGTGTTAGAAGCAGTGAAGGCTGGTGCCTGGTGATAGGGGGAAGCACTAGCAGAAGGCTCAGCCATGGACATTCCTCCCTCCTCATTGAAAGTACCGTGAGGGTGGGGGCTGTTGGTGTGGAAAGACATGAGCACCAATGTTGTATTTGTAGTAGTAAGGGGTGCTAATTTCTATAAGCAGTTAGTCAGTATCCTATTTCTTATTACTATTACTGTAGATTGTATAGTGGCAGCCTTTAGCAGGACAGAAGAATAAAAGGATGTACTGACAAAACTTGTTTTTTATTTGATAGTGAGGTACTTATATAGTATAAGGTGGGGGAATTTTCACCAGGGGAAAGGAGGCACAGACAGAAGGACTTTCATAATAGAGGAGAGTAGACAGGCATATTAGAAAGTCCTACACAATGGAACAACCGGTTTTATGTGGCTTTCCTTATGGAGGCATGTGGCCCTATCTACGTTTTTCTATAATTAACCCTGGAAGTAAAGCCTGTGTCTGAAGCGCATTTGATAGATGACTCAAAAACCTGTTTTATGAGTGTTTTTAACATAGTTAACCTTATTAAAACCACGTTGAGAAGAATCAATTGTGTTATTGTTCTGTCGCTCAATCCCTAAGTGGCAACTTTATTGTCTAATCCATTCAGGATCTGCAACAGAAGGCTTTCTGCCTGCTTTTTGGTTGGGATGACTTCCTCTTCCTGTGACTGGGCTTTCTTCTTGCGCCCTCTAGTCTCCTTTGGCTCCTCTTTGATGGTTGGTTGGGAGAATCTCATCCAACTTGGCCTTTAAAATTGTAAGAGCACAGATATAAGTTTCCTGCTTCTTATTTGGGAGGGAAAAGAAGATCAGGGGAAGAACTAGATTTCTCACCTGCATGGATATTCTAAAGCTGGCTGAAGAGCTTTAGGCAGGTGGAAAAAGTATCATCTGTGATCCAGGTCTTGCACTTGGGAAGGTTTTACAAATCTTGAGAGGTTGTGAAGCAGATAATGCGCTCCTGTGCATTTTGATCATTGTTGTGCAGAGGGAATCTCTCCTCATGACATGATGGTTTTTGTTCCTCAGTAAAGATCCATTGATCAATGAAGGTAGCACTGACGCCTTCAGTGCTCAGAGCATACCTCTGATCAGTGAAGTATCTCTGTAGTTCTACAGCGTTAACAACAGAGGTAAGTTGGGAATTTTTGATATTTATAAGGGCATAATTAACCACCTCAGCTGCAGTTTGGTCCCTAGTGATGGGGGCAACCTAGCAAAGAAACCAGCATATCAGCTTATAGTGAGGGTCAAAAGTCTCAGCACAGCCATGGCAAAAGTTAATGCCCTGAACCTAGTGAAACCATAAGTTTTGAATCTTGTTGGGCAGTCAAGGGTATCACATTTGAAGTGATGTTAATGGATAGCCTTCTTTTTTATTTTTACAGTTAAAGCTGTATCCCTAGTAGACAAAACTAGCACCCCCTCCTTGGACATTGTGGGATAAGTCTCATAAAATGTAGGGGGCAAATCAAAGGTGCCATTTCTGCTGCAGATATTGTGGACAATGCTTACTTTCCACAGCTCAATTTAGTCCTCAGTTGGTGCACCAGGCTCAGTTTCTTGCTCCTGTTTCTCTTCAGACTCTGAGATGGGGTCAGAGTGGCAGTTGAATTCAAACAGCTTCTCTTGGGGGTCTGAGAGAGAGTAGACAAAGGGAGGATGGGGAGAGATAAGGCTGGTTTTCTCTTGCTCAAGTGAGGATGTGGTGGTCTTGGGGTAATTTAGCCTTAGCATGTTGCTTCTTGTGGGTAGCTTTGATCTTATTGTCCCTGGGAGGGTTGTTATTGGCTTTATAGGCCTTTTCACAGCTTTTTGGTGTATTTGGTAGGCATCTAAAATGAAATCAGAATCAGAATATGGGCAATTTGGGGTCAGTTTTTAAAGTGGAAAAGGGTAATTTTTTAAATAATAAAGTAGTAAATATTTTTACATATATTTTTAGAAAAAGTCTTAAAATATATACTATCTAAATTTCAATGGTTTTTTATTTTGTAAAAGTAATTTTTTATTAGTAACACAAGTAGGAAAAACTTTGAGTTTTAACTGAAAACTTGCAGTCAAATTATCAGGGGGCAGAATGGGCCAGACAAAACCCTATGTTGCACAGGTTCAGTGCCTGTAATGGAGTGATCACGCAACCAAACAATTGTGCCATCAATCATGCAGATTAACACAAAGAAAACTTTAATTCCAAGTGGAGAATTGAACCCTGGTCAATGCCAAGCCTGGGGACACTTGAAAACTGTCCCAAAGCCAAGTGGAAAAGATTTTAATTGGCCCACACCCTCTGAAACCCAGAATTGGGGACTTGGGTTGAAAATGGCCCAAAATTCCCCTGCCAGCTTCTGCAGGGCAAGAATAATGAAAGGATTCATCTAATTGACAAATCAGGAGTCACCAATGAAACCCAACTCAAGAATAACTCATTGTCAGCCAATAAGGAGTTGCCAGTAAGTACAATTAAAGTTTTCCAGTAGGATATAGCTGGAAACACTGACAACCCTTCCCTTGTTGACATCTTCACTTAATAACTTTTGTTGGTTAATGCACACTGAGCATTTATACTTTGCAGGGGCTTATTACATTATAACAAATTTTATACTGCTGATACTATAAAATAGAGAGTACCTCCAGCACCAACACCACTGCTGGGAAATGGAGCAACTTCTAGCTACCTCCAACCAGCCACCACCAGCCTTTACCCCATCTCCTAGAGTGCTGGGCCAATAACTAATTCCTGCTCCTGCACCACGCCTCTTCTTTCCTGGTGTTTCTCTGCTCCAACAACTTGCTCAGCCAAGCCTGACTATGAGTGCCGCCACAGGAGAACTTCCTCTTGTTTCTTCTGCTTCATCATATGATTACAGCAAGCTTGGTTTTGCCTACTTGACCATGCTGGGGCTCACCGAGCAAGTGATACCCCACATTGGAGTGTGGCGTCCTTGGGCTACAGCTACCAATTATGTGATGTGGATGGCCCCCATCATCTACTGGGCCTTCCAGGCTTGACCCTTCCCCTTGACTGAAGGTTCCCCTGGGAGTCACCTGGGCCATGACACAAATGACATTTTTGGAATGACGTAATTGAGGTGCTGTAGTTCAAAAACATAGTGTTTTTGACCATCTTTGATTTTAAATTAAGAAGCCCACAGTGGAACCACCACAACCAGGCTAAAGAGTAAAAATTGTATATATTAGAAATTAGCTTATACAACTGGGAGAAAAAATACCCAGATTTTTATAGAAGACCAAAAAATACATATCTGCAAAGTTCTTGTGAATTTCTTATATTTTCCATTATAGAGGCTTTGGTGTGAAGTTATACTTTTTAAAAGTGGAAAGCAAGAATTGAGATATGGGGATTGATATAGTGTATTGTGGCATCATGTTATCCCTCCAATACTACCCTATCCATTGTGTGCATCAAATCAATCAGCTGATATGAAGCCTAGTGGGATTCAAAATGATGTAAATCAGAATGGCGCAACTAACACCATACATATTGAAGCCACTAATAAGATAATTTATTGAGAAGAATCCCTTCACAGTATCTTTGTATAGCTAAGCTATAAATTTTATATAGAAAAGGTTTTAAACCTGCAGTGATAATCAATAGTAGGACTGCCTTAGAGTCTCTTTTAGGTTGCACTTACTATCTGTGTATTGGATCAATACTACAGGAACATTGTGTGACATTATACAAAAGGCTTTGACATAGTGATGACATGAGTTTATTCAGTTAGATGATAAATGATGAAGATAAAGATGACATAAACATGCCTCAAAAGCATGTTTGGTTGAGTGAATGTATTCATCAGAACAGGGGTGGTTTGTTTAACTCAGACCAGCAAACCTGACCTGGTGTGCTTTTGATCAGCATTAGGATGGATGGATGCTTTTTCCAGCTATATTAATGTTTTTTACTCTTTATTGATTGCATATTTCAAACGCTGAACCCCCATTTTATACTTAACTCAAGGTGATGCAGTTTAAGATGCTGTTTTTGAGATGACATGGCTTAGTGTATTATGCCATCTGCCTATATGAAATCCCATGTGTTATAGCAATAGAAACTCACAGGAAGAGTATGTGATCTTAGTGTAGATGCTGGTCCTCAAGGTCTATAGATGCCAGAGGACTGAATAGGGCCACAGCCTGAAAGTCAGTTGGATGTTCTTCTATACATCTTGGGTAAGGTTATATTTGTGTGTATTTTCATATAGAAAATCCTACTTTGTGATAACTGCAACATCTCTCTCTAGGTCTTAATATAAAGGATGATGGAGCTGACTAATAAGAAACAACTTCAATTGTTGTGAATCCAAAGGAAGAAGTGATAATCAATATCAGTATTTATTTACAGTAGACATGCTAACATGGCCTGGACCATATGCCTGTGTTAATTCAGGAAGCCTTTATGCTCCACTAAGAAAGAGATCACAGCAGAATTTGGCCAGCACAGCAGATGAACACATCTAAGGTGGCTTGTAAAATGTAAGGTCTGAAAAATTAGGGCAAATTGTTGTAAACTAGAGCCTTTAGCCCATGAATGTTTATATTTGTCAAGTATAGAAAGGTAGGCAAAGTTTGCAATAGTGACTGGACTAAGGCTCCTAAGAGCTTATGTGAAGTAAAATAAGGACTAAGGCAATTTTTTAACCCTAGGAAAATAAAATAGAGACCAGTCTTAATGACTGACAATCTGGTTAAAAAGCCAATTTCTAAGTCTGAAAAATGGTCTGCACTAGCAGGAGGATTAAAACTGTCAACAATTAAATTGTGAGTGTTACTGTAAAAGCTGTCTAACTGGTGAAGAATAAAATCAAAAGGACTCATGAGCTAAGATTTAACTAAGATAAAGAATTAAAAGAGAAAACACAAGCCATAAAACTAACAAGTACCTTTTTGGGGTGAAAGTCAAACAATCTCAACTTATTTTTGAGACTGGAGAACCAAGCCTTTTATTGTGCTTTGGTGTGAAATGCAAGAATTGAGGTGAAACGTTTAACCATTTTCAGTTGGGAAAACAATTATGAAAAATAGATTTGGAGAGAGAGAAGTTCTGTGAATTTAACTTAAATAAGTTAAACTATGTAAAGGAGACCAGGAGGAGAAGAAGGCGGTTACGACAATGCTCTTATAGGTAAGAGCGAGCAAAAAGTGTGGAAAAACTAGTTCCAAAGCTTTAAGAGGACATAATTAAGTGTATAGCAAAAAGTAAGTAGTTTGGAGCCAACTTCTAACTTCTGCGTATAGGTCCAGGGTTCAAAACCTGTAGCAGAAGGTAAGGGAAGTTAGAAAACAATATTAACCATCATTTAGGTTATAACTAGGCTTTAGAAAAGTCTAATTTTGACCCCAAGAGTGGAAAATGAAGGGGGAAAAGAGAGGAACGTGAATAATTAAAAATAGAGTAACCATGATAAATCCTAGAAGCCATGAAAACCACTAAGCAAGATAAAGAGTAGCAGCTATAAAAAGGGTGAATCCTGACAGTATCCCCCTAGCTGCTAGTCTGGAGCTCTTGGTAGTCTTGTAGCAACTGTTGGCAGTGGGTTAGATTTCCTTTGGGTTCCCAAGTAGAGTCCTCAAGTTCATAGTCTTTCCATAGTATAAAGTATTCAGTGCCAGAATGGAGGGTGCAATGAGCTAAGATCTCCTGTACTTTGTATTCCTTGGAACCTTGGAGATGGAGAGGAGGTGGTGGAACCTTTGCTTGGTGGTGAGGATGAGGTTGCTTAACTTCAGGAGGAGTGAACAATGGAAAAAATTGTGGATATGGAAGTGCTCAGAAAGAGATATTCTGAAGGCAGCAGTTCCAATCTTCTCCACAACTTGGAAAGGTCCAATGAAACAAGGACAAAATTTGCAAGAGGTAACAATAACTGGGAGATTCTTGGTTGAGAGGAGTACCAAGTTTCTAGGCTGAATCTTGTTGCCTGGGACTCTTTTCTTATTGTAGTGCTTCTTGTAGTCTAAGATGACAGATTGGAGGTGGGCAATGAGTTGGGTCTGTGTTTCCTTGATTTTGGTAGCAAGCTCAGCTGCAGACTGTGAGTGGAAGTGACCCTGCAAGTCAGGGAGGAAGGAAGGAGTGTAACCAAGGCTTGCTTGGAACAGATTCATGCTAATCAATCTGTGGTATGCTGAGTTATAGGAGTATTGGGCAATGTGGAGAAGGTCAGACCAATTGTCTTGCTTCTTTTTAATGAAACAGAGGAGGTATTGTTCCAAGGTCTGATTTGTTCTTTCAGTTTATCTGTCAGTCTGGGGATTATATGCAGTGCTTTAGAGAGATTTTACCCCAATAGAGACCATGAGATCTTGCCAGAATGCAGAGGTGAACTGGGGACCACAGTCAGAGACTATGTCACAAGGGACTCTATAATGAGGGAAGATATACTTGACAAATAGCTTGGCAGTTTGTTTGGCGGTGACAGTTGTGTGGCAGGGGCAGAAAGAGGCTTCTTTGGAGAAGCGGTTGACCACTACTAAGATTGTGTTGTAGCCTGTAGACAAGGGTAGCTGGGTGATGTAGTCCATAGAGAGGCTCTTCCAGGAACCTTCAGGAATTGGAAGGGGCAGAGAAGACCAGATGTCTTGGAAGTGTGATTCTTGTTTCTGAGACATACTAGGCAGCTGGCAACGTATTCCTTGGTGGTCTTAGCCATCTGTGGCCACTAGTAGTGTGACTTTATAAGAGCCAAGGCTCTCTTATAACCTAAGTGTCTAGCAGGAAGGGATTTGTGGAATCCAATTGTGATTTGCAACTGCAAGTCTTTATCAGGTACCATAACCAGTTTGCGGAAGAGAAGCAGGTTGTTCTCAATTAAATACTCAGAGGGGGGCATTGCTTTGGATAACAGGTCCTGGATGATCTTTTTGGAGGCAGGGTCTTCTGATTGGGCCTTCTGGATGAAATAGGTGTCTGGGAAGTTGAATAGAGCTGACAAGATCTGGTTGATGAAGACAGATGCTGGGAGGACTGCTTTGATGTTGAGAAGTTTGTATTCAGGGTTGGAGTCAGCAGTGGTAGGGTGGCAAGAGAGTAGGTCAGGGAGGACATTGAGGGATCCCTTCTTGTAAGTGATGGTGAACAAGAAGTTGGTAATTTCAATCACCCAGTGAGGATGTTGTTGGGATATGCAACAGGCCTGAGTGAAGAACAGTAAGTTCTTGTGGTCCGTGAAGATGCTAACAGGGTCCAAGGTTCCTTTGAGGTAACGGCGCCAATGCTTGAGAGACTTGATAATTGCAAGCAGTTCCTTACCGTAAACAGGGTAGTTCTTCTCAGCAGGAAGATGTTTATGGCTGTAGTAAGCTACAGGATAGATCATACCATCCCCCCATGCTGAAGAAGGACGGCACCAACAGCATAGTCACTGGTGTTGGTCTACAGGAAGAAGGGTTTGTTGCTATTGGGCATGAGCAGGACCGGGGGAGTGGCAAACAGGTGGTGGATCCGCTCAAAGGAGTCCTGTGCTTCAGCAGACCATTTGAACTCAACCTTGGTGGAAGTCAGATTTGTGAGTGGAAGAACAATGCTTCTGAATCCAGGGAAAAACTTGTGGTAGTAATTAGCAAGGCCAAGAAAACCACAGAGTTCTTTGCAGTTCTTTGGTACTGGTCAAGAGAGGATGGTGTTGAGTTTGCTTGGGGTGATGGAAAATCCTTCCTTAGTTACAATATATCCAAGGAATTCTACGCTTGTCTGGAAGAAGCAACACTTAGAGATCTTGCAGTAAAGATGGTACTCTCAAAGCCTAGCCATGACTTTTCTCAGATGATTGATGTGGTCAGAAGTATTCTTGGATTAGATTAAGATATCATCAAGATACACCACCACAAACTTGTTCAGGAAGGGAAGGAGGACCTTGTTCATGAGGGCTTGGAACATTGAAGGTGCATTGCAAAGGCCAAAGGGCATAACCTTGTACTTGTAGAGGCCAAAGGGGGTGCAGAAAGCAGTCTTCCATTTGTGTCCCTTGGCAACACAGATCTGGTTGAAAGCTGCATGGAGGTCAACCTTGGCAAAGATTTGACTGCCTAAGAGGCAGTCTGTGAGGGCTTTGGCAGATGGAATGGGACAGTGATCTTTGATTGTGACAGCATTCAGGGCACAATAGTTGATGCATGGTTGCTTGGAAAATTCATACTTGGCAACAAAGAAGATAGGTGAGGAGCAGGGTGACGTAGAGCAAGTGATGAAGCCCTTACTGAGCTTGTTGTTAATGTATTCCAGGAGCAACTTATTGTCAGCATCAGATAACGGAATGATTCTACCCCAGGGTGGGTTTGCTCCTTTGGTCAAGTTGATCTGGATGTTGTATGGTCTGTGGGGAGGTAGGTTGCGGCATTGCATGTCGCTGAATACCTCTTTGTAGTTGCTTATGCAGAGAGAGGTTCCATTGTTGGCCTGGGCTGTCTCTGATGAAGGTAGGATAGTACAGGAGTTTAGCATATTGAAGTTCCAGAAACTATTGGGCAGCTGTTTTTTTCTTAAGAGGTCTAGGGAGTAGGGAATGTCATGTGCGTAAAAGTCAACCTTGCGCTCTTGACATCTGACAATGAGGCCAACCTCCTCATACCAATTCATGCCAAGGTAAACAGGGAAGTTTAGTGACTCAGAGCTGACAAAGGGGAGTGGAAAGTGGACTTCCCCAGGCAGAATAGAATGGGAGGCTTAATATCAAAGGCTGACACAGGCAAATTGTTGAGACCACAGACATTGATCTTTGAACCAGGCGTGAGCTTCAGAGCTTTGGCTAGTCTGGAGTTGATGTGGTTTACGTCGGCACCCGTATCCAACAAGGCAAAAGTTTCAATGTTGGAGACAGGGCCATGAATCACAATTTGGATGAAGGGCAGAGAAGACTTTCCAGGGGTTTGTATGTTATTGATCTGGGTATGGTTGGTAGTGCCTATGGAATCTGATGTTGTTTTATCCAGAGTAGGGTCTAGTTCTGGGTTTGGGCGGAGGATTTGTCTAGGATCTGGGCAGTTTGCCACCAAATGATCAGCCTGTCCACAGTAAGAGCACAACTTGTTCAGTTGTCTGCAAAGAGCTTTGGTGGCAGTTAGACAATAATTGATACCCTCCTTTGGTTTGTAGGCAGAGGCTGGTGAAGTGTTGGATGGGCTTACAGTAGAAAGGGAATGCAAGATGGTTGTGAGTTGTGTGGTAGGCTGGTTGATGGTTGGGACTGGTTGAGGTGAGGATGGCTTTGATATAGTTCTGAACTTCTTTTCCCATTTGGAGACTGTCTGCATGAGTGGTTCCAACTCTTTGGAGAGGTTGTGGTGGATTAAAAAGGCCTTGAGATCAGGGTTTAAGCCAAGCATATAAAAGTCACAAGCTTCAGAGTGAGTGGCGTTTAATTGGGATTTTATTTCACAGTAGTGCTTGTTGTAGTCAGTCAAGGGGCCAGTTCCTTGGGTGAAGTTTGAGAAGCGCGTGTTTGGGGCAGCAGCAGACTCCTCTTTAGTTCCTTCCTTGGCGGCGTGTGCAAGCAGTTTGGATACAAATTGGTTATAGCTCTTGAGGATGGAAGGATCACAAACAGATGACTCACAGAACCAACTGCGCATAAGGCCCTTGAGTTGCTTTGTAAGGTAGATAACCTTTTGAGAGTCTGAGTTGAACTCCAAAGGATATGCTAGGAAGTGGGCTTGTGTTAAGGCTAATAAATTGAAAGTGCTATCTGAAGAATTAGGTAATTGCTTAAACTTAGAAATTTATTTAGTATAACAGTCTGACTATGGAAAGTGGAAATGTTCTATGTATTATCCTTATCAATGGGTGACTTATTATTAAAGAACAGAAGTGAAATAAGATATATTAAAAAGGACAAAGCTAAGGTGCAAAATAAGGTAACTGCTAACACAAACAAAAGAATGGTTGAGAAAGAAAAGTTTAAGTCTGGCATATTGCCATGTGAAGTTGAGATAATGTAAGGTCTGAAGGCTTGGGGCAAATTGTTGTAAACTAGAGCCTTTAACCCAAGAATGTTTATATTTGTCAAATATAGAAAGGTAGGCAAAGTTTGCAATAGTGACTGAACTAAGGCTCCATAGAGCTTATATGAAGTAAAATAAGGACTAAGGCAATTTATTAACCCTAGGAAAATAAAATAGAGACCAGTCTTAATGACTGACAATCTGGTTAAAAAGCCAATTTCTAAGTCTGAAAAATGGTCTGCACTAGCAGGAGGATTAAAACTGTCAACAATTAAATTGTGAGTGTTACTGTAAAAGCTGCCTAACTGGTGAAGAATAAAATCAAAAGGACTCATGAGCTAAGATTTAACTAAGATAAAGAATTGAAAGAGAAAACACAAGCCATAAAACCTAACAAGTACCTTTTTGGGGTGAAAGTCAAACAATCTCAACTTATTGTTGAGACTGGAGAACCAAGCCTTTTATTGTGCTTTGGTGTGAAATGCAAGAATTGAGGTGAAACGTTTAACCATTTTCAGTTGGGAAAACAATTATGAAAAATAGATTTGGAGAGAGAGAATTTCTGTGAATTTAACTTAAATAAGTTAAACTATGTAAAGGAGACCAGGAGGAGAAGAAGGCGGTTACGACAATGCTCTTATAGGTAAGAGCGAGCAAAAAGTGTGGAAAAACTAGTTCCAAAGCTTTAAGAGGACGTAATTAAGTGTATAGCAGAAAGTAAGTAGTTTAGAGCCAACTTCTAACTTCTGTGTGTAAGACCAGGGTTCAAACCCAGTAGCGGAAGGTAAGGGAAGTTAGAAAACAATATTAACCATCATTTAGGTTGTAACTAGGCTTTAGAAAAGTCTAATTTTGACCCCAAGAGTGGAAAATGAAGGGGGAAAAGAGAGGAACGTGAATAATTAAAAATAGAGTAGCCATGAGAAATCCTAGAAGCCATGAAAACCACTAAGCAATATAAAGAGTAGCAGCTATAAAAAGGGTGGATACTGACATAAAAGGTATCTATAAAGTGGCACTGTATACTAAGGGCAGCATCACAAGAGATTGACCAATTGTATAGCACAGCAGATTCAAACATATTCTTCCTTTGAAGAGAAGAGACAGGTTACTTCCTGAGCCACAGACCAGGGCTAGCCGGTCACAGAATGGCTGCTATTTGGTGAAGATGATTATTTTAGAATAATCATTTATGTTCTGATACAATAAGCTATTGAGAATTCTATCTTGGAACAGGTGGTCCAATCCTTATTGGATTCTTCTAAATGTTATCCAGGTGACAGTTTATATGACAGCCCTCCTGCTCTAGGATATAATTAACAGTTAGAATAGTTATTATTATAATTTAAATATGTGGGAGAATTATTGAGGTGCTATTAATTGCACAATATTTGCATGTCCCGTTAATTAATTAGAAATAGTACAATAGCTTTGAAAACTACTGTAGTTTGGTCCATGCCAGAAGTGATATGACCACTGATTTATCATTCATGTGGCCTGGACACCCTTTTTTAAAGGAAACATGATTTTATTCGGAGTTCAAGACGATGTTAAAAGGAATGTGGCCAAAAGATAGGGGGAAGGGGTGTGGCCACCCATATTTTTATGCTGGATCCATCCTCAGGGCTGCATTGCTGTGCACCCACAGTTATTGGTTGAATTGGTTAACCAGTCAATATCCTGAAATCCTGACCCCACCAGGGTATAGAACCACTTTATACCATTTTTATCATATTCTCTTATCTCCTATGTACATCACTTTTCAAGGCACAGTTGGGACACTTATTTAGCACCTTTTTCTTCTAAAGACATTTCAGTTCAGTACTATTGGTATGATATGCAATCATGTTAATTAAGTACATTTATCGTATTGGATGGTGCTTTTCAATCTATATCAATAAGGCACAGGGGTGCTTTTAGCCGGGTTGAAACGATAATCCATCCATTAAAATTTCATAGCGGGGTTCGTTTACGTCAACATGGCTGGCTGAGCTGACAATGTTTTCGTTCAGTGATTTTTTATAGAACGAGAGTTATAAGCTGTGATTTAACGAGATCAATAAAGATCTACCCGCTTTGCTAAAGGTACCTGATACATGTGCCGTTTAGTTTATAGGCTGAGGGCCTATAGTATCACTCGTCCATTTAAATTGTTTTGGTGCAGGCTTATACAAGAGCCAGCCTGGATCTTGGCTCGTATAAGTTGAGGCTTGAATACTCTAGTTTTGATTGTATCAAATATAAACGCTAAACTAAACCCTCGCCTGTTTGAATGGATGCACTAAATATCAGGAGCCCAAGATTTGTCAACGATTCAAAATTTCTTTCAGTAGGGATAAACCCAAAATAAATCGTTCCCAGAATCTATAAAGCCTCTGGCAAGACAGTATTACTCAGTTTAAAGTTGAACTGATTTTAAATCCAACTTGTTGGTTTCTTTATAGTGTAAACAGGTTCCATATCAGTATTTCTTGGCCTATTTTTTCATACCATGTCCCTTAAAAATGAATGCTGGAACCTCTAAAACTCTGTAACTTTTTTCGAGTGGTATTAAGATCAGTCTCTTTAGATTTTCAAAATGAATTGTGAAATCAAAAGCATTACACATGATCTTGAAAGGAAATTAGTTGTTAAAGGTGGGTTTTATCTAAAATTTTCTTTTAAAAGTATTCAATTTAACCAGCCTGTTTGATATCTAGAACCTGAAAGTATAAATAAAGATACTCCCCCAAGAGAACCATACATTGTACCACCTGGGCTTGAACATGCTTTTGATCTTTTATCAGAGCTGCTGGAATATCCACTCAAATATAAGCATCTTTTTTTGAAGCTCAATATCGAATGTCCAAAAGGTATTCTTCTGTTAAACCATGCTAGTAAAAGTATAAATCATCTTTTAGAGCAAACTTTTCTTTTGACTAAGAATAGGGTTTGATTTAAAGATATTTTAAACAACTGCTTCTTATTTTGTTCAGTTAATCCCTAGCTTCTTCTAGAGCCAATAGCTTTAATCTATTTATTTTCAAGGTATAATTTTCAAAACAAAGCTTTAACCTTTTGGTTTATTTTGGATTTTTGAAATATCTTGATTATTTGGTTCCCGCTATTATTTTCTTGATGTACGCTTATTAGTCCTACCTCAAGGAGCTAAACCTAAAAACCAGATTTCATTTTTCTTTACTCCCGGAATTTTTTATAAGCATCTTTTGAAATTTTCTGGACCTAAGCATTTCAGCAAAATTTGCAAGGTTATCTCGAAGTGAAGCTGAAGTATCGGCTAGTTACTTAAAAGTGCAAATATTATTTTTGCTTTTTTAAAGTTGTTTACGGTTTTATTACATGTAAGCCTTTTAGATTTTATTTTAGACTGGCTATAAATAATTTGTAATCCCGCAATGGGAAACCAAGCTTGATTTATGTTGCTTTAAGGGTAAACTACTACTTACGTCCTTAAGCTAGCTTGTGTATCCAACCCCACTTTGTTCGGGATATATTTATAAAGCCTTCCTAAAGCAGTAGTCTCTAAAAGTACCAAACCCTTAAAATCAAAGCTTGAAATCAGGATCACTTTTTTCATAGTATGGTTTTTTATCGAAATTTCATTGATGCAGATGAATTTTCTTTGGCTCACCTCACGCATTAGGGGTTCTATTACACGGTCCCCCTGGAGTTGGGAAGACACTACTTGTCAAAACATTATGCAGACGGTTTGATGCGAATTTGGTGAGAATATGAAAAAGATTTACTTATAAACCCAAGGTGTCTGTTTCTGGGCCAGAAGTGTTCTCTCCATTTCCCGGAGAAAGCGAGGCTCAACTTCGGAACAAGTTCGAACAAGCCAGAGAGCTTTCCCGGCAGCAAAGTCGGCCTTGTATTCTATTCATCGACGAAGTGGTAATTGAACATGCCGCTACTAACCCGACAGGATGCTTTAGCACCTGCCAGGAAAGCCGAGTCTAGCCCAGTGGAAGCGAGGGTCGTTGCTCAGCTTCTAACGTTAATGGATGGGCTTATGCAAAAGGACCAAGCATCTAAAGAAAGTCTGGTAGTGATTGCTGCTACCAATCGTCCCAATGCCATCGATGCTGCGCTTCGGCGGCCTGGAAGGTAAAGCTTTTGAAGTACTAGCTCAACGTAAGATTTGATCGCGAAGTAGCCATGGATGTTCCAAATGCCAAGGCCAGGGCCAAGATCCTTGATTTTTGCACACAAAAACTGCGTGAGAATTCTCGCTTAGATCCCTCGCTAGATTTAGGTATGGGTTCCGATTGGCTTTGTCTGATGGAATTTAGAAAGTTTAGCTTCCTCAACGGCAGGCTATGTTGGTGCAGATTTAGCTATGCTTTGCCGAGAAGCTAGTCTTCTCGCTATGTCTTCTGGCACATTTAGAGTGTCCCAGCTCCATTTCAAACAAGCACTCGCCAAAGTTTCTCCTTCGTTGAAGCGCCACGAATCAGCTGTAGAGGTGGCCACCAAAGATTGGAACACGGTGGCTGGTCTCGAAGATGTGAAGAGAGAACTCCGCAAGGCCATCGAGTGGCCTCTTCTGTTTCCGGCTCAGTTTAAAAGGATTGGGCTGCGCCCTCCAAGGGGAATTCTGCTTTATGGTCCCCCAGGCTGTTCCAAAACATCCCTGGTTAAAATCATGGCCTCCAATCTCTCCATGTTTACCCTCCATGGAGCCTCGGTTTATTCCTGCTATGTCGGCGAGAGTGAAGCTATAGTTAGAGCTGTCTTTGAACGAGCACGGCGGGCTTCTCCCGCTCTTATCTTTATTGATGAAATCGATGCCCTTGCAGGCAGTAGATCGTTTGATTTGGGAGCCCAAGGAGATCCTGTGCAGGAACGCATTTTGACGATGCTTTTAAACGAAATGGATGGTGTCCAAGAAGCCGGTCAAGTTCTTGTCGTGGTAAGAGTTACATGCACTTTTTAATGATGTAAAGGGGGCGACCAACCGGCCTGATTGCTTGGATGCTGCTCTTTTGCGCCCAGGTAGGTTTGATAGACAGATCTATGTCCGTCCTCCTGACCTCGAAGAGAGGAAAGCAATCATTTCTCTTTATTCGGCATCTCTCCCCTTAGACGATAGCTTTAACTTGGATCTTCTTTCTCACTCCACCGAGAACTATTCTGGTGCTGATTTGCAGAATCTATGCAGGGAGGCAAGTTTACTTGCTCTTCGAGATGCTTCTATTGCCGATTTGGATGGTGCTTGCTTCGTGGTAATGCTTAATTTTAATTGTTCAACTGACGAAATAGACAAATAGCCATTTCATCCAGGCTTTGCAATGTACGCCCCCTTCTCTTACACCAGAAATGTTCAAAGCATATCAAGATTTCCAGAGTCGCTAGCTTTAGACTTGTGCTTTTCAACTTGATTGGGTAGTTACTTTTTGTATATTAACCAATAGGATGCCAAGCCCATAACCCTTCCCTGTTACTTAAACATTTTTCAATAGCCACCGACATTTCGATCTAATTTCAACCAAGCAACTACTTTTGTTTTACTGACGTATCATCCAATGTATACATTTATCACTTCCTTAAAATAAGTTTTCACAGAGTTACTCACATTAATGATATTCATTAGCCTAATTTACTGTACAGTTCTTTACTTATTGCTTAAAAGGCTAGCACCAAGTCAATATTAGGCGCTTCAGTAGACTTAAGCATCAGCTTATTTACTTCCACCCATATTTTATCTGATCCTTGCTGCCCGTCACTTCTTACAGTGTAACTAGATATACATGTCTAACTTATCGATATGGGATATCAGAACAGAAATAATTAATCCACCTCTCTTACTACCCACAACTTATTCGTGAAGATCCACCTGAAATCCAATGATGAAGTACATATCAAGTCCTTCTTGATCAACCAAGTGTGAAATATATCTCCAAGCAAGGATAGCATTCGACACCGGATAAACCAATGGGTGGAAACACTCAACAGTAACTTCCGAAACAAGCTCAAGTCCAGTTGAAACGTTCAAACTATAAACTAGAGGCAACCAGAGCTAATCGGAAACCATAGCATCAGCAGTATAGATGGGCTCATATCCGAGCCTTAAAGATCCCAAAAGGTACTGCCATAACTGCGCCATATTTGCAAGTCGCACGGGGAAATATTTCGGAACCTAGGTAGATATCTTCATTGCGATGCGTGAGACTATATGGCTCCAGTGAATTCTTTTAAGCGGAACAAGGTTGGGAAAATCAGTCGGGTTGGACAGGGGGTGGCTCCATCCTTATAACCAGGCAAGCGCCAAATCCAGCCATCCACCAAGTAGGGATCAGCAATGGTTCTTGTTGCTGGATTTAGTCATTCAAGTTGACTTCCGCACTTGGCTTCCGGTCGTGGGAAGTCAGTTTGAGTGGCACTAGGTCTCTTGTGCAGAACCTTACCAGGGGTCAACCCTGCTGTTCCAACCCCCCAGCTGAAGATCAGCCTCCTCTGTGAGAAGGTCTGCTGGAAGATCATCAGGGGCGCCAGCTCCAAACTCTATCAGCTGTTGCTTGGTTGCTGGATAATAGTCTTACATTGTCTTTGACAGGCCTTGTATAGGCAAAGTCTATTGTGATGTAGGACCTTGTCCTATTTTCTCTTGCCCTAGCCTTGCATCAGGTAAGTATTGTTGCCATTTACCTTTTGGACAATGGTGGGGCCTGCTTTTTTGGGCCATAATTTGCTCTTGTCCGTCTTCATTACCCAGTTCTTGTCTCCAATCTCATGCCTGTCTTTCAGAGGACCAAAGGTATCTTGTAGACATTTATCTTCTCTGGCTAGTTGGTTAGCATTGGCCCTGAGTACTTGTGGATCAGATCTGAGTGAATCTTGCTTTTTAATGGTTAACTTGGGCCCAGTGAGGGCTTGGATGGTATTTGGCTGTGTACCATAAACTGGTTTAAAGGGGCTCATTCCAGTGGATCTGTTCACTTGGGTACAGCACACAAGGAGGGAAGTTGATCATTGCTTTGGCCAGTCTTCTTGGGTCCCAGTGGTGAGCTTGGCAAGGGCTTGCCCTAAGCTGTCATTTAATTGCTCAACCCTGCTGTTGGCCTGAGAATAGTAGGGTGTTGCTACTGTATGTTTCGCTCCTTGCTTTGTGAGGTATACATTGGTGTTGATGGAGGTTAGCTCTTTGCCTTCATTGGTGATAAACAATCCTGACTTTCCAAATCTGCTGGCAATTCCCTTGCCTATGAATCTGCACAGGCTGTTGCCAGGGTGAGCTTTGACAGCCTGGGCCACTGGCCATTGTGTGGCAAAAGATTGCAGGGGTTATGTACTTTTTGCCATTGCTCTTTCCAGGCATGGGGCCTAGAATGCCAGGGCCCCTACTTCAGAGGTGGTTCAGTTTGGATTGGCAGTGCTGACTTGGGAAGGGGGTTGGTCTTGGCAGCATCTTTACGAACCTTGCATTGCTCAAGTACTTCATGGATGTCTCTGAAGAGGGTAGGCTGCTGTACTTGGTGCTTTAGAACCCCATACAAATTCCTACTCTTGGTATTACAAGGTCTCTGCGGTAGCGTAAGATGGTGTCTACTCTTTGGTGTGTGGGTACATATGGGATGGTCACTCCATCTGACATTTCTTTGTGCAGTGTTCCATGGACATCTGAAAACAAGTGTTCCTTTTAGATGACAGTGTTGCAGGCAATGCATGTGTTGCAACTGAACCAATGAGGATTCAGTATTTAGAATTGGGGAAGACAACATTCCAATAGAAAGGACAGAATAATAAGATTAAGGTATCGTTTATTGTAGAGTATTGTGATTAATATACCATATGGGGAAAGCCACAAGGGGGTGGCATAGTGGGAAGTTCCATGTAAGGTTTGAAGCAGAGGAATAACTCGTGCGGGGATCAGCAAGTTGAATTGGTAACACTTCTAATTAGGATGAAGTACCCACCATTTGATATTGCCATCAGATCAATCCATGTCGTTAGATATGTCAAGGAGCGACTCATCGAGCGTCCCCTGTGTATCGTAAAATATGTTAGCAGGCGAGTCTGGAAACTTGGTTGCAACACCCCCCCTTGCCCCCTGCTCGTTGTCAGACACCAAGACCAGAGTCTGCAGAAGGTCTGGGAAGGTCCGCACGAACAGCCTTTGTGTAAGGATGGCGCGGCAGGGGCGCAAGCAATCATGGTGAAGCTTCTTGGTATTCCCTTGGGCGTCTTTGAGTTGATAGGTATCATTGTCATAGACAGCGGCTATCTTGAAGGGCCCTAGGTGGTTGGGCTCCAACTTGGCAGAATTGGGGTTGAGGGTGTAGACGGGGTCACCTACGGTGTATCTAGCTTTGAGGTGCTTTGTCCCTCCTACAATTTGCTTGTGTTCAATTTCCCGGGCTTTGGCACGCCATTGATCTAGAGATGGGGTTGTAACTATATGTTGGAGTGTATTCTTGGCGCAGTATGCCTTCATGACATGTCCAACAAACTCAGGGCCCCCATCTGTGATGAGACGTTTGGGTTGTCCAAAGCGGGCCACAATTTCCTTGCCAATAAAGCGGGTGATGGTGGTGGCGGTGTGGTTAGTTGTTGCCCAGGCCACTGACCAGCGAGTGAAGTAGTCAATGGCATTGATAATGTACTTCTTCCCCAGTCTGTCTTTGGGGAGTGGCCCCACAATGTCAAGGGCTCACTGCTTGAAGGGTTCTATGGCCTTGATGGGCAGAAAAGATTTGCGGGGTGCAGGTTTGGACATGTTCTTCTCGCACAGCACACACTTTTTGAGGAGGTCCAAGATGTCTTGACGCATGCGCGGCCACCAAACCTTCCATTTCATGATCTCAAAGAGGTTACACCCTCTGGTGTGACCCAGGGTTTGGTGATAGTGCAATATTGTGTCACCTAGTTGTGTGGTGGGAATGTATGGCGTCTTCTCACCTGTCTCTGTCCAATGGCAGACGTTACCAGCATTGGTGGTGAACTGACTTTTGTTGTCCTTCAACTTGGAGATGGTTACCGAGTTAAGGCCCTCATAGCAAGTTGCCTCAGGGAGGAGGTAGAGGATAGGCCAATCTGGATCCAAACCATTGTCTACAGTGATGGATGCTACGTAGAGTTGCAAAAGGGCGTCAGCTGTGACAAGTTCCTTCCCAGGCTTGTACTTGATGCGCAACTGGTAAGGGGATAGACTCTCAACCCATCCTTCTTGGCGGCGTGTCAAGCAGGACTGTGTGTTGAAGTACTGGAGCAACTTGTGGTCCGTCAGAACGCGGAGTGGGAAGGTAGCACCTTCCAGGTAACAACGCCACTTCTCAACGCAGTGCACAATTGCCGCCAATTCTTTATCATAAATGAAATAGTGTTGTTCTGAGTCAGTAAGTTTCCTGGACTCATACACCACGGAGAGAAAGACGCCATTGTCAGTTTCTACCCTTAGCACACCTCCTATGGCTCTGTCAGATGCATCAGTCTCAAGTTTGTACTGACAGTTTTGATTGGGGAACTGCAGTACTGGTGCTGTTGTGAGTCTTTGTTTCAACATCTCGAAGGCTTGATCTCTGACAGGGGTCTAATGGAAGCGCTGTTTGGTATTGAGGAGCTCAGTGAGAGGTGCAATTAGTTCCCCGCAATTGGGAATGAACTTGCGCACATAGGCAACCATGCCTAAGAGTGTCTGCACCTGGCTCACATCAGTGGGGGGTGGCATGCTAGTGATTGCCTTGATTTTGGCAGGGTCAGGCTTTATCCCTTGGGCGAGATGGTGTGCCCAAGGAATAACAGCTCTAACTTGAGGAACTTGCATTTGGAGGGTTTAGCTTTTAGCTGGTTTTTCCAAAGGGTGTCGAGGACAGCACGGAGGTGTTGGAGGTGGGTAGTTTGATCTTGACTGAAGACAATAATGTTGTCAAGGTACACAACCACACATTTTCCAATCAGGTCATCAAATGCTTTGTTCATCAACATGGTAAAGGTGGAAGGAGTGTTGGTCATCCCAAAGTTCATGACACAACACTCAAACAACCTGTAGCGTGTGCGGAAGGCAGTTTTTGCCTCATTTCCTGGCGCAATGTGGACCTGGTTGTACCCCACAGTGAGATCAATCTTGCTAAAGACCTTTTCACCTGCAAGTGTATCAAACAGGTTGTCAATCAGCGGCAGGGGATACTTATTATTAACCATCACCTCATTTAGGGCACAGTAGTCTGTGACCAGGCAAAGGGACCCATCCTTCTTGGCTACAAAGAAGACAGCTGCCCTGTATGGAGAGAGCAAAGAGCAAATGAAGCCCTTATCAAGCGTGTCCACAAGGTGCTGGCAGAGGGTCTCATCTTCCTTTGGTGTAAGATGGTATAACAGTTGTGCTTTAGGTAACAATCCTTGAAGTTGTACAGTGTGCTGGATCTCCCGGGGAGGAGGTAGTTGTTCAAGTGTCTCACTGAATACGTCCTTGTACTCCTTGAGGAGTGCAGCAAGCGCTAGTGATGGTGAAGTGGTCAAGGGAGGGACCACAGATGGTTCAGCACGGATAACTTTGACTGAGCATTGGTTAAAGTCTGGTTTTCCCTCCTTGAAATTGTACAAGCCTGTCTCTGTTATTCTGACAAACACAGTATCATGGAGTAACTTGCTCATTTCCACAGGGTAGATCTGGAACCCCACCCCATTTCTATTGAGGGTGATGACAGAGGTATCCCAGTCAATGTAGGGATAGTTGTGCCAAAGCCAGTTAAGGCCAGCAATTACGTTGTGGCTGAGCCCAGCCATGATTGGCCCAGAGAGCTTAACCTGAATGTTCCCCATTCTCACAGAGAAGGGTACTGTCTTGTGGGTGATTGCAACTCTGCGGGAGTCAGCTACTTGTACTGCCTTGAACCTGCTGGGCACTTGGTCCAGTTGTTGAGAGTCGGCAAATGCCTGGTCCACCATAGTGTGGATGACCCTGGTATCTACCAGTAATTTGTGGGTGTTCCCACGGAAACAGAAGGGATAGGACAAGTGTGTTACTTTATTTGAGGATCGGCTTGCTTGTAGTACGGGGTTATCACTGTGGACTTGGAAGACGTTCAGGGTTTTGACTTCATGGACGTTGTAGTCACAGGGGTTTTTTGTGAGCAAGGATTGAGAGGTTGGGTTAGGTGGGGTTGCAGGGCCTCTTGTTGCTACAACCCCCAGGCTTTTCCCTGATCCTCAAGCTGCGCTAGCTGGAGCTCCCCCTTGCGGGGGTGTTTAGTCCTGTTATCCTGTTGACGGGGCTAGCAGTGGCCCACTTGATTGTGGCCATTGCCAGGTGTTGTACGTGGTTGGGATGGAGCGTCACTGGTACGGCAGAAGCCCATTGAGGCCTGGTTGTTAGCCTCCACAATGGCCTTGTAGGAGTCATCAATGGAGGTGCAGCAACCTACGGGGACACACTTGCAGATATGGGGTTTTAACTCATTAATGATGAGAGTGAGTATCATTGCATTTCCGTTGGTCACAGCTTTTGGGGCGGCAGCAAGAGCTTGTTGCCAGGCGGCAAGGTACTCAGGAACGGACCCAGTTTGTTTGATTGCTAGAAGAGGAGTCCCCACAACAATGGGGGAGAAGGTTTTGCTGTAGTGGGACTTGGCAGCGTCTCAGAATGCCACCCAGGTAACATCAAGTTCCAGGCTGGCCCAGTTGGTGAACCACACAGCAGCGGGCCCTGTGAGGCAATCAGATGCAGTGGCGACCCACATGGGCTCAGGAACCTGACAGATACAGAGGCGAGTTTCAGTAGATTGGAGCCAACTGATAATGTTGGCCCCCTCAATGCCCCCGCAAAGGATTCTAGCTGAAGGTTGAGCATGCGTTGGGACAGGTCTGACTGGGGCAGGGTGATGCTGGTGTCACGCTGTCTGAGGTAGAGCTGATTGTACACGCTTGTGAGAACTAGCTGGTTTTGATAGATGGTGTACTTGTCAGGGATGTCCCCCTTGGGGATTGATAGGAAGGTCTCTTGTTAGGGAGTAGCCATATGGCCCGTACTCTGTCCTTTCTTAGGGGGAATTTTGTTTTAGGTAGGTTGTCAACCTACCGCTGCTATCACTGTTGCAACTGAACCAATGAGGATTCAGTATTTGGAATTGGGGAAGACAACAGTCCAATATAAAGGACATAATAATAAGAATAAGGTATTGTTTATTGTAGAGTATTGTGATTAATATACCATATGGGGAAAGCCACAAGGCCACAAGGGGGTGGCATAGTGGGAAGTTCCATGTAAGGTTTGAAGCCAAGGAATAACTCGTGCAGGGATCAGCAAGTCAAATTGGTAACGCTCCTAATTAGGATAAAGTATCCGCCATTTGATATTACCATCAGATCAATCTAAGTTGTTAGATACGTCAAGGATCAACTCATTGAGTGCCCCCTGTGTATTGTAAGATACATTAGCAGGCAAGTCTGGAAACTTGACTGCAACACATGTGGTGTCTGGGGATCCTTAGTCCTTTGTACGCAACACAAGTAGGGGCTCATTGGGATCTAATCCGTCCTGTCCCTTCAAGGCCTGGACATAGAACCATGATAGCACATCTGCAGCAACCATTTCTGGCCCTGGCTTGTACTGGATGTTAATGTTGAACCTCTTAAGAAATAGCATCTATCTGTCCTGACTGCAGGAGAGGTTTGCTTGCATTTTAAAGTAAATGAGTGACTTGTGATCAGTCAGGACGGTGAACTCCTCTTGCCTTTCAAGGCAACAGTGCCATTTCACTAAGCAGTGTGTGCTTGCAAGTAGTTCCTGATTGTGAATTGGCTAATGACATTTGCCATCAGCTAACTTGCAGGATTTGTATGACACTGGTAATGATTCTCCAGCATCAGTCTTAATGCAAAGAACCCTGTTTATGGGCGCTTCTGAGGTGTTGGTCTCCATTTGGTAGTCTCCTCCCTTCTTGGGTATTGCAGGGTAGGGGCTGACACCAGTTTCTCCTTGAGATGGCAGAAGCAGATTCCCTGCTGGGGCATCCACACAAGCTTGATATGGAATCTTTAATGGACAACAGAGATGCAGTGAGGATGCCATAGTCCAGAATGAAACAGTATATGTAGGCAACCATTCCAAGGAAGGTTTTAAGCTCATTTTTTTGCTTTGGAGGTGACATGTTTCAAATAGCTTGGATCTTTTGCTTGTTGTATTTAATCCTGTCCTTGGATACTATATGACCTAGGAAGATTAGTTGCTCTCTAAAGAACTAGCATTTGGAGGGCTGTGGCAGTCCACATGTTTGGTGGTTTGCAGGCGGGGCTAATGTTGGCCAAGCAAAAGTTTGGTTGTTTGTTGCAGGTAGAGGCCTAGTAGAGAATGATGGCTACTAAGGACAGTAAGGCCTAGCTAGTATGTGTAAAGACTACTAGAGGCAGATGTTGCCCCCACCCAGCAAAAGATATTAGCTGCTGTGGGCTAGAGTTCTTCACCTAGCAGGGAACTGTGGCTGCAAAAGGGTGAAGAATAAGATAGCTAGCAGGGAACTTTGTCTGTTTGAGGTAGAGAAGGTTTTGGACCCCTGGCGGGTAGCGCAGGCTGCCAGGGAGGGGAAGAGCTATGAGGGCTCTATGTACCCTGATATGCTTACAGGAGGTCTATGAGAAAGCATCTTACCTAACGGACTGGTAGGGTGTCCTCATCTATGTCCCTATGGGAGCTTTTGGGGAGAACCCGGAGTGAGCATTGGAGGGTATATATTTGCTTGTAGGTGTCACTAAGGCAGTTTGCTCGGGGAAGCAAGCTGCAGAACTTGGTGTGATCAGGCCTATGGGAAGTAGAGCTGATTACTCTGCAACTGAAAGCCCAGACTTAATCACCTGGGTGAGTAAAAACAACATCATAGGCTGTGAGAATCTATGGTTAGATGGCCTAAGTGGAATGCCACTTGCAAGGGCCCAGTCAAACGCCAGTTCAATGTAGACTCATACCTGGGTCTACAGGTTCTGGTAACAGGGACTGAGATAAAGAACCAAGGTGGTTCACAGAATCAGAAGAGAAGACTAGTGAGAGAAACTGTTTGATCACAGGGAAGGCTAGTTGAAGGACTGTTGGTTAATATTGAAGTTTGGAACCAAAATGGTTCATTTTGCAGGTGAAACCAAGATGGTTCCTAGTGAGGATAAGTGGAAGGGCTCAAAGATCATGATGCAGAAGTAGCTGGTCATGATAAAGGAGTAGCCAGAGGACTGATAGGCTGTTTAAAGACCAAAATGAGCTGGCTGAAGGATCATAAGATGATGAAGAACTGGTGGTCCGGAGAAATGAGCCAAGATTTTGCCAAATTGATTTGCCAAGGTGGTACAATGTGGAATTTTTTGCCTTGGTTTAGTAGTAAAATCAAGAAGGAATGTGTATAGAAGTGTGGGTAAGATATTTATTTATTAAGTTCCTAGGATAGATGAAGGTATGTTGCTATGAGAGCTGGAGACAAAGTTATTTTGGTGGGACGTTTTCCTTGGATTTTACTATATTTGTAAATACATGGGGAAAACGTTGAAGAGGTCTAGAAAGAACAGTTTAAATAGTATTCTACTATTTAAATTGGTTTAGGTTGAATGCAGGGTAGACTGGTGCTGAAATAATGGACCGGTTAACGCTTTGGTGCGCAATGGGTTGTTGCTTTGAGCAGTTTGAGCTGTGGAAATTATTTTCCTAGTTGGATCCCAGTGAAACTTCAGAAATGGTCTATTTCTGCGCTCTTCATTAGTTGGTTGAGTTCTGGCAGGTTTCCTGATGAAAATGATTGGTTAGAAGCCAAAAGCTTAAAGTATAAGCAAGGAAATAGTGAATTAATACTTTAAGCTTTTGAGAAAGTAAGTATGTAAGCTTAAGTTATTATAGGAAAAAGTGAGCAGCAATGGTTTAAGCTTCTTAAAAAAGCCATTTTGAAGGCGGAACCATTGGGAAAAGGACACTATAAGAAGGTGGCTGGCTGGAAAGTTACAGGGTCTTTCAGGGGTTTTTTTTTTAGGTCTTTCCCTGGCCTTTTGAGTTTCTGCTGAGAGGTTTTTGGAAGCCTTTTGATCACCAGAAGAAGCTTGGTTGTACTTATACAAGTGGAATAACAAGGCCACTGGAGCTATAAAGAGAGCTGAAGCCCACAATAACAGAACAGGAGCCCAAGAATAATAAGCTGGATCCTAAGCGCAGCGCTGGAGTCCAAGTTTAAGGAGCAGGAGTCCAAGTCTAAGGAGCAGAAGTCCAAGACTAAGTACAAGGAGTCCAAGATATTGTTTGAGGACTCCAAGTATTGAAAAACCCATATTATTTCCCTGGCCCACCAGGCCATATACCAGAAGGTTTCTAAGGGGATCTTCCTTCTGAGAGTGAATAAAAGCCCATTTTGACCCCTATACATATTTCTGAGATACATTTTCCCTTACTAGAGAATGACAATCCCTTCCAGCTGGTCCCTGGCTATGATCCAGGATAAACTTTGGGGACTGGTGGACAGGAACCCCACAAGGGCCTTGCTAGAAGTTTGTGCTGTACTAAGGTGGCAAACACTGCTTCCAAGTCCTTGTGGTGTTGTTCTACGCTTGGGCTATACACAATGATATCATCTAGATACACAAGTGTGTGTTTTCTAATGTGACAAAAGTGAAAGGTGTGTTGATCATCCCAAAGTTGGTGACCACACACCTGTAGGACCCATATTTGGTACAGAAGGCAGCCTTTAGAATATCCTGTTCCTTGATTTTTATTTTAAAATAGCCAGCTCTGAGGTCAATCTCGGATAATACATTGGTGCCTCCAAGTTTGCCAAAGAGGCTGTCAATTAAAGGTAAGGGGCATTGATTCTGTATAGGTACCTTGTTTAGAGCTATTTAATTGGTGACTAATTGTAAGAATCTATCCTTCTTGGCTACAAAAATATGGCTGCTCCAAAAGGGAATACAAAGGTCTGATGAGTCCTTTCTCTGAGGCCTTCTTGAGGTAAGCACAAATAGCATCATCTTCATTTGGAGTGAGGCAGTAGATGGGTTGCTTTCAGGGACCCACTTGAGATTAATAAGACTTCCAATCTTATGGGCAAGGGCCCTCAAATTCAGTCCTGCTACAGCAGAACCTATCAGTACTGCCACCATTGCAAGATGTTCAAACTGCCATAAGAAGGCAAATCTTCCCATCAAGGAGCTGAACCTTCCTAGGAGAGAATACCCTATCAAGTAGACTAGAGGTTAAAAGGATGTGTTGGGTCAAACTAAGGAGGCGTCAATCTTAGGCGGATATAAGAAGAGTGTACATAGTTAAATTTGCGTCCCCAGTGACCTGAGGGATACTTAAACCAACCGTTGGCCAAGGACTCTTCCTTATGAGAATTTTCAGGTGAAGAGTTGTGCCAGTCAATGGTTTGTGTGGGACTTTCCAAAGACAGGGGCAACCAGGGAAGAAGGATTAGAACCCAGAACAAGAAAAGATTCCTATTGATGGTGCTAAGTGGAAGTCAAGAAAAGGCTAGTTATTATTAACAGAGAAAAGTGTGAAGAGATTAAAGCATTTATTTCTATAAAAATTGAAAATAATGAATTCAGCTCATTTAAATACCTGAGTGCTCATCTGAAAACAATTGAGTGGAAACTTTAGGGAGGAGAGGGTAAGAACCCAAGTTTTTTATAGTCTATTACTAAGAAGAGGGAATGAAACCAAAGGTTTCTTAGGTTGCAACCAATGATGATCTGAATTTGGGACAGAAAGAGGAGACAAGACCATGATAGTGGGCTAATTGATGAGAACAAGAGGTAATTTAGGCTATGTGGAGTGGATAAGGCAGTGCTATACAGCTGTTTTTACTGTTTAAGCGGCTGATTAAAGCCGTCAACAGCTGAAGAAGCAGTCAATCAAATGCTGAGAGTATAGTAGCCTTAATTATGATCCCTTTAATGTTGGTTGATTCTGGAGTTCAATTTGAATGAGTGAAAATGTTATAAATAGGTAATCTAAGTTTGAAAGTAGATTTGAACTCATCTTTAAATGCTGACTCAGGGTTCTGGGTTCAATCCCTGTGCAGAGAAAGGATTTTAAAGTCAGTATAATGTGAGACTAGGTTATCCCTTGTTTGTTCTTTTTTGTGGCCCAAACCACCTACATTATTGATGTAGTCAGGAATTTCATTCCTGGCAGTTGTGCCTTTGGTAAAGTGCCCTTTAATTGTATGGAGTGCTGGATGTGTTTCTTGTGAGGTAATCCTGGTAGGGACTCATTGAAGATGTCTGGGTGTTTTGAGACTATCTCCTGATCTTGGGGGTAATAGTATCATGTTTGTCCTTGAATTTAATGACTTTGTACTAGCAGGAGTCCCAGTCAATAGCCTTGAGATTTTCCTTTTCTTCTCAGGTCTCAGTTATACCTACAAACACATGATCCCTTAGTAGTTGATCCACTGTTTCTTGGTATATCTGATGCTTGACCCCTCACATTTGATGGTTAGAACTGATGTGCTCCAGTCTATGTGGGTTTTGTTCTTTCTTAACCAATCTAGGCCAAGTAACACATCAAATCTTGGAAAGTTGATGATAGGTCCTTGAATAGTGGAATGGAGGTTTTACAGGGCAATAAAGAAGGGGGAAGTCTCCTGGGTGACAGCAATGTGATGTTTATCAGCTAAAATTACTTTTTTAATCTGCAAAGGATTAGTAGCTATCTTGAACTTTCTCACAAATTTGCTGTTAACCAGGGTACAATCTGCACCTGAGTCTAAGAGCGCTGAACCAGTGTAAGTTCATAAGCAGAAAGGATAAGTGTAAATTCACTGCCACCTTTGGCCTTGGATCAAATCTTTTTCCCCGCTGCACCAAAAAAGGCCCAAAAATTACAGCCAAGCCACTTAACTCTCTGGGAGATTTAGCTCATACTGTTAACAAGAGATTTGTTCTGGCCTACCCTGCAGACCCCCCAGCTCTGGTTGTTCCCTCTTGGGAAGAAACGTTAATTGATTTGGACTACTTGCTGGCCTAGTGTTGCCAACTTTTAAAAGCTATCAGATCCAACCAATTGTGTGTTGCCACATTGACACCCAAAAGCTCAAGTGAATTCCGAGTCTCTGAAAGCCTCTCCAGCCAACCAGGCAGTACCGCCGAAATTAAGATCTGCAGAAATTAAGATGAAACCCTCCAGTCTCCCTGGCCCTGACCTGCAAAATTTCTCCCCCACCCAATCAGATTCAAGCCCTGTAATCATGTGACCCCCTTCCCTTGCAGCACACTCCCTTTTACACAGCAAGGGGACTTTCAGTCCCCTGCTTGTCTATTGTCCATTTTATTAAAAGTTTGGATTTGTTGTACTTAATTTTAATCATTTGATTGGACTGAAACTTAGTTTTGAGTCCCTATTATCTATAAGATTAAAGTTTTGGTCTTTTCCTTGAAGTTTACCTTAAACCCTCCTGTTTCAAACCTGGTAACTCTTCTGGGACCCTCAGCAGAAGCTTGGGTGTATAGTTCTCTTCTGTTTTTGCTTTTGTTCACAAAAATAGCATTCAAACCTAAATTTCAGTTAAATTTCAATATACTATATATTGTTACTTTGAATTTTTCTTTAAAATCCTTGTCTTTGAACCTGCTTTTTGTTCTTACACTACCCAAGGCATCCAAGATCACAACCAAGTCCTCCAGACCTGTTCTGCTGCTTCTTTTGCCCTCCTGCTTGTGGTTGCCCCTACTGAGCTTAATTCTATTGCTTAAAATTTCAAAAACTTCACCATTCTTCCCCAAATTTCAAGGAGAATGCAACTATGATACTCCCAGTTATTAAATTTGTTGTATTTTCCTTGGCCCCCTTTTTGCTTCTTCTGTGGTTGACCTTTCCAGATCTGTGGTCAAAGATCTCCTCTTCTGTGCGGCTCATGGGTGAAGATCCTTCCAGCCTCTTGAGTCTCCCTGGAGGTCTCCTTCTTTCTGGAGAGGCTGTGGTGAAGAGCTTGACATATGATGACCTGGATTTGGATAATTTTGACTATGCCTCTCCTGCTCCTGTGGGAAAGGAGACGTCAATGCCCTCCCTCCCTGACCTGGAGAAGAGTGACTCAGTGCCCTTTATGCGCCCCTGTGATGTCTCCTCCTGTCCCCACCCATACGCCCTGGTTGCTCACCAGTTTGGCGCTGATGGGATTGAATACATACTTCCTTCAGCTGTCCCCTGTGTCCTCCCTGTGTTCCCCCCTTTGAGCGGCTGTTCCAGTTCTCCACTGGGTGGAATCATGGTGGTTTGTTTTGCCGGGATGGGAGCCCAACTTAGTTAGTTAGCCCCCCTCTCTCACAATAGGTGTTAGGATTATCCTGACATAAATCACCTGGCCAATAGAAATTGGGAAGTATCTAATATCTGGGCCAGGTAGTAGTAAAATCACAATTTACTCAAAGATGGGTATTCATGCATTTTGCATGAATAGATTAATGCATGGATGTTCCTATTCATGCAAGCGTAACTCATTGAGTACAGAATGAAAATTGATGCTTAAACATGTATTCAAAAGGTCTTGCCAAGCCTGAAAATTTTCCATAAGCACTAGTGACTTGTGGAGAACCACAATCACGAGAAAAATTAAGATGAAACAAACTTCCCACATGAATAACTTGTTGCATGAAAATGATGTCATGTCATGCATGCAACTGTATATCAGCAAATAGGAATTGGATCTGCATGTCCAAACCCACGTTCAAAAGCCCTTGTCATTTCAAATCTTTATTATCAAGTAGTGAGCACTTGTTGAGAACCCAGATTGCAATCAAATTCAAGTAGAGTACGGGACTATGACAGTAACAAGTGACAACTTCATTTGACATGCATCAAATGCACTCTCTGCACCCACTATTCCTACACAGTCTCCCCTCACTACCTTTTACCTATAAATAAATGAAATTTGACTAGTTGATAGCCAAGCTATCATTGAAGTTCAACCAATCTCTTGCCATCTATTTTTCTCATTAATTATAGAAAGTAAGTGTCAGGGATCCACTCATTGGGAAGTCTCTCTCCAATTTAATGAAGAGCTCCCAAGTTGAATTTAAATCAAGTGAACTCTACTGGAATCCCTATCATTAACATGTGTAGAAGGTGACCAAATAGGCAGAATCTTACCAAGAAGGGAGTGAAGTGGTTTAGGAGATAATAGACGCTGGTGTACCCCAAGACCAACCATGGAACCTTGGGGTGGATAATTGGTGGGAATTGTGCTGTTTCTACGTAAGGGGCATGACGGCAATGTGGTCCAAAACAATACCAAATTGAGTCTTTTTATTTGTCAGTAAGAGTTGGTTTGGGGGTTTTGAAGTTCACATTAGCTTGCTCATAACTGACTAACACACAAAAATTCCATACAAGGAAGATGAACTTCATGCTGTTGGAGGGGGAACATTTAGAATCTACTAATCAAGTGTTTAGAAGTTGAAAATATAGATTTATTGATTGATAGGAATAAGAGAAATTGTTGGAGCAATTTGGAAGGGAAGGATTTGCCAGTTTAAATACTGATCTTAAGTGAGGAAGGGAATATTGTGGTTACCAAGTGATACTGCAAGAGTGATTTGAGAAGGATTGCCTTGCAGGACTGCAGCAGGCTGCAGCCTGCAATGCAAGAAGAGGCAGGTTGGGATATTGCATTGCAGTATTATACCTTACTATGATTGGGGATGGTATCTGGGGCTGGATGAGAAGTATTTCTTTGGCTTTGGTGGTTTGCTGGGTTTGATTGGCTTCCTGGGTCCCTGAATATCTGGTTTGGATGGTTTTTTCATTTATTTTCTGATTGATTGGCTGTATTGTAATTGTCAGAGCCAAAATTAAATGCTGAATTGTTATTTTTGTTGCCATAGTTATCCAAAGCCTTAAATTCCAATTTTGAAGTAGAATTTATGTTTTATTCTTGGTTTTTACGCTTGCTTTTGTTTTTGTATGTGTTTTTGCTTAAAACACATTTGTTTAGTAATTTCAAATGTGTTTTCAAAACAGTTGAATTAATTGTTTCATTGACTTCCTTAGTTTTTAAATCTGCATTTAAAAATGCAGTTTCAAGTCCTTGAGACTTATCCAGAGATCTTGAGTCTGATCTTGTATTTGTGTAAGGTATGGAATTTCTTACAGTAAGTTCTGCTGTGTTTTTACAGCTGGGCTTTACAATAGGACATCAATTTATTTGGGTTTCTGGCAGTTGTATAGAGTACTGGATCCCCTGATGGGACCTGAATCATAGGGCACTGGCCTACGTCTTCAGGTCAATATTTGTTGTTTGACAGGGCTGATGATTGTTGAGGAGAGCTTGTCTTGCTTATTGCTCTCCCTAGATTTTCCCTTGTCCTGTTTGCCTTGAGTGACAGTGATTCTGAAATGTGTGTGGTTAGACTGACCATTATTCCTGTTATGATTAATACTTGGTGCTTAAGGCTTATTATTAATGTTAGGCAGAGGGCAGCTGAAACAACCTGGGGGATTAGAGTCCTTGGATCTCTCTCTTTTCCCAGTCTGCACTTTGTGAAATACATTGGGGGTATGCTTCATTTTTTCTGCTCCACAGTACAAACTTTGAAGGTCAATCACTTGATACAGGTTGATATATCTCATTACATGTGGTTTGAGCAAGTCATAGTAAATAGGGTTTGTGGTGGGGTTATAAAAGGCCATCTTGGAGAAAGAATGCAGGCATAACTCCTTGTAGGATCTTGCTATCTATTTTACAATACCAGTTTGTTTCAGGATAAACTTGGAAGATAATCATGAGTGCTGTTTCTTTCATCACAAATCTGGTAAAGAAGTGTTGTTTAAAGGTCTCTGTCAGGGAACCAACCCTGATCAGCCGGCTTGCTAGTGTTTGGGAACTGACAGGTTGTGGACTGGGCGGACAGAGCTCAACAAAGGATTGGTGCTAACTTAATGAGGTAGGACATTGACTTGCCCACCCACAACCACGGACCGGCGGCTGGGACAATAGTATCTATTACTCCCGTGAGAGTAATATATATAATTCCAAAAAGCTTGTTGGTATGGTCCAGTGGGAGCTTGGCGGCAGAGGAAGGCATTGGTTTGGGGGTGACGGGTGGTTCTATGTCTATTTGGTAGGCGGGAAGAAAGTTGTATTTATCTCTGACCAGGTGGGGTTTGGTAACGTACCAAGGGCCTTCTTGGTTGTATCTGGTTAACTTGGTAGTTCTGGCCAAGGGATCCCGGGCTAGTATGTTGTCAGCAGTGTAGTCCTTGTACTCAGGCTTTAAGGGGTACTCTGTGAAATGGACAGGACCAAAGGGGGCACCTGGCAGGCAGCTTGTAGCTGGCAGGCTGGCGGGGGATAGACAATCTTGGGGTTAACTAGAAGATGGTAAGAATAAAATATGGCAATAGTTGGGGAGACCAATATCTCATAACCTTTATTTAAAAATGACAATGGGGGTTGATCTCAGCCTGGCAGGTATTTATACCACACTGCCAGGCTTTACTACCTGGTCAAATTTTCTGGGCTTGGGCAGGTTAGCATTGGGTGTCTCAGATGGCAGTGTGGCGCTCAGCACTGGCGGTTTGCCACTGGCCGCTTTGGGATGAGAAGACTTCAAATCCTTCTGTTTATTGATTTAGGTATTGGGTGCCTCTTTGGGTTCAGTGCCTTCCCCGGGACTTTGGGGGAGTTTGGAATAACTTTCAGGGAGAAATTTGTCTATTTCACCAGGCAAACCGCCGGTGTCAGGCATTGGCACCTCAGGGAAATTCCCGGCATCTTGCACTGGTAGTTTGCTTGCAGAATCCTGCAGGGCAGCTAAGGGTTTGGGTCCTGGCAGGCTGGCAGCAACTTCATCAATTAGTAGTGGGTTATTGTGTTCCCAGCCTATGAGTCTGGCAGTCCGCAAAGGGTGTTGTCCAGGGTTTGACTCTGATTCTGTATTTTGAGATTTAGGAGCATCTAAATTGTCATTCCTGACATCATCCCCTTCTTCTCCCAAAATTTCCCCTTTCAGGGCCTTCTTCTCAAGGTATTGTTGGATGGCCTGTTTGGCATTGGTTAGGTTGCTCAAGGGTTCCCAGGTGCTTTCTTCCAGGGGGTAGCCTGACCACTTGATGTAGTACTGGGGGATCTTGTAGTGGACCCAGTTGCTGTAGATTTACTCAACTTTGTACTCAATTGAGTGGTCCTTCCGGATTGGCTGGGGGCTTGACTTGATCTTCTGGTGGGAAAGGGAGTTTCTGTCTTTTTTGAACAGCAGGGCACAGTGGAACATGTTATGGATCTTCCATGTGAGGGATAGGTCTAACTTGAAGGCAACTTCTACAATGAGCTTGGTGATCTTGTGTGGTCTGCTTCTTCTATGAGCTAGTTTTCTGCAAGGCACATGCAGGGGCACATTACAGGAATCCAAATAGACCTTGTCTCCAACTTGGAGGGGTTTACCAGGAGTTTGTTTTCAATTGTTAAAGGCTTTGTATGTCTGTACTGCTTGGTTCAGGTTTGCTAGGCATATAGTTTGGGTGTTGTGGATCTGTTTAATCCAGGCGCGTCCAGACAGGTTGGTTTCCTTGTTTCCAATGCTAGGGTCCCATGTGGGGTCAAACCTGTAGTTGGCTTTGAAAGAGGACATTCCAGTAGATGAATGGTCTTTGCTGTTGTAGGTGTACTGTACCATGGGTAGCATCTTGGCCCAGTTGTCTTGGTTGGCATTGGCATAGCATTGTAGGTACTGTTCAAGTATTTGGTTCACTTGTTCAGTCTGGCTGTTGGTCTGTGGGTGGTAGGAGGTTGATACGCAGCGCTTTACCCCCAAATCCTTCATCATCTGAGCCCAGTAGTTGGAGGTGAATTGTGGTCCTCTATCAGTGATGATTTCTGCTGGAGTGCCATGTTGGGTTAGGATGTGATTGTGGAAATGTCTAGCTGTCTCTGCGGCAGTGCAGTGGGTGGTGGTAGGGACAAAATAAAACATTTTAGTGAATCTATCTACCATGACTAGGATTGCATTGAACAAATTAGAAGGGGGCATTTCCACAATATAATCCATTAAAACGGACTGCCAGAGTCCTGCTGGCATGTCTAGTGGTCTTAGCAAGCCTTCAGGTTTGGATCTACGGGGTTTGGTTCTTCCACATGTCTCACAGCCTTTGATATAGGCGGCCACATCTTTGTCCAGTTGGGGCCAAGCATAATTCTTCTTGATTCCTCGGATTGTCTTGAGTCTTCCAGGGTGGCCAGCCATCTCTGAGTTGTGATAGTCTATGAGTACTTTGGTCCTTGTTTCACCTTCTGGTACATAGATCCAGTTGTGTAGTAGCAGGGTGGTTCCTTTCAATGAGAATCCCTTCTTGCAGTGTTGGCTATCTGGGTCTGAGGTCAAGTTGGCAATGAGTTCTGCTGAATACTTGTCTGATTTCTGCGCCTCAACTATGTCAGGCTTACAGGCCATAATCTTCATGAACATCAGTTGGATACCTAGGCTGGCGGGGTCAAGGAGTAAATGGGTGTTGTGGTCCTTGGTCTCAGCTGTGGTGGGAATCATATCTGCTCTTCTGCTCAGTGTGTCAGGTACTATGTTGACTTTCCTGGGTTTGTAGTCAATTTTCAGGGTGTAGTTGGCCAGTTTTAGAGCCCATCTGGCCTGTCTCTGGTTCAACTGTCTGGGTTTAAAAAATTAAACCAAGTTCTTGTGGTCAGTTAGGACTTTTACTGGGAATTAAGCACCACATAGGTACCAGCGCCAGTGTTTCAAGGTCTTCATTATTGTGAGCATCTCCTTGTTGTAGATTGGGTAGTTTCCTTTGGCAGGCAGCATCTTCTTGGAGTAATATGCTATAAGATGTAGCATACTATCCCCTCCTTCCTGAAGAAGGACCTCTCCCACCGCAAAGTTGGATGTGTTGGTTTCCAGTACAAATGGCTTGGAGGGGCCTGTCATGGCCAGGACGGGGGCAGAGGTGAAGGCAAGCTTCAAGGTGTCAAAGGTGGTGGTACACTCTGGAGTCCAGGCAAAGGTGACCTTGTCAGAGCAAAGGCAGGTCAGGGGAAGAGTAATGTGAGAAAAAAATTTGATGAAATCTCTGCAATAATTTTCCAGGCCCAAGAAACTTCTCACATCCTTCCTGCTTTTGGGCACCGGCCAAGACGTTATTGCTTCTACTTTGTCTTGTGCCATGGCAAAGCCGCCAGTCTTCACTATGTATCCCAGGAATTCAACCTCAGAATAAAAGAATTCACACTTCTTGAGCTTAGCGTGTAAATTGGCTTGGGAGAGTTTCTCCAATATGAGGTCCAGGTGGTGCAGGTGTTCCTTGTGAGACTTGCTGTAGATGAGGATGTTGTCCAGATATGCCACACAGAAGTGGTCAAGGTATTCCCCTAGGACGGTGTTGATCATCCTTTGGAAGGTGCTGGGGGCGTTGCAGAGGCCAAAGGGCATCACCAGGTACTCATACAGCCCATATCAGGTTTTGAAGGCAGTCTTATACTTGTCTCCATCCTTGATTTGGATTTGGTTGAACACATCTCAGAGGTCATTTTTTTAGTACACCTGGGCTCCAGTCAGTACATCACAGAGGTTGTTGGCATTGAGGATGGGGTAGCGGTTCTTCACCGTGATGTTGTTCAGTTTTTAGTAATTCACACATGGGCGCATCCCACCATCTTTTTCCCTACAAACAGCATGAGTGACAAGCAGGGGGCCTTTGACACTTGGATGAAACCCTTTTTTGTCATATCTTCCAAGTATGCTTTCAAGACTACTTGTTTGCGGTGGTTGCAGCTGTAGATGGGGTCATGGTGAGGTTGGGTTCTTGGTATCAGGTCTATGGCATGGTCATATATTGAATGGCTGGGTAGTTTTGTGGCTTCTTCTTCACTAAACACATGGTCCCATTTCTGTAGGGGAGTAGGTAGTATTCCAACACTAGGTTCTATCTTTATGGTTAAGAGTTTGTTGGCAGGGGTTTGGCCATGGCTCATGCAAAAGGGGACAGTGTTGCAAGATTCAGGTTGTCCCAATGCGGCGGTTTGTTTGCAATAGTTCAGGATCTGGCCATGTTGCCGGACCAGGAGTTGTCCAGTATAAGGGGGTGGGGTAGTCTGGGTAAGAGGATCAGGGATGACGGGTACACATTATGTCCAATTGTCAATGGGAGTTCTTGTTCACACTCATAGCCAGTGTCCAGAGAGCTGTTTCCCATGACTACTTGTAGGCTACGCTCTGAAGCTGTCATGCCTAGTTCCTTTACCCGGCCGGCGTCAATGAAGCTTTCATCAGCTCCTGTATCAATAAAAGCTTCAATCTGGCGCTTGTTTCCCAATAGTTCTATGGTCACTTGAATGAATTTGTAAGACTGGGAAGAAGTGTTTATTTGCGCCAGTGAGACTGGGGCAGTTTTCTTCTTAGTGCAGGCTCTGGTCAAGTGGCCTGCCTCATGGCAGTGGAAACAGAGCCCTTTGCAATAGTGTTGTTGGAGCTCTTCGGGTGTCATTCCTGTTCTGTTGGGGGTTGGTGCTTGGGTTTGGCAGGTCTGGGAGGGGCCAGCATTCTCTTGGTTTATGCTAAGGCCCTTTCACAGGGGAACCAGATTGTCTAGGCTGAGGGTGGGCAGATGGTGATTCAACAAGTCCTTCATTGCTAGGTTGACTCCCTTTTGGAAGATGATGGCTGTCAGTTTGTCTTCCAGTTGGGTACAAGTCTTTAGTTTGAGGAATTTGTCAATGTAAGCTTGGATGAGACAGGCGCCCTGCCTGATTTCCAACAAGGAGTTCAGGGCAAAGTATCTGGTGTTGCAGTCTTCCCCTGTGGCCATCAGTTTGGCTTCAAAATTGGCATAGTCTAGGCAAAATTACACGTCTTCAGCAGTGTCTTTGCCAAACTAATCAAGGGTGTCTCCTGATAGCATGGCAGCTACTCCAAGTACCTTTTTGGTGTAGCTGGAATAGGATGGGGCATTGGCTTGAAAATGTAATTGGAGCACTGGCATGGCGCGGTGAGCCTCTTTGAGAGTGAGTTTTCCCATCTGGGGCATCTTCACTTTGATGAGGGATTGGTTGACTATCACATTCTGAGCCTGAGAGGAGGGTCCTTTGGCGGTTTTGGCGGCAGGTTTGGAGTTTTTGGGGTCTTCTGGTATCATGTTTGTATTCTTCCATGCGGAAGAGATCAGGCTCTTGGACATCATAAATGTGTAATAAGTGATTATCATCACAAAAAACATACAAGATGCCCCAAGAATAATCAACATCTTGGGGCTCAGGGTACCAGGTTTAAAATAGATTGTCATAATGTCAGGGAATCAACCCTGATTGGCTGGCTTGCTAGTGTTTGGGAACTGGCAGGTTGCGGACTGGGTGGGCAGAGCCCACCAAAGGATTGGTGCTAACTTAATGAGATAGGACATTGGCTTGCCCACCCACAACCACAGACCAGCAGCTGGGACAATAGTATCTATTACTCCCGTGAGAGTAATACATAAAATTCCAAAAGGCTTGTTGGTATGGTCCAGTGGGAGCTTGGCGGCAGAGGCAGGCATTGGTTTGGGGGTAAGGGTGGTTCCATGTCCATTTGGTAGGTGGGAAGAAAGTTGTATTTATCTCTGAACAGGTGGGGTTTGATAACGTACCAAGGGCCTTCTTGGTTGTATCTGGTTAACTTGGTAGTTCTGGCCAAGGGATCCCAGGCTAGTATGTTGTCAGCGGTGTAGTCCTTGTACTCAGGCTTTAAGGGGTACTCTGTGAAATGAACAGGACCAAAGAGGGCACCTGGCAGGCGGTACGTAGCTGGCGGGCTGGCGGGGGCAGACAATCTTGGGGTTAACTGGAAGATGGCAAGAATAAAATATGGCAATAGTTGGGGAGACCAATATCTCATAACCTTTATTTAAAAATGACAATGGGGGTTGATCTCAGCCTGGCAGGTATTTATACCACACTGCCAGGCTTCACTACCTGGTTGGATTTTCTGGGCTCAGGCAGGTTGGCATCAGGTGTCTCAGATGGCAGTGTGGCGCTCAGCACTGGTGGTTTGCCACTGGCCGCTTTGGGGTGAGAAGACTTCAAATCCTTCTTTTTATTGATTTGGGTATTGGGTGCCTCTTTGGGTTCAGTGCTTCCCCAGGACTTTGGGGGAGTTTGGAATAACTTTCAGGGAGAAATTTGTCTATTTCACCGGGCAAACCGCCAGTGTCAGGAATTGGCACCTTGGGAAAATTCCTGGCATCTTGCACTGGTGGTTTGCTTGAAGAATCCTGCGGGGCAGCTAAGGGTTTGGGTCCTGGCAGGCTGGCAGCAACTTCATCAATTAATAGTGGGTTATTGCATTCCCAGCCTATGAATCTGGCAGTCCGCAAAGGGTGTTGTCCAGGGTTTGACTCTGATTCTGTATTTTGAGATTTAGGAGCATCCAAATTATCATTCCTGACAGTCTCCAAGTCCTTTTGGTATGGTCCTTGTGACTTTTTTTGCATGAGGTGCCCACATCATGGGTCAGGAAAATAGAGATCTACACAATTCAGGAGTGTGCTGGGCATGTAATCTGCATCAGCTTGGTTTGGGAGGACTGGGTTCATGCTGTTGTGGTGTTGTTGTTGGCTCCTGCAAACAACTCTGGGACGGCACTGTGGAGCTGCTGGGATATGTGTGCAGGCATGATGCTTTTATCATTGGCTCAAGATGTGGACAAAGGTGCCTGAAAGAACCCTTGCACTTATAAGGCATTGGAGGCAGAATAGTATATTATGCTCTGATAAAGGACATGTGCTTCAGGTATTTCAGTTGCTGGTGTGTAGGGTGGGTAATCCAAGGTGAGCACTGTCAGAAATCTGCAGACTGTGATATTTTATCATCTGCCATATGATATCCTAAGTCTTCCAACATTAGGAAAGTACAGAGAACCTAAGACTTTGGTGTAACCTGCGGCCCAAAATATTTTGTTGTCTGCAGAAGTAGCAAGTCTGACTGGGCCCAAAGCCTGAAGGATTTGGGGCAATTCTTTCTACTTCTGGATATAGGTTCATAGCTGTTATCTCTATATTTTACTATAGATAGTTATACTTTATGACAACAGTATCATCTTTTTCTCTACTAATAAAGCCTAAGAGAGGATCGCATTAAGGAAATGGGACTTGGATCAATCATCAAGTCAATAAGGAATCATCAGTCTTTTATTCTAATGGACTGGCTTTAAGGTGGCCCACCTGCCCGCGTTTTATCTGAGTTAGCTCACAATGCTAGAAAGAGACTGAAGTAGCATTAGGTCAACACAGCAGGAGGCCCAGCCTTTTCTGGATGGATTTTGTGGAAGTTTGCTTGACGACTTCCTCAGCTTACTGTGTTTGTTCTAGACATGCTGCACAGCTGAATTTCTTTTCAGCTGCCTACCTGGGCCACTATCCAGGGCTAGCTAGTCAGTGGTTGGCTACTAGTGCACAAGATGATTGTTACACTTAATCAGGGCTACTCTAATACAATAGGCTCAGGGCCTTTTATCTTAGACTGATTGGCCTGGTGGCCCAGTCCATGTTGGACTCTGCTAGACATAATGCAGATGACAATCTTTATGACAGCCCTCTTTTCTAGGATACAATTAAAGTTTAGAATAGTAGTTATTATGAGGTGCATATTGAGGTGTTTGCAGACAGGAACTAATTGATGAACAGCAATCACATGTTTCATTCATTAATTGCAATGCATGAATTTGTTGATGCCAGGATATGATTTGGTTGCTGATTTATTGATCCTGTAGCCTTCAGCCCACATTGTTTTGTTGAAACCACTCCTAAGAGCAATTAACTGCTGGTCTGCATTAATTGGTTGAATCTGTTAATTAGTAAATATCCCAAAATCCTGACAAGCCCTGAAATGATTCTTTTTTATTTGTTGACCACAACAAGTACAGACAAAATGAGGAATTTGAAAAGGAAGGTAGGATGGAAATCATACATGTGCTTTCAATGTTATAACTTTTCTATATTGGCAACTGTGGTAAGTTTGACTCCATGGTGATCAACTCCCTGGTACTTGACACTTTGTCAAGTACCAGGGAGTTGAGTGCTGCATATGTGAATCTATTAGTATTTTTGGCTTGACCAATTTTAAGCTAATTTTCACTAGTAATTTAGGGGTTTGAAACCAAAAACCAAGGTTAAATTTACTCAAACTCAACTCTGTTTAATAATTTGGTTAGCTAAAATACTGATTTAAGGGGCAATTTATAAGTAAATTTACTAATAGAAATGAAAAAACCTGTGTTTGACACTCTAAAACAAAAAAGTGACCAGTTCAACACATTTTAAGCCAAATTTTAATTTTATTAATAAAATACATATGTGCTTATATAAAATTTGTTATTTATTACTATATTTTTATTATTAGTGTCTATAGTTGTTGTTTAAGCTCCCAAGCACCACTATACTGGATTTAGTGGCATAGACATTAATCAAATACCCCACTTGTTTTACATTATGTCATTCCTGGGTTTTTGGATTAAGTGGTGCCACATAAATTAAGCTCAATTTATTAAGAGATTTCATATGTAATTTATAAAAAACTGAAACTTGACATCTTTTTTTTTACTCTATCCACTTGACCCTCAATTGGTTTTGGATTTAACTAATCAAAGGCTTGGAATTAAGGCTAAATTAATATGTGACACACTATGAGTGCCACTTGATACTCATTCACTCGACACTTTAACTTGGGAATTAGTACAGAGAGCTTATTAACGTTTTAACCAACACTATGGTAAATAAGTCACTCCCAGCTCCTCACAGCACATTATTATCACTAATAAACACATTTCCACACATTTACTTTTTTAACTTATGTTGCATTTTTTTAAATTTTTGAGAATATGAAACTTCCTTGCTTTTGGGTTAACTTTCAAACCTGTTTTAAATTTAAGCAAGTTTTATATGTAAAAAACATAGTAAATTTGATGTTTCTGCTTGACTCCAGCATACTCAACAGTGAGAATTCAGCTTTTCCCAGCTGATTGACAGTGCTGAACTTGACACTTTACTATGTTTTGATTTTTCAATTCACAATAAAAAAATTTCATATAATAATTTTTATTTTTTTTGCAATTATAATCTACTACTTTTTCTGCTGCTCTTCATATAATTTTCATATTTTTTTGATTTTCAATTGTACTTTTACATTAATTTAGCACTAAGATGTTATGCTGAACCTAACATCTTTGATGCTTCATAATAAATTAACTTATTTTCTATATTTTAACCTTTATATCTATATTTTGAGTTTCTATGTTGCTTCTATTTACTTTTTTATGTTTTTTTCTTGATAAATAAAACTTTATTTGCATACTTTTCATTTAACTTTTACTTTTCTGTACCTCTGTGTTTTGTATCTTTCACACTATTTCATCTACAAAACTAAACTTTTCTTTAGACAAAATCAAACAAGAAAAGCCAACAGCCCAAGCGCCAAGCCTCCAAGGGCTCCAAAGAAACTGCCTCCACTCCCAAGCATGCCAAGAAGCCTGCAAAGGCAAAGTCTCCCACCCATCTCCTCCCACTCCATCTCCTCCTACTCCTCCCCTCTTCACCCTCATCTTCCACATCCTCTTCACCTTCCTCCAAAAATTCCTCCCCTAATAAATCTGATGGTGATCTTACTGACCACTCCTTTTACCACTCAGAGGCCAACTCTGAGCCCACCAAGGAGCGCTGTACCAAGAAAGTAAAGGCTGCCAAGGAGCCCACCTCTTCTTCTGGTAAGAAAAAGGAGGCATCCAAGAAGGCCTCAAAGAACCCTTCTCCTTCCCCTCCTGATGGCTCTTTCCCCCCTCCCTCATCTGATCCCCAAGATGAGCCGGAGGAGTACTCCAAGAAGTTTAAAGCTTCTGGTCATGTGGCTTGGGATCCACTGGCCATCCACAATATCTGTAATGTGGACAGGGAGTTTAAAGTCCCCAAGCGCTTCCCCCGTTTTTCCCAATTATGTCCGTAAAGGGCGGCCCTGGCTACTTAGCTGATAACTACATTTTTTATTGTAACAATCAAAAGGGCCAAACCAAGAGCAAGCACTTTGTCTGTGAGGATAAGAGTTGCAGGGCCTGGCTAAACACTGAAGACTGGAAGTGAGTAACTGCAGAGAAGGGGGAGCACTCTTGTGAGCCCCCCAATCATCTTATAACCCAGATGTTAAAATGATACCTGATCCAGGTGATCCCAACATCCTCTCACCTCTGGGCATCTGATCTGGCTATTAAAGCCCTGCAGCACTTAAAACCCAACAATCTCAAGTTAGTGCCAACTCAAGAGCAGTTGGTTAAGTTCATAAGTGATAAGTGTATTGCCGCCAATCCCCCTCCCCCAAGGCTTTGGACTCCTCTTGGAGCTTACGCTCACCCACAAGCTCAAGCAGCTTCTGAGTGGGGAGCGCTTCCTCCTCCATGACAACAGGCCCACCACCAAAGACCGCATAATCTGCTACTAAACTCAGCAGAACCTGATGGAGTTGAAAAGGGCTTCAACCTGGCTAGTTGATGGTACCTTTGTCACTTGCCCCCAGATGTTCAAGCAGCTCTGGATGATCCATGCCCAGATTGACATCCAGGTGATTCCACTCGCGTTCTTTCTTCTTCCTGGGGCTACCGAGGCCATTTACACCCGTGCTTTTACCATCCTCTGCCAAGAACTTTCCCTCTTTCCTGACAACAACAATGCCAAGAAGACCTCCCTAAACCTGCGCCAACCCTCCTGCCTCTGACAAAGACCAGGCCACCCTGGACTTGGAGGAAAAGGTAAGGCTAAGAGCTCTTGGGCCTGCCATGTGCATTATGGACTTCAATCCTGATCAGTTCAATGCATTCAAACAGCTGTTCAGTGGGGAGGTGCAGGGGAGCCACTTTCACTACCGCCAAGTAGTTTCTTGGGATGTGCAGGCCCATGCTGAGCTAAGTAGGTTGAGCCGGAGGGATACTTTGGACACCTGCAAATTTGTGCTGGCATAATTTAGTGCCTTGGCTTTTTTAAAGCCAGAGCACACTGCGCAGGGGTTCAAGGTTCTCTCAAAGGATCCTTATGTAGTTAAGAACTCAGAGTTTAAGCCTTTCCTTGAGTACTTCAAGCCCCAGTGGATTGGGAAGGTCATCACACAGAGGCAAGGCAAGGCCTGTGCCAAGACCAGCTGGAATGTGTACCAGGCAGCAGTGAATGGTGAGCTCAAAACCACCTCAGCTCTAGAGGCTTATCACAAACACCTCAAGGCCAACTTTGGGCTACACCCAAAATTCAATAAGTTTTTCTTACTTCTGCAGCACAAGCAGGAGAAAACCATCTCCAATCTGCGTGACTTGGCAAACTGCGTCCCCCCACTAAGCCCACAACCTGTTTCACCCTATTCACCAAGGCCATTTGAAATGCGGTCAAGCATAAATACAAGGCCTCAGAGATCAAGCAGTATCTTGAGCTCATCACAACTGCCCTCCTAGAAGGGGCCAAAATGAAGAAGGGGAAGAATGGGGAGGAATAAACTTGCTGTCTTGCTTCTATGGTTTTAATTTTTACTTTTTAGTTTTGATCAATTAGTTTTTAGTTTTAATTTTTCTATTTTTTGATTTAATTAGATAGCACTGGTTATTTTATGTATACATGGTAAGTTTGAGATGAATAGTTATAGTTGAAAGTGAATGAAATATCTTAATTTTTGTTAATTTCCTAATAAAACAAGAAGTTCACATTTATACTTATATGAACTATATCAAATAAATATTAATATTTCTTAACATTTTGTGTAACTTCTATTTTTGTGTTTGTGTTTATTTTTGTTTCATTGGAATTTTAATTTTTATGGTAATCAAAAATATTTTTATAATGAAGAGTGTAAATTACATAGTTTAATGAGAAGTAGTTTCTTGTTTCTCCTTATTCTCATTAGTTAAGATACACTTTTTATTGCATTTTTGAGCTCTCTGGAGTCACTTTAGTATACCATAGCTGTAAGGCTTAATTTTTATATCAAAAGTTTTCAGTACATCAAGATCTGTTAATTAAAAAAGTGTAAATTTCCAGTTGTTGATCAGGGAAAAAGCTGAATTCTCACTTTACTATAGTATCAACTACCAGAGAGTCAAGCACCAGGGAGTTGATCACCAGGGAGTTGAATTTACCACAGTTGTCCTATATTAGCAAGTTACAAGGGGAACATGTTTTGGAAACAAGATAACTATCTTTATTGAGATTTATCACTTATATAGTTTGGGGAAATCATTTCAAGAGGAACAAGACTGGGACAATCAATCAGTTGGATTGAACAGGGGGCTGACTTGATCCTTATAACAAGTCAAGCATCAAATTGAGCTGTCCACCAAGTAGGAAATGTCACTGGTTCTTGTTGCTTTATTTAGCAACTTGGGTTGACTTCCTTGTTTGGCTTCAAGTTGTGGAAATTTCAGTTTGAGTGGCACAGGGTCTCTTGTGTGGAACTTTGCTGGGGGTTGACCATGTTCTTTCACTACAGGCAAGCATTTAGAATGCTGTAAAAATAACTGGGACGTCAATGATAACTTTAATGTTACTACTATGGCTTGTATTCTTGTTACTAAATAATATGTACGTCAATTAACCAAATAATCAAATTAGATAAAAATATTTAAGCCTAGTGAATATAAATTTATTAAATGTTCTTTTCAGCTAGAGAAATGATTTCTAGGCAAATTCTCTGAATCTAAAGCTAAGCTTGATACCTTGATCTTGGTTTCTGGATCCATTGGGCATGCTACTAGCATCAAGTTAGGAGCACCTTCCTTTAGAAGCTTTATAAAATTGAAGGATATTCCAGTATTAGAGTAAATACATCTGAGAGATGAGCAGTTTTTCTTCTTGAGAAATTGGAAGGAAAATGCTTCTTGCAAAAAATACTCAGGTACCTTCAAAGTAATAGCTTCAACAGAAGAAAAACAAGTGAAAATCCAATTGATGGCACATTTGAAAACACTTAGTGACCTACATGCTAAAGATACACTGAGGACAGTAGGCCATTTGACTTGATAGTTGCATATCAGGTCATAAGATTCAATCTTCATATTTAGGCTTTGAACAGAAATTGGACCAGTAATATAAAAGGCGTTAGGTATTCCTTCTCTATTATGATATCTGCTTTGCTGGAAGGTAAGAACTTTTATCCCAGGAAACATCAGCTCTACACGAGGACAAATTCTATTGGTTACAATTATGGACAGCTTTCTGACACCTTTCAAAAGAAAACCAGTAAAATTATCTTGAAGGGACTGATAAGTGTTCTCTCTCAGGTTCAGGTGCTTGATGCTAGTCTCTTGCTGTACATCTAAAGAAATAGTTACATACCCATTAAAAGTCAATTCCAATTTTTTAAGTGCCTTGAATGATGAAACAATTTTTGCCATATTTCTTCCGTCACCAGCAATACTCAGCTTAAGGACCTTTAGGCTAGGAAAATTTTGATTGACTAAAGAAATAATGGCATCTAATTCATCAGTCTTACTATCACAGTTGTAAAATAAGCTCATTTTTTCCAAGTGGGGTTGGTTTAGAGTAGCCAGGTGATCCATATTGTCCCAAAGTGAATCTGAATCAATAGAGTTGAGTTTCAAATTCACTAGAAGCTCGCAAGGAAGTTGGCAGAAGCTTTTAAAGGAAATTAATACTCCTGCATCTGAAAAATAGCGCAGGAGATCAAACAATAGCTTGGTTTCACCATCTTCAATTGGTATATAATCTAACTGCAAGTACTTTAAATTTGGGAAAATATTCTTGATTTCATTTAAAGTTTTGAAGTGATTGTCATTGCACTGGGACTCACAGATATACTTGCCGAAGTTCTCTCTTTCTTTAAGAGTTAAACTGTAATCATCCTTTACGCACACCAAGAGGGGTTCAATAATCACGTTCCATTCTTTACAGGCTAGCCTTGCCTCTAGTTGGTCCTCAAAATACAGGCTCTGGAGAACACATGTTAACAGTTGCTTAGAGAGTATGGGCATCTTTTGTTGAAAAGGTCAAGAAGGATGTGGTTGATAAAAGGATAAACAGCTGCACTTGAGAGTTTTGATATAAAGGCTTGGGTGCATTTCGTAAAGCCACTATTCGCAATAGAAGAACGATTTATTCTGATGATTTCATTTTGGCTAAATTTAAATATTTAATAGCCGTTTATTTTTTCCACTTTTCTGGATAGAAGAAAGGTTTTACAGTAGTTTTAAAAGCTATGGCGACAAGCGAAAATAATTCAGATTTAAACAAAATTGAAATGAATTTCAAATCTATTGTAAATCAATATAAATTGGCTTATTTTCAATTTTGTTTAAATCTGAGTTTATTTCGTTTAAATCTGAATTGTTTTCGCTTGTCGCCATAGCTTTTAAAACTACTGTATATGATTTCATTTTAAGTTATTTTTATACATGGTGCAGTTAGTATTCTAGTAATGGTAAATTGGAGTCTTTGTTAATAGTTATGATTTACTTATGAATCTGTTCATCATTTTTCTTTTCAAATACATAAAGGATTACACAATACAATTAGAAAAATAAAAATATTCAAACTATGTTTTCAATTCATGATTTATTTTTAAACAAAATGCTTATTTAGTGGCATGTTTGGCTTGTCAGTTTGCCCACCCAAAGAAAGATGTAAAATAAATTTTAATTTAAGATTCAATATATTTATTAACACTTTAAACAAGTATTATTTCTCATTGGGTGGTTGGCCTGTTCAAGGACTGGGTTGGCTACACCATCTCAAAAACAGAATCTCAATTTATGCCATCTCAAATTTAATTCAAGATGTCGTTTTTTGCGTTAGTGATTTTGAATCACAAAAAATAAAAAATAATAAAATAGTTAAAATTCAGTTATAAGTTTATATTACAAATATCAAAAGTATGCCATCTCAATTTTTTCATTTCGAGTCAAATTAATTAAACCTTATTTTGCTAACTTTATTTACATATGAAATCACTTAGTGTGGGGCATGTTTATGCCATCTCAAATTTACATCATCTCAATTTACACCATTTATCACAAACCAAAATAAGCCCATGCCCACACTAAATCAAAGCCTGTTGTATACTATCATAAGATGTTACTATAGTATTAATCCAAGACATTTATAATAGGAACAACCTTAAACAATGCCACTAAAGTAGTCCTACAATTGATTAACATTGCTGGGTAAAAAAACCATTTTTAATATATTTGATTTGTAACTTTTCTATACAGGGATACACTAAAGGCAGTTTCTTTAATAAAACATTTTATTGAAGTTCTTAATATGAACAGTGTTGGTTACACCATTTTGATTCACTCATTTCAAATTCCACTAGGTTTCATATCACCTAATTGATTTGATGCGCGTAATAATAGGAGAAAATAAGGGGAAATTACATATAATACCACTCTAGACTATATCAATCCCCTATTGCAATTCTTACTTTCCACTTTTCAAAAGTACAATCTGATGTTAAACACCATATTAATAAATAATGTAAGGAATTCACTGAAGCTTTGTAGCTATGTATTTTTTATCTCCTCTAAACAGCTGGTTACTTTTTAACCCCAGTTGTATAAACTAGTTTTAAACATATTTAAGTTTTACTCTCTGGCCTGGTTGAGGTAGCTCCACTTTGGATTGCTTGATTTAAAATAAAAAAATATGCAAAATCACTATTTTTGAGCTACAGCATTGTAAATACTCCATTTTGGCTGCAAGTTTTCAGTCAAAACTCAAAGCTTTACATACTTCTGCTACTAATACTGTAAATTCAGAACCTGAACGTAAAAATGCGGGATTGTCAAATCCTTGGTCCAAATTTTGAATCACTTTTGCGGGATGGCCTTTTTTTAATTAAATTGATTTTTTGAGTATTTATTTGAATATTTGAAAATGCGGGAACTCATAGACACTTTGCAAAGTTCAAGTTGAACTGCATATTTTCAATGGACGAAATTAATTAACTGGAATTAGATTTGAAGCGTTCAAATCCATCAGCCATTTTCATTCAGTTTACTATGTTTTTTTTGAAATTGCGGGATTGTCAAATCCAAGAACCAAATTTCAAATCACTTTTGAATGCCACTAGTAAACTCAGATATTAATTGTGGGAACTGGAATCCAAATTTAATGTACACTAAGCACACTAGGAAACATCAACCCAAATAAAGAAGCTCCACCACAATTGAAATCAAACTAAAAATTCAATCTCAATAACCATAATTAGACATAAAAAGTTAATAAAATTTAAAATCATCCAAAACTAGAAAGGATACAATATTATACACTTCAAATCATGGATATAGAAACTCTGCCACTATCCAAGCTAAATCAAGAGAAAACAACTACCCGCAACTAAACCAATAAATCCAAATAAATACATATTTAATCTAAAATATATTTTTTATTTTATTTTTATGGACCGCCAATTGCATTCTCAACCTGCTACTACACCAGCCCGTCCACAAGGGCGTCCCAGAGGGTCCAAGAACAGACCCAGAACCCAACTTGAGGGGAGTCATGCCAATACACAGGCCTTCCAAGGTGTCAGCGCCAGCCAACCACCTCCTGCATCCCAAGCCAGAACTATCAGCTTGAATCCCAGGCAGAAGCCACTCTCAAGGCCTGCCACAAAAGTCTCCTACACCAGGGTCACTGGGAACACTGAGGTTACTTACACCTCCACCGTTTATCCAGTTGTCACCTGGCCCCGCACTCTTGACCCAAGAGTTGCTACTTCCTGCCCCGCGTTTTTGATACCTCATATGAGCCATTGGCCACCACTGAGGAACCATCAGCACCTATTGTGTATTCAACCATTGACGGCGCCACTGCAAGCAAGCATGATCCCACCTTCCACACAAAGGTCCCTGTCCCCTGTGTTGAGCCTGGTAGCCAGGATGCTGTGGTACCTGCCAAGGGCCAGCGTCGGTTGACGGATAGTGAGCGTGAAGCTCTCCTCAGCTGCTTGAACGGGGGAATGGCAGTTTGGGATATTGCGTCCCAATTTGGTGTCACGGCCAGATACATTGCCAACATCAACACCAAGTATGGCAACACTGGGCAAATTGCCAAACCCACCAAGGCTAAGTGGCAGCCAAAACTCTTGCAGCCTGTGCATATCGATGCAATAAAACAGTGGGTAGCCAAGGATTGCCACCTGGTCTCACTTGCTGTCCAATCAATGCTTGCCACAGAGTTTGGGCTTTCTGTTTCCAAAACCCTTGTTTACAAAACAATGGTTGATTTGGGCTTCTTGTGGAAGGTGCTCAGAGTTTCTCCATACAATAGAACAGTGAAAAGACCATTGAGGATTGACATATTTATGCTGAGACATATCTGACATTAAAGGAGACTGGGAATGTCCAGTTCTTCTATATCAACAAATTGTTGTTTTTCTCCTCACTCAGGTCTAGGCATAGGTGGGTTGAGAAGGGGTCCAAGGACGGCGTATCCCATTGTGCAGCTGTCTGTTCCCAGACCTATTCCATGGTCGCGCTTCTTGGTCCTTGCAGGTTGGACCAGTATCAGATGATTAAAGGCTCCTATAACAGCAGGACCTTTCTTGATTTTCTCCAAGCCGTCAAGGAGTACCTTTGGATAAATTACAGCAGCACAACCAACGTTGTTGTGCTTGATAATGTCAGGCTCCACAAAGTGGATCTGGTTGTGTCCAAATCCCCCCCATCAACAAAAACAGCCATTCTGCCAGCCACTGCCTTGCAGACTGCCCAATAAGACTCCTCTTCCTTTTGCCTTATTCTCCATTTATGAATCCAATTGAGGAGGTGTTTGGTTGGATCAAGAATAAGGTGAAACAAGGCCTCCCTCAGGACACAGAGGATCTCTTCAACATTCTTGAGATCAGCCAATTTGCAATGCCACCCAATGTGGTGGCGGCTTTCTATGAGCACTTGGGATCCTTTCTCCTAAAAGCCCTGGCCTCCAAGCCAATCAGATAAATGGGCGCTCTGGGTTTTATTTAGTTTTAATTTTATTTAGTTTGTTTTTATTAGGACTCAATAATTATTATTTATATATAATAATGTGATGTTTGAATGTATTACAGAAATTTAAGAATACATAGAAAAGGTAAGTAAAATTAATTATACTAGGTATGAGGACAAATATTTTTATTATAATGCACTGAATATTATTATTGGCTTTTGCGCTAACAAATGAATAAATTAAAAAATATATAGAAATAAATTAGTTTATTTAATTAATTGTGAATTGTTGATGGTACTTTGACTTTTTTAAGCCACAAATTGGACCTTGCATGTCATCATCTGATCCTTGTTATTTCAGTGCCACTATAGCCACACAACATGATCACCAATGATTTTCATGTATTGCTTACTAATTAGTACTTAGGACGCGGGTCAAGTATATTGAATATTTTTATCAAATCACATTACAAGGGAAAGGTAATTCAAGTTCTAAACAATCATTTGTTTAGAACAATAGTGGAGCGGGCCACATGGTGCGGATAAATTCAATTCTTGATGTTTATCTATATGATAAATAAATTTGTACTTGACAAGCTAATAAATAAAAACATTTTTAACTTATTTTTAATATTTGACGTGGTTGCAACTTTAACTAATGTCTTGTAATATATTTAGATATATTAATATTATAATTTACATACTAAAATTTAAAATTAAAAATAAATATTAAAAGTAAAATTATAATTATAAATCTTAAAAGTTAAATATTAAAGTTTAAATAATCAAAATATAGTAATTTTATTAAATTGTGCTTTATTCAATATCAAAATATTTGATATTAAAAAATTTAATATTGTAATATGTATTATTAAAATTTTAATATTAACTTTTAGATACTAAATTTTTTAATGTTTAAATATGTAATATTAAAATTTTTATAGTAAAATTTTAATAGTACATATTACAACATTAAAAAACTTAGTATTAAAATTTAAAAAGTAAAAAAAATAATTTGCAAGGGGAAAATATTTACTGGGGGATGCTAACTGCAAAGGGAATGTGATTATTCCGGGGAATTATACCCCAAAATTAAAATTTCAGCTAATGCATCTAATTGGATCCATGTACTCTTCTGTACGTGGTGGACAACCTTGTATGTGATTGCTAGAGGGGTGGCGCCCTGTACCCTGGTGGTTGCTGATTGTTTGATAAAAGGCAGGCAGGCAGGTGAGCAAATCAACTAGTAGGTTTTTTTTTGGGGGGGGGCACATAGTACCCGTATAGTGTTGCCAATGCAAATGAGTCATAGAGGACGTGCTCAACTGTCCTGTATCCCCGTGGTGTCTTCTGGCAGTTGAGGGCTACGTGGCAAATATCCATTTGAATAGGTACATCCTCCAACTTTTTGACGTTGGTTTATAATATGCAGTGAAGGAGGATTCCCAGGTATACCACAACATGGATTCTTTGCAAGGTATACTTTTCTGAGAACATGCATAATTTTTTGAATGTTTGAACTAACCTATTAAAATAGGATGTTTGGTTGAACTTGAAGAGGGTTCTGGGGGGCGCCTGACTTGAATCAGCCCCCCAGGCCTTGGCAAATGAAATAAATAAAGGTTTTAAATTATTCACGAGGACTGAATCCCCAACTTTATTTGATAGTGCCTTAAAAACTTCATTAAAAATTGCAGATTTCAAATATTCATTTCCTATTTGAAAGTTGGTTTTTATTAAATTCTTTTCATATTTTTTGATGTTTGTGAAGGGGAATCATTGAATGCTTTCATACATGTATTCATTGAAGTTCAGTTTGATATTCCCGCAAATTTCATTCATTTCTTTGATTTTGACATTTGATCCTAGTTCATATGATTCCCTTATCCATGGCAAGCACCCCGCAGGTGGTGAATATTCCCTATCTTGAGCTTCAATATTAAACAAATTATTCATATTTTGTTGAATTATTTTATTTATTTGTTTTACAGGGGCCACCAGTGACTGGTAACCCCTGTAAAACCAACTCAGCGTATAAGCCGCCACTTCTGCGACCTCATCCCCATTCCTGGTGATGACTAAAATAAATATAAGTAAAACATAAAAAGACTTACTAATTGTTTCCCCTGTGACCCCCTCAGCCACAGGTGCCACTTTGGCAAACTTCATGAGCGTTGGATGCTCTTCATTAATTTTTCTAGGCTTAATTTTTCTTATATTTCTTGCAACTTGTGTTTCTTCTTGGTTTTCATTTAATAAAGCTTCTGTATTTCTTGAAGCGCTTCTGCTTCTTGCTTGTGTTTTGTTTTTGTCTGTTTCCATTTGGTTGGTTTTCTCTTCATCTGTGTTGATTTCCTTTAGAGCTTTGTTTCCTTTGATTAGTTTGATCTTATTATTTTCTTTGGCCCCCTGCCAGAACTCCCACAAATTGTAGGCTGCATTGTTGAACTTCAGACTTGATAAAATTGTTCCCTGTAGATTAAGTAATGCTTCTTTTTTCTTTTCATCTTTAATATTTCCCAATTCATCCAGAGCATCTTTTTTTGACTGGATTAGTGGCTGGCCCTTGTTACCCAGCTTTCCTGTCACTATTTCCCTGATATTTCTTTCTATTTAAACAACCTTTTGCAGGTGTGCTTCTAATTTGTTGATCAAGTTATAGATTGTTGACATTTTGTTTGAATTTCATCAAAAAACTGGTTTTTATAGTACTATCTTCAACGCATACATATTTTTCATCATCATTAATAAATTAAAGACAATAAACGTAAATATTGGATTAGAATATTGCAATTAGACATCAACTCTTGATATTTTGATATCATGTGCATAACTCAATGCATTTTTTTAAATAAAATCCACTGTAAACTAGGGCTTTTTCATTACAATTTAAAATAAATTGACTGTGCTTATATTAGAGAGCCATTATTACCTCGCAAAATCTGACTGAAAAGCTTACAGAATTATTACCAATAGGTAAATATACAGGCTGTAAAATGCACTAATTTTCAATATTTGTACTAAGCATTAATGGCCCTAATATAAACACAATCCATTTCATTAAATTATAATGGAAAAGGCCAAGTTTACAATGGATTTTATTAATCAAAATGCATTGAGTTATGCACATAATATCAAAATATCAAGAGTTGACGTCTAATTGCAATATTCTAATCCAATATTTACGTTTATTGTCTTTAATTTTATTAATGATGATGAAAAATATGTATGCTCATAATTTTAAGCTATTTGTAAAATGTACAACATTGTATTAATTATGGGAAATTCTAATAATGTAAAAAGAAAATATTATTAATTATGAATTGAAAGAGAGATATCAATTTTAATAAGTTGTCACAAATAAAAGATTTATTTACTAATCAAAGGACAGAAAGGGGAGGAAATGGGTGAAATGAACATTGCCTTCATCTGCGCTTGTGAAAGAGGTGGCATCAGAGATAGTGGGGAGGGAATGGGTGGTGGTTTGGGAGTCAGGGTTGGAAGGCAGGTGGCTTGATGGGGGGTTGGGGAGGCAGGGTTTGTTGACTGGGAAGGGGCAGCAAGAGCTGATTGCTTCAATTGCTCAAATTCTTCTTCCGTCACATATACTGGCTTGACAAAATGGATGGAATGGCGTGGTGGGGAGACATGGGTCCTTTCTGGACTTATCACTATCACTTGCATAGAAGATGATGAGATCAAATAAGTCCTGGACAAATGTGGAAGGGAAAAGCTCATACCCCTTATCAATTTGGGTGCATAGTTTGTTGTAGGTGGCAGGCTTTAAGCGCCTGAGAGCAGAACCAAAATTGTAGAGACATACATCTACAAGATATATGTCAGCATAGTTGATGGGGTAGGACCAGCAGGCATGCCCCACAGCCCTGATTTCTTGGGTAGCCCATTCCCACTGCTCCATCTCCGCACTCAGTACAACTGTGTGCACGGTGTTTTGTGTGGCCCACTCCTCCAGCATGGCCTTGAGCTCTGTCTGGTAGGCATATCCATCTGCAGTGTTCAATATTGCTGAGTAATAATTGACGCCCAATGGGGAAACTGCCAATAAAACCCCAACAAACCAATACAATATTGGGCCGCACTTGTACATGTCAGGCTGGATACACTTTTCTCCATAGTCTTGAATACTTGCAGAAATCTTAGCGTATGATAGGAAGATTACGTGATTACAGGCCCTCATTGCCCTTCCTTTGATAAAACTAATAATAGTTGAATTGTAGGGGTCAGTGTCCATCAAACTGGGGCCACCAAGAACTTGATTGGACAAGATTCTAGCAGCAACCACAACTATGTGCATCCACAAATTCACTGTTCTTTTGTTGGTGAAGATGCCGTGGAGTCCCAACTGGAGACGTACCTGGACCAGGGGCATCTGCGGGTCATGTTCCATAATGGCCATCATAAAGGGATGGACTGTGTCACCTTTGGTCAAAGTACGGGCGCCAGTTGGGGTCTTCTTGGTATGGGGCCACAGTTGGCGTGGGCTTGCAGGGTTGCAGCCACAGTAGACTTTGCAAACCGCATTGCGGCCGCAATTTCCCTGAGGGACATAAGCTTCCCTCGCTTATCAACCATTTTGAGAACAATCTCCAGAGTGATTAGTTTTATTCTACGTCTTGCAGGCTGATTGGCTGGGGGAGGGATGTGTTCATCACAGGAACTGGTCAATGCCATCTGATTGGCTGTTTTGGGGTCCTGGGCTCTCTGGGTGACCCCATGGCTAAAATGGCTGGTTCTGGATGCCATTGCTGATAAGGGATTTGGGTTAGAAGCTGCCTATGTGTGATGGGCAAACAGGGCCATGCTTGAGGATGCAGGAGAAAGAACAGACTCCTGGGTAGTGCTTGCAGAGGGGCCTGCGGGTTGGGAGTGGCCATAGACAGAGGCTTCACTGTTAAGAGACCCAGTGTAGCCCTGCATAATTTTGTCAAGGCCAGGGAAAAGCTTGTTGACTTGGTTGTTATTGAAAGAAGACATAATAAATTTTTATTAAAATTTTAAACTCAAGAAGAGGAATGTATATTTTAGTCAATTTTATTATTATATATGTTAATTTTGTGAATATTATGATCTAAATTTTAGCCATCCTAAAATGGAATAGGGTATTTTTTGAGAATGCCTATGATTCCTAAAAGAATCAGCACAAATCCACTCTAGATCCTTTGCCTTCCTTTTTGAGACACCCATAAATTATATTTATTTCAAATTCCTCACAATTATGATTTGAAACTTGGTTCTTGGATTTGACAATCCCGCAATTTCAGATTTTTTAAGTTTTACATGATGTCTATGATTTGTTTGAAATACAGGAAATCTAAAATCATACATTAGAATCCCACATTTCTGATTCATGTATCCTGCATTTGTTTTCTGGGTTTTGTCTTTTGTTAGTTGAGTTATCTGCTCAAGAGATTCAAAATTTACCAATTTAAATAAATCAAAAAAGTCAAATTAAATGTTTGATTTTATTAAATATTTTGTTTTTCACTCAGCTGAGTTGCCCGCAAAAGTGATTCAAAATTTGGACCAAGGATTTGACAATCCCGCATTTTTACGTTCAGGTTCTGAATTTACAGTATGTATTTTTTATCTCCTCTAAACAGCTGGGTACTTTTTAACCCCAGTTGTATAAACTAGTTTTTTAAAGATATTTAAGTTTTACTCTCTGGCCTGGTTGAGGTAGCTCCACTTTGGATTGCTTGATTTAAAATAAAAAATATGCAAAATCACTATTTTTGAGCTACAGCATTGTAAACATGCCATTTTGGCTGCAAGTTTTCAGTCAAAACTCAAAGTTTTGCATACTTCCGCTACTAATAATAAATTTATTTTACATAATAAAAAACTTTAAAATTTTGATAGAATATATTTCCAAGCTTTATATACAATTCTATGTAAAAATATTTACTACTTTGATATTTAAAACATTATTTTTTCCTTTAAAACCTGCCCTCAAATTACTCATATTTTGATTCTAATTTCATTTTAGATGCCTCCCAATTCAATCACCAAAGCTACACCCAAGACCTACAAGTCCAAAACCAATCCTCCAAGGCCAAAAAGGACAAAATTACCCCTAAAAAGCAGCTTGCAAAGGCTAAATCTCCCCCAAGACACCCACACCTTCACCAGAGCCAGAAGAAAACAGTCCTACCTCCTCCCACACTCCCTTTGTCTACTCACCCTCTGATCCTCAGGAGAAGCTCTTTTACTTTGACTGTCACTCTGACCTCACTTTAGAGACTGAGAAGGAGAAGGAACAACATAGTGAGCCTGGTGCACCAACTGAGGACCAAATATAATTGTGGGATGTGAACACTGTTCACAATATTTGCAACTACAATGGAACCTTTGTTATGCCTACCACTTTCCCTTAAAGTTATCCCATACTTTTCACAAAGAGAGGAGCTGGTTTTGTCTATAGGTGCTAGAGTTTTAACTGTAATGATAAAAAAAGAATATTTTCCAGCATCATATCAAATTTGATACCCTTGGCTATAAAGTTACTCCTCCCCCTAAGTGTCAGGATGTCGCATACCAGGGGGGGTCTGTTTGTCAGGATTCACCTTTTTATTAGCTGCTATTCCGTTTCTTTTATATATTTATTTACCTCCTTGGCTTCTAAGCATTATCAATATTGTTGCTGTCACTTAATTCTTAAACCCCTACTTTTTCACTTCATTTTCCTTATTTGGACTTCATATTTGGCTTTGTTAAAGCCTAATTATGATCTGAATGATGGTTAATACCTTTCCAAACATTCCTTACCTTTTGCCACCCGGTTTCAAACCCTGGACCTACACTAGGAAGATTAGAGGTTGGCTCTGAAAGTCTTACTTTTTACTATACACTTGCTTACGTCTTTCCTTCAGTTTTGGACTGGGGTTTCCTACTTTTTTGCTTGCTCTTACCTATAGAGCTTTGCCGTAACTGTTCCCTTATCCTCCTTCCAAAATCTCCTTTATGCTTGCCTAACTGTTTAAAGTTAGTTCAAGCAGTTGGTCCACAAACCATGATGCCTTCCTTCCAATAATCATATAACCTTTTTAGGTTAAACCTTTACTTCCAATTTGCACCTAACTTTTCCAAGCTCAATAAAAAGGCTTGGTTTATCAGTCTCAACAATAAGTTGAGATTGTTTGACTTGCACCTCAAAAAAGGTACTTGTTAGGTTTTGTGGCTTGTGTTTCTTTTTTTAATCTTAGTTAGTTTTGAATTTTTGTTCCCATGATTCCTTTTGACTTTCTTCTTCACCAGCTAGGCAGTTTTTATATCAATACACACAATTTAATTGTGGATAGCTTTAATCCTCCCACTAGTGCAGAACAATTCCCAGACCTAGATATTGATTTTTTGACCAAATCATCCATCATTAAGACTGGACTCTATTTTATCTTCTTAGGGTTAATAAACCGCCTTAGTCATTATTTCACCTTGTATAAGCTTTTAGGGGCCTTAGTAAAGTTGCTTTTACAGACCTTGCCCACCTTTTTGTATTTAACTAATATAAATATTACTGGGTTAAAAGCTTTAGTTTACAATCATCTTCCCCAGACCATGAGACCTTACACTGTTGGCCTTGGCTGCCAACTTGCTCTGTTGGGAGGAGGGTAGAGCCCACCATAGGAAGGGTACTAACTTGATGAGATAAGATACTGATTGGCCTATCAAGTCCCAGGGTCCAGCAGCTGGAATCATAGTGTCAACTAACCCAGTCGAGGTAATGTAGGCAATGTCAGCATATTGATTGGCTGTGGGAGGAGTCAGACCTGGGGTGGGGTGTAGGCGGTCAGGTTTGGGTGTTAGGGGTGCTTCCATATCTGTCTGGTAGGCAGGCAAATAGTTGTACTTCACACAGATTTTGGCATCTGGTTGCTTGCACCAGGCACCTTTGTGAAAGGCTGTTTGTGGGGTTATCTGTTGGGCCAGGTGGTCAAGGCGGGGTTATTCTTCACAGTAAACTCCTTGTAATTTGGCTTAAGAGGATAGTCAGAGAAATACAGTGGGCTAAAGGGTGCTCTGGGAGGACAATAAAACATGGGCCAGGTTTTGGGAGCTTCCTCAGGAACGCAGGCTGTCAGCCCAAGATTTTCTGTTGGAACAGTACTAAAGTGGAAAACAACCAAGACTAAATAAGGAATAAATTGGTAGAACCAAGGTCCCATAATCTTATTTTATTTCAGAAGGCAATACCATTTTAACAAGACTTTACCAAGTTTAAATATCATTTCAAAAATGCTAAGTTTGGATTAATCCATCCCCTGATACCTGAGTTTGCTCAGTTTCCTCCGGGCCAAGAGTTCTGGCCCCATTCTGATCCTTCTGGCCTGTCACATCTTCTGTTGGAATGACCTCCATCTGGCAGTCCAGATACAAAATCTTCATGGCTTCATCATTGCCACCAGAGTTCCTGTCATCATGGACCAAGAGATCTCCAGGAACTATAAGATGGGTCAACCTTTTCTCCATAAACCACATGTCAAGATTTTGTTGTCTTGAGGAATAGTCTATATTGTTCATTATAGTAGGGATGTTGATATAGATTGTATGAGGACAATCTTTGCTACCAATTGGGTCTAGGTGAGGCTACAACCTGGCGGTATCCCAAGTCCGTAGGAGAAAACACACAGGTCTGCAAGTAAACGGCAGCACTTACTACTTGGATACTTCTGACTACTAGGCATTGGCTAGTAGTGATACAACAATAGAGATTCTTTAATCTCTATCTTCAAGGGTGAATATTCTGCTCAATCTCTAATCAGGAGAGCACCTTATATAGGGTGGATAAGCCCTCTTGCCAGATTATAATCTGATGCTTCCAACTCTTACTAGTCAGTCTATCTGTTCCCCAGACTGCTAGTTTCAGCCCCCAGAGTTAGGCAGTCATGTCGGTCTGGAATGGGACTTCAATAGATTACCAGACCTCAGCTTATCTCATCAACGTATTGGCGGCATCTGGTTTGTGGTTTATACATATGCAAGTTTTGTTACCCTGTCAACTGGGTTTGTGCATCATGCATTATTCTTTATAAATGACCTTCTATATTGGTCATAGAATTTGAGGTGTCTTGGAGCACAAATGTTTGGCAGGAACCATCTTGCATTATTATTCTTGGGCATTTCATCTTATTGGCTGAGAGTTGTTCTGTGCTTGAGATCAGATATCATCAAGATTATCCAATCAGATTCAATCCAATGGGAGGATCAGAATTGGATCAGGATCAATCTTTAGAGTAATACTCAATGTACTGATTAGCTGAAGCGTGGAGCGGGATCAGCTGATGCTTTCCTTAAGCTTTCCAGCTGTATGGCAATTGGCTGTCTAACCAATCAGCCAGGGGAATAATGGTCAAGTCTACCATATTATTCTGGAGTCCTGACACCGCACATCTTCAGGAGTAGCTTTGGGGTCACCACATGACCAGGGATCACATGATCTGGTGGCCCAAGTTTCTAGCCAATTATCTGAATTTCCTTTGGATTTTGGCCCATTGTGCTGAGCAGCAAACCCCTTTTCAGACAGCCTGTCAACTATGACAGGAGTACACCATATTGGTTTAGCGCTTCCAGCAATCCAGCTTGGTTCTGTAAATTTGTGGCCAGGCAGGCCTGCAAATTTCCTTTATTAATTGGATTTGAACCAATGCCTGTTTCAGCTTTTTCACCGGCTAGCTGTGAAAAACACAGGTGGACAGCCTGAGGGTCTGCAGGATCCCCACAACCCTCAGAATCAGGTCCTGAGTTTGATTCTTCTAGTTGGAGTTCCTTACTTATTTTGGGAGAAATGCCATTCATGACACTAAGACTCTACTTCAATCCTCACCAAATGCTTGGGGATCTCTGCCAGATTACACCTGGATATTTATCCAAAGATTTACCAAAAAAACCCAAGAATGGTCCTCACACTATTACTTGTATAATTTTTTTGAAGATGTCCTCACTTAACCCATTCAAGAGGCAACTGTGGTAAAATTTACTCACTGGTAGTTGACTATTAAGTAAAGTGAGAATTCAGCTTTTTGTCTGATTGACTACTGGAAGGCAACACTTTTTTTAATTGACAGTACTTGGTTTACTGAAAAATTTTAATATAAAATTGATTTATATTCTATTTTATACTAGAGTGACCCTAAAAAGATTAAAAATACAATAAAAAACATAAATAATTAATAAGAAGAAGGAGAAAAAAGTAATTATCTCTCATTTTACTATATAATTTACACTCTTCACTATAAATTTTTTTATTACCATAAAAATTTAAATTATGATGAGACAAAAAATAAACACAAAATCATAATCAATTAAAATATAAGAAATATTTATTTGATGTACTTCATATAAGCACAACTGTAAATATTTTATGTTTTATTGGAAAATTAACAAAAATTAAGACATTCCATTCACTTTCAACTATAAGTATCAATCTCAAACTTACCATCTATACATAAAAAATGAGTACTATCTAATTAAATTAAAAAATATAAAACTTAAAACTAAAAAGTAAAAATTAAATCTAAAAGTAAAAAGTAAAAACTATAGAAGTAAGCAAGTTTATTCTTCACCCTTTTTATCCTTCTTCATCTTGGCCCTGTTGTGTTTGGCTTTTGGGGACAACATTCAAGAGGAAACAGCAGGAAATCTTTATTAAAAAAGGTTTGAGGTTCAAAGATAGCCTTGGTTAGCCTTCAGGGCAAAATCAAAGGCACATAACTTAATTTCCTGGAACAAGAGAAGAGAGATTCCTTTTGGAAAAAAGGAAAAGAAAAGGCTTGAAGATTATAAAATCCAACACAAATGGGGATAAACTTGTCTTTATTAGGAGAAGTTATTCTACTTAAATAGTAGACAGAGAGTGTTGATTATTTACTAGGTAGAAAGTGTGGCTGATGAGGTCATTTCAAGCTGAACTTGTACCAGGATCAGTCAGGTGCAGGTAGGCTAATCCAGATTTTGTTAACATTGATGTCAACCCATTTAAGGAGGGTGAACAATTCCCAAAATTGAAAGCAAACCCAACCAAGTCTTTGCAGGTATCAATATTTAAAGGCCATATCAAAACAGCATGGATGGCGTAATTCTTAACAGATCCTTCCAGGAGGGCAGTGGTAATAAGCTCAAGCTGCTGCTTGATCTCAGAGGCCTTGTAATTGTGCTTGGCTGCATCCTGGATTTCCTTGGTAAAGTAGGTTGACTTTTTGGTTGGCTTGGTGGGGGGACACAGTTGGCAAGATCACTGAGCTTAGAGAAAGTCTTCTCCTGCTCATGTTAAAGGAGGTAAAAGAACTTTTTAAACTTTGGGTGGAGCCCAAAGTTGGACTTGAGATGCTTATGATAAGCTTCAAGAGCTGAAGTGGGTTTCAGCTCACCATTTACTGCAGCCCAGTACACATTCCAGCTGGCCTTGGCGTGGGCCTTACCTTGCTTCTGTGTGAAAACCTTCCAAATCCACTGGGGCTCAAAGTACTCAAGGAAAGGCCTGAACTCTGGATGCTTCACTATGTAGGGATCCTTAGAGAGAATCTTGAACCCCTTAGCAGTATGCCCTGGCTTTAAAAAAGCCAAGGCAACAAATTGTGCCAGCACAAAATTTGCAGGTGTCCAAGGTATCCCTCTGTCTCAACCTACTAAGGTCAGCATTGGCCTTCACATTGCAAGCAACTGCTTGACAGTAGTATAAGTGGCACTGTGGGGTTCCTGGTCGCCAGTCTCCAAAGTGTGTCCTGGGTCATAGCCAGAGACTGGCTTGAAGGAGTTTTCATTCCCCAGCAGTGGTAGATGGTTTGCTAGAAGCTTATAATTATCCTGCATGACAGCAAACTCCTCCATTACTTTTTCAATTACTAAGTGGGCATCCCCACCATACACCTGTACTTCAGCAGGAGCTAAACCCTATGTGGGCCTGTACCAGTTCTTTAACAACCTAGTAAATTCATTTCCTATAACCTCCCTTCCCCTATCCCTCATCTCAAGATGCCTAGTTATTCTCTCCCACTCCTCCTGGGAGGACTTACTGGTGGCAAATCTTCTACAAATTTGACAATAGGTATTTTTCTCCCCTTGACTGGGGTAAAAAATATGAGGTAGCTCCCTCATAGGACTTGTATTATGATCACTGTAAAATTTGGGCAGGGTTTGTAATAGGCTTTCATTCACAGTCAGAAGGAAGGTCCCCTTAGAAACCTTCTGATATAATGCCTGGGTATGGGAAACAATATGGTTTTGCCAATACTTGTAGTCCTCCAACAATCTCTTGGACTCCTTGTACTTGGGCTCCTGCACCTTTATCTTGAGCTCCTGTACCTTTATCTTGGGCTCCTGCGTTCTGTTCCAGCTCTGACTCCTTATCCTTAGCTCTGGCTTCTTTAAATTGAGCTTCTGCACTTTCTTTAGTCCTTGTGGCCTTTTTAATCCACTTGATCCAGTCCCTGAAAAGCCTCAGATATCTTCCCCTTTTATAGCTCCTTGTTTCAGTCCAAAAATCTCTCCCAGAACTCTTGTTTTCCAAAGCTTAAACTATCCAGTGTTTCTCTCTATACAATATATTAAAATTAATAACTTACTTCAGCCAATAAAATCACTGATTTTTCTGCTTCTGCTCCTCATTTTTTAGGCTTTAACTCTCAAGTTAAAGCCCTCAAAACACTGATTAAACAAACTTTGACTCACAGCCAATCAGACGCCTTGATTCAACAGTTTTGCTGAACAGTTCACCCAAATGACTTGCTCTTGACTATGGTTTAAACTTGAAGCTGTCTTGCTTGTGGTAAACAACTGCTTTGCGTTTCAAATAGTTTTGCTGTGATTCCTGTCATGTTTCTCTGGCAAATCTCAAGCGCTTCTGCTTATGTTTTACATAGGGGAATTTTGAACCATCAATTTTTCAACGTTTCTCCAAGTTTCCCTGCATTTTCTTCAACGTTTTGCACCTCTGAACTTGCCTGTTGTTTGCCTTTTGCCTCTCCCAGTTGTTATTGGTGAAATTTGATCATTTGTCTTTACAGTTTCTCTGGCCTCTTTCTGGCTCCTTTCTGCCCAATTCAAATTTAATAAATTCACAGTTTAGTTGCTGTAAATAATTTCTCTTTATTTCTTTCTTTCTTTTTATATGATTTTTAATTCTTTTATATTGTCAAGGGTCTGGATGTACAAGCATTCTGGCTACTGCCAACCTACTTAACATCCAGCCATTGCCCAATTTGGTGCCCTTCCAACATACAGTTTGACATACCAAGAATGGTAACCAAGCAATATCACAACACAATCCAAGTATCCAGTGGTTCAAACCCATCCTGCACATGACCAACCCCTAGGTTTGATCCAACTAAATCTCCCCCACAGCCCAATCTATATAGGTCTAAATATTATCCAATAAAAGATACTTCTCTTCTTTCTTAATTCCATATTTGAAGCTTCCCCAAAAGGCGCTCCTTATCACTGGTAGCAGCTACAGTTTTTTTACTACACCCATGAAAGAGAAAATGACTGAACAAAACCTGCCCACTTTTGATCACGTACTCAACCAGGCCACATCCCAGGAGACCTGGAAAACGTACTTCTGCGCCCACAACATTGACAAAGATATATATAGTGGATGCACCATATTCAAAGGTCTAGTCATAACCAAAGCATGTCCCAAGATAGTTCAATACAGTTGCTCTCTTCAACCACAAACAAACGCACAACCACCTATCACAGGTTAAGTTACCAACACCAAATACATTGGTATCAACAAGTTCTTTGGTAAAAACAAGGAAAACGTCATCAACTGGCTAGACCACTCAGCCGCCAAACTCTGTGCCAGCTGCATCCCCTATGAGAAATGGATCCAGGAAGCCAGCAAGCGCCTGTACAAGGCTGCAACTAACTGGTTTGCCACCTGGTTTGGCTCACAAACTGACAACCAGCTTGACAACTGGGAAGATTTCAAAGCAGACATCACGCACAATTTCCACGTCACTGAATCCCTCCAAGACATTGCAATACAGCTCAGCAATCTTCCTCAAAAGACCACTATCACAGCTTACGCCAATGAATTTGAGGAAATATACCGGCAAATCCAAAACCCAGCACAAGCTGATAATTTACACCAGAGCATCATTCATCAACAGAATAAAACCCTCTGTTGCTGCCCTAATCCGCCCAGAGGCCAACACCCCCATGCCTGTGCTCATTGCAGAAGCCAAGCACGCAGAAAAACGCGCAAACATAGAATATGCTGCACGCAACAGCAATCACTCCTCAAACAGTAATAGCAGAGAAAACTACAATAGCAATAAACACCAAAACATCAATCACAGCAACAGCAACTCCAACTGCAACAATGGCAATTGCAGCCAAAGCACAAAGTGCTCCCGTCCCAAGAAAGAGGACACCGCCAAAGTAAACAATGCTGAAATAGAAACCCACTATGAATCTGACCCCACATTCTATGAACTTGAAGGTCTCAAAACAGAAGAACAGGGAAAAGAGGAGGGGGAACAGGCTTAAGTGCCCCTATCTTCCCCCAACTTGACAAGAAACTGTACCAAGGCACAAACTTTGCTGCTCGCATCCCACGTGTCCTGCAATCCTTCATTTTTATGAACATAAAAATTAAAGATTGCTCACAACTTCTTGTCTATACATGCACTTAAAAATCACATACACATAAAATTTTATTTGACTTCAGTGCACAACACACTATGGTTATCAAACCATTTGTAACCAAGTACAAAATACCAGTTGTCAAATCCAACTTCAAATACGCCAGAATGGCAGATAAATCAAAGGTTCTACTCAAAGGTGAAACAACTCCATTCAGAATTGACCTCCAAGGCATACAATTGTCCATCAAAGGGCTTGTCATGAACAACATAAAATACATCATTGTAGCAGGCATGGACTAGTTCATCCGAGTGAACCCCAGCGTATCTTGGAAAACAAAGACCATGACCATCAAATGCAATGGAGTCAATTTTAACATCCTCAAAGAACCCAACAACCTCATTCTAAGAGACACAGTATTTGTCCAGGTCATAAACCAAGACAACTCAGAACCTCTAACTAAGGATAGTACCCTCCTCATAATGAGGTACACCAAATTCAATAATATACAAACAACTAAAATCTAATGCCCAGAACTTGTGGCACTCCTAAAAAAATACACTTATGTATTCAAAGAAGAACTCACAGAGTTACCACCAGAACAAGAGATCAAACATGGCATCAACCTATTTAAAGCCATGCCTGAACCTGCACTCCTCTACAAACTTTCTCTCATGAAGACCCAAACCCTCAAAACACACATTGAGGACAATCTAGTAAAAGAATTCATTTGCCCGCCTGAATCATCATGGGGGGCAGAAGTGTTCTTTGTAAAGAAAAAGGAAGGCACCCTGTGTCTAGTAACTGACTACAGAGCACTAAATGCAAGCACAGTAAAGAATAAATACCCTCTTTCACTTATAGAGGATCTGTTTGCAAGACTCTCAGAAGCCAAATTTTTCTCCAAAATTGACCTCAGCTCAGGTTACAACCAAGTTGAAGTAAAGGAAAAGAACATACCAAAGACTGTGTTCTGTACGCAATTTGGATCCTTTGAGTGTAGGGTAATGAACTTTGGGATGACCAACGCTCCTGCAACGTTTGTCACCAGGATAAACCAAGCACTAAACAGTCTCTCAAATACATTATGCTACCTTGACAATATCATCATATTCTCAAAAACAGAAGAGGAACACCTCAAAAATGTCTGCAAGACACTCAATTGACTTGCAAATCACAAAATTTATGCAAAACCAAGTAAGTGCCAATTTATGAAAAAGGAACTCCTGTTCTTGGGCCACCTTTGTCTCTGATAGGGAATCAAAGCAAATCCAGATAGAATAAAAGCCATTAAAAAAATGCAACACCCCACCTCCATTAAACAAGTAAGATGCTTTCTTGGTATGGTAGCTTACCTAAGGAAATACATCAAAGACTGCGGGAAACTAACCACATCAATCAATGACTTAACCAAGGGTAATTCCAAAAAGAATTTCATCTGGACACCAGAATGTGACAAGAATTTCCAACTATTAAAACAAGCTTTGATTTTAGCACCAATTTTGCAATATCCTAATAACAACAGGTGCTAAAAGCTCAAGTCAGATACCAGTGACACTGCCATTGGCGCAGTCCTGCGCATCTGCCAGCCAGGGAAGCAAGACTTCCTGTCAGTATGTTATGAAAGCAGAAAACTGACCAACACTGAGCAGAGATACCCAATACACAATAAGGAATTGCTAGCAATATATCACACATGCAATAAATGGAGATGTTATCTAGAAGGACATTTTAGCGTCTGAGTACTAAATGACCATAAATCCTTAATATATTTCAAAACTCAGAATGTACTTGCACGGCGACAAGCCAAATGGATGTCCCTGCTGGAGCAGCTTAATTTGGACATCCAATACAAAAAGGGGGCAGAGCTGGTCATGACTGATGCTCTCTTTAGATTATGTCAGCCTAGAGAGGATCATCCTGACCACCTGGACCCTGATTGGCCAAACCTATACAACACTGAGTACAAGACAAAAGGAAAATATGACTCCACACACCAACTAACCCATGATACGCTAGTAAGTAATGAAAAATATTTCCATGTATCAAATGGCACGGTATATCAAATCATCAAGGACAAACACATTCCCTACATTCCACTTGCACAAAGAGTTGACACTATACTAAGATATCACCGTCTACTAGGACATACAAAGGCTAACAACCTATACCTCACATTAAAAGAGATAGTATGGTGGCCCAACCTCAAACAGGATATAGTTGATGTTCTGAAAAAGTGCACAGTGTGCAAGAAATACACCAGCATGAAGGTTCCTCAGCCAACGGTTAACCCAGTACCAGACCCTGAACCATTCAAGGTTTGGGGGCTAGACGTAGTGGGCCCCTTCCCAGAAACAAAAATAAACCAATGTTTCTTAATTGTAGCTATCAACTTTGCCATACGCTGGCCCATCTGCTGGGCAACAAAGAACCATAAAGCAGAAACCATAAACCAATTTATTAACAAAGCAATCATAGCCAGCTACGGCACTCCAGACTACATCATAACTGTTGGAGCAACCAAGTTATCAGGTCACGTAGTAAACAACAACTTAAAATCCAAAAATATTAAACATTCCACAGCCTCTACATACAGGCCACAGGCCAACAGCAGAGTGGAACACCTAAACGGCAGCCTTATCAGGACCCTGGAAAAAATAAGGGATGGCAAAGCCAAAGACACATGGCCACTATATGTGAAACATGTATTACTAGTATCCTGGGTCCACACCAATCAAGGAACAGGCTATTCACTGTTTGAGCTAACCTACGGATACAAACCAGAAATAATTACCTGCAACAAGCAGCCATACATAAAGATCCCCCCGGGGAAACCCCCCACAATAGAACAAGTACCAAATCTACAACACATATGCCTTAAAGCTAAAATAGCAGAAATAAAAAGGCTCAAAACACAAAAGGTAACCTCCACAGAGGAACCACTTCCCATTGACTCCCCCGTCTGGGTTCTAGCTGGCAACAGAAAGAAACTAGACTCAGTACACAGGAGACCAGGGAGAATCATCAAGTACAGACCAGATCACAACACCTATCTAGTAAAATTCCAAGGTGCCAAAACCCCAATTGTCAAGAAATATCACAGAACCCGTCTCCTCCTTAGTAAAGAAGAACACTCAACCAGACTGGTTCCAACTAGTAAATAGCTCCAGGAGCATCAGGCGGCAGCTGTTAAAACAAAGCTCCCTCCTGATGCACCAGATTAACCCCTTAAGGGGGTGTCAAGGGTCTGGATGTAAAAGCATTCTGGCTACTGCCAACCTACTTAACATCCAGCCATTGCCCAATTTTTGGTTCCCTTCCCCTATATTGTTTGACATACCAAGAATGGTAACCAAGCAATATCACATGACAATTGAAGTATCCAGTGGCTCAAACCCATCCTGAACATGACCAACCCCTAGGTTTGATCTGACTAAATCTCTGCCACAGCCCAATCTATATAAGTCTAAAATATTATCCAATAAAAGATACTTCTCTTCTCTCCTAATTCCATATTTGAAGCTTCCCCAATAGGCACTCCTTATCAATATAATATATTTGAGAGCTTAAAATCCTTATTTAACTGCTTTTTATCTTAATATTTCCTTTCTTAAGACACCAAAATCAGTGTTCCTGCCTCTATATCCAGTCTGGCTAGTCCTTCCAAGTCATCTTCTGGTTCTGTACTCACATCTTCTTGGTCCTTCAACCTGCTCTTCCAGTTTTCAGCTTAACCAGCAATCAGTCCATCTTATTCCATAAACGGCTTCATTCAGTTCTCAAACAGCTTATCCTCATGAGGAACCACCTTGTTTCCACCTGCACAATGAACCCTTTTGTTTCCAAACTTCAACCTGAACCAAAAGACCCTCAACTAGTCTTCACTATGATCATAAAGTCCTTCTTACTAGTCTTCTCTGGTGATTCCATACTATAAACCACCTTGGTTCTTTATCTCAGTCCCTGTTACCAGAACCTGTAGACCCAGGCATGAGTCTTCATTGAACTGGCTTTTGACTGGGCCCTTGCAAGTGGCAATTCACTTAGGCCATTCAACCATAAATCAATAAAGTCTATGCTGTAGTTTTTACTCACCCAGGTGATTAAGTCTGGGCTTTCAGTTGCAAAGTAATCAGCTTTACTTCCCAGAGGCCTGATCACACCAAGTTCTGCAGCTACTTCCCCAAGCAACCGCCTTGGTGACACCTCTGAGCAAATTCATGCCCTCTAATGCTCACTCTGGGTTCTCCCCACAGCTCCCATAGGGACATAGACAAGGACATCCTACCAGTCCATTAAGTAGGACACTTGCTCACAGACCTCCTGTAAGCGTATCAGGGTACATAGAGCTCTCAAAGATCCTCCCCTCCCTGGCAGTCTGTGCTACCTGCCAGGGGTCCAAAACTTACAGCCCTGATAGACAAGTTACCTACCATAGTGGCACACTCTTCTACCCTGGCAGCCTGTGTTATCTGCCAGGGTCTAAACACCATCTAGCCTGAGTAGTACATGCTACCCACCAGACTGGATCACTCCCCACCCCAAGCAGCTAAAGTTCCCTGCTGAGCTATATCATTCCTCACCCCTAGCAGCCACAGTTCCCTGCTAGGGAGGACCTCTAGCTCACAGCAGCCAATATCTTCTGCCGGGTGGAGACAACATCTGTCTCTAGTAGTTTTTTCACCTACTAGCTAGGCCTTACCTTCCCTAGTAGTCATCATTCCCTACTAGGCCTCTACCTGTAACAAACCAACAACACATTGTCAATATTCAGCATAGCGTCTTTATTTGAAGCCAAATCAACTCTCATCTGCAAAACTGCTTCCATATGGACCATCACAGGCACCCCTGCACTTTCCTGTCAAACAGCTGCTCATATGCATTGAACTGAGCAGGCTCAAAGTCCATAATGCATATATTCAGACCAAGAGCTCTTAGCCTTACCTTTTTCTCTGTGTCCAGGATGACCTGGTCCTTGTCAGCACCAGGAGGGTTGAGGCAGGTGTGGAGAGGTGTGAGAGAGAGGGGCTAAACTAACTAAGTTTGGCTCCCATCCTGGTGCAACAAACCACCAGGATGCCATCCAGTGCGCAACTGGGATGGCTGCTCGGAGAGGGGACCGCAGGGAGGACACCAGGGATAACTGGGGGAAGTAGGTGTTCAAACCCATTAGAATCAGGCCAGTGAGCAACCAGGGAGTGCAAGTAGGAGTGGGGGAGGCCACCTTGGAGGACCCGGGGGTACCACATTCTTTTGAACCATGGAGGGGAGAGGAGGTGTGGGGGGCATAACCTCTTCAGAACTAGGCAAAGCAAGCTCCACGACGTCCAGGTCAAGATTGTCACATGTCAGGCTCTTAACCACAGCCTCTCTGGAAAAGAGAAGACTGCTGGGGAGGTCCCAGAGACTGGCAGGGTTGCTACCTACCAGACGGGCCAATGAGGAGATTTTCCCCCACAGGTCAGGGGAGGTGGACCACAGAAGCAAGAGAAATGGAGCCAGGGAAAAGACGACAAATTTAAGAGCCAGCAGTATCATAGAAAGAACCAGCACAAAATTTGGGGTAGGATGGTATAGTTTCTGGAGAAAAAGGAGAGAAAATGGCAAGACTAGGGTAGTCTTTGGCAAATCCTTGGGAAAACAGCAGAACAGGTTTGGGTAGCCTTGCTGTTGTCTTGGGGCCCTTGGATTATAACTGCAAGCAAAAGCGGGTTTGAAAACAATGATTTTTAAAGGAAAATTCAAGATAATAATAGAATTTATAGGAAAATTCAATTGAAATTTTGAGCTTCAAACTTTAATTTTGAAAGCGAGAGCAAAAGAGACGACAACTAAGTGAAAGAACACTTGTACAAGGAGCCAGAAGAGAAGCTGGGTTCAAAACCGGCTGGCTAAAGATAAGCTTAGGGCAGGGACTACACTCTAATATTTTGAGCTTTAGGGACACAACTGGTTCCAGGCAACTCAAAATTAAGAAAATTAAGGTGCAGGTGACTCCAAACTTTAATGTAAGTGGAAAATAGACAAGCAGGGGACTGAAAGTCCCCTTGCTTGGTTAAAAGGAATGTATTGTAAAAAAAACTGGTCACATGACAGTTGGGGGTGAGCCTGATTGGCTAGGTACAAAACTTTGCTGGATGGACTCAGGGGGACTGGAGAGTTTTACTCCAATTTCCAAAATAAAATCTGATTGGCTGGAAGAGATGCCAGACATTTGGGGGTCAACTGGGTTATCAAGCGTCAATGTGGCAACACCTGATTGGGTGGCTCTGATAGGTTTTAAAAACGGACAACACCAGGCTAATAGGTAGTCCAAATTAACCAGGGTTTCTTCCCAGGAAGGAGCAACCAAAGGCAGGGATTCCACAGGATAAGCCAGCACAAACCTCTCATCAACCGTGTGAGCTAAATCATTCAACAAATGGAGGGGTTTGGCGGGCGTTTTGGGACCTTTCTTGGTACAACGGGGAAAGATTGAGTGGTCCAAAGCCAGAGGTAGTAGTGAATTTACAAGAGGGGTCTTCTTGGTGTCATTAGTAGGTGAAAGGAGGGAAAGCTCTTGCCGGAGGATGAAAAAAGCACAGGTGTAAATGGTCTTGGTGACCCTGGGAAGAAGGGGGAAAAAGCAAGTGTGATCACCTGGATGTCTATCTGAGCATTTACTATCCAGAGCTTGTAGAACATCCAGGGGCAGGTGGTAAAGTTACTGTCAACTAGCCAGGTTGACGCCCTTTTTAACTCTATCAGGTTCTGCTGAGTTGAGTAGCAGATGATACAATCCTTGAACCCTGGCTCATTATTGTGCAGGAGGAACTGCTCCCCACTTGGGAGCTGCTTGAGCTTGTGGGTGAGTGTAAGCTCTGAGAGGATGTCAGAGGCCTTAGGAGGAGAAGGATTGGCAGAAATTCTCTTGTCACTGATAAATTTAACCAGTTATTCCTGGGTTGGCACCAACTTGATATTGTTGGGCTTGAGATGCTGAAGGGCCTTGATGGCCAGATTGAAAGTGCAGAGGTGGGAAGAGGTGGGAATTACTTGAACAAGGTACCACTTCAGCATCCTTGTGATCAGGTGATTGAGGGGCTCACAAGTGTGTTCCCCCTTCTCAGCAGTAACCCTTTCCCAGCCTTTGGTGTTCAGGTGGACCCCACAAGACTTATCCTCACAAACAAAGTGCTTGTTTTTGGTCTGCTGCTTTTGATTATTACAGTTAAATATGTAATTATATGTGGTGTACCCAGGGTCACCCTTTATCAGCATAATTGGGAAGTAACAGGGGAAGTGCTTGGGAACTTTGAACTCCCCATCCACATAACAGATGTTGTGGATGGCTAGTAGATCCCAAGTCATGTTACCAGTGGCCTTGAACTTCTTGGAGTAGTCTTTTGGCTCCTTTTGATAGTCAGAAGAAAGGAGGGGAGAAGAGCCATCAGGGGGAGGAGGAGAGGGGTTCCCTGATGCCTGCTTAGACGCCTCTTTTTTATTGCCAAAAGAAGAGGTAGGCTCCTTGGCAGCCTTTCCCTTCTTAGCACGCCATTCTTTGGTGGGCTCTGAGTCAGCCTCAGACTGAAAAAAGAAATAATATTTAAGATCATTGCCAGTTTTATTGGGCAAGGAGTGATGAGGGAAACATGAGGGTGGAGGGGAAGATGGAGTTGGATTTGAATTTAGATTTGGAGGAGATTGAGTTGAGGGAGAGAGAGTCTTGGCCTTGGCAGGATTTTTGGTACAATTGGTGGTGATGGCAGAGATCTTTGAGCCCTTGGAGGCTTGGCGCTTGGGCTGCTTATTGCTTTTAGATGAGCTTGGCTAAAAGAGTTTAGTATTGTAAATAAAACAAAATGAAAGGGAATAAAGATACAAAGAGGTAAATAAAAGCAAAATATAAGTGAAAAGTATATATATAATGTCTCATTTACCAAGAAAAGAACATAAAAAAGTAAAGGAAAGTGAAATAGAAACACAAAGTATAGAACTAAAGGGTAAAACATAGAAAATAAGTGATATTTGATGAAGCCTCAAAGATTTTAGGTTCAACATAACATCTTAGGGCTAAATCAATGAAAAAATATATTTAAAGCTGAAATAAAATGGATAAAAATTATGTAGGGATTTGTAGAGAGGGTAATAGAACATATTTGCAAAAAAAGTTATTATTTGGGATTTTTTATTAGGGGTTAAAGATCCAAAAATTAATAAAGTGTCCAGTTCAGCACTGTCAACCAGCTAAAAAACCTAATTCTCACTGTTGAGTAAAAAAAGCTGAATTATCACTTTTAAGTTTCTTGGAGTCAACCAAAAAATCAAGATTATGTTGCAACATCTTTGATTACTCCCTCTCAGGAAATTAATTCCCCAACTAACCATTAAGTTGGTGACACTACTATCATTCAGCTATCTATTACAGGAATCAAACATTCAGGATCCTAAGCAGAGCACAACTTGAACAAGCCTTGTGACTTAAGAGGAACATTACTCAGATAAGCCCCATGACTCCCATGACATACATGGACAGTATGTGGCTTTCCAGGTTACTATATATTAGCCTATATTCATATCTAATAAATCATCATTCTCTTCTTAATTTCCCCCTTTATCTTGTTTATTATACTTTCCATAATTATATACTCAACAACAACTATTTTTTACATATAAAACTTGTTTAATTTAAAAATGGGTTCAAAAGTTAACCCAAAGGCAAGGAAGTTTCATATGCCCAAAAAATAAAAAAAATAAAAAACATAAAGTAAAAAAGTAAATGACTGATAATATGTTTATTAGTTGTAGAAGTATACTGGGGGAGCTGGGAGTGGGTTATTTACCATAGTGATTGTTAAAACGTTAATAAGCTCTCTGCACTAGTCACCCTGATAAGGTGTCAAGTTGGTGGGTCTCAAGCAACACCCATAGTGCAACACTTATTAATTTAGGCTTAAATCTGAGCCTTTTATTAGTTAAATATAAACCTAATTATGCAACAAGTTGATAGTGTTGAACAGGGGGAGTCAACTTTCTGTTTTTTATAAGCTACATATTAAATCTATTAATAAATTGGGCTTAATTTATGTGGTACCAATTGATCTACCAACCCAGAATAGACATAATGTAAAACAAGTAAGGTAGTTGATTAATGTATAGACCACTGAATCCAGTATAGTGGTATTTGGGAGCCTAATTAACAACCATGGACACTAATAATAAATATATAACGTTAACTAATAAAATTTATATAAATGCAGATGTGTTTTATTAAGAAAATTAAGATTTGGCTTAAAAAGTGTCAACTTGGTCACTTTTACTTTCAGAGTGTCAATCACAGGTGGTTTTAATTTTTATTACTAAATTTAAATATAAATTACCCCTTAAATTGGTCTCTGAACTAACGTAATTATTAATGGAGTTGTGTCAGGGACCCACTTGGCAGGGAAAAAGTTCCCTAATTGGTGGGCCAAGGCCCCTAAGTTAAGTCCTGCTATTACCAAGCTGTGGGGAACTGTGACCATTGCAAGGTGTCCTAGGTGTCCCAAGTAGGCAAATCTTCCAAAAATAGAGCTGAACCAACCAAGTATGTAGTATCCCACCACATATGTCAAGAGGTAGAAGGAGGCGTAAGGTCTAACTAAAGCAGGTTTGGCAGGAGGCAGAGTGAACAAACAACCATATTGGAATTTACGTCCCCAGTGGCCAGAGGGGTACTTGAACCATCTGTGGGCAAGGGATTCTTTTTGATGGACACCATCTGGAGAAGATTTGTACCAGTCAGTTGTAGGTGTTGGGTTTTTCAAGGTTGACACCACCAACAAAAAGGAGGCTAGAAACCAGAACAGGAATAGACTTCCTCTCATGGCTTCAAAAATAGGTTTATCACAAGGTAAAGGAGTAGCAGGTATAGGATAAAGTCTTTATTGTTGGAACAACTAAGTTTGATAAAGTTATTACACTTAAATAGCCTCAAAATAGAGGCTGGGAAATTTAAGAGGATAAAAGGGGAGATGAGAGGGATTTACCAATAATTGGCATGAATATCATGGCTGAAATTAATACCTGGAATAGATGGGCATTGATTTTGGCCTGTATATATAATATAAACCTGATTTTTACAGAGACAGAAACAAAGCAAACCACAAGATCTTGGTAATTTAAGCAGGTCTCATAAGAAAGATCCAGTAATTTCAAGAGCAGAGCCTTAATTTCATCTTCTTCTAGCAGATCTGTGGCCGTCATGATGATCCAAAGCAGCCAATCAGCAGCCAAGCGGTAAGTGATGTTATCATTTAACTTGCTAACCTTTTTTGTACTTGATTTGAAGTGCAAAAGCAAAAATTGACTCAATAGAGTGATTATAAATAGGTCAAGTAAGCTGACTAGTTGTGTTTTGACTAAAAATCAGTGTTTCTTGCAGGTTCTGGGTTTGATTCCCGTTCCCATCAACAATATCAAACAAACTAGTGTCTACAACTTGGTGGCTGGGTTGTTGTGTTTTTGATGTCTAATTACTGCTGTCAATAATATTAAGGGAGTCAGGGAAGGAATCCCTGACACTATCCTCCCCAGAAAGGCTCTTCCCTTCCAGAGTCTCTTTGTAGCGTGAGAGGGCTTCTGGTGCGTTCTCTAGGTTCTCTTCTGGTTCCCAGGAATTGGATTCTATCTTGTAACCCTTCCATTTTACCAAGTATTGATGTTTGCCTTGAGAGGTACAGTGATTGAGGATATCTTCTACTTCCCATTCTAGAGTTTGGTTCAAAATGATAGGAGGAGGGTCCTTGTGGTCCATGTCAGATGGTAACCCTTTGAATTTAGACAGAAGACTAATGTGGAAGACATCATTGGTGGAGGAGCCTGCAGGAAGTTTGAGTCAGAAATTAACATCAGAGCGTCTCTAAATGACCAACAGGGGCTTAATCTTCTTTGGCCCTAGTTTTTGCCCTGGATTATCCAGTTTGAGATTCTTTGCACTGAGGAACACATAGTCTCTCACTTGGATGTCTTCAGGTGTTCTTTGATGTTTATCAGCTTGGATCTTATACTGCAGAATGGTCTTTTCCAGTTGTGTCTTGAGTTGTTGATAATTCTTGAGTAAAGAGGTTGACCATTGGTGCGCGGAAGGAATAGTGTCTTTGGTTGCAGGGTCAGGAAGATCCTCAGGGTTATATCCATAGTTGGCAAAGAAGGGGGATACACCAATAGAGTCATGGTGATTGGTGTTATAGCATAGTTGGGAAAGTGAAAGTAAGGTTACCCAATCATCCTGCCGTAAGTTCACATAGTTCCTGAGAAAACCTTCCAGCACTTGGTTAACCCTTTCTGTTTGTCCATTGGTCTGAGGATGAAAGGATATGGACATGAGAGTTTTAACACGTAATGCCTTTGTTAGGAATTGCCAGAACTTGGATGTGAATTGTGTACCTTGATCCAAGATGATGTTGTTGGGAATTCTGTGGTTGGCAATTACATGAGTAAAGAGCATGTTGGCAGTGTCTTCTGCCGTTGCGCGCTTGAAGGGCATAAAGATTGCATATTTTGTTAGCCAATCCATTACCACAAAGATACTGGTAATGTTGTTTATTTATGTAAGGTACACAATAAAATCCATGGAGATGGAGTACCAAGGACGCAGGGAAATAGGCAGTGGTTTGAGTAATCCTTGGGGCTTCATTCTGGAGGGTTTGTTGCGGCCACACAATATGCATGTGGAAATGTATTGGGCAACTGTTTTCTTCAGATTGGGCCACTAGTATCTTTGTTGGATTCTCTTGACTGTCTTGCAAACACCTTCATGTCCTGTGAGAGGGGAGTCGTGGAAACTTTCCAAGATTGTTTGTTGGTGTTCATCAGTTGGTACATAAAGGCTTCTATTCTTTGACCAAGATCTGCTGTTTAGAGTAAGCCCAGTGGGAGTGTTATCCTTATCAAGAAGTTGGGATGCTATGATGTCCTGGTCCAAGGTGAATAGATAAGATAGGGTCATGATGTGGGAGAGGAAATGATCTTCAGAGAGTATAGCATGTTCATTGTGTTTAATGTAGGACTGGCTTGGGTCATCCAAGTCCTCTTGTCTACTGATGGCGTCTGGTACTATGTTCTGGTGTCCTGGAGTGTAACTAATCTTGAAGTCAAAGGCAAGTAGATTGATAGCCCATTGTGCCAGACATGGGCTAACCTTTCTCTTCTCAGTGAAGTAAAGGAGGTTCTTATGGTTGGTTCTGATTTTTACGGGGAATTTACTTCCTTCCAAGTAGTGACGCCAGTGGTCCAAGGATTTGATAATGGAAAATAGTTCCTTCTTGTATACATGGTAATTTCTCTCTTGGTAAAGCAGCTTGTAGGAGTAGAACGCTACAGGGTGGAGTTCACTATCCTCCCCAAGCTGCAGCAACACCCCTCCAAGGGCAAAGTTGGAGGTGTCTGTGTCCAAAAAAATTGGCATTCAGGGTCAGGGTGGAGAATCACAGGAGCCGAGGTGAAAAGCTTCTTGAGGATCTCAAATTCCTGGTCAGCTTCCAACAACCAGACAAAGGGAACCTTTTTTGGAGGTCAGATGAGTGAGAGAAAGAGCGGTAGAAGAGAAATCCTTGATAAACTTGCAGCAAAAGCTTGCTAGGCCTAAGAACCCGCAAAGTTTGGTATGTGTTGTGGGTCTCAGCCAGTCCAGGACTGCCTGTACCTTGGAGGGAGCGACTGCAAAACCACCTGGGTTAATCTTGTATCCAAGGAAGTCAATTTTGATAACAAAATTTTTGCATTTTTCAAGTTTACAAAACAATTGGTTGTCAATGAGAAATTAGAGGACCTCCCGTAGGTGTATAGTATGGGTCTCCTTGTTCTGTGAGTATACCAAGATGCTTTCAAGGTAGATAACCACACAGACATCAAGTAGAGGGAAGAGTACCTCACTCATTAGGCCTTGAAAGGCTTCAGGGGCGTTACTCAAACCAAAGGGTATCACAAGGTATTCATAGAGCCCAAAGGGAGTGTGGACTGCCGTCTTCCACTCATGACCTTCAGCAATATGTATCTGATTATAAGCACTGTGGAGGTCTAGTTTGGAAAACACCTTGGCGTGAGTAAGCCGGTTGGTAAGGGACTCAGCGGATGGTAAGGGATCTTGGTTCTTAATGGTTATGGCGTTCAGTTTGGTGAAGTCCACCACTGGTCTAAGGGTGCTGTCAGCTTTCCCTACAAAAAACATGGGTGATGAGCATGGGGAGTTGGATTGACGCATATACCCTTTGGATAATTTTTTGTCAAGGTACGCTTTCATTGCAATTCCCTGTGCTTGGTTCATGGGATAGAGTTTTCCCCACATGGGGGAGGAACCTGGTATCAAGTCAATTCTAAGATTGGATGGTCTTCTCTCATGGAGGATGGAGCAGAGTTCTTTGCTGAAGGCCTTCTTTAAGTCTTGGATTTCTTCTGGTATGGAGTCCTGTTATTGGTCACCCAAAAGAAGTAGAGAGTTCAGGTAGGCCCTGAAATTCTCTGGTACCTGGTGATATGGTCTCTTGAGAGGCACAGTGGTAGGTTTTCCATGAGAGTAAAGTGTGACTGAATTAGTGTCCCAGTTGAACTGTAACTTGGCTTCCTGACACCAGGGAAATCCCAAGACTAACAGGAAGGCCAAGTTAGAGAGTGTAGAGATGGGTAGGTGGTATGAGTTGTTCCCCACCTGAGCGTGGAGGGGTTTGAATAGGTGTCCTACTTGGGCAGGGGTACCTTCTGCAAGCCTTACAGAAGCTAGTCCTGAGGTCTCAAACCTTAACAAAGTCAAAAGGTCTTGATCAATGAAGTTCCCCATTGCTCCTGTGTCAATCAGTGTGTAGCTGGCCGTAGTGCCAAATTTGTGATCTAGAAAAACAGGCAAAAGAGCTTAAGACTGAGTTGAAGATTTATTGGCATCTGTGGTTGAAAGAAGATGGCCTGAAGCGGATTGTACCTTGGAGAGTGCCTGGCAATCCTTGGCGGAATGACCTGATTGCCCACAGTAGAGACACAGTCCTTTGCAGAATCAATGTTGTTTCTCTTTGGGGGCCAACTGGTAACCTCCCCCAGGTTTAGGAACTAATCCCTTTGGAACCTTGGCAGGGGATGGTAAGTTTTGGGCGGGCAGAGTCTTGGTGTTGTTCCAAGAAGGAAGCTGTTTTACCTTGGAGGACCATTTCAAAACCTCTTTGGTAAGGTCAGAAAACTTTTCAGGTAATACATGATGGGCCAGGAAGTTCTTAAGTTCAGGAGACAGTTTCTTCTGGAAGAGGTAGCAAGCTTTGGCATCAGTCATCCCAATTGCTTCCTTGAGGCAAGAGAATTCTTCAATATAGTCCTTGGTGGCCATTCTGCCTTGATATAAGGTCATTATGCAGTCTCTGAGTTCTTCCATGGTTTGTTCCGGCACTACAGTGAACAACAAAGAGTTGAAGAAGGCAGGGTAGTTGTTTAGTAACTTCTCCCCTTGAAGGGTGGCTTTGGCGTACCAGACGCAAGCCTTGCCTGTGAGCTTTTTGGCCATGTGATGCACCTTTTGTGCGTCAGTCTGGAATTGTGCAGAAGATGTTTCAAACAGTAATTGTGAGAAAGCCAAGAGCATAAAAATCTTGTTCCCTTTGTTGTTGGGAGATACTGCTGAAATCTGGTTTAGTACCACGGTTTGGTTTTGAACCTGTTAAGGAGCAGATGCGCTGGAGGCAATGGGGGTCTTGGTATGCAGGAAGAGATGAACCAGACAATAGGTGGTAAGGATAATGATGACAGTAATCAAGATGACCGCCAAACTCTTGATAAGTGCAGTATAAAGCAGGTAGCTTGCAGGGGTTGGTTCTGAACTTCTAAGTAAGAAGCTCAAGATGGGTTCCAACAAACTGTCAGGGGCCCACTTGGCAGGGAACAAGTTCCCTAATTGGTGGGCCAAGGCCCCTAAGTTAAGTCCTGCTATTACCAAGCTGAGGGGAACCATGACCATTGCAAGGTGTCCTAGGTGTCCCAAGTAGGTGAATCTTCCAAACATAGAGCTGAATCAACCAAGTATGTAGTATCCCACCACATACATCATGAGGTAGAATGAAGCGTAAGGTCTAACTAAAGCAGATTTAGCAGGAGGCGGAGTGAACAAACAACCATATTGGAATTTACGTCCCCAGTGGCCAGAGGGGTACTTGAACCATCCGTGGGCAAGGGATTCTTTTTGATGGGCATCATCTGGAGAAGAGTTGTACCAGTCAGTTGTAGGTGTTGGGTTTTTCAAGGTTGACACCACCAACAAAAAGGAGGCTAGAAACCAGAACAGGAATAGACTTCCTCTCATGGCTTCAAAAATAGGTTTATCACAAGGTAAAGGAGTAGCAGGTATAGGATAAAGTCTTTATTGTTGGAACAACTAAGTTTGATAAAGTTATTACACTTAAATAGCCTCAAAATAGAGGCTGGGAAATTTAAGAGGATAAAAGGGGAGATGAGAGGGATTTACCAATAATTGGCATGAATATCATGGCTGAAATTAATACCTGGAATAGATGGGCATTGATTTTGGCCTGTATATATAATATAAACCTGATTTTTACAGAGACAGAAACAAAGCAAACCACAAGATCTTGGTAATTTAAGCAGGTCTCATAAGAAAGATCCAGTAATTTCAAGAGCAGAGCCTTAATTTCATCTTCTTCTAGCAGATCTGTGGCCGTCATGATGATCCAAAGCAGCCAATCAGCAGCCGAGCAGTAAGTGACATTATCATTTAACTTTCTAACCTTTTTGTACTTGATTTGATGTGTGAAAGCAAAAATTGATTCAATAGAGTGATTATAAATGGCTAAAGTAAGCTGACTAGTTGTGTTTTGACTAACAATCAGTGTTTCTTGCAGGTTCCGGGTTTGATTCCTGTTCCCATCAACAATATCAAACAATCTAGTGTCTACAACTTGGTGGCTGGGTTGTTGTGTTTTTGATGTGTAATTACTGCTGTCAATAATATTAAGGGAGTCAGGGAAGGAATCCCTGACAAGTTGACTTCCAATGTTTTTAATATCAAATTTTGGGTTCACACCCCTGAATTACTAGTAAAAATTAGCTTAAATTGTTTAAGCCAAAAATAATAATAGATTCACATATGCAGTAGCTAACTACCAGGGAGTTGATTTCACCGCAGTTGCCATCCAAGAGACAACTCTGGTTAAATATCATGTGCAAGAGCGGCCAGGAGCAGTGGTAATTGCATCCAAGATAGGTTCCTCAATTTTAGTTGAGTAGGGGTTTCCTTCAATTTTGTCCATTGGAATTTGTCCAGATTTGCCTGCCTCAAGGAATGCATCTGTATTCCCTCATATCATTGGCCAATTAGTTTCAAAATTCAAATTCTTGCTCAAATTCCATCCCCTCCCTTCAAATGAATGAAAGAGCTGTAAAAGACCTTGCTTTATCATTCTCTAATCTAATAAAGCTCAAAATTTGTTGATAAACTTGGCCATTTTGTTTTTCCTGTTGTTTTTGGGTGTTCATTTGAGTCCATTCCACTCTTTGGCCTCCCTGGAATTTTTAGTGACAACTATTTGGTTTTTTCTAAATTCATGGCTTTGTTATGGCTGAGAGAATGGTTTTATTTCTTCCTAAATCTGTTCCTAAATTCTTACATTGGCTGCCAAGCAAGGCTAATCACATATGGGTTTACAAGATTTAAGGCATTAAGTGTTGGCCACAACTGAAGTGAGCTTTTTGATCCTCTGTACCAACTTATCTGCTGGTTTATTTGTCAGCTTATCCCCACCAAAAGGGGAAAACCCTTCACTGAGATAGCAAATGATGCCCTCCTCAATCTTAATAATTCCCAACTTGCCTCTGTTAGTAAAACTGATGAACTACAAAGATATATCACTGATCAGAGGTATGATCTAAGCACTTAAGGCTTTAGTGCTACCTATATCAACTGATTGATCTTAACAGAGGAGCAGAAGTTATCTCGTTTTGATGAGCGCTTCCTCCTTCATGAAAACAGCCCAAACACAAAGGAGTGTATAATCTGCTTTTCTACCTTCCAGGATTTGCATAAACTCCTGAAATGCAAGACCTGGCTTGCAGATGGCATCTTCTCAACCTATCCAAAGCTCTTCAGCCAGCTTTGGAACATCTATGGGCAGGTTGGCAATCTAGTCCTTTCCCTGATTTTATTTTTCCTCCCAAATAAGAAGCAGGAAACTTATATCTGTGCTCTCATGATTTTAAAAGCAAAACTGGATGAAATCCTCCTCATCATTGAAGAGGAGCCCAAGGAGACAAGAGGGCTCAAGAAGAAGACCCCTCTCAAGAAAAAGACACCTCCATCCCCAAAAAGCAGCCTGAGAGCTTGCCCTACCATGATTATCTGGTAGTCAATTTTGAGCAGGATCAGGAAAATGCCTTATTAAAGTCTTCAAGAGATCCCCTCAGGGATGCTATTTTCATTTCTGGCAAGCACTCTGCTGCTGCCTCCAAAAATGCACAGATCTCCATGGGCTGGTCAACTCTGAAGGCACTAAATAAGCTGAGGATGTGTTCAATTTCTTTGTGGCCTTTCCCCAGTACAAAAGAAGGAGATCAATGGCTTCTATGATGCTCTCTTTCACAACCCTTACATCATTGCTAGCCAGGCAGCCTTTGCACCATTTATCAAGTATTTTGAAACTCAGTGGTTTGGTGTCTTTCAATGAGCACACCATATATGAAAGGCAGTGACTCAATCACCTGGAACTGATTCAAGCAGGTCAAAGATGGGTTGATCAAGACCACCTCTTCCCTTGAAGGGTGGTATAGCCAGTTTACTACAAGGGTCAGGGTTCATAAGCCCAAATTCAAAAAGATCATGGTCCATTTAAAAACCCAACAGACTATCTCTGCCCGCCTCTTCAAGACTAGCATCAAGAACAAGGATGTCCCCCAAAGTAGACCAAGGCAGTGAAGAAATACACTGAGATCTGCCAGGTGGTTCCTACATACTATCTCAAGAATAGAAAGCTTGAACATTGCCAAGCCATCTCTGTTGCTCTTTCAACCAATATCTGAGCCACTTTGCAATAAATACTTCTTATTCTTTTCTTTTCTTTCTTTCTTTCTTTCAATTTTATCAATTTTTTACTTTTCTTTAGTATTTGGTACTATTATATGAATCTTTTAAAATATATATCATAGATAGTATAGATGAAAATGGCTGTTTTGGGTGTATTTTGACTTTTGGGCTTTACACAACCTTGTTGCTTCTAATCGACCCCCTTTTTTATTGCAGATTTGAAATCTCGAAGCTTCTTAAGCCTAGGCTAGTTTTTTAATTTTTTTTGTTATTTATGTTTTTTGGTGCTCTAAAAATTTGAATTTTGAAAACTTGTTTTTCATAGTCGTGATGTCGTAAATTGAAATAGCATATATATAATAATTCGAGATAGCAAGAAATCAAGATAGCTTTTTGGAGATGTTGTTTTCGAGATGGTGTGTCGCAACAAAGAGAGACAGCTTTAAAGCTAAAGCGTACATAGCTGCCTAACCTCCATTTTATAGCAGCAATATATTGTTTGAGGTATTTAAGCTTATATTCAGGAAACCCAAAGGGACAACATGAAGCCATTTGGTACTGAAAGTTTGTTCTTGCCTATTATTTATTCAAGAAAAGTGTGAGATCTGATCCTTCACCTATCATCTTTAAAAAATAAAGGTTTCATGTGGAGTTTGTTAGGATGCGGATAAACTTGGGTGCCACAAGAGAAGTCCTTTCCACACAGCAAAAATAGTGAAGTTGTGCAATCAGGGTTTTTTTCATTTTTTTTGGAAATCGATTCCTAGTATCTCTACTTATATATCATAATTAGGAAGTCGGATGCCTTAATTGAGAGCTCTAATTACACTATCTTACGCCCAATTAGCAAGGCTATGCTTGTTTCTCTTCTCAAGCAGTGCTTCTCCAATAATTTGTTTGTCCGTGTAAGAAGTTCAAGTCGAAATTCTTGGCATCTTGCCTTTATTAGAAGCCATGCTAGTCTCCTGAAAGTCACTGTTGGTGTATAAATTACTATATTGAACCTTTTTTTAAACAGGCAATGAAAATTCAGGAGCCCATGCCCTGATACATGTAATGATACATAATCGAGACAATGCTGCCACCCACAGCATTGCTTATTAATTACAAGCTTAAGAATCCTAGAGCCTGATTTAAATCTGATGGTTTCTTTGAACCAAAGAACAACTTTCATTGCTAAATTTTATCCATTAAGGAGGTAAGCGATTTACTTTTTAGAGCAAACGGAGTCGGGGTTAAGCTATTTCCTGGTTTGATTTTAGCAGCTTCCCAAATTCACATTTTTTTTTAAAAAAATTCCTATAGGATTTGATGGGAGGTTCTACAACTCCTTATAATCACGGGGAAGATGAAAATTCGCCTCATCCCCCTCTCTTACCTCCGAAGTCTGGGAACGAAAGGACCATCCACCTTCCCCAAAACTTTCCTCAGATACCCAAAACTCCTGATAGCCAAAGAGTGCTTCACTTCCCTCCTAATACGCCTCCCCGAAATCAACCAGAATTCCCTATGATGGCACCTGTAAGCCACTCTCAATTCCCAAGTTCAAATGAGTATTTTCCTGGCGGCATTGACATCAATGTACTTTCTTTCCATAAAGGTGGGGTAAATTCAGCTTCCCTTCCCCAAGCCTTTCCTCAACCTTTTCTTCCCATGCCTATACCCATGAGGCCCGTGAACATCCAAACATCTCTTTCCGAAGGCCATCATATACCTGAAAAAAGGCTTATCACCTTGGAGCACCATATGCTTTTCAAGGACCTGATAATTCGTTTTTTAGGCCTATGCCACCATTTAGCAACGATCCTATTCCTTCTGCCCCAACCGCGAATTCGCTACCACCTTCCCTCAAACAAAATGCACCTCTTGAAAATAATACACCTCTTCCTTTGGCGCCCATCACCAACGATCCTACACCTTCCCCTAATCAAGATGCACCTGTTGGCAATGATGCACTCATTAATTTGCCACATTTAAATTCTCCAGCCCAGACCGCCACATCAGAATCCATTAGCCAACAAAACGTCCTTGGTCCAAAACCGCCTAGTTCTGGGATAGCAAAGCCTTCCTTCAATCCCTCAGCTTCATCATTAAGAAAGAGTTCGACGGTGTCTCACCCACCTAATAACTTTGGATTTACAGCACACGAGAAATCACGTTTTCGACCCTCACATGCTTCCCACTATTCTTTTTCATACACCCCAACTCAAAACCCTCCCTTCAATTCTGTAAGTATTGGTGTTCTTTAATTTATTAATCTGGCAGCGTTCGAAATCTAAGCTTAGCCAAGGACCTGGGGTAGATGGTGCCTATTGGACCAAGGTAACGCATGTTGGGATTCTCTTCTAAAAACAACAGCCGCCCAACTCAGTTCCAGCAGGCTGGGCAACAATGTCTAGTCCAAGTGTCCAGGATATGCTAGATCCTTTGGTCTTGGATGAGATTGACTCTCCGAAGCTTTTGCCGCAAGGAAAACTTGCTCTTTCCTTAGCCAGGCGAGAGTTTCAGTTTACACGTTCAATTGGTGCAATAGAAAAGGTGATTTTCATAATCAAAAGGCTCTAACTGTTTGGTAGTTAATTACAGCTAGGATTCAGGTCAGCCCCATCTTTGCCGAAGAATGTAAACTAGAATCCATCAATACTATTCTGGGTAACTTACCCAAACTGTTAACATCGCATCATCGGTTTGTTGAGGATCTCGTGCAGCAGATCAAGAGCAACTCTACCAACTATGGCAAAATCTTCTTTCGTTGGATCGAGGGGTTTACTCAGTTTGTTGTTTTCGCTCAATCGTTGCCGTTTATTACTTCTTATTTGAGAAAGGCTGCAATCAACTCGCCGCAGTTTGATTTGTGGCTTAAAGATCTCGAACGCCATCCTGCGTTCAAAAATCTTAGCCTGGTAAACCTGTATAAGAAAATCCAGAATCACCTCAACGACTATCCCGCCCTTCTTAGAGAAATCCAGGAGTTTTCTGATGACAAGTCTGTTATGGATATAGCCGTTTTGGCCTTTGAAGCTATGGTGTCTGATATTGCTGCTGTTGCGAAGTCAGACCAACCCGCCGTTATTGACCCCAATAGTGAGAATTGGGCTTCTGCAGTCTCTGAGGCTGTCCGTAAAAGCATCGATCCTCAAGAGATTAAGCGCCAAGAAGCCATATTTGAATTCATCAAAGCAGAGCGCGAATACGTCCAAGATCTTCGCACTATTCAGCAAGTCTTTGTCAAAAGCATCCGATCATCCCAGGCCTTTCCTGCTGAGCAGCATGATGTGGTGATTCATAAGCTTTTTTTCAATGCTGCAGAGCTGTTAGCTATTCATGACTCTCTTTTGGCTGAATTGGACGCTCGGCAGCAAGAGAATGCTGTTGTTGAGAATATTGGCGATATACTTCTTCCTTGGGCTCAGCAATTAGCTCCTTATAAGCTATACAGTGCTCGTGTTTGCTTTGCCCTAGAGTTTTGCACTAAAGAGCGTATCAGCAACCCGAAATTCGAACTTCTCTTGAGGGAGTGTGAGCAGCGTAAAGCTTGTCGTAGACTAAACCTAGACTCCTTCATTTCCATGCCAACGCGACGACTCGCCAGATATCCCCTGCACCTCAAGGAGATTCTCAAGCGTACACCTTCCACTAACCCCGACGAGGCCGCTATTAGAGAAACTTTGGCAGAAGTAGAGTCTCGGCTTTCACTAATCGATCGGACCAAAGGTGAGACTGATTCCAAGCTGAGGTTACGTGCCATCTCCGATCGACTCGAAACCCATCCACAACATCAGCCACATATCTTGGATTTAGATGCACCACATCGCCAGCTTATCTTTGAAGGGTACCTGAAGTTGATCAAAGGATCCCAATTACTTAAAGTTTTCCTGTTTGATCACTGCATTCTGTTTTGCAAGGAGCACGAACTGGCGGAAGACCTATTTGAATACGAAACCTATAGAAAGCCTGTCGAGCTTCAGCATACTCTTGTAACTAAAGAGCTGAGCACTAAAGTTATACAAGCAAATATGGTAAGGATGCTGTAGTAGATTTGTATTAAAGATTTAGTACTCTAGCTTCTTTGGGACTGTCTTTTCAAGCAATTCCGCCCCAAGCACTTCGCTTTGTTTTTCGATCTTTGATGGTGCAACTCGCGAGACTTTGGTGTTTAGCGCTTCGACAGCCCGGGAAAAAGAGGATTGGGTGACGCTCATCACTAATGAGTCCGACCGAGTAAAGAGCAGCCAGAGCCGAGCATTACCGTGATGACAATATAATCACCTTTTGTAGACCTATCTCTACTGATGCGGCTTCACTATTTTCAAATGTATAGGCTTTTCTGCTCTCTTCTAAATACCTACTCATAAGCTTACTAGTCAGCCTCCTTAAGGCATAGTGTCTCTTTTTCAGAGCTGGATTAGGTCAATTAATCAGCTTATAACTCAATCCTATTAAATAAGTTGCAGTGTAAAAACCCTGATTTAGAATAGGCTCTGTATTATCGTGGTTGATAATAGAAAGGCAAACTAAGTTTTTGATTATTACTGTCAGAGAAGAAACCCAGAAAATAAAGACCTGTCCTCTTTAGGGCTGTGGCAAATTAAAAACGCGACAATTACAGCAAATGCCGTAATTGTTGCATCCAAGCTGTCTTCTTTTTGTTTTTTGGATTCCCTCATGTCAGAGGATCCAAAATTTAAAAAAAAGAACAGCTGCAGACGGCTTTCTTTTTTCTGGAAAAGCCAAATTATATATATTTAAATAAATTGTTCTTTTTGAATCAGAATTGAATTTGAACTCTTTTCATTTTAAAAGATTTAAAATTTGAAAGAAAAATGTAAAAATTCATTTGTAAAAAAATCAGAAAAAACATCCTGTGGATGTGCACAGCTACGATTCCAGAAAAATTATTGCCAAGACAATTTTCTGGAACCGTCTCCAGATCTTAAATGGCTGGCTGCTTTTTTATAAATCAGCCACAGTTTCAGACCTGCCGTAGCCCTAGTCCTCTTAAGGCTAAAAGCTCTCAACTTTCCAATAGATTAGTTAAACTTCTGGAGAGAAGTCCCCCATAAACTGCCAAAATCCCAGTGAGGCAAAAAACAGAAGTGTCAGGGATCCACTCGTTAGGGAGCCTTTCTCCAATTGAATGGAGAAGAGCTCCCAAGTTAAACTTAACTAGAGTGGAGCCTACTGGAATTCCTATCAATAGCATATGAAGTAGGCGACCTAGTAATTGAAATCTTCCTAAAAAGGGTGTAAAATGGTTTATCAAATAGTAAATGCTGGTGTATCCCAAGACCAGCCAAGGGGCCTTGGGATGAATGATTGGAGGGAAGCAAGCAGTTTCAATGTAGGGAGCATGGCGGCAGCGTGGACCAAATCAATACAGAATGGAGTCTTCAGATTTATCAGTGGGGGTTGGTTTTGGAGTCTCATATTCACGTTTGCCTGGCCATATCCTATTAACACACAGAAAACCCACACAAGAAGGATGGGTTTCATGTTGTTGGGGACAAACTCAATTTATCTACTAATCAGTTATAATTTGAAAATATAGACTTTATTTGAGATTGTTGAGAGGAATAAAATTGTTGGAGCAATTTGCTCAGGAGGGAATAGTCATTTTAAATACTGAGTAAAGATGAGGAAGGGACAAGGTGGTTGCCAAAGAATCCTGAAAGAGTTGGTGAGAAATAATAGCATTGCAGGACTGCAGCAGGCTGCAATGCAAGAAGTAAGGTTGGTTCTGACATGTGGGCTGCAATTTGGTACCTTTCTTGGAACTAAGATGGTTTCTTGGCTTAGATGTGGATTATTTCATTGGCTTGGGTGAATTTCTGGGTCTGATTGGTCCTTTGGAGCTCCTGGTTGTTTTGTTTGGATTCTGTGGCTCATTTTATTTTACTCTGATTGGTTGGGTTTGGTGATTCAATGCTTTTGGAGTTGATATTCATTAATTTAATGTTGTTTTTGTTGCCGGTGGGTTTGATTAAGAGCTGGGAACCTTGGTTTAGTTTAGATTTTATATTAAGATTCAGGTTTTTGCTTTTGCTCTGGTTTATGTTTTTAAATTCATTAATTAACTTGTTTAGATGATTTGAACATGTTTTTAAATTGTTTTTGTTAATTAAATTATTAACAACTGCTGTTTCCAATTGTACATTCATTAATGCTGTTTCTTTGTTGATTCTATTTGATACCACCATCAAGTCTAATTGTTTTTTTTGGGGGGGGGGGTTTCCCTTGTGAAAGGGATGTAATTCCTTACAAGAAGAGTTGTTTCAAGGCCATAACACCAGGTTTTGACAAACAAGTATCTGGACCAATAGCCTCCACCAGTTCTCTACCTATGTGATCTATTCAGGCTGGTAAAGGTGCCCATGTATGATTTACAAGGAGAAAAAGTGACACATCCTTTCACCTTAGAGACTACCAGCAATAAGTCCAAGGGTTTGCCCAACCTCACACTGCAGACATACCCCCTAAGGCTTTATAAATGTAGCAGGAGTAAAGAAACTGGAGCATGAACCTCCTTCCAATCTATGATTCCTAGAGTGGCAGAAAGCAGTCTTCAGCCCATGCACCAATCAACTAATCAATTGATAAAAGGATTTGTTAAAGTGATGCCTTTCCTAATTAGAGTTGCAACAGGTCTAAGACAATGGCTGCTTCATAATGAAGCAACTGTTCATCTCTGATCCAGATTTGGAGCCTTACCTTTTCCACTGGATGTGACCACATTTCAGATCTATGTTCTGCATAAATGGGATGAATGAATTTGGTTAGCGCTTCTTTAAATAAAAATGAAACATACAAAATTCAAATTAAAAGATTGAAATTTTTGTTGGTTTATTATTTTTAAACTTACCATTAGTTTCTGGCTAAAATTTCCTACCAGATGTCACAAATGACATTTTGCTTCTACTAACAAACTGAAGTTAAAAGCAGGAATTGAACCCTGGTCTTTTCACTCTGCAGCCTGACAGTCCAGGAGGCCAAGGGCCTGGTTGCCTGCACTTTTTTGGGCTCAAGTCAGTGGGTTATTCAATAATCAGCCCATAAAGCCAAGGAGATTTGCCAATATTGGAAAAGTGCCTACCTGAAAGTGCGCCACCAAGAGCCTGGACCTATGCAGAGTGTCAGGATTCTCTTTTCTGATACTACTGCTATTATGCAGCTCAACTTGGTTATTTTTCTCTTCCCCTAACTTACAAATCATTCCTTTACGTTTCCTTATGCTTTCCATAATTACGGTTCTTTTTAATCTAAAAACCTAAAGGTTAATAATTTTTGAAGCTTACCTTGCTCCTGGACAAGTTTTAAACTTGGAAACTATACACTTTGTTAGCTATCACTCAATCCAAACTTTACCTTTAATTTTCAGCTTAAAAATCAAGCTCATACATGTTTTCCCTGGTTTTTTCTTGCCTTCATCTTAAAGAGCTCAACGTCACCCATCTTTGCTCTTTCTGCTTGCTGTTTCCTGGCCTCTGCCCTAGTCTTTTTAAGTTAAGAATAAACTCTTAACAGTCCCCAACTATTCCCATGACCATCATTAACCTATGATGGTTAATTTCTTTTCTCCTTTACTTTCATCTCAAATCACTCAAGTTTAAATAAAAGGCTTGAGTTTCCAGTCTCAACTCCAAGCTGAGATTGTTTGACTTGTACCCCAAAAAGGTACTTGTTAGGTTTTGTGTCTTGTGTTTCTTTTAAATTTTATTCTTGTATCTTTACAGGTTAGTTTTATGATTCCATTTGACTACATCTTCCATCAGTTAGGCAATTTTTATAGTGGTACTCACTCTTTAACTGTTGATAGTTTCAATCCCCCAGATAGTGCTGATCACTTTCCAGACTTAGAGATTGATTTTTTAACCAAATCTTCTGTCATTAAGACTGGTATTTATTTTATTTTCTTAGGTTTAATAAATTGCCTTAGTCCCTATTTCACTTAATATAAGCGTTTAGGAGCTTTAGTGCAGTTATTGTTGCAAACCATGCCTACCTTTTTATACTTAAAAAATATAAATATTCTTGGTTTAAAGGCCTTAGTTTACAATAATCTACCCCAAGCCTTCAGACCTTACTCAGAGGCAGTTGCCTGCCAAAAGGGGATTCTGAAAAAAATCCAAAATTGTACCCCCAATGAGTGCCAACCAGTATCAACTCTCAGCGTCCAGGATAAGCCATATTTAGATGGGTTGCCTGATTTTAGGAATAGAGTTGGGAAACAGGATGTTTCTCACATCTATTTGCCAATGCCCACCAATCAAGAGCTATCCAAACCCAATCAATAATTAATGAGCCAGATTCCTAACATTAGAATACCTGAGGACCAAAAGCCTGCAATTAATGAGGAAGCCAGAAAAAGCAGTATAAAATCCTAGCCATGTTGTAAATGGTGGTATTGTCATTCTAATAATAAAGTTAAATGAACCTTTGGTGCACACAATTTCTGCCTCATCTAGTTCTAGTTTGCTACCCTCTACACAAAATTCCTATAGGCTCTCAAGCCCCTATCAGTTCTTCTTTCAATCCCATTGTAGAGGAACCAGGAAATTAATGCTTGCTTTTCATCATCCTGGCTCAAATCTTTTACAGTATGAAGGGGAATACTTTATGTGAGCTTTTATGAGCTTGGATTCCAGGCAAGCAATCTTGGCATTAAACTTGCCACCATCTGGTGATCACTTCCATGCTTTTAACTTCCCATAGCCTTAGATGCAGACCATCTCTTTAATTTCATGGTAGTGTTGCAACATCTAAAATTACTCCCTCTTGGGAAACTAATTCCCCAAGTGACTTGCTGAATGATTCTTCAACTAACCATTAAGTTGGTGGCACTGTTATTATTAAACCATCTATAACGGGGATCAAACATTTTGAGTCCTAATAGGAACACTACTTGGACAAACCTCATGACATAAGAGGAACAATTAATTGGATAAGCCCCATGACTACCATGACGTACATGGACAGTATATGGCTTCCTATGATACTATATAATACTCTAAACTCATATCAAATAAAGTATCATTCTCTTCTTAATTTTCCTCTTTATCTTGTTATATATACTTACCAAAAAGAATATACACAACAGTAGTATTTTTTGGTTAAAAGCTAAAAACATAAAACTTAAAATGCTCAAGGGGAAAGCAAAATTGTCACAAAATATAAGCATCTTTATTTATTATAATCATGTTTCCATTATATACCAATTGGGTTATTATTGGCTGAAAACCCCTCCTATTCCAGAATCATACTTAGATTCCTACAATGTGATCTATGACATAACAGTGTCATTTAATAAAGACCTTTACCAAAAAGATCTTTTCATTATTAAACTTAAAGAATGTGCCCTGATACATTACATAATCATATTATTCCTTCTGTGAACATGTATTTCCATGGATTGAAGCATTCCAGACTTCTAGTGCCCAAACCCTGTGAAATATATGTATTTCTGATCCAAGCTTCCATTGGCCTACCTGGAAAAAGCTAATCAATCCTGAATACCTAGATACAATTGTCTATACTTGGTAGTTTTTTAATTAAATGGCTTTTCTGCATTAATCCATTGGCCTACCTGGAAAAAACTGATCAATCCTGAATACCTAGATACTGTAAATTCAGAACCTGAATGTAAAAATGCGGGATTGTCAAATCCTTGGTCCAAATTTCAAATCACTTTTGCGGGATGGCCTTTTTTAATTAAATTGATTTTTTTAGTATTAATTTGAATATTTGAAAATGTGGGAACTCATAGACACTTTGCAAAGTTCAAGTCAAACTGCATATTTCCAATGGACAAAATTAAGTAACTGGAATTAGATTTGAAGCGTTCAAATACATCAACCATTTTCATTAAGTTTACTATGTTTTTTGAAATTGCGGGATTGTCAAATCCATGAACCAAATTTCAAATCACTTTTGAATGCCACTAGTAAACTCAGATATTAATTGCAGGAACTGGAATCCAAATTTAATGTACAGTAAGCACACTAGGAAACACCAACCCAAACCAAGAAGCTCCACTGCAACTAAAATCAAATGAAAAATTCAATCTTGATAATCATGTATTGACATAAAAAGTGATTAAACTTTAAAATCATCCAAACCCAGAAAGTATACAATATTATTAACTTTAAATCACAGATATAGAAATTCAGTTACTATTCAAGGCTAAATCAAGAGAAAATAACTACCCACAACTAAACCAATAAATCCAAATAAATACATATTTAATCTAAAAAATATTTTTATTTTATTTTTATGGACCGTCAATTGCATTCTCAACCAGCTCCTGCACCAGCCTGCGGGGCAGCCCGTCCACAAGGGCGTCCCAGAGGGTCCAATAATAGACCCAGAACCCAACTTGAGGGGAGTCATGCCAACACACAGGCCTCCCAAGGTGTCAGCGCCAGCCAACCACCTCCTGTGTCCCAAGCCCAATCAACCAGCCTGAATCTAAGACAGAAGCTGCTCTCAAGGTCTGCCACAAAAGTCTCCTATACAAAGGTCATCAGGAATAATGAGGTTACATACACCTCCACTGTGTACCAAGTTATCACCTGGCCCCACACTCTTGATCCAAGAGTTGCTACTTCCTGCCCCTGCGTCTTTGACACCACCTACAAGCCATTGGCTACAATTGAGGAGCCATCTGCGCCTGTGTCTTATGCCACCATTGACGGCGCCAGCACAACTAAACATGATCCCACCTTATACACAAAGGTCCCCATCCCCTGTGTCAAGACTGCTAGTCAGGATGCCGCAGTACCTGCCAAGGGCTGGCATTGGTTGACAGATAGTGAATGTGAAGCTCTCCTCAACTGCTTGAACAGGGGAATGGCAGTTCAGGATATTGCGTCACAATTTGGTGTCACGGCTAGGTATATTGGCAGTATTAACAAAAAAATATGGCAACACTGGGAAAATTGCCAAATACACCAAGGCTAAGCGGCAGCCCAAACTCCTTCAGCCCTTTCATATTGATGCAATCAAGCAGTGGGTAACCAAGGATTGCCACCTAGACACACTTGCTGTCCAATCAATGTTGGCCACAGAGTTCAGGCTTTCTGTTTCCAAAACCCTTGTTTATAAAGCAATGGTTGATTTGGATTTTTCATGGAAGGTCCTCAGAGTTTCTCTGCACAATAGGAACAGCAAGAAAACAATCAAAGATTGACACATTTATGACAAGACTTATATGGCCCTTAAGGAGACTGGTAACATACAGTTCTTCTACATCAATGAATTGTTGTTTTCCTCCTCACTCAGGTCTAGGCATGGGTGGGTCAAGAAGGGGTCCAAGGATGGCATAGCCCATTGTGCAGCTGTCTGTTCCTAGACCTATTTGATGGTAGCACTTCTTGGTCCTCACGGGTTAGGCTAATACCAAATGATCAAGGGTTCCCAGAATAGCGGGACTTTTCTCAATTTTATCTGAGCCATCAAGAAGTATCTCCAGATTAATTATTACAGTACAGCCAACATTATTGTGTTGGATAATGTCAGGCTCCACAAAGTGGATCTGGTTGTGTCCAAGTTTCCGCCCATTGATAAAAATAGTCATTTGGCCAGCCACCGCCTGGCTGACTGCCCAATGAGACTCCTCTTCCTCCCCCCATATTTTCCATTCCTTAACCCAAGTGAGGAGGTATTTGGGTGAATTAAGAATAAGGTGAAGCAGGGCTTCCACAGGACACTGAAGATTTCTTCAATATCCTTGAGGTCAGTCAATTTTCAATGCCCTGCAATATGGTGGCGGCTTTTTACAAGCACTCAAAATCCTTCCTCCCCAAAGCACTGGCCTCTGAGCCAATCAGATAAATGGGCGCTCTGGGTTTTATTTGTTTTTATTTTTATTTATTTTGTTTTTATTTAGGACTCAAAAGGTATTATTTATATATAATGTTGTGTTGTTTGATTGTATTATAGACATATAAGAATACATAGAAAAGGTAAGTAAAGTTAATTATACTAGGTAAGAGGCATATATTTTTATTATAATGCACTGAATATTATATTGACTATTGCACTAAAAAATAAATAGATTAAAAAAGATAGAAATAAATTAATTTAATTTAAACAATTGTGAATTCTTGTTGGTACTTTGGCTTTTTTAAGCCATAAATCGGACCTTGCAGGTCATTATCTGATCCTTATTATTTCAGTGCCACTATAGCCACACGACACGGAAACCAATGATTTTTATGTATAACTTACTAATTAGTACTTAGGACGCAGGTCAAGCATATCAAATATATTTATCAAATCATATTACAAGGGAAAGGTAATTCAAGTTCTAAACAATCACTTGTTTAGAACAATAGTGGAGCAGGCTGCATGATGCAGATAAATCCAATTCTCATTGTTTATCTATGTAATAAATGAACCGTGTTTTAAAGCTATGGAAAAGAAAAACAATTCAGATTTAAAAAATGAACTCAGCTTTAAAAAATTTAAAAATCCAAATCTATTGTAAATCAATATAAATTCATTTAAAATTATTTTTTTTAAATCTGATTCATTTTTTTAATCTATTGTTTTCTTGTCGTGCTTTAACTCTGTACTCAACAAGCTAGTAAATAAAAAATTTTTAAAATTATTTTTTACTATTTGATGTGGTTGCAACTATAGCTAATGTCTTGTAATATATTTAGATATACTACTATTATAATTTACCTATTAAAATTTAAAAAAATCTTAAAATATTAAAATTAAAATATTAAAAATATTAAAATTAAAAAATTAAAATTTTAATATTTTAATATTTTAATTTTAATATTCTAGTTAAAAAAATAAAAAAATATAAAAGTTAAGTTGCAAGGGAAGATGATTTATTGGGGGATGCAAATTGCAAAGGGGCATGCAATTATTCCAGGGTATTATTCCCCAAAATTATATTTTCTGCTAATGTGTCCAATTGGGACCACATACTCTTCTGTCTGTGGTGGACAACTCTGGCGCCAATTGCTAGAGGGGTGGCGCTCAGCACCCTGGTGGTGGCTGAGCGTCTTATAAAAGGCAGTTGTGAAAGCAAATTAATGAGGAGTTGGTTCTCTGGAGGTATTGTGTAACTGTACAACAAAGCTAATGTAAAACAGTTGTATAGGACATGCTCTACAGTTTGGTAGCCCCACGGTGTCTTCATTTTATCCAGTGCCAGCCAGCAGACGTTCATTTGAAGGGGTACATCCTCCAGCTTCTTCATGTTGGCCTTCATAATGCAGTGTAGTACTACCCTAAGGTAAACAGCAATATGCAGTCACTGTGAGGTATAAATTTCCGCAAATAAGCAGAATTTCTTGTAGATTATAACTAATCAATTTGTATAGGATGTATTTGAAAAATTGATTAAAGGAGAGTCAGGCATTTTGGAGGCATCCACCACTCATGCCTCTGCAAAAGATATGAATAAAGGTTTCATCTTATTGACTAAAATGCATTTCCTGTTTGATTTGATATTGATTTTATTAAGTTATTGAATATTGTGGCTTTGATGTTTTCTTGTGGAACTTGAAATTGGCTTTTTTTCAGGTTTATTTTATATGTGTTCATAGTTGAAAATGAAAATTGTTCAAGGCATTCAAATATATATTCATAGAAATTCATGTTGACATTTATTTGGATATCCATCCTTCCTTTGAAGTTGATACTTACGCCTACTTCATAGGCTTCTCTGACCCAAGTTGAAATTCCTTCTGGTGCTTTGAATTCCCTATTCATTGCTTCCTTATTTGCATATTGATTGATGTTATTTTGTACTATTTTATTTATTTGATTTTTATTTATTTGTTTTAAAGGGGATACCAGTGATTGGTAACCCCCGTAGAACCAACTCAGCGTAAAAGCCACCAGTTCTGCAACCTTGTCCCCATCCCTAGTGATAACTAAAATAAATAAAAATAAAACATAAAAAGACTTAGTGATTGTTTCCCCCTGCAGCCCCCTCAGCCACAGGCGCCCCTTCAGCAAACTTCATGAGTGTTGGCTGCTCTTTATTAATTTTCCTGGGCTTAATTTTCCTTATCTTTCTTGCAACTTGTGCTTCCTCTTGATTTTAATTTGTTAAATTTTCAGTGTTTATTGATGCGCTCCTGCTTCTTGCTTGTGTTTCATTTTCATCTGTTTCCATTTGATTAGTTTCCCTCTTCATTTGATGTTTAATTCCTTTGGGATTTCAGTTCCTTCAATCAGGTTGATTTTCTTATTGTTTTCTTTGGCCCCTTGCCAGAACTCCCACAAATTGTAGGCCGTGTCGTTGAATTTCAGACTTGATAGGATTGTTCCCTGTAGATTGAGTAAGCGCTTATTTGTTCTTTTTGTCTATAATATTTCCTAGTTTATTCAGAGCATCTTCTTTTGAATGGATTAGTGTCTGGCCCCTGTTACACTAGCTTTCCTTTTACTATTTCCCTGATATTTTTTTCTATTTCAACAACCTTTTGCAGGTGTGCTTCTAATTTGTTTTTCAAGCTATAGATATTTGACATTTTGTTTGAATTACATCAAAAAACTGGTTTTTATAGTACTACCTTCAACGCATGAATATTTTTTATCATTATTAATAAATTAAAGACCATAAATGTAAATATTGCATTAGAATATTGCAATTAGACGTCAACTCTTGATATTTTGATATTATGTGCATAACCAACTCAGTTTGTTTGATAAAATTCATTGTAAACAAGGCCTTTTTCATTGTAATTTATTGAAATGGACTGTGTTTATATTAGAGATCCATTAACACTTAGTACAAATATTGGTATATAGTGCATTTTACAGCCTGTATATTTACCTATTGGTAGTAATTCTGTAAACTTTTTAGTCTGGATTTTGTGAGGTAATAATAATGTAATGTGTTAATAAATTACTGTTTATTGTCATTTATTGGCTGATTTTTTTTGCTGAGGCAATATGTGAGAGAGGGGGCTAAACTAACTAAGTTTGGCTCCCATCCTGGCAAGATATACCACCAGGATGCCGCCCAGTGGAGTACTGGGATGGCTGCTTGGAGAGGGGACCAAAGAGAGGATGTAGGAGACAACTGGGGGAAGTATGCATTCAGCCCCATCAACACCAACCTGGCAAGCAATCAGGGCGTGCAGGTGGGAGCATGAGGCAACTTTGCAGGTGCTCAAAGGGGTGCCAAGTTGTTCCCCTCCAAGGTGGGAAGGGCAGGCACCAACACCTCCTCCAATGTGGGAGTAGGAAAAGTGTAGTTGATAGCATGGAAATCCAGGTTGTCACAATTTAGACTCTGGACAATAGTCTCCCCAAAAGGAGAAGTGTGTCAGGTATATACAGGAGACTAGAGGGATTATCCCCTGCAAGGCAAACAGAAGAAGAGATGTGGGGCCATAAATTGGGGGAAGCTGTCCAGAGGAGAAGCACAAAAGGGACCAGAGAAAATGCCACAAATCTAAGAACTGGGAAGATCATAATAACAAAGCCAACAAAATTTGGAATTGAGGGGTGCTAAAATTAGGTTTCAAACAGTAAGATTTTAGGCAACTGGGGAAGCTGCAAGAAAAAAACCAGGGGTGGAGCAGGAGAGACCACTTGGAGACCTTGACAGTGGTTTTGGGTGGCTTGACTGGCGTAAAAGAAGGTAAAGAGGGTTTGAAACCAGAAAATTAATAAAAACCTCAAGATTCTAGTAGGATTTATATAAATTTTTGAATCTGAATTTGAGTTCAAACAGTGGTTTTGAAAGAGACAGCAAACAACACAACAACTAAGTGTTACCACTGTAATATAAGTCTCAAAGGCAACTGATGGGTTCAAAAGAGACAGTTTAATAGTAAGTTTTCAAGAAGATAATTACTAACACTTTTTGCTAAAAAAGGGGAAGGACTCCAAACAGAGTCCAAAAATAAAGACTAGGTCTTTCTTTCTTCTTTGGTTTTAAAACTATTAAAGTTTTATTAATGGTGAAAATGGACAAGCAGGGGACTCAAAGTCCCCTGGCATTTTTAAAAGGAGTGAGATAACAAGGAAAAGATCACATGCCCTCAAGAGGCTCATCTGGTTGGCTAGGAGAGAAATTTTGCTGGGGATGGCCAGGGGTGCTAGAGGATTCCAGTTCAATTTCCGCGCCCCCACCTGATTGGCTGGGAAGCAATCCAAGCATTTCAGATTTATTTGACTCCCTAGACATTGATGTGGTGTCTCCTGATTGGGCATTTCTGATTTTTTTCAAAAGTGGGTAAAACCATGCCAACAAATAATCCAAATTGATCAGTGTTTCTTCCCAGGGCAGAGCAGCCAAAGCCAGGAAATCCACAGGGTAAGCCAGAACAAATCTCTCATGCACAGTGTGCGCCAAGTCCCCCAAGGAATTGAGCAGCTTGGCTGTTACTTTTAGGCCTTTCTTGGTGTGACAGGGGGGAAATGGTTTGATCTAAAGCTAAGGGTGGAAGTGAATTTACACAATAGTGCATTTTCTGATATTTATGCACTAGTATCCAATTGTTTGGTTTCACATCCAATTGCACAGGCAATAGGAAATCAAGCCGCCACCCCAAGACCAGATGTGGTTGGGGTGGCGGCTTGATTTCCTATCACCTGTGTGATTGGATGTGAACCCAACCAATTGGATACTAGTGTGTAAATATCAGAAAATGCACTATTGCCTCAGCAAAGAAAATCAGCCAATTAATGACAATAAACAGTAATTCATAAACACATTACATTATTATTACCTTGAAAAATCCAACTGAAAAGTTTACAGAATTATTACCAATAGGCAAATATATAAGCTGTAAAATGCATTATATACCAATATTTGTACTGAGCATTAATAGATTTCTAATATAAACATAGTCTATTTCAATAAATTATAATGAGAAAGGCCTTGTTTACAATGAATTTTATTAAACAAAATGAATTGGTTATGCACATAATATCAAAATATCAAGAGTTGACGTCTAATTGCAATATTCTAATGCAATATTTACATTTATGGTCTTTAATTTGTTAATGATGGTGTCACAAGTGACAAACTCCTATCAACTATACTTATCAAAAAGCCTCAACTACAAAACTTGAACCCCAGCATCTCGCGGGCCGCCAGCCCGCAGGGCCAGCTGCCCGGCTGCCCGCAGTTTTTTGGGCTCAAATCAGAACAGAATTTGACTTTGGAAAATCCTTTTAAGCTTGATGAACCAAATGTACCTACGCCAATACTCTCCACACTAAAGGTTCCTGATAAAACAGCCAATCAACAGGCAGGTCCAGCCACAGATTCCAAAATAACTTGGGCCCGCACAGAAGGGGAAACAGAGAATTTTCCCATAGAACACAGGCCACCCAGAGGCGACCAATCCCACAACCTGACTAGGGAATTTGAGCATTCTCAGTTCAAACCAGCCAATGAAATAACCCCCACAATTGATGCCACCAAAGACTGGGAAGACCTGGTAATTGGGAAAACCCGGGCTGACATAAATTGTGAAAGTTTTACCATGACAGATGGGCATACTTATACCCTGGGCCGCCAGGAAGATGTCCATTGTCATCCTTACAATAAAGTGACATGAACCTTTGGTTCAACCAGATCATACCATACTTGTTATTAGTTTTACTTCATTTACAGTCTACTCCTTGCGGCTCTGCACCCCGTGCTCACCTACCCCAAGAAACTGCAGACCAGCTGCCCAAACTTTACCGTCCACCAGGAGCTCCCTTTGGCCCAGTACATTTTACTGAGTACCCACCCAACCCGGCGTATTTGGAGTTTATTCTGGAGGAGATCCTCATCCATAACCCCAAAGCTAGAACTAGAGAGACGGAAGTCCTTTACAGAGAAGGCATATAAAATCATCCAGCCCCCTCTGCTATTCCAAGACAAGTATAATTTCCTGCCCGCATATTTGGTTCCAATGACACCGCCCCTCACCCCGCAGCCCAACCGCCTGCAAGAATCTGTTGCCACTAATGAATCCACTTTCACTCAGATATTTGGGGTTATGTATATCACCCTCACCAGATTGATTGATTCTATGGTGCCTGTAAGCGGACCTTGGGCAGTCCTTGGAAAATTGTTATCTTATATTGTAAAGTTAGCCCCAATCTTGTGGTGGGCTCTCCCTGCTGGGCCCGCGGGCCATCTGCTTGCAAGTTCTCAGGAACCCCCCACAGTTTAGATCCCTGACAGATGGTGAAAAATATGTATGCTGATAATTTTAAGTTATTCATGAAATGTAAAACATTGTATTAATTATGGGAAATGTTGATAATGTAAAAAGAAAATATTATTAATTATGAATTGGAAGATTTAATATTGACTTCAATACGTTGTCACAAAAAGTTTTATTCCCCTGATCAAAGGACAAGAAGAGGAGGGAATGGGCAAAATAAAAATTGTCTTCATCTGTGCCTGTGAAAGGGACGGCATCAGAGATAGTGGGGAGGGAATGAGCGGTGGGTTTAGGAGGCAGGGTTTGTTGACTTGGAAGGGGCAGCAAGAGCTGATTGCGTCAATTGCTCAAATTTGTCTTCTGTCACATATGTGGGCTTGGTGAAACAAATGAATTGGCGTGGGGGAGACAGGAGTCCTTTCTGGACTTATCACTATCACTTGCATAGAAAATGACAAGATCTGATAGGTCCTGGACAAACACAGAAGGGAAAAGCTCATAACCTTTATCAATTTGGGTGCACAGTTCATTATGTATGGCAGGCTTTAAGAGGCTGAGAGAAGAAATAAAATTATAGAGACATACATCTGCAAGATGCATGTTGGCGTGTTTGATGGGGTAGGACCAACAAGTATGCCCTGCAGCCCTGATTTCTTGGGTTGCCCATTCCCGCTGCTCTATCTTGGCACTCAGTACAACTGTGTACGCAACGTTTTGGGTAGCCCACTCCTCCAGCATGACCTTGAGCTCTGTCTGGTAGGCATAACCATCTGCTGTGTTTGACAACATGGAGTAATGATTGATATCCAATGGGGAAACTGCCAACAAAACCCTGTCAAATTGATACAGGATTGGCTCCCACTTGTATACATCAGACTGGATTTTCTTTCCCCAAAGTCTTGAATACTTGCCAAGATCTTGGTGTATGACAGGAAGATTACGTCATTACAGGCCCTCATTGCCCTCCCTTTGATAAAATTGATGATGATAGAATCATAGGGGTCAGTGTCGACCAAAATGGGGCCTGTCATGGTCTGCCATGACATAGTAGCTTTGAAAAGTTACGTTTTAAAAGCTTGGATTGATAAAGCTACTTTTTGCCGTCAGAAAGCTACCTTGATGATCTCCCTAGGTACCCTAGATCAAAAGTTATGGCAATTTAAAGAGCTGAGTTTGAAAACCCTGTCAGCATGTCCCAAAATGGTTGCAAGATTGGATTTCAAATCAAGACAAGCAACAATTAGTAAGCGGGCAAATCCAACCATATCTCAGCTTCCAGTGATCAGTTTTTGGATGTCCTTATGCTCAAATTAAAACCCAGATGAGGAGAATCCATCCAAAGTATTTTTAGATGACCAACTGAGGCAAACCGCAAAGTTTGAATCTGACCAAAATAATATGACTAGAATTAGTCAGCTGCTGTTTCAAACTCTTAGTATGACCCTCCAGATAGAGATACAAGGACCTTCAGGAAGAATCTGGAAGAATATCAAAGACCAATGTAAATGGTATAAAAAGAACCTAGTTCCTCTTTTCCCCATTGTGATCATTCTTGGTCTGAATAATAAATAAAGTACTTCTCTTAGACTATAGTTTAAATGGATCAGAGTTGGGAGCCCTTGGGCCCTGACAGGGCCACTGAGAACCTGATTGGATAAGAGTCTGGCGGCAACCACAACTCTGTGCATCCACAAATTCACCGTTCTCTTATTGGTGAAAATGCTGTGGAGTCCCAGTTGGAGATGGACCTGGACCAGGGGCATCTGCAGGTTACACTCCATAATAGCCATCATGAGGGGGTGGGCTTTTTCACCTTCAGTTGAATTATGGGCACCAGTTGGGGTCTTCTTGGTAGGGGGCCACAGTTGGCGTGGGCTCACAGGGTTGCAGCCACAGTGGACTTTGAAAAACCCATTGCAGCTGCAATTTCCCCAAGGGACATAAGCATCCCTTGCTTTTCAACCATTTCAAGAACAATCTTCAGAGTGATCAATTTTCTTCTGTGTCTTGCAAGCTGATTGGCTGGGGGAGAGATGTGTCCATCTTGGGAACTGGTCAGTGCCATCTGATTGGCTGTTTTGGGATTTGGGGCTCTCTGGGTGACCCCATGGCTCAAATGGCTGGTTCCGGATGCCATTGTTGATACAGGATTTGGGTTGGCGGCTGCCTGTGCATGATGGGCAAACAGGGCCATGCTGGAAGTTGCAGGAGAAAGAACACACTCCTGGGTGGGGCTTGCGGAGGGGCCTGCAGGTTGGGAGTGGCCATAGACAGAGGCTTCACTGTTAAGAGACCTAGCATAGCCCTGCATGATTTTGTCAAGGCCAGGGAACAGCTTGTTCATTTGGTTGTTATTGAAAGAAGACGTAATAAATTTTTATTAAAAAATTAAGCTCAAAAAGAGGAGTGTATATTTTAGTCAATTTTATTGTTAAGTATGTTAAGTTGGTGAATATTACAATATAAATTTTAGCTGCCCTAAAATGGAGTAGGGTGATTTTTGGGAATGCCTATGCTTCCTAAAAGAATCAGCACAAATCCACTCTAGATCCTTTGACTTCCCTTTTGAGACACCCATAAATTATATTTATTTCAAATTCACCTCATTTTTGATTTAAAATTTGGCTCCTTGGGTTTGACAATCCTGCAATTTCAGATTCATTAAGTTTTACATGATATCTATGATTTGTTTGAAATACAGGAAATCTCAAATTGTACATTAGAATCCTGCATTTCTGATTCATATATCCCGCATTTGTTTGCTGTGTTTTGTCTTTTGTTGGTTGAGTTATCTGCTCAAGGGACTTGAAGTTTGCCAATTTAAATAAATCAAAAAAGTCAAATTAAATGGTTGATTTTATTAAATATTTTATTTTTCACTCAGCTGAGTTGCCTGCAAAAGTGATTCAAAATTTGGACCAAGGATTTGACAATCCTGCATTTTTACGTTCAGGTTCTGAATTTACAGTACAATTGTCTATACTTGGTAGTTTTTGAATTAAATGGCTTTTCTGCATTAAAACTCCATTAAAAACTTTTAAACTCAAAACAGGCGCCACCACAGTGACAAGAATTTTCCCCAGGTGGTGCCACAGTGCCCCACGCCTCACAAATTAATTGGGTGGTGTGGCAGCGCTTTCAACCTAATAAATTTGCCAAAACAGCGCTTTTAAACCACAATTTGGGGGTTTAATATTGGTTGACCTTAACCAAACTTCTTTGATAAAGTTAAGGCAATTGAAAAAATTATGATTAAATCCTCATTAACCATATTCCTGGGATATATTAATTAACCTTCCTAGTTAATTAATCTGTTTGAAGACAATGAGTCTTTACTTGACACAGTCAAGTCCATTTTGGCCCTATAATTAAACCCTCATTAATAATATTCAAGGGTGTAAAGTAAACTTTGTGGGGGAAGGTAGAAGTTAATCAATTGGTTTGAGACACCTAGTCTCATAATATTAATTGTTCAGATTATTAATTTAGTCCCTCAATTATTACAATCTAATTAATTCCTGGGTACTCCATCACTATGCTGGGAAATACTATCCAAGACCAATATTATTGTTTTGAATTTCAACAAGTGAAATTCTTCATAATTTAATCACTTTTTCAACCACAGCCCAACATGACTGTAGTATGGTCATACCTGCAGCCTCCCAGCCTGTGTTATTCTGTCCAGTAGGAGCACCCTTTGGCCCTGTCTATTTTATTGAATACCCACTAAACCCAGCTGTGGAACTCCTGCTCCTAGGAGGTCACCAAGATGTGTCCTGGGTCAAAGACAGGGACCAGTTGGGTTGGGGTTGTCATCCTCAGAGATACTTGTTTTAGGGAAAGGACAAAAGTGAACTATCTAAACACTCCAAAAGGGACTCATCATGCCCCAAATCATCATTGGCAGTTGATAACTAGGGGGAAACATATTTCAAAGTAATGCATGTGCTATCAAAGCAGCTCCATCATCTAGGGGGCTGTTGTGAAGTTATGCCTCCCCCTTAGGCCTCCACTTCAATTCCTGCCAAATGCTTGGGAATTTCTACCAAATTATGTTTGAATATTTATCTAAAGGGTTACTAAAAAAGCCCAAGAAAAGCCATCAATAAAATATTTTGGAATTATTCTGAAGATGCCCCCACCTAACCCACCCAAGAGACACCTCTAGTTAAATATCATGTGCAAGAGCGGTCAGGAGCAGTGGTAATTGCATCCAAAGACATATTCCTGATTTTAGTTGGCTCAGTTTTTCTTTTGACTATGTCCATTCAAAAATTTTCAAGATCTTCCTGCCTCAAGAAATGCATTTGTATCCGCTCATATCATTGGCCAACTGGTTTGTGACATTCAATCTACCACCCCAATTCTTTTCCATCCCTTAAATGAATACAAGAGTTGTAAAAGACCTTGCTTTATCATTCTCTGCTATTATAAAGTTTGAGAATTTGTTAGTCTAATTTGGACATTTGGTTTTTTCTGTTGCTTTTGGTGTTCAGTTAATTCCTTCCCCCCTCTGGCCTCCCAGGCATTGTTGGCAGCAGCCTTTTGGTTGTTGCTGAAACTGTGATTTTATTATAGTTGAGAGCATGGCTTTATTTCCTACTAAACTGCTCCCCAATTCTCATAGCTTTTTTGCATGATGATTTTAAGTACAACAATATCCTGGATCTCAAGGTTATGGGCACTGTGTTACTTCTTTCCCAGCCATGCATTTTCTATGAGTGAACAGACTAAAGTTCTGCCTCTTCTGATCCTCTTAACCAGCTCCACAATCATTATCATAAGGGAAGTTCTATGTCACAAGAAGGGAGAAAATGGGGTTGAGATTGGCTTTTATTTGCATCAGAAGGAAGATCCCCTTAGAAACCTTCTGTATTATAGCCTGTTTTTGGAGGAAAATTTTGGTTTACCAAGTTTTGGTCTCCTTGTACTTGGAATTGGGCTCCTTCCATCATGTCTTAGACTCCTTGCTCTTGACCTTGGACTCCTTTCACCATGCCTTGGGCTCCTTGTATGCACCTCTTCTCTCTTCTTTCCTGTCCTTCCTGCCTTGCACAGCCTTGCTCCTGGTCCTGTCCTCCTTCCATGATGTCTTGGGCTTTTTGTCCTATGTCTTGGGCTCTTTGCCTGGCTTCTAGCTTTGATCTAGACTGTTCCTCCTCCTTGTTTCAGTATATTTCTCAGTTAAATATATCCTTGTTTCAGCCTATTATCTTCTGAACCTCTTCTTTTCCAAGCTTAAACTATTTGGTTTTCTTCTCTCTATAATAAAGTAAACCTTATTATTTACCTCAGCTAATCAGAGAGGACTTTTTCCTGCCAATCCCCTTATTTTTTAGGCTTTTCCCCTTCAGTTAAACTAATGGAAAACATTTATCAAACATGCTTCAGCCTGCAGCTAATCAGGCATCCAGATTGGCCTGTTTTTCCAAAAAAAATTCCCTGGATGACCCACTCCCAACCCTAGTTCAAACCTGTCATCCTCTTGCTCCAGAAAAACCATGGCTCTACGTCTCAAATAGTTTCCCTGTAATTCCTGTCACGTTTTTCCAATTCCATTTGAAAGTTTTCCCTTATGTTTCACTTATTAATTTTTGTACCTTCATTTCTTTAGCATTTCTCTGTGTTTTCTTGTCATTACTCATTCTTGGAAAAATTTGAACCCGCCTCTTGCTTGCTCTGCGCTCCTCTTAATTGCCTGGAGAAATGTTCAGCTCTGTTTTTGAAGTTTCTCTGCACTGCTGCTATCTGCTTCTGTTTTCACTTAATCAATCAATTCCTAATAAATCTCCTCTTTTATTTTAACTCTTTTTGCTTCCCTTACTTCCTCCTTTATTTCTTTTATTATTTCTTTTATCACTTCTTTCTAATTCTTATCTTTTTCTACTTATCTCTTTACATCTTTTCTCTTAGTACTTCTTATTTCACCTGTGTTTTTGGCCTCTTTTGCTAGCCTTTACCTAGCCCCTCTGCTTCTTCTTGCTTCTGCTTTCCACAATTGTCTTTTATCTGTGCTTTTCTATCCTGCTAGTCTCCATCAGTCAACACCTCTGACTCAGGCAATAAGTCTCCACAAGTGAATCAACTTAGACTGGGCCCACACCATTGACCTACACCTTAGGACATCAGTAAAAGACTCTTCTCATGTCTTGCCATTGTTTTTAATCACTCAGTTGGTTATCTTGAGCTTTCAGGCACAAAGTAACCTACTTTACTTCCCAGAAACCTCCAAATCACTGAGTTCTGCAGCTGGTTCCCTAGGCAGCCACCTTGATAATGGTTCTGGGCATAGTTATGCTTTTCTAGTAACTTCAAGACCTCCTAAAGCTATCAGGAAGACATAGAAAGAGGAACCTTACCCTCAGCCTAGGTAAGGTTGTCCAACTGCACACCCCCTTCAGTTAGTCCTAGGATTTCATAACTCTTTTATAGCATCCTTTCTCAGCTAGTCAAGACCTTCCCACCATTCCATTGCATGGATCAAAGGCCACCTTGCTCCCCTTTCATGGCTTAAATCTCACGTCTCTCTTGGCCTCAATATATATATCAATAAAATAGTCAACATTTACCTGTTTCTAGGCATTCAATCTTTATTGTGGCTAAAATAGCCCTTGCCTTCAAATTGCTTCCATTTGGATTTTCAAAGGGCTAGTTGGGTTTGAAATTGTATCAATATCAGAATAAATAAGATAATAAAATCTGGAATGTGTGGACATTACAGTCAAACCATTTATTTAAAGGGGCAAATATTGAAGTCAAAAGCAAAACTAACCAGGTTGTTGCAAGTATCACAATTTGTAGGCCATATCAAAATAGCATTAATAGTTTGGTTTATAACAATGATGGATTGGTGACTTCTTCTTCTGGTATATTAATTGCCATTCCCACTAAAAAAACTACATCTTATTTCTATTCCTTGTCCTTTCTATCTGGACTGTTGTCTTCACCAACATTAATACTGAACTATAATTGGTTCAGTTAACACCAGGTAGCACAACTGGTTTCCTGGAGACCCACAAAGACAATATTCAAGGATATGATATTAAAGGATCATTAAGCGCTGAAACAGGTTAACATCTACTACCACTGAGAAGTATGCCCCCAAGAAGAGACAGTCCCAGAAGAGGCTCTTTCAAAGCATGTACTTGTTGGGGGTCTTCCCATCCAGCTGGTAGATACTGAGAGCAGCCATTCCAAGAAGGTGGCCATGTTATACTCATTAGTAATTTCACACTTGTTTCTTCCCCAAAGCACTAGTTTCCCAGTTAGAGCTATAGAAATTAGATGGTTGTTTCTGGTAGACTATATTCCCTTCAGATTTTCTTTAAAGGCTCAATAAAGCTGCTGTTTGAAGTTGTATGAAGCCATCCATTGCCTTTTACCTAGCTTACCATTTGTCTTGGCATGGCCCAGTCCCTGATCTTTGCTTAAGGATGTTGAAAAAAGTGGTCTAATGGGTAACAGTGAGCTTTTGACTGTTGAATTCAAACTCTTGGAGCTGCCTTTCAAGTTACTCCTTGGTGTAGCACATAGGAAATTGTCAGTGGATGACATTCCCTTATTCCTGTTTTTGCTGAGTAATTACTTGAGGGTGGTTAAGAGCCAGCAATAATTCTGCCAAAAAAGTATTGGCCCCATCTAAGGCTAGCTTAGGAATTGCCTCTAAGTTGATCTGGCTATTCAAGTCCAGATATGACTGTCCACGTCAACAAAAGGCACTAGTTTGACTGGTAATACTACTTCTTCTCTTAGAGTTCTTTTAGCACAAGGTGCTATGGGTGCCTTGACCTTCCTCTTAGGAATTAACAATTGGACTACCTCACTAGAATTTTTTGATTTCTTAATTAGTAATTTATAAACATGCTACTATCTGATCCTCTGGTTGCCTTTTGAACCCTGCCATTTAATACAGAAGGGAAAATGATGCCATTGGCTCAGGGTTATTATATTTGAAAGTAATATATTGCAGGTCAGATTAATATCTACTTAGACTATGCACAATTGAACAATTTCCCAATCAATTATTAGTAGACACTGTTATGCTCTAACTAAGAAATAATTGTCTCAGAAGTTAGAAATTGTTGATGGCCACTGATAGTGCACAAATAACCAAGGAGCTAATACCAGAATCTTATATTTGGAATCACAAGTAATTCCAAGATCTCATAATTAGTAAAAAAAACCAATAATATTATCAATAAATTGCTTATCTGCTACATGTTATGAACATTTTATTCCTCCTTTTTGTGTTTATAGGTACACAATTTCTGGTTTCTAATATCATGATATCTAATTTCCCAACTCTTGCCAGTGAAGAATGCCCAAAAAATAAATTGCTATATATAATTGATTCATATACAAAAAAATTTTTACCCTTTCACCAATTCTTCTGTCTACACACAGTGATTATTATCCTGACTATGGGTATAGTAATAGAAGGAAATAAGGGGGCTAACTATCAACAGTCTACAATATGACACATGGTGATGTTGTTTAACTCTGGAGTTTTCTTGAGTTCAAGCAGAGAATCTCCCAAGTTTTTTATTGTGAGTGTCAGTCACCTGATGGTTCTTTTGATCCAGGTTTAGTTGGTGATCAGCCCATAACTCAAAACCTATTACTACATGTTTGGTCAAATTTTCATGACATAGAATCTGATGTGTAAGAGGGCCCTGTTCAGTTTTAGGGTTACTGATTACTTGCATTTTGTGACAGATTGGTTGTCTTGTTACCAAAGGTCACCATCCAGGAGTTTTCTTTGGATGACACACCCTTTTTCTCAGCTAAACTATGTTCCATATAGTTGAGCATGATTCCACTATGTAATAAGGATATAGTGTTTACTTCAAAACCTTGGTAGCATAGTGTAGAATCAATAATAGGATAAGAATGGGAAGTGCCATTTATTGCTGAGATAGTGGCACTTTGTATTTAATTTGAGCAGCTGGTGCAGTCTTTGGATAAGTGCTCACTCTGGTTGTGAAAGAAATCAACATATAGTAAGAAGAGGTCTCCAGGTGGTAGGGAACTAACCACCTGAATTCACATGGAGTTGATGATTAATCACCACCAAAGCTTCAAATACTGTTTGGTAAAATTTCCAAAAGAAACACTGGGGTTTAACAAAATGATTAAACCCAACCAAAGAAGTCTCAGATGTATAGCCTGTGAAAGGGTTAAAGTGTCTTCAGTATAGAACTCTAGACATTGAGAAGGCATAACTGTCTCAGTTTCAGATTCAGCAGGAAAGACGCCAAGATTTGGAGGCATTGTAGTAATGTTAGGGGGCGCTGACAACAAAGTACCCAAGGCAGGGGCCCATCTTCCAGTGATAATTTGGCTCAATATCAAGTTATATGGGATGTAGTGGAGTAGACCAGCTACCAGATGCATTGTTAAAATAAATTTAAATCAGGAGAATATTTGGTTTATTGAGTAACTTAGGGAGAACTAAAATCTTAATAGTTTAACAGTGGTAGTCTTACAATATGTACAAAATTTTGACTAAGAAATACCACTTGGATCCATGGCTCCTATTCTGTCTGCATTATCTAAAGAGTACCTTGTCTAGTAGGCAAAAAAACCCTTGAGTGATTAATTTCTGTCAATCATTCTGGTAAATGAGGTTTTATTGAGGGACTCTCAGATTAAATCTATTTATCAGTGTCAACTTGCATGGGTTGATCAAATCAAGCTGACAAAATGGGGTGGCATTAAACCCTTTCTGATCAACAGTATGATTTACATCTGTCAACTTAGTTAGCTGTTTGCCCAAAATTCCAGGATTTGCAATTGGGACAGGTAATACCAGGCATTAGGAAAACTACTGTGACACTGGTGGAAGTAGAAGCATAGCCCAATTCTTGCATGGTGTTGGTATTTTTCAGGAGTCATTTTCAAGAAGCTCTGTTTGTACTAGGGGCTTGGTTATTTCTGACTTTTCAGTTCCATATCCTTGGGGTTGGCTAAAATTTTTGCCTCTAGCAATTTCCAGGAGTTCTTCTTTAGAAAGATTACAGTGGTGGTGTCTCATGAGGTTGGCATGGTGAGGGTTCATTCCATTTATGAAATGCAACCCATATATTTCATCTGGGATCTCAGCTGCTTTTGTAAGGCATAGAATTTTTTTATGTAGTTCTTCAAGTCATTTCTTCTTTGGCTCAGTTGTATGAGTCCCATGTAAGCTTGGATCTTGACTCCAGCAGTGTGACAGAAATAGAAGAATAGTATGAAGCCACATCTAAGTGGTGTGGAATAAACACCCAGATCCACATAGAATTGATGATTAGCTACTAACGTGTCTTCAGATATTTTTTGGTGAAATTTAAAAAGAAGATACTGGGGATTAGTAAAAAATATCAAAGCTAGCCAGATTAATCCCAGATAAATTGCCTGTGATAAAATCAACAAGTCTTTGGAACAAAACTTGGGACATTGGGAGCTGACAAGGGTTTTGGTTTCAATTTTCACTGTGAAAGCTCCAGCATTATGGGGCATCAGAGTAACATTGGGAGCACCAGGAGGAGCAGTAATTGGGACAGGATTTCATCTTCCAGTTACATTTGTTGAAACAGCAGACTTGAACTGCCAGCAAGGTTCCAAGTAAGCAGGTTTGTGACTTGCAATCTAATTATCCAGTCACCCAAAGCCAGGTTAGGAGGGCAACTCAAATTTCCAAATCCAACAACATGAACAGATGATGATTCCCTACGGTGGATACCTTGTTTTGGGGCTTGACTCATTAACAGGATCAGGCCACCCTCCTTCACCATCTCACTGTATGATCAACGCTATCATGGCCCTGATTTCCACGATTCACAATGACTATATAATCACTTATCTCTCAATAAAGAATATTATCTAGTTTCCAAATATTTTCCCCTTGTAACTCTGCTAAAATAGCACAGTTACAACATAATATAATTGAGAATAAAGTTTTAAGGGATATAGTGGAGGAGACTAACTACCAGATGCATTGAGATAATTTAAAATTGAGCAGATAATTTTTTAGTTTATTTAAGAATTTAGGAGGACTCAACTCTTAGGAGTTGAAAAATAGGAAAATTTCCAATATGTACCAAAATTATTGAATCATAAATTACAACTGAATCTGCAACTCCTAAAGCAAACCATCATTTTAGAGTGTAACAAGTCCAGTACACAAAGAGCCCTTTAGTGATTAAATTCTGAGGGGCCTTCTGATAAACAAGGGTGTATTGAGTGACCCTTATTTTATGTTGATTTATCAGTGTCAACTTGGTATGGATATTTGGATTCTGCTGGTTAACTGGAGCTGCCATAATATATTTTCAATTGATGATTTGGTTTATATCCTTCAACTCTAATAATTTTTATAATGGTCTCTGTGATTATACAATTTCCAACTAGGACAGTTTATGCCTGGCATTAAAGGAACTACTGTGACAAGCAGGGGCTGTAGCTGAGTTAATTATCCCCAGGAAATAGTTCTAAGAGAGGGTGATATATGGGTCCTCTTTCAAACCAATCATAAAAGTATCTCTTATGTTGCAGGGTTAGTATTTTGGGGAGAAAGTCAATGGAAGGAGATAATAGATAGGTATTGTTTTATTATAAAAATGTGATTATATATAGGGGAGAGGAGGGGGGGGGGTCCATGTAGGTTTGAGCCAGGTGGGGGGTAGAAGTATGGTTGTCTAATTGGTGGTCCCCCATTTGTTATGTTTTGGGGGCCTTGGCTTTGGGGGGGGGGCGGCCCTATGTTGTCTTTCAGCTGAGCAGCCACCATCATCACTTTCTGGGTGCTTGTCATGAATGACATTTTAATAATTGTATTGAAAACCCAAAAGTTGAGCTCCAGTCCTCTGAAGGCAGATTGGCCCCCAGGACAGTCCAGGACCCGCCAACCTGTTAAGTCACAGACTCAAATCATTAAGTTGCCCTGCAACCCGCCGGCTTAATAATGAGGATTCCCTGAATGGTTGCCAGATTACCGCAAAACCGGTGCCACTGAAGACCCATACCTAAGCAAGAGATGTGGTCTGCCTAAAGGAGGTTGGGAAAAGACCTACTACTAGCCCTGCCAACAAACACCAGCTATTGCCTGTCTCCAGTCCAGAAAAAGTATTGCAATTGGCCAGCTCAGGTGACATGGTGAACAACAGTGGTAAAACAAAGTATTTCCACTTCTGTTCTCCAGAGCCAGTCCAGCCAAGACCCACCAAACTGGTGCCACTGAGGGCCAAGACCTACGCAGAAGCTGTGGCTTGGGCAAGACCCACTACTAGCCCTGCCAATAAGCACCAACTGCTGCCAGTCCCCAGTCCAGAAAGGGGAATGCAATTAGCCTGCTCAGGTGACATGGTGAACTACTGCGGCAAAATTAAGCATTGTCACTTCTGTTTGCCAGAGTGTACCCAAACAGGACCTAATGCTCTCCAGACCCTAAGCCAAGATCCATGCCCTACCGGAAAACTGCCCATGGACCTGAAGCCCACAAAAAGCAAAGAAGCAAAATCACATGGTATAAGAACGCTGGCAGTGTGGTGATGACCACATTGTCATTTTCAATAATAAAAGTTTTATGAACCTTTGGTTCAAACAAATCTTAAATTCTCTAGTCTTAGTGATCTTCCATCTTAACTCCGGCCAAGTAGACAATCAGGCAACCAACCCCTCTAGAGACCAACCTGCTGACCCTTCCCAGGCACTATACTGTTCCCCTGGAGCCCCCTTTGGACCTGTGCATTTTACTGAATACCTGCCTAACCCAGCCTACTTGGAGTACGGCTTGGAAAACATCCTCATTGCTGACCCCTTGGAAAGGACCAGAGGAACTGAATACATAGGACATAAAGGAAAGTGGTACAAAAGGCCGCCAAGATTGTTCAAAGACAAGTACAATTATCTGCCTGCCTACTTTGTTTCCATGACTTTGCCCTTAACCCTATGGCCCGACCGCCCAATGGAGATCCTACCATCGCAGAAGAGACCACCTCTACCCAACTGTTTGGAGTACTCTATATTACTCTGACATGATTGGTGGATTCCATGGTCCCTAACTCTGGACCCTGGTCCTTACTTGGGAAATCTGTATCTTACATTATCAAGTTAGCACCCATTCTGTGGTGGGCCTTACCCGCCGGCTCAGCCTCACCCCATCCTAAGCTGCCCAATGCCTCTACCTATGCCTGGCTTCCTTACAGTGTTGTCTCTGAAGTTCTTGGTATGGGCTCAAAACAAGGCATTGATAATGATCATTCTTTTTCTGAAGCCTTACAAGTCCATTTTTGTAGGTCTGGGAGGTTTATGGGGGTGGTGGCACCATGATTGGAAGTGTAGATGGTCATTTTCTGAGCTTGGGACAGCTTGGTGATATATTCCAATTGGATTTCTTCTCTATCTTATTTCTTGGTAAGGCACTGTTGGAGGTAGTGATTTGTAGCTAAAAATAAGATCATACAAGATGTCCCTATGATCAAAGAAGAATAGGGTCCCATGGTTACTAGACTGGTTATGGTCAACATACTGTCACAGCCTATACTGGCTTCTATCTGTTCCCCTGTTGGAGAGCTGGCCAGGCCTGAAAGACCATGTATATGATAGGGAAATTTTGTATCAAATAATTTACAACAGTGGCCCAATGACGCCAATAACCAGTGTGGGGTACAACCTGATTGGCTAACCCCAGTACTGTGATATTGTCAGGAATATTCCTGATAACAAACTTTTGCAAAACAAAAGTTTGTGTACTTTTGAAATCACAGATCAAAACAAAAAATTGAAGCAGTTCCCCCTGATTAGGGAAACTGCTGCAAAACAGCTGCTGGATGAATCAGATTATTAAAAATTCTAAAAATTTAAAATTTAGTTTTTATACCCTTGCTGTGGGCCGCGCAGCTAGCCGCCAGCCGTGCAGGGGACAGCGCACCCCCCACAGCAGGCCTGTCCACCCCTGCCAGATGGGGAAATTGCCAAATTGGGCAACCCAAAAAGGCAATTTCCCCAACCCTAAATCTAGGGGAAATGCTGCCTAAATTTGGAATCTACCAAATTTGGATGGGGCTGAAAGGCTTCCCTGCAAATCACACAATGCAGTAATTGCAGAAGTGGAATTTGGGTGCATGATAGTACCTAAAGGAAATCCAGGGCAATGAAAGTCAGAGATTAACAATTCATTGATGGCCAAACCTCTCCAATCCCAATCCCAAAAGGGAATTCCAGACAACACCAAGTGTTTGGGGTTCCCCGTTCAATGTTTTGCACTATTCATGCCCCACCAAGGATGATAGTATATAATAAAGCTCAATCACTTGATGATAGTTTGTGCTATCATTGAGAAAATTACCCCTCAATTGTTATCACATAAATCAACCAAGACTTTTACCCTTCAGAAAGTTAAAGACACTAAGCTTTGTCTGCCCTTCCCCAGGACTAGAAGATGAACCACCTTATCTTCTCAGCTGTCCTTACATCCTGCCTAGGGATTGGAGGATATCAACACTATCAACTGCTGGGCCATTCAACAATCCAAATGGTGAGTAGTTTTACAAGGAGCCAGCGCTGCTCAACTCCTCTAATCAGTACTCCTGGCCCATGCTGGTTTTGCCCCACTCCACTCAGTCCGTAGCTATATATACCTTTATATACTACGTACTCACGTATTTTGCTGGTAACTTTGGATGTTATAACATATATGCAAAGGTCTTTCAATGGATGATGACAGTCTATCTCATTGTGACCGCGCTCACTGGGTTCCAAGTGGCCAACTTGGTACCTTATTTTGCTAAAATACTTCCCCAATTGTTGGGTCTTTACAGATATAGACAAACATAGTTTACTGAAGCCATGGGTAGAGAGGCATCTGTTGTGAGGAAAACTGTTTAAATCTCCTTCATTGGTCTTGGATGTTAACCTCCTGGGGTTTCAGAGAAGTAGCCAAAGTGCAGAAGATCCAAATGGGGAGGGTAGAAGAATTTCTTGTCAGTAATATGTACAGGAGCAACTAGTAGAGGTGGTGGGTGTAAAGTCACTCCCTCCTTTAGCCTTGGATAGGACAATCTTCCCATGCCGCTCAAAGAAATCTGCTCAGAAGCTGGCCAAGCCCCTTAATTCCCTTGAGGATTTAGCCCATACAATTGATGAGAGATTTGTGTTGGCATACCCTTTCCAGGTGGTAAATACCAATGTGATGAACTTGGTTCCCACCTGGGAGGAATCTCTGATTAATTTGGACTACCTTTTGGCTTGGGCCTGTCCACACTTAAAATTAATTAAGTTGAACCATTCAGGTTGTGCTACTGTCAATTCTTTAAATGCCAATCCATCTGGATTGAATGGTGAGCTGCCCCATTCATCTGACCCCATCCAATCAGAGTTGAAGCCGGAAATTGATGTAAAACCCTTCAGCTTACTGGATCTGCCTGGCAAAATTTCTCTTGCAGCCAATCAAACCTGTGCCTCTGGGTCAGGTGACCCTGAATTTTGAATAACACCCTTAAAGCAAGACAGGGGACTTTTGGTCCCCTGCTTGCTCATTCTTTTCAAAATTAGAAAGTTTATAACTTTCCTAAATCAAATTTTGTCATTTTGAGACTCTTTTGTAGCTCTCACCTATTCCTGGCTTTATTAGTATTAGTTCTACTTTTATTTACCCCTCCTATCTTCCTTTAGACTTTGGTGTTGTTTACAAAGCCTCTAGCGTTAATATTAGTATTGATATATACACTTACCTTGTTGTCCTCAAAAATCTAATTTGAACTTCAAGATTAGTGTTTAAAACCCTTTATTTACCTAGTTTAAGTTTGAAACTGCTTCCTGTTTGCTTTGACTTTTGCTTTTGCTCTGTTCACGCCTGGCCAATGTCTTCTAATTACCCCCAAAGTGTAAAATATTTGGTTGTTGTCTCTGGGCTTTGTATCTTAATTAAAATCCTATTTGCAGCCCAGCTGTTGGTCCCCTGTTGTCAAAAGTTCAAAGTTTGTTAGTTCCTTCACCTCTCTAATTTTAAACAATTCTGGTTCCCCTGGTGAAGTTTGTGGTTTTTACTCTTACACCTGCTCTGGTGATGATATGGACTACCTCTCCAGATCTCTGGAGCCGTATCTCCTATTCACTTCACCACTTAGGGAGTAACCCCACCCAATTTGTGCATTTGTTTGAGGACATTCCTGGGTGCGCTCAGGAAATTCTTGCTACCAGTGAAAGTATTGTTTGCAGTCTCACCTGTGACAACCTTGAGTTTTCTGCCCCTGAACCAATCCCCACAATGCCCCCTGTCCTGGTCCCCCCTGTGCCTCTTTTATCCAAGGACCTGGTGGTCCTGGTCCAGGAAGAAGGTCTGGGCCCCCAAGAGCACACTCCCAAGCGTGCCACCTGGCTACTTGGTGGAATGATCTTGATGGGTTTGGACTCCTACTTCCCCTGTCTGTCTGCTGTGTCCTCCTTGTGGACACCACTTCAAGTGGCCATACCAGTATTGCACTGGATGGTGTCCTGGTGGATTCTTACCCCAGGATGGGAGCCAAACTTAGTTAGTTTAGCCCCCCTCTCTCACAGTGGGGGTTCTGGTGGTGTAAATTGAAGTAAGGAATGTTGTTGCTGTGATTCCTTTAGTGATGCAAATAAAATGTATAGATTGTTATAAAAATAGCAATTTATTGCAAACAATAAATGCTCCTGCTGCATATGATTTTCATTACAAAGATATTAACAGTGAGAAAGGTTCACTTTTCTCATCTTTATACTTACTTGAGGGGGTATCTAATTTCTGTGCCACCAGTAATTTAGTGGCATTATTCTCAGTGACATTATTATTATTGTTTGAAATCCTGAATAATTGCATGTGTAGGGGCAGCACATTAGTTGTAACTACACTGTGGCACATTTGGCCCTTGTTTGCTGTGATGCCACACCAGTTAATAAATCCTGTGATCAAATGATCATGAAGGTGTATGATTGTTTTCCCAATCAACCATTTCCTGAAGGTCATGAGATATGATTTTCTTCTAAGGCTAGTTTTCAGGTTTTGTAGAATATGGGCCTCACAAATTCCCAGCCATTGGAGGTTGATGATGCTCAGTTTTGCACCTGGGAGATCATTATTAAAAGGGTTTCATACATTATGGGGTTCCATAGCTATGTGTGTCATCAGGGTGCCGGGGACATCTTGGGCCCTGATACATATCCCAAAGTGACTGTAGTGCAGACACAGGTGATTTTCCTTAATTTTTCCTTTTGCATTGTATGCACCAAAGTGATTGAGTGGTATGAAACCCAGTGGAATTTGAACTGATGTAAATTAAGATACTTTAATTCCTGGCTTATATATTAAAACCAATAATGAGATATTTATTGTGAACATCACTTTTGATGTATCCCTGTATAGATAAAGAATAAAATGCTTATAAAAAAGGTTTTTAGATGGCAGTGGTAATCAGTATTAGTAGTACCATAGTGGCATTTTTAGGGTACTCTTTCTATTGGTGTCATATATTAATACTATTGGAATATCTTCTGGAAGTATACAAAAGGCTTAGATTTAGTGCTTGTATGAGCTTATTTAATTAGGTGATAGATGGCATAAATCAAGATGGTGTAAAATACCTCACACTATGTGTTTTGTTATGTAAACAAAGTTAGCAGGATAAGGTTTTATTAATTTAACTCAAATAGAGTGTAGTATATATACTTCTTAAAAGTATATGAAACAAGATAAAAGGGAAAATTAAGAAGAAAATGATACTTTATTTGATATGGAAGAAGAGTATTATATAGTATCCTGACAAGCCACATATTGTCCATGTAGTCATTGGGCTTGTCAAAGTAGTGTTCCTTATAGAATTCAAATTTTGAATCCTAATACACCATGGGGGTGTGGCAATAGTGCCACTGACTATTTGGTAGTAGATTCATTTATCAGGGAAAAGATTTCCCAAGCAAGAGTAATTGAAGATGTTACAATAAGTGAAATTGAGATGCCATATTTTTGAGATGCTGCACTATAAATTTATAAATGAAAATTAACAATTTTATTATTTATTTATATTTTTTATATATTCAGATCCCAAATGCAAAAAACACCATCTCAAATTAATTTGAGATACTATAGCCTACCTCCAAATGAGCCCCTCTTTAGCAGCTTACCAAATTTGAATTTAAATTAATATTTCAAATATGATCCAAGCACAAACAGCATAGTCAGGAGGGCTTTCCAATTTCATAACTGATCAAATTGAACAGTTGTTGTAGTGAACAACAAGTATTGAATATTCAACACAAAAAATGAGGAATACAAGGGTACACCACAGCAGGAGACAGCAGTGCCTGCCTCTGCGGATCAGTTACAACAAGCACCAAAAAGTGTCGTGAAAGAGATAAAAATGGTTTTTGGGGGTCAAGGAAGTGAGAATATAAGTCAGTCACAAAACTTTGGTTCGAGCTGACTGGAATGAATTCTGAATATTTTTAGCCAATTAGAATTCACCACAACACAGTTCTCGGTTTCTAATGTAATTCTCTTTTGGAAAATCTTGAAATTAAAACACTTTTGATTTCCTCTCTGAATTTTCACTTAAATTCATATAGCCACCCATACCCCCATACTACTCAGCCTAAAACCAAGAAAGCACAGTTCTTCTTATAATCTACTATGGCATCTAAACTTAAGCTTCTTCCCCGAGTCATTGTCAAATATATCTTGGCAAAGGAAGGAAAGCAAACTACTCAGGATATTCTAAAGAATCATCTCACAACTTTCCCTGAGCTCAGAAACGCCTCTTACCTCAAAAGAGAAGGTTTAAATGTAGTATGGAAAGAAGGTGGCATCTTCAAAAAGGCTAATCATTTTGTAATAAACCCAGTGACTAAAGGTCCAACATTCTTCTGGGAAATCGACCCTAACATCAAAAGTGCTTATGAAGATTTAACTCCTGAGAGAGTACGTTTACTTGAAGGTTATCCAGAAGACAACCAAGAACCCAAAGAAGCTGTACCTCTTTTAGGAAGAACAGGCCCTTATGCCGGGTTCAAAAAGTATTGCCCAAAAGGTCATCTTAGAACTCAGAAGGTATAAAAACTTGGCATCTATATTCCTTTTATCTTGAATATTTGATCGGACTGCCTTATTCCTTCTTTAAAACATGAAAAAATAAAATGAGCTAAAATTAGTCTATTTTACGCTACCCTTCTCCCTGAAATAAGTATATTATATCACACGTATATTTTTTTTAAAAAACTAAGAATAAATCCTCTTTTATTTGCTTATACCTTCAACAACTCACTTACGCTCCTTTCAAATTCCATAGCATAAATTAAAAAACCTTCGACAGGGTTTAGAATTAATTTCAACTTTGTAGTTCATATTTTAAAAAAGTATATCCCTTTCATTTTTGGAGTTTTCAGTTATTCTTAATCATTCAGGGACTCGATGTTTTTAAGAATTAAATTTTTATATATACGACATTATTGAGTTTATCTTTTCGCAAAAAACTGGAGAAAGGATTCTTGTTTTCGAAAAGCGATTTGTAATCTAAAGCCTTTCACTTTCAAGTTTAGAATGTTTAAAAATATTTACACCCCTCAGTTTTTTACCTTTTTTTTAAATCAACGTTTAATTTTTCCTCTTTGATCGATTTCGTCGAATTTCATCAACCTTCCAATTAGTCCATCCTAAACTTTGCTTTTCTCTCGTGTGCCTTTGACTTTTGGCTTTATATTCAAAGGGATGGAAACAAGAGTCCACTTTATAGAGTACCCTTGTTTCTCATAATTAGGTCTTGATCTATTCAAAGAAAAAACTTTGTTAGAATTTTAAACTCCAGAGTAAAGGCAAGAAGAAATAGTGCTATTAAAAATACAAACACTGTATAATACCAAATATGTTTTTGGTATCTTAATAAATAAAGCTTCCAATTCAGTCCACAGATATATTTTCTGAGGTAGTGTGATATGAAAATTCTGTGATTATCCTGTATGGTCTAGGAACTAACGAGACAAACGAAGGGCACTAAATTTAATCTTTAAAATCACTCTTTAGCATTCTTTAAGATTTAACTTTTTCAATAAAAATAAACTTAATAAAATTCTCATAATTATTGTTACCTTTAATAAAGCATAGTTTTATAATTACATACTTTTAAACAATATTCTTGACTACATAATCTTAAAGGTTTGGAACTCTACCGTATACAGATAAATTTTATCTTTTAAAATATTATATTTTTAATGAAAATTTTAATGATGTCAAGAATATATAGGGATGCTTTGGCTTAGCCCCAGCTAGCAATTGACTCTAGGCCGGTACAGTCAAAACGGAATGATTTTTTAATTATATTAAAATAAATCTTTGAAGAGAGTGACCCAGAGCCAAAAACTGGTGTCAGGGATCCACTCATTGGGAAGTCTTTCTCCAATCAAATGGAGGAGACCTCCCAAGTTGAATTTGACTAGAGTGGACCCTACTGGAATCCCTATCATTAACATGTGTAGAAGATGACCAAATAAGCAGAATCTCCTCAAGAAGGGAGTGAAATGGTTTAGAAGATAATAGACACTGGTGTACCCCAAGACCAACCAGGGGGCCTTGGGGTGGATAATTGGTGGGAATTGTGCTGTTTCTACAAAAGGGGCATGGCAGCAATGTGGTCTCGAAACAATACCAGATGGAGTCCTCTGATTTGTTGGTGGGGGTAGAGTCAGGAGTTTCAAAGTTCATGTTGTCTTGACCATAAGCTAATCAACACACAAAAGGCCCATACCAAGGAGGATGAGCTTCATGTTGTTGAAGGGGGAACCGTTAGAATCTACTAATCAAGTGTTAAAAGGTTGAAAATATAGATTTATTGGTTGATAGAAATAAAAGATATTGTTGGAGCCATTTGCTCAAGGGAAAATATTCAGTTTAAATACTGAGATCAATTGGGGGATGGATCATAGAGTTTACCAGACAATCTTGCAAGTGTAGGGTGGAAAATATTGCTTTAAGGGAGAGGCAGCCTGCAATGCAGGAAGAAGAAGTATTTTGGCTCATTGCAGTGCAGTGTTCTTCTACACTGTGGTTCTGATGGTTATTGGGATTCAGATTAATTATACTTCTTAGGCTTGGTTGCTTTGGATTGACTGATTGGCTTGTTGGTTCCCCTGGATATTGTTGGTGCAGGTTGGAGCATTTGTTTTGGGTGTGATTGGCTAGTTTGGTATTTTCAGAGCTAAATTTGAATGCACTTTCAGTGCCGTTGTTGTTTTTATCATTGGTTGCCTGGGTTTTTGAAATTGGTGTAGAATTTATATTAATCTTTGGATTTGAGCTTTTGCTCTTGCTCTTTGGAATTTGTTTTTGGTTTTGTTCTCATTATAGCATTTATTAATTGTTTTCAAATGTGTTTTTGAACCAATTTGATTAATAAGACAACTATTACTCTTAATTTTGTTTTCTGCATTTAATAATGCTATTTTGGTCTTCTTAATTGTGTCCATTATTCCAGGGCTTGATGTTGAATTTGGGTAAGGGATAGAATCCCTTACAACTGGCCACAGCTGCTCAGAGCTTAGCTGAAGCAGCCCTAAGAATTTACTTCTTAGAAGTATTAAAACAAATAAAGGGGGAAATTAAAAAAGAGAATAATACTTTATTTGAGATAGAAGAAGGGTATTATATAGTATCATGCTAAGCCACATGGTGTCCATGTAGATTATGGTAGCCATGGGGCTTAAATGGTTAAAACAGGTTTAAAAATGGTAGTCATGGGGGTTTTCTCAGGTTTATTTCTCAAGGACTCAGATTTCTGACCCAAGTATAATATATATGGCTGTGGCAATAGTACCACATTATACTCAGCAATTGAGTCATTTCTCAAGGAAACAATTTCCAAAGAAGGAGTAATCAAAGATGTTGTGACATCTTCCCCTGGGGTGCTGGAAGGCGGAGCTTTAGGAAGTTTCTTGAGAGTGTTGGGGATTCAGGCTTGATATTGATCCAGTTTTGCATTGGGGACAGGTAGCTGTAAGTTGTGTTGTGCAGTCCTTGCACAAGCAGATTTGGTCATGGTGCATACGCTTTAGCTCAGTACAAGTGCCAATCCTCTTGATGAGGTAGGTGTTGTTTGGTTTGACTTTCATGATGATTCCTGGTCTGCGTAACTCTGGGTCCAATTTGTGTTGGTTGTGATTGACGACCCAGATCTTGTCCCCAACTTGGAAGCGTTCTTGTTGTAATGGGATTGCTTCCCACTGAACCCTTTATTGTTCCATCACTTCTTGGTCTCTTCTGGTGTGCTATACGCCAGGATCATTGTTGTCTGGTAATCTCTTAGGTAGAGGTAATTGTGGCTCTGCAGATGTACTGAAAAGAGCAGGCTTTTGTCCATAGATGAGCTCATAAAGGCTTTTGCCCGTATTGCAGTTAACCCGTGTTCTACAGACCATGAGCGCTATTGGGAGCATATCAACCCAGGCTTTTGGATTTTTAGCAACCAGTTTACTGAGAGCTTCCACAAGGGAACCATTTAGTCTTTCAACTCTTCTGTTTGTTTGTGGGTGATAGGGACTGGTGATGGTGTGCTTTATTTCATTTTTAGCAAGGTAGATATTGGTTTCAATAGCTTTGAGTTCAGTTCCTCTGTCCGTGATTAGGAGTTCAGGATTTTGAAACTTGGCTATAATCTCTTTGCCAATAAATTGTCTTGAATAATTTCCTTTATGTTCCTTTGTGGCTTGTTCTATGGGCCACCTAGTTGCATAGTCAATAGCTGTGATAATGCACTTTTTGCCTTTGTTATCTCAGGGTATGTCCTCACAATTTCCAGTGCCCATACTTTTACTGGTTGGGTAATTGACACTGGTATCACTAACTTGGGGGCGCCTTAAAAGGGAATACTTTTCACACACTTCATATTGATCAATAACTTCTTTGATGCTTTCCAGCATATTTTGTCATCAGTAGAGGGGGTTGAGGTATTCATATAGGTTTTTGCTGTGTATATGACCTAATTATCCATGCTAACAAATAAAACAGTAAATATTTTGTGTTAAAAGAAGTAAGGCGTAGTGACAGCACTTGATAGTATGTGATGGAGTGTATTATATAAGTTATCAAATAGATGTTTGTTTTTGAAGAACTTTTATTGAGTGTCCATTGGAGTGATAGGCTAAAAGCCTTCCTGGAGATTCCCCATAATCAACACAAGCCAAGCAAGGTCTTTTCAATTGGTGCAGAGTAGATTATTACTGTAAAAAACATCATTTTAGATGATACTGCCATCTCTTCATATTTTATTCCTACTGCTTATCTAATCAATTCTTTTCTAGTTGATTTTAACACTTCTTTTATTATAACCAATGGTGATAATCTTGTTTCTGATAAGATAGACAGATGCAATAAGTTTATGTTTAATAGTTTGGACCATTTTAATGCTTTTCTATCAGTAATGCTTCATAACTGGGGATCACACCTGGTTCTGCCACTGTGGACAAGTCATTGTTGGCATTTATAAGAGATTTAAATTAAAATTGGGTTTCAAACTCAATTATTGGTTAATTTCAGCTTCTTATCTAATTAGATATCTGCATTCTTTTAGATGATGTGTCTGCCATTCAGGAGCATAGCTAACCACTGTTTGGTTAGATAAGAGCCAGCAGCAACTAGCTGAATTTTTTTATTGATTGCTATTACTTTATAAGCATATGCTTAATATTGATATTCTATTTGACTACAACTATCTAACTAGACACCATGTTTAATGATAGTTTCTGTTGGGCAATATTGCAACTGAGATTACTCTCCCGCCTACTAATGTATCTCACAATACACAGGGGATGTTTAAAGAGATGTCTCATAATGTAACTAACAGTATAAATGATCCTTTGGGCAATGTTATTATAGGAATCATCTCCCAATTAAGAGTAATGCTAATTTGAAGCGCTGATCCCTTGTCTAAGATGTTTCCAACCCAAGATATTATACCAAACCTGCCACAGTGCCACCCCCTGCTGGATCTGTGGCCTCCCAACACAGTATATTAACTACATTATTTTTCTAAAAAATCATCTTATTCCTATTGTTGTCTTTTATAATGGACTGTTGTCTTTCCCAGTATAAACACTGAACTATAATTGGTTCTGTTGCAATAGCAACTTGGAGTTTTTATGTAAGTTAGAGGATGTTTATTACAGTCTTACATCTCAAAGTTGAGTTTTTCTCTTTCCCCCCTAAATTTCCCTTTAACCTGTCTAAGTTCAAATTCATATCAACCATATAAGTCACACATTATTTCTATTACTGTTTGTTTAATTAATAAAGTCCTTATTTTATCTTATATCTAACTTATAATTTTGTTTTAGTTTTACCATGAAATTGCCCAAGCCTCTTAATAAGAAGCCTCTTTTGTGAGAATTGGGGGGGGGAAGATTAGAAAAAAAACCTTGTTCTTAACCATGATTAAAATCATGGTTTTAACAGCAACCAAAATGTTGTTGCCAAAAATTCTAGGAAGACCACCAGGGGAGAGAATTAGCTGAAACACTAAAGTAACAAGTTAATTTTTAATGTCCAAATTTACTAACAAACTTCAAACTTTATTAGCTTAAAGAATAATAAAGCAAGAGCTTTTTCCAGCTCTTGTGTTAATTTAAGGAAGTAAATAGGGTGAATTTGGAGGTGAATATCCCAAAACAAGCCATCTAATGATATGAAGGTGTATGAGTGCAATTCTTGAGGCAGAAAAATTTGAACAAATTTTAAATGAACAAAGTCAAAGGGAAGGCTGACTCAACTAAAATTGATAAATCAGTATTGAATGCAAATAACACTGCTCTCAACTGCTCTTGCACATGATATTTAATTGGGGGTGTCTCTTGGGTGGGTGTTGTGGTGGCATCTTCATAATAATTTCATAAGTAATAGTGTGAGGGCTTTTCTTGGTCTTTTTCATTAAATATTTAGAGAAATATATAGGTGCATTTTGTTATAATTCCACAAGCATTTGGTGAAGATTGCAGTAAAATCCCAAGGGGAGGTTTAACTTCAAACCTTGGGTATAAGTGGTTAATTTAGTTATGCTTATTCAGTCTCTGTTTAGCCTCAGTGTCCTTGAGAATAATACCTGATGCCAGTTCTGATTTTCCTTCTTATTCTAAAAGCCACTAATATAAGATCATATCTGGACAGTGATAATCTAATTTAATTTTCTCTGAGAATCCACTTACCAAGTAGAAGGATCAATAAAACTCTGCACCTCCTGTGGTACCTACTCCTCTTGTGTTGCATCCTCTAGCCACTGCCTTTCTTTTAAGTTATTTGGGGGCCTACTTCTTCCTTGGTTGCATCAATTCTCTTCTAGGCCAGTACTGACTCCTTGAGGTTTTATTTCATATGGGAATAATTTATGTACTATTAAGATCATTAGTAACAGGTTTGAACCCTTCAGCATTGGCTCAATGGATTTGAAATATCTTTCCCAGAAAATGGGCCCTGACACATACAGTATAGCCTTGAAAGAGCATGTGATGTAAGTAACTTCTTTTCTAGCTTGCAATCAATTATCATAGGGTAACTTTGGATAAGGCTCATCAATTCAGCTTGTCTTCTTGAGATATGCTATTGTATCTTGAAAACTCTAGTGTCATAAATGTGCTTTAAGCTGAAGTTACTAAAAGGAAAGAAGGAGAAACTGGCTTAATATAATATTTATTGAAGAATATAAAAGGGTTTTATATACCGTAATAGGCCATCAGGGGGTGGCATGCAAAGAGGGTCTCTTAAGATTGATTTTTAATAACATGTGACTGAGACTATTTGGACATTATAGGTGAGTAACCAGCTGTGGTAATCAATGAGGTCATGGCTGGGTGGTGTATATAAGTATTTGCCCAAATTAGGAAGCAAGTTGAGGTGGTTAAGGAATTGTGTTGATATCCAATCCATTAAACTTTAGCTTGTTGCAATACTGGGGATTTATGGCTGGTTAACACTTTGAATACTTAAGCTCCCTAGAGATAGAAATGTCATTTAATTGGACAATTAATCATATTATTATAACATTTACCATTACTCCCTCTCAGGAAAACAATTCCCTGAGAAACACCACAATTGAAGAATAATTGGTGGCACCCTTATCAGGCACCCCTGTTGCACAGGAATAAAAAATTGAAGCCTAAGTGAAACATTACCTAGACAAGCCTTGTGATTATCATGAAATACATGAACATTATCTGGCTTCCAATAATACTATACAGCACTATATATTAATATTAAATAAAGCATCATTTTTTTTCTCAATTTCCCCCTTAATTCTTGTTTCATATACTTCAAAGAAGTATATACTCAATAGTGATAGCACAGGTAGGTTATTCACACCTATATAACTTAAAGGATAAATTCCTCCCAAGAAAATAATTCAGCAGATGGTTCTCTCTACTAGCTGAAGCAAGTATGAAGAAGTTCAGGACGTCCTCACAGGATACACTGCCTTCAATAATATCCTTGTACCCAGAAAACAATACAACTTTCTCAGCGCTCAAGGAGTCCTGAACCTGCCTCCAACTTAAGATGTAACTGTAATACCCAACATTGTGTTTCAACACCTTGGTGTAGAAGATATTGCAATTTTGTAATAATACACCAAGAAAAAGCCAACCTCTGGATCTAAAGTACCCGGAACAAGTTCTCCCAAGTTAGTTACCCCCAAAAACTCTCAGCAAGTGAAATTACTTTACGAGTCACTGGGACCACCTCCCAGTTTGTGAGCAACTGTTTTGAACATTCCAAGGATGCAATCCCTGACTACCTCAATTATATGGGTTATTTTGTACACAAAACAGAAGCATCAATTACATACAACTTAGTTCAAAAGAATATGGAACTTAGGAGTCCTTTCCTATATGGTATCAAACCCAGAACCCTAAGGGAGTAAGCAACATTAGTCTTGGATCTGTATTTGATCTTAAATCACATAATTCTATTCAACTTATTCATTTGATTTATTCTCAAGACATAATCAACAATAAGCGGATCATAAATCATCAGACTATATGCTCCAGATTTGATCGGCTGCATTAGCAGAGGTTGAAGGCTTTAATCAGCTGCTTAAACTATGAACATATCCTGAAAAGCACCACCTTTGTCACCTCAAGCCATCTAAACAACATCTTGTTTCTACACTTCAGCCCACTTTCATGGTCCTTGCTCTTCTGTCTTGCCAATCTTCAGATGTTTATTGGCTATCACTTAAAAAACCTTGTAGTTTATCCCCTCTTCTTAGCCACAGATTGTGAAACCCCTGGTTTCTTACCCTCTACTTTCAAAGGCTCCACTTAATTTTTTTGCAGATGAACACTCAGGTATTTAAGTGAGCTGAATTCATCATTTTCAACTGTTATAGAAATAAATACTTTACTCTCTTCACACTTTTCTCTGTTCATAAGAACTAGCCTTTTCTTGACTTCCACTTAGCAACATGAATAGGAATCTTTTCTTGTTCTGGGTTCTAATTCTTCTTCCCTGGTTGTTCCTGTCTTTAGAAAGTCCCACACAAAATGCTGAATGGCACAACTCTTTACCTAAAAATTCCCCAAAAAAGAAAGAGTCATTGGCCAATGATTGGTTTAAATATCCCTCAGGTCACTGGGGACGCAAATTCAATTATAGATGCTCTTATTATATTTCTCCTAAGGTTAACATCTCCTTAGTTTGACCCAACACATCCTTTCATCTTCTAGTCTACTTTATAGGGTATTATCTCCTAGGAAGGTTTGGCTTCTTGATGGGGAGATTTGTCTTCCTAGGACAGTTTGGACATCTTGCAATAGTGACTGTACACATAGGTTATGTTATAGCAGGACTGAATTTGGGGGCCCTTGCCCATAAGATTGGAAGTCTTTTTCCTCTCAAGTGGGTACCTGACAGAACAACACCCCAACCATAATGAATACTAGTATATGTTCAAGAAGGCCTTATTAAAAAAGATTTGCCATAAAAGACTCTGATGCAGTGATCATGACAAAACTCAGAACCTTTAAGATGACAGGAATCATTAAAGAATATATTGCAGCATATGAAGACATCAGAGACTGGGCCCCTAGCAGCATTAACTTTGATGAAGCTGGCCCACAACAGGACTTTTACAAAAGCCTCCCAACACACATTAAAAGCCAATTTGATATGAGCCAATGCAAGAGCCTTCAAGATATATTCTTGGAAGGAAAGCAAGCTGCCCAATTATCTGATAACATACATGTACCCATAAGCAAAATATGAGCCCCTCAGCCAGAAAGTACATGTTTCATATTAAACAAACCAATTATTGCAACCAAGTTTCCAGACTTGCCCACCAACTTATCTTACAATACACAGGGGGCGCTTGATGAGTCACCCCTTGACGTGTCTAACAACATGAATCAATCCAATGACAATATCAAACTGCGGGCACTTTCACCTAATTAAGAGCACTACCAATTTGACCTGCTGATCCCCACACAAGTTATTCCTTAGCTCCAAACCTTACATGGAACATGCTATCATACCACCCCTTTGTGGCCTGGTGGCTTTCCCCATATAGTATATTAATCACCATATTTTATAATAAACAACATCTTATTATATTCATTCTTGTCCTTTCTATTGGAATGTTTTCTTCCCCAAATCAAATACTGAATCCTCATTGGTTCAGTCGCAACACAATTAAATAAAAACCCCAAACTCAAGGCAGGGACCATACAACTCAAGAAAACCAAATGAATACTGACACTGCTTCCAAGGAGAGAACAGTTCAGGGGAGCGCTTAGGCAAGCCACCCTCCCCCATTTTATAAGACTTATACAGGGACCAATATGTTGATTCACTGACCATGATCCAAGTACCCTCCAGCAATTCCATACTGTTTGCTGCCCAAAAGGGGAATAAACTCCTCATTGATCATTTTTGTTTTTGCAGATACCAAGGTAAAGACTATTTGACACTGGAGAAGACCAGTACTTGTTGACAAGAAATTTGCCAACCTTGTGAAATAACCTACAACCAAGAGCAATGTCAAAATAGTAGTTATGGCAGACAACAGGACAACCCCATTCAATAGAGAAGCAATGTAAAGTTACTCCCCCTTTAACCCTGGATAGGATGTTTCCCTTGGCGTAAAAAGAAAACTGTTCAGAATCAAACTAAACCTCTTAATTCCCTTGAGGATTTAGCTCACACAATTGACAAGAGATTTGTAATGGTGTATCATTCTCAGGCAGTTAGTGCCAAGGATCAGATTTATGTTCCCACCTGGGAGGAATCCCTGATTAATTTGGACTATTTGTTGGCTTAATTTTTACCCCTTTAAAACAAATTAAGTGTAGCCAATCAGGTTATGCTACTGTAAAATTCACAAACTTTAATCCAACGGGATTAAATGATGCCCTAAATCATTTCATGTGCATCAGCCAATCTGAAGTGGTACCAGAAATTATTGAGAAACTCTCCAACCCTTTGGATTTTTCCCTGCAAAAATCCTCTATAAGCCAATCAAACTCCAGCTCTGGGTCAGGTGACCTTTGAATTCAAATATTACCCTTAAAGCAAGACAGGGGACTGGAAGTCCCCTGCTTGCTCATTCTTATATAAATAAAGTTTGGTTTTTAAAATTTCAAAAGTTAAAAGTTTCTGGGTCCCTTTTGGTTGGCCCTATTATTCTTTGAAGTTGTTAGTAAAGGTTCCAAACTTCCCTTACCTTTGCTGTTGTCCCCTGGGTCCCAGTGTTAATTACAAAGCCCCTAGAGTTAATATTGGTGTTAACATCAAGGCTTACTGCTTTATTTGAAAATTAAACTCGAACTTAAAAATTAGTATATATCTATATGTTTACTTACTTTAAGTTTAGATTAGTTGCTTGCTTGCTCTGTTGTTGCCTAACCTTTCTTATAAGCGTCATAAAGCTCTTCCTACTCATTTTTGAGCTATGTGGCTTAGTTTTGCTGTCTCCTTCACTCCTCAGGTCCCTAAAATTTCCATGGTTTCACCAGGATACCCTGTCTATCCCTGGCTACTCCAAGAAAGAAAAGTGACATGGCTTGGGTGGCTCCCAGGGGAACCTTTGATCAAGGGGAAGAGTCAAGCCTGGAAGGCCCAGTGGATGACGGGGGCCATCTGAATCACATAATTGGCAGATGTGGCCCAAGAACACCACACTCCCATGTGGTGTATCACTTGCTCAGTGAGATCCAGGATGGTCAAGTAGGCAAACCCAAGCTTGCTGTAATCATATGATGAAGCAGAAGGAACAAGAGGAATTTCCCCTGTGGTGGCGCTCATGGTCAGGCTTGGCTGGGCAAGTTGCTGGAGTAGAGGAACACCAAAAAGGGAGAGGCGCAGTGCAGGGGCAGCAATTATTTCTTGGTCCAGCACTCTAAGAGATGGTGTAAAAGCTGGCAGTGGTTGGTTGGAGGCAGCAAAAAGTTGTTCTGTTTCCCGGCGCTGATGTTGGTACTGGAGGTACTCTCTGTTTGAAAGCACCAGGAGTATAAAATTTATGATAATGTAATAAACCCCTTTAAAGTATAAATGCTCTGTGTGCATTAACTGACAAATTTTATTAAATGAAGATGTCAACAGAGAAAGGGGATGCCAGTGTTCCCAGCTATATCCTGATGGGAAACTGCAATTGGACTTACTGACAACTCCTTATCAGCTTTCAATGAATTATTCTCAAGTTGGGTTTCATTGGTGGCTTACTATTTTCCAGTTAGATTGATCCTTTCATTATTTTTGCCCTGGGGAAGCTGGCAGGGGGATTTTGGGCCATTTGGTAACCCAAGTCCCCATTCCTAGATTTCAGAGGGTGTGGGCCATTTGGTAACCCAAGTCCCCATTCTTAGATTTCAGAGGGTGTGGGCCAATTAAAATCTTTTTTCTTGGCTTTGGGACAATTTTCAATTGCCCCCAGGTTTGGCCTTGACCAGGGTTTGATTCCCCACTTGGAATTAAAGTTTCCTTTTATTTAATCTGCGTGATTAATGACGCAATTGTTTGGTTGCATGATTGCTTGATTTTAGGCATTAAACCTATGAAACATAGGGGTTTTTTGGTCCATTCTGAGTCCTGACATCATCCCTCACCATAGTTGAGCTCTTACAGCTTAACTCTGGATGCCTGGTCTTGTACATTGTCAGGAAAACACTAGCATTGGCAAGTGTTGCAACTGTGCTGTTTTAGCAGAGTTACAAGGGGGAAATATTTAGAAACTAGATAGTATTCTTTATTGAGAGATAATGATTATATAGTTAGTGTGAGTCATGAATAACAGGAACATGATTGTGTTGATCACACAGTGGGATAATGAAGGGGGTGGCTTGATCCTGGTAATGGGTCAAGCACCAAAACAAGATATCCACCCTAAGGGATCATCATTTGTTCATGTTGTTGGATTTGGAAATTTGAGTTGACTTCCTAGTCTGGCTCCAAGTGACTGGATAATTGGATTACAGGTCACAAGCCTGCTTACTTGGAACCTTGCTGACATGTTGAGCCTGCTGTTTTGACACAAGGTTCTCTTCAGGTTCCCAGGTATTCTCTTTGGGAAGGTAACCTTTCCATTTGATCAAGTAGTTTAGTTGTCAATATCTTGTCTTGTGGTCTAGAATCTGTTCAACCTAATGCTCTAGAAAGCTTCTTACTTTGAGTGGGGGGCAGTGCAAAAAACTTGATGAGGGTGTGAGGTACCTTCCTTCTTGGACAATAGTGATTGGTGAAAGACACCATGGATCCTCCAGTTAGACATAAGCTCTAACCTGTAAGCTACTTCCCCTATGTGTTGTAAAACTTTGTATGGTCCTGTCTTCCTAGGGCTGAGGCTTGCACATGGCGCTGTAGTCTTGATATTCCTGGCGCTGAGGTAAACCATGTACCTAACTTCTATCAATGGTCCAGGGCTTCTCCTCTTGTCAGCAAAGTCCTTGTAGGTCTGTACGGCTTGCTTCAGGTTTTGGACACACTCTTCTTGGGTGGTATGGATGATAGCCACCAAATCTCTTCCTTTGGGGTTGCTGGACTCTTCTGTTGGAAGGTGATCCCAAGTAGGGTCTAATCTGTAGTTGGCCTCAAATGGAGACATTCCTGTAGAACTGTGGTCTTGATTATTGTATGCAAATTGCGCCATGGGTAAGTGTTTAGTCCAGTTATCTTGTTCTGCATTAATGTATCATCAGAGGTACTGTTCTAATACTTGGTTAACTCTTTCACTTTGTCTGTCACTTTGGGGTGGTACGCTGTAGATAATGATCTCTTGATTCCCAAGTCTTGTAGGATTTGGGCCCAGAACTTGGACATAAACTGGGGGCCACATTCAGAAATAACTTCCTTGGGTAAGTCATTATTCATGAAAATGTGATCCCTAAAGAGGGTGGCGGTCTCCTTGGCTGTCACATGAGTGGTGATAGGAATAAAGTAACCCATCTTTGTGAATCTATCAAAAATCACAGGTATAGTGCTGTAGCCCTTTGACTCTGAGAGCTCTACTATATAGTCCATAGATACTGACTTCCAAGGGCCTACTGCAATTTGGAGGGGTTGAAGCAGGCCTTCAGGTTTTCCTTGCTTGGGCTTAGAGCAGCCACATGTTTCACACCCATTAATGTATGCCTCTATCTCCAGCTTTATTCTTGGCCACATGTACGCTCTTTGGATACCCTTTAAGGTCTTGGTGCGGCCTGGGTGTCCAGCCATGGGGAAGTTGTGATATTCCTTCAGAATCTCCAATCTCAGTGGACTTTCAAGTATGTATTTTTGTCCATTTATTTTTATGAATCTTCTGTGTAGTGAGTAACCTGCTCTGTAATATTTGCTGTCAATGTTCTCAGCTAAGTCTTTCATGATGGTAATGCAGTGCTTGTCTAGGGTCTGAGCATGTTTGATTTATTCTTTCTTATTAGCCAGGCTTAGGAATAAGAGCATGGGTTTCAGCATGTGTGGAGATAGTAAAAATTGGGCGTTGAGCTCCTTTATCTCTTTGGAACTGGGGAATAAGTCAGCTCTTTGACTCAAGGTGTTGGGTACAATGTTTATCTTCCCAGGTTTGTAATTGATCTTCAGGCCGTAGTCAACTAGGAATAGTGCCCATCTGACCTGACATTGGTTGAGTTGCTGTGGTTTGAAGAAGTTAGTCAGATTCTTGTGGTCCATCATGATTTTTACTGGATGGGCATCATTGCAAAGGTATCTTCTCCAATGTTTAAGGGATTGGATAATTGCCAGCATCTCTTTGTTGTATATTGGGTAGTTCAGTTCTGATTAATTGAACTTCCTGGAGTATAAAGCTACAGGGTGAAGCTTACTATCATGCCCCTTCTGAAGCAACACCCCCCAAGGCAAAGTCTGAGGCATCAGCTTTCACCACAAAGGGTTTTGTGTAGTCAGGCATAGCAAGGACTGGTGCAGAAAAAAAGTCATCCTTGAGTTTATTGAAGGCTGTGCATGCTGTACTATACCACAAAAAGGCATGCTTTTCTGGGGTCAGGCGGGTCACAGGAAGGCAGATGAAAGAAAAAATTTGGACAAATTCTCTGCAAACATTTTCCAGACTCAAGAAGCTCTGTACTTCCTTACAGTTAGTGGGCTCTGGACATGATGTGACAGCCTCAATTTTGTCTGATGACATGGCAAACCCTCCTTTTAGGACATGGTAGCCAAGGAATTCTACTTTGTCTTGAAATAATTCACACTTGGGAAGCTTCATAAATAATCCATGGTCCTTGAGTCTCTGCATTGCCATTTGTAGATGTTTCATGTGTTCCTCAGGAGTTTGGCTATAGATGAGGATGTTGTCTAGGTAGGCTACGCAGCACTGATTCTTGAGGTCACCTAGCACTAAGTTTACCCTGGTTTGGAAGGTGCTGGGAGCATTGCAGAGGCCAAATGGCATAACCAAGTATTCAAATAGCCCTTGTCTGTTTTTGAAAGCTGTTTTTCATTTGTCTCCAGGCTTGATACGTATCTGGTTGAAGGTGTCTCTCAAGTCAACTTTGGAAAAGATGTTTGCTCCAGAGAGCTGATCTGAAAGGTCTTAGCATTTATGATAGAATAGCAGCTCCTTAAAGTAATCTTGTTGAGGTTTTAGTGGTTTACACAAGGCCTCAATTCTCCACCCTTTTTCTTGAAAAACAGCAGGGGAGACAACCAAGGGGATTTGGATACACAGATGCAGACTTTCTTCAACATAATGTCTAGGTATTCCCTGAGAGCCCCCCTGCTCTTTCATGTTGCAACCATACACAGGTCCATGCTTGGGCTGGGTTCCAGGGATCAAGTCAATAGTGTGATCAACCCTGGTGTTCTTGGGTAGGGCTATGACCATGGTCTTGGAGAATAATGATTTCCATCTTTCTAAGCAGGCAGGTATTTCTCCTTTATAAGGCGCCACCACCATGCTGTTCAATAGGGGAGGTGTTTGGGTAGTCACATAGGGTAGCTTCCAGGTTGTACCTGCATGTACAAATTACACCTGTTGGCTGGCATAGTCAATATTAAACTCATGCTCTACCCACCAATCAAACCCCAACACTACAGATCAGGGCAAATTATCCATTACCAAGAATTTTACCTTGATCTGGGCAAGACCCAGCTTCATAATAATGCTTCCTTTACTCTCAAAGGAGGTGTCAGTAGACTTATTTCCTAGGGTGATCAGGGTGGGTTTATCTTTCAATTCTAGTCCCATTTTCTCAGCTAAGTCTTGTTCAATATAATTGTGGGTGGCTCCACTGTCCATGAGAGCTGGTATCTTCAACTCCAGGTCTGAATACAACAAAGTGGCTTGAACAATAGGGTAAGACTTAGAAGAGCTGTTTATTGCAGAAATTGTAGAGTTATGAGCAGTGGAGCTTCTTGTAGGACATTCTTTGTACAGGTGTCCATTCTGATGGCAGTAGAGGCATAAGCCTACTTGTATGTGGCGCTGGTATTCTTTCAGGGCCATCTTCAGGCAGGGGCATGTGGCAGCTTGGTTTCCTTGTGGCTGGTAGTTTCTAAGGGGGCCCCATACTTTCAGGGCTGGCTGAAATTCATCCTGCAGGCAATGGCTAGGAGTTTATCCTTGGGGAGGTTGCAGCAGTGATGGCACAACAGGTTGGTGTGGTGATTATTCAGGCCATTTCTGAAGTGCAGGCCAGAGATATTGTCAGGTACTTCAGCAGCTGCAGTAAGTCTCAAAAATTTCTGGATGTAAGCTTCCAGGTCATCTCTACCTTGGCTCAGGCAAATAAGGCCCATATAGGCTTGTACTTTTGCTCCTGTGGGGGTAATGGTGCTATTCATACGTTCCAGGAATGTCTTGTACAACAAGATCAAGTTGGGGTCCTCCTCCAGCAAGTTGAGGAATACCTCTCTGGGATTGTCTTTCAACTGTGCTGCCACCATTATAACCTTTTGGGTGTTGTCATAATAGTTCTCAGGGTGGGCCCTGAACAGGGCGTTAATAATGACCATGCCTTTCTTGAAGCTGAATAGGTCCATCTTGGGTAGATCAGGAAAGTTGGTGGGTGTGTAGGCGTTCTGGTTTGAGGTAGGTATGTTGACGTTCTGTACTTTTGCAGTAATTGGGTGGGTTTCAGGTCTAGGTTTGTCATGGGCAATTGTGTGGCAGGTGCAGAACTGGTAGGTGTAGTAAGCTGCAATCATAAAAACAAACATACAAAGTGCCCCTATTATCAATTAAATATAGGGGCTCAGGCTTAAGAGTTTGGATAGGGTTGACATACTGTCATGGCCTGGGTGGCTCCCAGGGGAACCTTTGGTCAAGGGGAAGAGTCAAGCTAGAAGGCCCAGTAGATGACAGGGACCATCTGCATCACATAATTGGCATCTGTGGCCCAAGAACACCACACTCCCATGTGGTGTATCACTTGCTCAGTGAGATCCAGGATGGTCAAGTAGGCAAACCCAAGCTTGCTGTAATCATATGATGAAGCAGAAGGAACAAGAGGAATTTCTCCTGTGGTGGCGCTCATGGTCAGGCTTGGCTGGGCAAGTTGCTGGAGTAAAGGAACACCAGAAAGGGAGAGGCGCAGTGCAGGAGCAGCAATTATTTCTTGGTCTAGCACTCTAAGAGATGGTGTAAAAGCTGGAAGTGGTTGGTTGGAGGCAGCAAAAAGTTGTTCTGTTTCCCAGTGTTGATGTTGGTACTGGAGGTACTCTCTGTTTGAAAGCACCAGCAGTATAAAATTCGCAATAATGTAATAAATCCTTTTAAAGTATAAATGCTCTGTGTGCATTAACTGATAAAAGTTTATTAAATGAAGAAGTCAACAAAGAAAGGGGATGCCAGTGTTCCCAGCTATATCCTGATGAGAAACTGCAATTGAACTTACCGGAAACTCCTTATTGGCTGTCAATGAATTATTTTCAAGTTGGGTTTCATTGATGACTTACTATTTTCCAGTTAGATTGATCCTTTCATTATTTTTTCCCTGGGGAAGCTGGCTGGGGAATTTTGGGCCATTTGGTAACCCAGTCCCTGTTCCTGGATTTCAGAGAGTGTGGACTAATTAAAAAAATTCTTGGCTTTGGGACAATTTTCAATTGCCCCCAGTTTTGGCCTTGACCAGGGTTTGATTCCCCACTTGAAATTAAAGTTTCCTTTTGGTTAATCTGTGTGATTGATGACGCAATTGTTTGGTTGTGTGATTTCTTGATTGCAGGTATTGAACCTATGAAACATAGGGTTTTGTTTGGTCAATTCTGGGCCCTGACAAAAGGTCTTTAAATTTTCAAGTGGTCCAAAGCAATGCTGGTCCCCCTGATAAAGTTTGTGGCTTTCACCTTGGCTCCAGTTGTAGTGATGATCTGGACTACTTCCCCAGATCTTTAAGATTGGATTTCTTCCTCCCCCCTTTATGTAGGGGATAACCCCACTCACTTTCTTCTTTTGTTTAAAGACATTCCTGGGCACACTTAAGACCTCCTTGTCACCAGTGATAATCTTTTTAAGAGCCTCACATTTGATGACCTTGAAGTGTTTCCCTCTGAACCTGTTCCTCAGACCTCCCAAAAATTGGACCCCCTAAATCTTCCTCTCCCCACTGAACCAAAGCACACAATTCCTGAGGAGGAGTTGGACCTTCCTGAGTATGCTCCCAAGCGGACTCCTTGGCTGCTTGATGGGATTTCCTTGATGGGTTTGGACTCTTACTTCCCCCAATTATCTCCAGTGTCCTTTCTCTGGATACCACTTTGAGCAGTTATCCCAGTCTTGTATTGGATGGTGTCCTGGTGGATCTTTCCCTGGGATGGGAGCCAAAATTAGTTAGTTTAGCCCCCCTCTCTCACATAGACTCTGATTGTCCTCTCCTGGTACTGCGTACAAAGGACAAAGGTTTCCCCCAGGAACAATAGACATTACCCATGACATAGTCATCAAAAACAAACACCTATTTTCAGATTTCTACAGGGCTACACAGAAAAATGTCAGATGGAGTAACCATCACTCAAGTACCCACACATCAAACAGTTGACACCATCTTGCGCTATCATAGAGACCTCAGGCATACCAAAAGTAGGGATCTGTATGAGTTTCTAAAGCACAAGATATGTGTAAGGAATTTCATTCCTTTTACACAAAATACTTTTTTATTGGGAATTGCAAGGAAGATCCTAAAATCAATGCATTTATAAATGCAGAATCAAATTCCTGGTTCACAGAAACAGTTGGAACAAAGCTGTTGTTGTGAATGCTGCCATTCACCATAATTTGATTTTGCCTTTGATGGTGTGTTGGATCCAGGTCTAACCAGTCAAACTTACCATTATCTTGCCCTTGACTCTTTTTACCGGTACCTTCCTGTGACAAAGCTTTGAGGAGCTTTGCCTCCAGGGAGGCAATTTTGTGAGACAACGCTTTATTATCATCTCTCCAACAAGCCATAATTTTGATACTATTTTCCTCTCTGTTTCTCAATGCCTCAACTTCACAATTGGCTCTGTCCTTTTACTTGTTGCAAAATTTCATCAAACCCTAACAGCAATTTCATGAGTCCCATGCATAAAATTGATTTCCTTGTGCCAGGGTTCCTTCTCTGGAAAAATAGTTGGATTATAGTTCTTCAAAAGCTGCTTTTACTTCTATCAAAGATTACTCAGGTGCAATATTAGAGACCTCCAGAATTGCCCAAGCTTCCTCAAGCAAGCTGGTAGGAACTTCCTTTCTTGCAGCAGCAGCCTCAACACAAAGCACTCCAAATTTTTCTCTTTCAAATAGTAATAAAGAAGACATGAGAATTAAAAACAAGGTGAGGGGAAAGCGTTAAAATTGACAATATATCTTTATTTAAAATTAGCTGCTTTTACTTATATACCATTTGGGGCATACTTGGCTGAAAACCCCTCCAGTTCCTGAATCAACCTATGATTCATATCCTGTGGTCTATGACATTTGAGTCATTCAAACCTAGATCTTTACCTAAAAGATCACCAATATTTCTCAACCTATGAGAACCAACCTACAATGGGAAGAAGTCACCTGACTTCATACATCCCAATGTACCAATTCAGCATGGAGCTTCCCCAGCTCCTGGCGCTAAAACCCTGTGGATTACACATCCCAAAACTCAGCTATCAATGTTCTAACTGGGAACCATCTGATCAAGCCTGAATTCCTAGGCATCCTTGCCTTTATTTAGTTATCTTTGCATTTAATGGTTTTTGCCTTAAAACCCATTAAAATGCTTTGAAGCTTAAACCAGGCACCACTGTGGCGCCCAGCAATTTTCCCAGGTGGCGCTTCTCAAATCAATTAGGCGGCACTTCTAATCCAATGAATTTGCCAAAGTGGCACTTTTAACCCAAAATTTGGGGGTTTACTTTTGATTAACCTTAACCAAACTTATTGACACAGTCAAGGCAATTAACCAATCTAATTAAAACCTCATTAAGTATATTCCCATGTATTTATTAATTAATCTTCCCAATTAATTAAATTGTTTTTGAGACACTTAGTCTCTAAGATTGATTCAGCCAATCTTGCCTTCTGTTCTTTTATTGAATATAGATACTAAGTTCTCAGGAATCTTTATCTGAAGAATTCCAGCCAAACCTATCTACATAAAACAAACAGCAAAAACAGAGCAACTTTATATCTCAGAGTATTTATTTTGCTAAATACTTAACAGTGACTATCATACGGTCACAGATGGGTTATTTTGAGGACAAATATCTCTCTTTTGCTTTTGCCCTTCAAAATGACTCTGGCTCCAAATTGGGAAATTCAATTGTTCAGTTTCCTGATTCTGCGCAACTTGCTTGCCCCACTCATGCTTGTAGTGAGTGATCCTACTGTCCATGTACTTTTTTGTGATAAAGCTACACAGTATATAATCCATTTCACTTTTACCAATAAAATTTAACTTCTATTCACATTTTTGTCTTTGTGTCTTCACATACTTTGGCGCCTCTCTAGACACGTCTAGCAGATATTATTCAATCAGGGCCACAAGGTAATTACATAGCCTTCCCTGCCATTTTAACTGAGACTTAGTACAAATTCAATCCTAAGGTTGGGATTTCCTGTTGTGACTCTGTGCCGCGCCTCAGATCACAACAGCTGTCAAACCTGCTCTCAAAATCAGAAAAGGAATGTAGTTTTCATATACATTCTAAACCAAAATTTGAATTCAAAACCAGATCCAAAAACCTCTCAAAGTTAATAAATTCTACTTTAAAATTAATAAACCTGGTTTTGGACAACGGCAAGGACAACAACAACAATGATGATAAAATGGTTCTTAACATAAAATCTAAAGTAACCAAAAACACTTCAGTGTTTAAATCCTCCAATCAAAGTATCCAAAAAGTCACAAATGCCTCCACTTCAACTCCTGCTGTCCCAACAGCAAATCAGAAGCAATATATCACCCAAGCCAAAGAAATACCTTTCATCCCACTAAAAAAAACCCAATTCATAACTACCAGTTCAAATGCACCCAGCAAGCACAGCCAAACCTCACTGCTTCCTGACTTGCAGGCTGCAGTTTGTTGCAGTCCTACAAGATAATACTTCACAATCAATTCTTGCAGCAGCCTAGCATAACAAACTTGAATATTCCCACATTTAACTCAGTATTTAAGCTGAGCTTCCCCTCCTTAGCAAATTTCTCTAAAAAAAATTATTCCTGTCTTACTTCAATAAATCTATATTTTCAACCTTTTTGTCAGGTCCCAGAATGCCCTGGACAATCAGCTGGCCTTCCTAGAGGCAAAACACCCCATAGCTTGGGAACCCTTACCAATTGTCTCCCAGAGCAAGAAACCCCTTTTAATCAATGAATGGCCTGGGATTCAAGAGGCACACAAGCCTCAAATCCTTGGCTTTGATTCTATTATCAGATTTGGGCCTCTTAATTATTGGGAAATGGTACATTGGGAGCGCAATCTGGCGCTCAACTGCTCGCAGGTTCTATAAATAACTGTGGCACCTTGGCATGCTGCAGTTCAAGAAAGGTTCATGTTATACCAACCAATGAGCATCCACTTCCAGGCCCAAGTACGCAATTTCCGGTCAAAATTGTAAGTTTAACTGAAATTGATGACATCAGTTCTCTGATGGCACAAGAGGCCTCAAAATTACCAGTAAGTATAAGTAGTGAGGATCAGAAGCCCTCTTCACTGTTGACATCTTAATAAAAGGAGTCTATGAGAAAGTATTATCTTATTGCAGGAATTGTCTATTTTTGCTCTAATTTAATTATTCTCTTTACATCTATTTGGGAATCCACAACTCAATATAAACTTGCATATAAATATCCTCCTGACTATACTCCTGCTACTTTAATCAATACATCCTGCACTCTTGACTTGGAGTATTTCCACCACAGCATCTGGATCTCCTGACTGCTATGAAGGAGATTCCTACTGCCCCCCTACCTAATGCGCCTCCTGCCTAGGACTTCAGTAAGTTGGGGTTTGTCTACATCACAGTATTGGGGCTGGACAACCAGTTTGTGCCCCATACTGGAAGTTGGTGTCCCTTAGCTACTGCAGTCAACTACCTGGTCTGAATTGCGTCTATTGTGTACATGACCTTCCAGGCCCAGCCTGCTTCTCCTACAGGAGCCCAGCTGGACTCTGGTATGAGCTGTGACACGTCTAAACCTTGATTAGTAGATAAATAAGGCTCCCTTACAATAACATGAAGCCTATTATCATTGTATGGGCTTTTTTTTTGCTAATTGACTATGGCCAGGCTAATGTGAACTTTGAACCTCCTGAACCAACTCCTACAGATAAATCTGAAGACTCCATTTGATATCATTTTGGTCCATGTTGCTGACATGCCCCATATTTAGAAACAACTTGATTTCCTCCTACTATCTATCCCAAGGCCCCCTGGTTGATCTTGGGATACACTAGCTTCTACTACCTTCTAAATCACTTCACTCCCTTTTTGGGGAGATTCTGCTTATTTGGCCATCTTTTACATATGTTAATGATAGAGATTCCAGTAGGCTCCACTATAGTTAAGTTTAATCTGGGAGCTCTTATCCATTAAATTGGAGAAAGGCTCCCCAATAAGTGGATTCCTGACAATATGATGACCTACTCTCTTCAGAGACATCCATGAAGTACTTGAACAATGTGAGGTTTGTGAGAGGTTTGCCAAGAGCAACACACCCTCCAAGCAAGTACTACCCATCCAAACACAATTTCCTTTCAAAATATGTGCAATCAGCATTGTAGCCCTATGCCAGTAAAGAAAAAATAAGAAATACATAGTCACCCCTAAATCTTCATTGCACAATGATCAGTGGCACAGGCTTTCAAGGCCCACACTGGTAACAGTGTTCAAAGGTTTATAGGCAGAGAGATTATCAACAAGTTTGGAAATCCTGGACTCCTTATTAATGATGGAGGAACAGAACTCACTGCCATCAATACCAATATCCACCTTGCTAAAAATAGAATAAAACATACAGTTGCTAGCCCCTATTACCCACAAACTAATGAAAGAGTAGAAAGGTTGAATGGTGCTCCTGTAGAGGCACTCAGTAAAATATCCAACAAAAACCCACAATTCTGGGCTAATGTGCTTCCTACAGTGTTGATGATATGTTGAACATGTGTTAATTGCAATACAGGCAGAAGCCCATATGAACTTTTCTATAGGCATAAGCCTGCCATTGTCAGTACTGATTTAGGGCCTGGATTACCTCTATCTAAGAGAGTACCAGCCAACAATGACCCTGATGTACAGCATGCCAGAAAAGACCAAGAGACAAAAGAGAAGGAAAGAGTGGAGAGAGAAACAATCCCCATCTAACAGGAACAGCTTCAAGTTAGGGACAAGGTTTGGATTGTTTATCACAGCCACCACAAGCTAGACCTGGGGCTAAGAGGACCAGGAATTTTCAAGGAAGTCAAACCAAATAACACCTACCTCATCAAGAGAATTGGCGCTCAAACCAAACTGAAGTGCATGCACCACAACTGCCTCTGCCCACGCAAGGCTAGAGCAGCTCAACGCAACTCTTGACTCCTTGTACCTGTTGCAACTGAACCAATTAGAGTTCAGTATTTGATTGGGGAAGACAACAGTCTAATAGAAAGGACAGAAATATATAGGTTACAATGTAGTTTTATTGCAGAATAGTATGATTAATATACTATATAGTGAAAGCCACAAGGCCACAGGGGGTGGCATGGTGGCAGGTTCCATGTGAAGTTTGAAGCCAGGGAATAACTTGTGCAGGGATCAGCAGGTTGAATTGGCAAAACTCCTAATTAGTAGAAAGTGATTACAGTTTAAACCTTCCCTCAGATTGATCCATGTTGTTTATGTCCTGGGGCAACTCATTGAGCGCCCCCTGTGTATTGTAAGATATGTTGGCAGGAGAGGAGGGAAACTTGGTTGCAACACCCCCCCTTACCCCCTGCTTGCTGTCAGACACCAAGATTGGAGCCTGCAGGAGATCTGGGAAGGTCTTCATAAACAACCTTTGTGTGGGGATGGTGTGGCAGGGGTGCAAGCAATTGTGATGGAGGGTTTGGTGTTTCTCTGGGCATCTTCAAGTTGATAGGTATGGTTGTTGTAGACAACAGCTATATTGAAGGGCCCCAGGTGGTTAGGTTCTAGCTTGGCTGAATTGGGTTTGAGGGTGTAAACAGGATCTCCTACAGTGTATCTTGCCTCAAGGTGTTTTCTGCCTCCCTCAATGTGCTTATGTTCTGTATCAAGCTTTTACACACCATTGGCTCAAGGAGGGGGTAATTGCCCAGGGATGTTTTCCCAAAACTGTGGATTGAAACTTTTCTTTCTCTACCCCATCAAGCCATCAGGGGCTCCAAAGACTAGGGTGCTGGGACTGAACCCCGTGCCCCTGTTAATTCTTGCCCACAAAATGAGTAGGGTGATGGGCAGGTGTTTGGTCTACACAGTATTTGGATGTTCTTGTGAGAGCTTAGCAATCAATTGGACCAACAAACCATTCAGGTGTTCCACATGCCCATTGGCTTGGGATGGTAGGGTGATTTGACTACTTGTTGTAGGATGTTCTTGGTGTAATACGCCTTCATGACATGCTCTACAAGCTCAAAACCATCATCTGTGATAAAGCGCTTGGGCCATCCAAAGTGGGCCACAATTTCTTTACCAATGAAGCAGGTAATGGTGGTTGCAGTATGTTTAGTGGTTGCCCAGGCTACTGGCCAGAGGGTGAAGTAGTCTATGACTGTAATGATATATTTCTTTTCAAGCCTGTCCTTGGGGAGAGGCCCCACAATGTTGAGAGCCCACTGTTCAAAGGGTTCCATGGCTTTGACAGGTAAGATTAACTTGGGTGGTGCAGGTTTGGACGTGATTTTCTCACACAGCACACATGTTTTGAGGAGGTCTGTTGTGTTCAGCTCCTGGGGACAACATCCAGGAGGACACAGCAGGAAATCTTTATAAAAAAAGATTCGAGGTTCAAAGCTAGCCTTGGGTTAGCCTTCAGGGCAAAATTAAGGGCATGTACTTTAATTTCCTGGAATACAAGAAGAGGAATTCCTTTTTGTAAAAAGGAAAGGAAAAAGATTGAAGAATATTAAAGCCAACACAAATGTGGATAAACTTGTTTTTATTAGGAGAAATAATTCTACTTAAATAGTAGACAAGGGTTGGCAATCACTCAATAGGTAGACAGAGTGGTTGAGGGGGTCACATTGGGGTGAGATCATACCAGGATCATACAAGGGCAGGTATGGTATTCTGGAATGGGTGGAAATTTGAACAGACCCATTTACAGAAGGCAAGGAATTCCCGTAATCAAAGGCAAATACAACCAAATCTTTGCACAAATCACTATTTGAAGGCCATATCAAAATACATTAATGGTGCAATTTACGACATCTCCCCCCTCAAGATTGGGCACAGGGAGTTGATGTTTTCAGAGGAATTTGGAATGAAATCAGGCAAAAGGACATCCAGATGACAGCAGCTTCACGGTATAATCAATGCCCTTCTTGAAGATGACTTTACAAGGTTCAATTCAGAGGGAGTCAAGCTTATGGGCTCTGTCTCCAGTACAATTCTGATAGTAGAGGACTAGTTCACATACTTGGTACTAAGAGAGGGGGGTCTAGAAGCATTAAAAGGCAAGAGCCCTAAATCCTTGACTTTATAGGCAGTATAATATGCTGTTGCCTGAATGTCAATGATACAATTAGTCAAGTCTTTGACATGAGCTTCAGGATTGGCAGACGCATCAACTTTGATCAAAGGGGTTCCCAAGATTGAGGGAGTAGTGGCTTCTCACCCATACAGCATGGCAAAGGAATACTGGCCAGTCACTTGGTGTCTACTGAGTTGATACACAACTAGAGCAGCAGGGAGGAACATATCCCAATTGGCGGCATCAGAGAGGGTGAGTTTCCTCATAATGGACACAAGGGAGGAATTTGCTTGTTCAACAGTCCCATTTTTTGACAGATTATATGGTGCAGAGAAGAATTGGTGAGTGCCCATAGCTTCTACAATAGACATTACAAGGCAAGCATTAAAGTTGGTGCCATTTTCAGAAAGCAGGACTTGAGGGCAGCCATTATAATAGAAGATATCTTGCAATAAGAAATTAGCAGTGGCTTTGGCAGTTATATCTTTGGTAGCTCTAGCTTCAACCCACATGCTAAAATGGTCTACAGCTACCAGGATGAATTGAAATCCAGACCTAAAACAATGGAGAGGCACAACAGCATCAATACTCACAGTGTGGAAAGCATGCTTAGGGGGATGAGCTTTAATTGATGTTGAGAAGGTCAAGGTCATTGGAGCTGACAAGAATGACAGGAGGCAAGGACGTCAGGGATTAAGAGGCGCATGTTTTCCCAATAGAAGTTCTTTCACAACCAGTCATGAGTTTTTTCTATACCCCCATGCCCATTATCAATGTGAGCTTGGAGGATAATAGCTATTCTCATACTAGAACAACCGTAGGGTAGGTAGGCATTGTTGACTTTCTTGAAGAGTTGTCTATCTCAAATTACAGTATCCTTTGATAGGGTCTGTAGTACCAATTAGATGTCTTCTAGCTCAGTAGTCCAGGAGTCAGGGTACCCTATTAATTTGTATAGGCAATTGGCGTCTGCAGGATGGATAGCTAATATGGGCATCCTTGACAATCCATCAGTGTTCTGATCTTGCGTACCAGGATGGTGTACCACAGTGAAATTTTATCCTTGCAAGTGCAGAGCCTAACATGATAATCAACCTTCAGGCTCCTTTAGTTGCTGTAGCCATTTAAGGGATGAATGATCTGTGACTACAGTAAAGTGAGTCCTGTAGATTTAGTGCCGTAATAGTTTAACTGCATGTAAAATGGCTAGGCATTCCTTTTTGGTGACGCTATAGTTCTTCTTGTGCTTGTTGAGGACTTGCAAAGAATAGATCATGGGTTGATCTACATCCTCATTGTCAAGTTGAGCTAAGATAGCGCCCACAACTACTCCACTGGTTTCAGTGTACAAGATGAACCCCTTATCATAATCAGGGTAGACCAGGATGGGAGCCTCTTTGAGCTTGGCCTTCAGCGCTTCAAAGGATTGCTGTTGGCTGTCAGTCCATTCAAAGGGTATGTTGCAAAGGAGCTGGACAAGAGGTTTTTTCAATTCAGCAAAGTCAGGGATAAACTGGGAATATTACTCCATCATGCCAAGAAATACTTGGACCTCCTATAGATTTGTGGGAGGCAGCATCTTGTTGATGGCTGCCACCTTATTATTCATGGGGTGTTTTCCAGTCTGAGTGACCTCATGGCCCAAGAATTTGAGTCACTATTTAAAGAAGGAGAACTTGGAGGGTTTGAGCTTTAAGCCAGATTCTTGAATCTTGATGAAGACAGCCTTGAGATGGTCCAAATGGTTGGTAAAAGTGGAGCTGAACACAGTAATATCATCAAGGTATATGAGGACACAGGAGAGCTTCAGGTCTTGTAGAATAGAGTCCATGGCCCTTTGAAATGTAGCCAGGGCATTGCAGAGTCCTTGGGGCATTCAAGTGGCTCCATGGAGGCCTTCCAAAGTGATAAGGGCAGCCTTTTCTTGATCTTCTGAAGACAAGTCAACCTGCCAGTATCCAGAAGCTAAGTCCATAGCAGAGAAGAATTTTGAGCCCCCAATTGTCTGAGAGCATCATCAATCCTAGGCAAAGGGTATGAGTCCTTTTTTTCAAGCAAGTTTAGGCAGCAGTAATCCATCACAATGTGGTGGCCTCTCTCCTTCTTCTTGAGGATCAATAAGGGGGAGCCCAAGGGCTCTGAGAGGAAGCCAAGAGCCCAGCATCCAAGAGTTGTTTAAGCTATTTAAAAACCTGGACATCCTCTACTCTACTGCAGTGGTAAGGCTTGGCACAAAAGGGCGGTGCATTACCTGTATCTATCTGATGGATGACCCCCTTGGCTAGTTCATAGTCTGTAGGTCCAGAGGCAAAGATATTGTTAAACTGGTTGAGAAGTTCCAGTACATCTTTTTTTGGATGGGCTACAGTTGTGGGAAGTTATCAGCGGTGAACAGGGAGAGAACCTGTGGGTCTTCTTCAGGTAGATTAAAGTTGCTGAAGGTTCTAAAAAGGTAGAGGGATGCCATCTTTTCTTCTCCTAATATGTGACCATGCCCTACAACTTGGCCCCAAGATACCTGCATAGGCAAAGCAGTCAGGTTAGCTAGCAACATCTGTACAGGCTCCTTATGAGTTTGATCTAGTATCCCTGGGCATAATTGAGGCTCTTTGTGGCTTAGAGATTCAGGAGAGTATAGCTCCAGGAATGACTTTTCAGGAAGTTTGTAAGATATCTGAGAGTCTATAATCACTTGGGAGCCTGGAGGGATGGTTATAGCTGCAGGGGCAAGAAGAGGTACATCTTCCTCTGAAGGACAGGAAGGAGGAGGGAACGCATATTAGATGAATGAGTTCTGTACTTGAGCAAGAAGATGCCTGTGGGATACTAAAGCACACAAGTCTTAAGGCGTTTGCCCAGGAGACATGGAGGTTCTTCAAAAATTAAAGGGACCTTATATCCTAAGATCAAGAGGTATCCATTGCAAAGGCTCATAATTCCATTATATTCTTGGAGGAATTGTGTACCAACCAGAAGATCATAGCTTTTGTTCTCTAGGACAACAGCGGGGGATGCAATGAGGAGTTTTCTGAACCTCATGGGCAGGGAAGAGTATGCACCAATGGCTCAAGTTTGAGCCATGCCAGAAGTACCATATGATTGAGTGTAGTTGAGGTCAGGGGCTAGCTTACACTTCTTCATTAGCTTGGATGATACCACATTGACTGGAGAACCCGTGTCCAGAATTGCCTTGATCTTAACCTTTTTAATTGACACTTCCACGCAGGTAGTAACTTTCCCAAAGGGGGGAAAGATAGCTAGAACGTCTTGCACAGCTTTTAACTCTTTATCCTATTTAGCTAACATGCATTTTAAGGCAGGAAATTCCTTATACATAGTCTGCAACAGGAGAGATACAGACACATTATGGAAGAGAGCCTCAGCTAGCTTAGCAGCTTCTTCAGAAGATTCTACCAGGACAGGAGGTCAATAAGCCTGGGCTAGATAAGAGCAAGCCACCATAGCCTTGGTTTCACTTGAAGATGGGCAAGTTGTAGTTATGGTTCTCTCTGAGAAAAGCTTGTAAGGGACTGGCACAGTTTCTGGGGCAGCCAAAACAGAGTAGCCATAACTATATGATTCATTGCAGTCAGAACGTTCAGGTTTGGAATCACTAGAAAGATTGTGGAACAGATGAAGGATAGTTGGGCCAGCTGAAGGGGGGATTCCCTGTCAGAGGGAAGATCAGTAGTAGAAAGGGGAAATTAGTCAGCAGGGAGCATCTCTTCCTCTAAGCTGACCTCTCTTTTCCCGCCTGCTCCTTTAGGTCACAACCTTCTATCTGAGGGTTGATGCAGGATTGTGAGTGGTGCCCTATTTGCCCACAGTTATGACATTCTTGTCTTTTAGGCTGTCCACTTGAGCCAAGAGTCATAATGCGCAGAGTAAAGGAGATGGTTCCAGTGTTGCTGGCTTTATTTTCACAAACCACTGTACCCCTGTGGGTCAAATGCATGTCTTGCAAGAGGGTCTTAATTCTCTTCATGGACGTAAGAGAATCTTTGTGCGCCTTAAAGTGCAGGCATAGGAGCTGGTTACCTTCAAAGTGTTTTAACATGCTGTGTAAGCTTCACAGGGAGTTAACTGACAACTGGTGATTAACTGTTGTCCTTCAATATAGAAGTAGTCAGCAAAATCAGCCAGGATTTCCTTGGGCTTAAAGGCAATGTGCATAAATACATCTTTCTTGAACTCCAAGCTGAGATCTCCTCCAAATTCTTCAATCAGGAGGTGTTTCATGTCCTCCCAAGTGACAATGAAAGGAATTTGAGGACCGCAACTTATTGGCACGTAGGATGCAGACAGGTAAGAATATGCCATTTTAAGCTTATCAGTAGCCCTACACATTGCAGTTTTGTTGATTGTCAGAAAGGCAGCAATAATAGAGGTTTTAAGGTCAAATATCTGTTTGAAGGAAGACTTATAGTTGGGGTCAATGGACAATGTGACAGATTGGCTGTTGTCACCTGGGTTGAGAACATTGATGTGGGGATTGCTCTCAAACTCAGATTCTGCAGTAGTGTTAAAACAGCAGGCTCAACCCGCCAGCAAGATTCCAAACAAGTGGGTTTGTGACCCAAAATCCAATTGCCCAGCCACTTGAAGCCAGACTAGGAAGTTAACTTGAATTACCAAATCCAACAAAATGAACAGATGATGATCCTTTATGGTGAATACCTTGTTTTGAAAATTGAATCATTATTAGGATCAAGCCACTCCCTTCACCATCCAGCCGTGTGATCAACACAATCATGTTCCTGTTATCCTTGATTCACAATGACTATATAATCACTATCTATCAATAAAGATTATTATCTAGCTTCTAAATATTTTCCCCTTGTAACCCTGCTAAAACATCACAGCTACAACATTGGTAGCACAGGTAGGTTGTCCATCCTACCTTATCTTGAAAAATTCTGCCTGTTTCCCGCACGTGCTGCGGCCAACAAATCCTTGACAGAATTATGTCTGGCCTCCCTCTGGACTGGACCCCGTACACCCCTGGTACCAAGATACCTGATGGCTTTTTCCTGTACCAGAACATGGTGATTCCACTACCTGCCTTCAACGCCATGTCTGCACAAGGGCTCTTTCAGGATTCCTCCTCTATTCTGTGACCAACCAACAAAAACACCATGCCTGCCTATGTAGCCCAAAGACTGTGAAGTGCTGCCTTGGAACCTTTTGTCAGGGCCAACAACAACAACACTGCTGCATGGATCCAGTCCGCCCAGAGCAAGCTGGCCCAGATGGAATGCCCACAGCAATTTTGGATTGTGGAAATCTCCATCTGCCTGACTCACAACGCTGGCACCTGGTGTGACAAGTGGCACAAAGAACACACCAACAAGAACTGGAATACCTTCAAGCAAGACTTTTTGGCAAGGTTTGTGCTTAAGGACATGGCGCTCATGATCATACGCCAAGTAAAGAATCTAACCCAGACAGGCACCGTGAAGGAGCTCACCTGCGCCTACAAGGAACTCTGACTTTGTGCACCATCTGACATGGCCTTTGAAACCCCAGCTACACACCTCATGTTCTATGACACCCTTAAGTCGCATGTAATGAGATATGTGAACCTGGATCAATTGACCAATCTATAAAGTCTGTACTGCAAAGCAGAGAAAGCGGAACAAACATCCAACGCCCTTCATAAGGCACAAACTGGAAAACAAGGGAGACCCAAGGATTCCCACACAGGTGGGAGCTCCACTTGACCACCCCTGGGAGGCAACAGGAATAACACCAACCATAAACCCACAAGCTCAAACGGACATGGGAATGGAAACAATGGCCAGTCAACAAGTACTCATTTCCGTATCACTGCCACGCAAGGCAATCAAGATGAGGGAAAAGCCTGGGGAGAGCATTAAGCAAGCCAAGCTCTCCCCACACAGCTCCTAACTTGCCCAATGATGAGTACCAACCCAAGGACGTGGATCAATGTCCAATGATCCAAGTACCCTTGTAGGACCTGGTACTGTACACCATTGCCAGACATCCCAATAAACTGATGTCCTATCCTTTCTGTTTTTGCAGTTACACAGGCTCAGTACTCCTGGACTCAGGTGTAGATTGAACCCTAGTCAACAGCAGCTTTGTAGATAAGTTTAAGCTAGCCACTAATCCTTTGCAGATTAAAAACGTGGTCCTGGCTGATGAACATCACATTGCCATGACAAGGGAAACCGCCCCCTTCTCTATCATGCTTGAGAACCTCCACTCCACCATCCAAGGTCCTGTCATCAACTTCCCAAAGTTTGATATTGTACTGGGGTTAGTTTGGTTACAAAAGAACAACCCTCACGTAGACTGGGCGACTTCAGTGTTGACTATTAAGCGCAAAGGTGTCAACCACCAGATCTATCCTGACTCAGTGGACCAACTCCTACACAACCATGTCTTTGTGCTCATCACAGAGACCCTGTAAAAAAAGTAAAACCTGAAGACAATTGATTGGGACTCCTGCCAGTATGAGATCATACACTTCAAAGATCACCAGGATACCTCTACTCCTCAGGGCTGCAAAATTGTGGCCCGCCATCCAGAAATCTTCAAAGAGGCGCTACACGAGATGCCACCTGAGAAACACATCCAACACTCCATTCAACTCAAGGGGGCTGTCCCCAAAGCACTCCCTATCTACAGGCTGACCCCAAACAAAGACAACACCCTATGGGCTTATCTCAAGGAGGCGTTGGAGAAAGGACTTATCCGCCCCTCACAGTCTCCTTTTGGGGCTGCCATATTCTTTGTGGCCAAGAAGGACGGTACCTTACGTCTGGTCACAGACTACCAAGCCCTAAACAAAGTTACCATCAAGAACGTTATTCACTACCACTGATTGATGACCTCTTTGATGCCTTGAGAGGAGCCACAGTCTTCTCCAAGATTTATCTGACTGCAGGCTACAACCAGATTTGTATTAAGGAGGAAGACATCCCTAAGACAGCCTTCTGCACTAAATACGGCTCATATAAATGTGCAGTGCTCAACTTTGGCATGACAAACGCTCCTTCCACCTTTGTGACCTTCATGAACAAAGTGTTTGTCCCACACATAGGCAAGCATACCCTAGTCTACCTAGACAACATCATTGTCTACAGCCCCTTGGTGGAACAACACCATAAAGACCTAGAGGCAGTCTTTGCTACCCTGGCACAACACAAACTATTGGCCAAACCCTCCAAGTGCCAGTTCTTCTGCAAGCAATTACCCTTCCTGGGACACATAGTCTCAAAGGACATCATCAAAACCAACATTCAAAAGATACAGGCTATCTGCAAGATGCTGCCACCCAAGGATAAGTTGGAACTTTGTACTTTCTTGGGGATGGTAGCTTATGTACACCACTTCATACCTGACTGTGGCGTCTTGACTACCCCCTTATCTGCCATAACAGGCGCCAAGTCCAAGTTTGTATAAACCCCCCAATGTGACCTCTGTTTTAGATGCCTCAAGGAGAAGCTCACAACAGCTGCTATCCTGCAATACCCCAAATGTGACGGGAAATACCAAATGGAAACTGACGCCTCAGATGCATCCATTGGGGAGTACTACAAATCAAAAACAATGATGGTGACTTCCTGCCCATAGCTTATGAATCACAAAAGTTGATAGATGGCAAGTGTTGATACCCTATCCACAACAAGGAGCTGCTGGTCATTTTGCACTGTCTAGTCAAATGGTGTTGTTATCTAGAGCAGCAGAAATAATTCACAGCATTAACCAATCACAAGTTGCTCATATATTTCAAACCCCAAGCAAATCTATCTTGCCGCCAAGCCCGCTGGATGGAGCTCTTGGAGAGACTCAATATGCTCATACAGTACAAACCTGGTCCTGAGCTTGCCATCGCAGATGCCCTCTCACACCTATATGTCTGTGCCACAAGAGGGGAAAATGGACTTAACCCAGACTGGCCTCTCTTGGTACTACAAACAAAGGACAAGGGTTTCCCCCTGGTAAAACCAACATAACAAAGAAAACAGTTATCAAAAACAAACACCTATTTGCTGACGTGTACAGGACCCTGCACAAAAAAATGTCCAACGGCACTACCATTCCTTATATCCCCATGCACCAGCAAGTAGACACCATTCTATAGTATCACAGAGACCTTGGACACACCAAGAGTCAAAACCTATATGAATTCCTTAAGCACAAGGCCTGGTGACCAACCCTATATTGTGACGTTCAGGAAGTCCTAGACCAGTGTGAGGTATGCAAAAAAATTTCCAAAAGCAAAACCCCTCCAAAGTCAGTACTACCCATCCGCACACAACTGCCCTTCAAGGTATGGGCCCTTAATGTCATTGGCCCCATGCCAGGGAAACACAATGATAAGAAATACACCATCACTGCCATAGACTTTGCTACAAGATGGCCAGTAGCCCAAGAAGTAAAGGCACACACTGGTAATGATGTACAGCAATTCATTGGAAAAGAGATAATCAGCAAGTTTGGAAAGCCAGAGCTCCTGATAACCAATGGAGGGAAAGAATTGACCTCCAAAAACACCAATGTTTACCTCGCTAAAAATGGGGTCAAACATACTGTGACAACACCATACTACCCACAGGCCAATGGACATGTAGAGCAGCTTAATGGCAGCCTTGTGCAAGCCTTAGCCAAACTCACCGCCGGGAGACCTGAAGACTGGTATAAGCAGCTATCAACTGCATTACTTGTATGCCAAACCCAAGTGAACAGATCCACTGGAAAAAGCCCTTTTGAGTTGGTATACAGCACCTAGCCAAATATTATCCAAGCATTAACAGGACAAAACTTGAAATCCTAAGTAAAGTCCCCGCGTTCAGACCCTCAAGTTATAGAGGCCAACAGCAAGCAAACAGAAAAGGAAAATGAATGTCTGCAAAAAACTTTGTCCCCATCTAAGATAGACATGAAGCTGGGGACAAAGTTTGGGTCATGAACGTTGATAAAAGTAAACTATAACCTAAGAAAGTAGGCCCAGCAATCATTCTAAAGGTAAACAATAATAACACTTACCTTATGCAAGGACTTGGGAAGCGCAAACAAGACAAGACCCTGCACCATGACCGCCTGAGACCCAGCAAAGCAAGATAAAAACAATGTGAAACTGCCCTGCCCGCCACAGAACAACAATTAGTCCAGTATGGCACCCAGGCTCCTGACAACCTACCCCCAGAGGAGTCCAACCTTCAGTCAGGGGGTGTCAAAACAGCAGGCTCAACCCGCCAGCAAGGTTCCAAGAAAGCAGGTTTGTGACCTGCAATTCAATTACTCAGCCGCTCAAAGCCAGACTAGGAAGTCAACTCAAATTGCCAAATCCAACAACATGAACAGATGATGATCCTTTATGGTGGATACCTTGTTTTGGCGCTTGACTCATTACCAGGATCAAGCCACCCCCTTCACCATCCAGCCGTGTGATCAATGCAATCATGTTCCTGTTATCCTTGATTCACAGTGACTATATAATCACTATCTCTCAATAAAGATTATTATCTAGCTTCTAAATATTTTCCCCTTGTAACTCTGCTAAAACAGCACGGTTACAACAGCAGGTTGTCTGGCCCAGAGAAGTCAAAGGCTCTCTTCCAGGGTGTCTAGTGTAGAGCTGTTTTGTCCACTGATATCCCTGGCAGTAGAGGCAGAAGCTCCAAATTCATCAATCTTAATTTGTTACACTGCTAGTGTACCAGCAATACCATTGATAAAAGTGACCAGGGAAGTTTTCTGAGCCATCAAAGGGGTAACATATCCATTTATTGTTTCTGTCAAGAAATAGAGGTTCTTTACCTTCCTTTCCAGTGCATCCTGCTTATCTGCAACGTCATTTGTTACTTCTGCCAAATGATCCAAGGCAAGAGCGCAGTTGATACAGGGTTGGCCTTCCAAGCCAGGACAACACCCATGATTGATATGGGTAGGAGTACCAGTGGCCCTAGCCTCCTCTTTGCCATCAGATTCAGAGGACAAATCACCAGGGTCAGAGAGGTGTTGTCTCAAATACTCAATCTCACCTTGTAAGGTAGCTACTTGGTCTGTCAGCGAGGCAATGCAAGGGTCAGAAGTAGGCTCTGCTGGCAGAGGGTTTGTAACAGAGGCTTGATGTTGAGTAGTGGCTTTGAGTTCAGCTATGGCTTCCCATATATTAGCTTCAAAGGCAGACAGGACCTCAACAGATGGAGCGGGAGGAGTCACTTTAATGAAAGCTACTCTATTGTCAACATAGTTTTGAACTTGAAACAGAGTGTTTCCAATTGAAGCCTTATCCAGATCATAATGTTGGTGCAGATGTTGGCCCCAGTTATTGATGTGGGTCCCAACCAACTCAAGTTGTGAATTAATATGCTCTCAAAATTGATTGATCTTGTTAACTAATGTCTCAAAATCTTGACAATACTTTATAAGGCTTGCTTCAATCTGCCCACACCACGTAGCTTGGTGATCATCCAGTTTGCACAGTCAATTCTTGATATACCCAGGGAGCAAGGAGAGTTCAGGTACAAGGTCAAGTACTTCTGTGAGGCCAGCAAGTTGCGCTAGTTATCTGAAATACAAGCAAAGAGGCTATGGGACCATTCTTGATAGGCCATATTTTGTGCATGGTTGTTGGAGACAGCGGTTGCTACAGCAGTCAAAAGCTGGTTCTGATATCCTAGTGCTAATTGATGATGAACCAAGGCAAGTTGGATAAATTGGTTAACTAACATGCCAATAGTCTCCATAGACTCCATCAACGCAGGAGGAAGACCAAAGTCCAAGAGGAAGGAATACAGATCTTTGGAAGCATACCCAGGACAGAGACCAGGAATAGTGTGCATTGCCACGGTGCCTGTGTGGAGGAGAGAACATGTGGCGTTGCAAGCTTGCTCATAATCAAGTGAGAAATCTGGAAGGGGGCCCATGCAGGCCCAGGAGACAACACCATTATCATGGGTGTGGTGATCCACATGTGTGCGGTTTTGCAGGCGAGGGTTGATTTGGCTTCAGATAAAGACAATATGCTAAAGAATGGCAATGGGTGGTTAGCTAGTGACGTTTTAAACTAGTAGGTAACATAGGGCTGCTAGGAGTAAGTGAGGTAAGCCTAGTAGGTAACTTGGTCTGCTAGGGTAAGTAAGGGGATCCTGGTAGGTAACATGGTCTACTAGGGTAAGCAAGGCCTGGCTGGTAGGTAACAAAGGACTATCAGAGGAAGTTGTTGCCTCCACTCAGCAGAAGATGTTGGTTGCTTTGGGCTATAGCAATTCACCTAGCAGGGAACCGTGGCTGTGGGAGGGTGAAGACTGAAATAGCAAGCTGGGAACTTTGTCTGTCTGAGGGGAGTAAGTTTGGATCCCTGGCGGGTAACGCGGGCTGACAGGGAGGGGAAGAGCTCTGAGGGCTCAAAGTACCCTAATACGCTTACAGGAGGTCTGTGAGCAAGTATCCTGCCTAACAGACTGACAGGGTGTCCTTGTTTGTGCCCATATGGGAGCTTTAGGGAAACCCAAAGTGAGCATTGGAGGGTATAGGCATGCTCAGAAGTATCATCAAGGTGGCTTGCTCAGGGAAGCAAGCTGCAGAACTTGGTGTGATCAGGCCTCTGGGAAGTAGAGCTGATTACTCTGCAACTGAAAGCCCAGACTTAATCACCTGGGTGAGTAAAGACAACGCATAGACATAGATTTATGGTTGAATGGCCTAAGTGGATTGCCACTTGCAAGGGCCCAGTCAAACGCCAGTTCAATGTAGACTCATACCTGGGTCTACAAGTTCTGGTAATGGGGGCTGAGATAAATAATCAAGGTAGTTCATGGAATTTGCAGAGGAAACTAGCAGGAGGGACTGTTTGGTCACAGTGAAGGCTAGTTGATGAACTTTTAATTCATATTGAATGGAATGAACCAAGATGGTTCAGTGTGTTAAAGGAACAAATGAGGTTCCTAGTGAGGATTTGGTGTAAAGCTAGTTAAGGATAAGCAGAAGGACAAGAAGACATGATGAAGGAATAGCAGATCATGGTATAGGATGGCCAAAGGACCAGAAGTTGGTGCTGAAGAACTGAAGAGCTGAGAGGATGACCTAGCTGGACTGAATACAGTGGTTAGAAGAGCTGGTTTAGTGACTTTTGAGAAGAAATTTGGATATAAAGAAGAAGTTAAAGAATAATTAAATACTGCCTGATTATGATTAAGAAAGGATTAAAAATTATATAATGAGAAAGAAATAGAAGTAAAAATAATATATAGTTTATTAGAACTATATGTTATTTTTAGAAAAGAGATTAAAGAGAAAATGGATCAGAAAGAAGCTGGAAGAAGAACAGAGAAACTGTGAGGGCAAAAGAGCAAATTTTGCCAAGAACAACTAGGAAAGCAAAAAGACAAGCAACAGGCAAGTTCAAAGATGCAAAACGTTGAGAGAAACACGGAGAAATGCAGAGAAACGTTGAAAAATCAAAGGATCAAAAATTGCCTAAGTAAAACATATGTAGAAGCGCTTGAGATTTGCCAGGGAAATGTAACAGGAATTACAGCAAAACTGTTCAAAACGCGGAGCAGTTGTTTACCCTGAGCGAGACAGCTTCAAGTTTGAACCAGGGTCAGGGACGGGTCATCCAGGGAAACTGTTTTGGCAAAACCGTTGAAGCAAGGTGTTTGATTGGCTATGACCCAGAGCCTACTTAATCAGTTTTTAAAGGGCTTTAACTTGAGATTTAAAGCCTAAAAAATGGGGAGCAGAAGCAGAAAATTCAGGGCTTTCATTGGCTAAAGTAAGTTTAAAAGTTTAATATATTATAGAAGAAGAAAAACAGGATAGTTCAAGCTTTAAAGAACCAGAGTTCTAAGAGAGGTTTTTGGTCTGAAACAAGGGGCTATAAAAGGGAGAGCTATCTGAGACTCTTAAAGGACTGGATCAAGTGGATTACAAAGGCCACCAAAAGCTACAGAAGGAGCAAAAGACCAAGGATAGCAAGCCAGAGCTGAGTCAGACCACAGGAGTTTAAGATTAAGACAACGGAGCCCACAACTAAAGTGCCGGAGCCCAAGACCAAAAGCTACAGCAGGAGCCCAAGATCAAGGAGCAGGAGTCAAAGACCAAGTACAAGGAGTCCAAGATATTATTAAAGGACTCCAAGTATTAACACAAACCCTTTCTTATTCCCTACCCCAAGGCAATATCTCAGAAGGTTTCTAAGGGGATCTTCCTTATGACAGGAAATAAAGCGCCTATTACGACCCCTATCTGAATTTCCTGTGTGAAAATAGTATTTAAGTCTCATGATTCAATTACCCCATATTTTCTATACTAGCCCAGGGGATGAGGAATCCTATTGCCTAGGGTGCAGGAAGTTTGCCTCTAGTAAATCTGCCCAGGAGGAGTGGGAAAAGGTGATAAGGCATTTGGAGATATTGAATAAAGGAAGAGAGTTCATCAGAGAAGAGTTTACAAGACTACTACAGGATTGGTATTGGCCTACAGGAGGGCTGGCGCCTGCTGAAGTCCAGGTATACAGTGGAGACACTCACTTGGTGATTGGAAAGGTACTGGAGGAGTTTGCCCTTATGCAAGCCAAGTATAAGCTTCTCACCAACCCTTCACCCCTGTTGGAGAATGATGACTCCTCCAAGCTGGTCTCTGGCTACAACCCAGGACACACTATGGGGACTGGTGACCAGGAACCCCACAATGGGAGTAGAGGGGGAGTCTGCAATATCTTCTTCCAGAGGAGGACTAGAAACTTTAGGTTATTTGGGTACTTCAGAAACAAAAGAGGAAGGACCAGAGAATGTGTGTGGGATTGGAGTAACTGAGGGGCTTGCAGCCCCTGTAGTGAGCACCATTCTATCATGTTTGGCTCCTGGGGACAACATCCAGGAGGACATGGTGGGAAATCTTTATAACAAAATATTTGAGGTTCAAAGCTAGCCTTGGATTAGCCTTTAGGGCAAAATTAAGAACATGTACCTTAATTTCCTGGAATACAAGATGAGGAATTCCTTTTGGTAAAAAGGAAAGAAAAAAGCTTTAAGAATATTAAAGCCAACACAAATGTGGATAAACTTGGCTTTATTAGGAGATTTAATTCTACTTAAATAGTAGACAAGGGTTGGCAATCACTCAATAGGTAGACAGAGTGATTGAGGGGGTCACATTGGGGTGAGGTCATACCAGGATCAGACAAGGGCAGGTATGGTATTCCAGAATGGGTGGAAATTGGAACAGACCCATTTACATAAGGCAAGAAATTCCTGTAATCAAAGGCAAATCTGACCAAATCTTTGCATATATCACTATTTAAAGGCCATATCAAAATACATTAATGGCGCAATTTACAACAAGGTCCAGGATTTCCTGGCGCATACAGGGCCACCAAACCTTGCATTTCATGATTTTAAAGAGGCTATGCCCTCTGTTATGACCCAAGGTACAGTGATGATGTAGCATGGTATCCCCTCTTTGTGTTGTGGGAATGTAAGGCGTCTTCTTGCCTATCTCCGCCCGGCAGCAGATGTTGCTGGCATCAGTGGTAAACTGACTCTTGTTGTCCTTCAGCTTGGAAATGGTTAAAGAATTAAGACCTTTGTAACAAGTGGCTTCAGAAAGCAGGTAAAGCATGGGCCAGTTGGGTCTAACCCATTGTCTCCTGTGATGGACGCCACATATAGTCTAGAGAGGGTGTTAGCTGTGACAAGTTCCTTCTCAGGCTTGTACTTGATGTGCAACTGGTAGGGGGATAGACGCTTGACCCAGCCTGCTTGATGTTTCAGATGGGACTGTGTGTTGAAGTACTGGAGTGACTTGTGATCTGTAAGGACGCGGGGTGGAAAGGTAGCCCCTTCCAGGTAACAGCGCCATTTCTCAGTGCAGTGCACAATTTCTGCCAACTCTTTATCATGTATAGGATAACGTTATTCTGAGTCAGTAAGTTTCCTGGAATCATATGTCTTGGGGAGGAAGACACCCTTGTTGGTTTCTACCTGTAGTACGCCCCCTATGGCCCTGTCAGAGGCTTCAGTCTTGAGTTCATACTAGTGGCTCCAATTGGGGAACTGCAATACAGGCGCAGTTGTAAGTCTTTGCTTCAATATCTCAAAGGCTTGATCTCTGACAGGAGTCCAATAAAAGCGCTGTTTAGTGTTTAGGAGCTTGGTGAGAGGTGCAATTAGTTATCCACAGTTGGGGATGAACTTTCACACATAGGCAACCATGCCCAAGAATTTATGCACCTGACCCACGTCAGTAGGGGGTGGCATGTTTGTGGTTGCCTTAATTTTGGCAGGGCCAGGCTTTATCCCTTGGGCAGAGATGGTGTGCCCAAGGAACAAGAGCTCTGATCAGAGAAACTTGTATTTGGAGGGCTGACCTTTAGTTGGTTTTTTTGAAGGGTGTCAAGGACAGCACACAGATGTTAGAGGTGTATGGTTTGATCTTGACTGAAGACAGTAATATTGTCAAGGTACACAATAACACATTTTCCAATTAAATCTGCAAATGCTTTGTTCATCAACATGGCAAAGGTGGAGGGAGCTTTAGTCATTCCAAAGTTCATGACCCTACACTCAAACAACCTTTAGTGTGTGCAAAAGGCTTTTTTTGCCTCATCTCCTGGTGCAATGTGGACCTGGTTGTACCCCACGGTGAGATCAATCTTACTGAAGACTTTTGCACCTGTGAGTGTATCAAACAAGTCATCAATTAGTGGCAGGGGGTATTTGTTTTTGACTGTCACCTTGTTTAGAGCGCAGTAGTTAGTCACCAAGAAAAGAGAGCTGTCCTTCTTGGCTACAAAGAAGACTGCAGCCCCATACGGCAAGAGTGAGGGGTGGATGAAGCCCTTATTGAGTGTGTATACAAGGTGTTGACGGAGAGTTTTGTCTTCCTTGAGCGTTAAGCAATAGAGGGGCCGTGCTTTAGGCAGCAACCCTTGCAGTTGGACAGCATGTTGTATTTCTCTTGGAGGAGGCAGTTGGTCTAATGTTTCACTAAAGACATCCTTGTACTCCTCTAGAAGTGCTACAAGTGCTGGTGGAGGTGTGGCAGCCAAGGGAGGGGCTGCAGTGGGTTCAGAGCAGATGACTTCAACTGAACACTGATTAAAGTCCAGCTTTCCCCCTTGAAGTTGTATGTGCTGGTCTCTGTAAGTCTGACAAATACGGTGTCATGAAGTAATTTGCTCATATTGACGGGATAGATCTGAAACCCCACCCCATTTCTGTTGAGGGTAATTACAGACATATCCCATTTGATGTATGGTTGATTGTGTCAAAGCCAGTTGAGACCAGCAATGATTTTGTGGCTGAGTCCTGCCATGATTGGTCCAGATAGTTTCACCTGAATGTTTTCCATTCTCACTGAGAAGGGTACCGTCTCATGGGTGATTGCCACTTGGCGGGAGTCAGCTATATGTACTGCTTTGAACTGGCTAGGCACTTGATCCAGTTGTTGAGCGTCTGCAAAGCCCTGGTTGACCATGATGTGATTGGCCCCAATGTCTATCAAAAGTTTGTGGGTGTTTTCACAAAAACGGAAGAGGTAGGACAAGTGGGTGATTTTATTGGAAGAATGACTTGCTTGGAGGACAGGGTTGTCACTGTGGACCTGAAAGATATCTAAGGTTTTGATATCATGTACATTATAGTCACAGAGATTCTTGGCAAGGAGAGAGTGGCCAGGCAGGGTTGCAGAACCTCTTGTATCTACAACCCCCAGGCTTTTCCCAAGTCTTCTATTTGCGTCAATTGGATCTTTTCCTTGCAGGAAAGCTTTGTTCTATTCTCCTGTTGGCGTGGTTGGCGGCAACTCACTTGGTTGTGGGCACTGCCAGGTGTGGGACAATTCTGGGCTGGCGTGTCATTAGATCTTTGAAAGCCCATTGAGGCCTGGTTGTTGGTCTCCACAATGGCCTTATAACAGTTGTTGATGGAGGTACTACAACTCACAGGGACCCACTTGCAAATGTGAGGGTTGAGTTCATTAACAATGAGGGTGAGCAGCATAGCATTCTCATCAGTCGCAGCTTCTGAGGTGGCGGCAAGGGCTTGTTGCCGTGCTGCAAGGTGCTCAGGAACAGACCCTGTTTGCTTAATGGCTAGAAGTGGAGTCCTCACGACAATGGGGGAGAAGGTTTTGCTGTAGGGAGATTTGACAGCGTCCCTGAAAGATGCTCAGGTGACCTCTTGTTCCTGGCCTGCCCAGTTGGTAAACCACACAACAGCAGAGCCTGTAAGGTGCCCAGGCGCAGTAGCAACCCACATGGGCTCAGGTATTTGACAGACGCAAAGGCGGGTTTAGGTAGAATGGAGCCAGCTTACGATGTCAGCCCCTTCTACCCCACCCTCAAAGGACTCAAGCTGAAGGTTTAACATGCGCTGTAAAAGGTCCAATTGAGGCAGGGTGACGCTTACGTTGCGCTGCCCTAGGCAGAGTCAATTGTATACGCTGGTAAGCACTAGCTGGTCCTGATAGATCACATATCTTTCAGAGATGTCCCTCTTGGGGATTGGGAGGAAAGTTTCTTGGTGGGGAGTAGTCATACGGCCTGTACGCTATTTTTTCTTGGGGGGCTTTTTATTCTAGGTAGATCGTCAACCTACTGCTGCTACCACTGTTGCAACTGAACCAATTAGAGTTCAGTATTTCATTGGGAAAGATAACAGTATAATAAAAAGAACAGAAATGAATAGGATAAGATGTAGTTTTATTGCAGAATAGTGTAATTAATATACTATATGGAGAAAGCCACAAGGCCATAGGGGGTGGCATGGTGGCGGGTTCCATGTAAGGTTTGAAGTCGGAAAATAACTTGTGCAGGGATCAGCGGGTCGAATTGGCAACACTCCTAATTAGGAGAAAGTGCCTGCAGTTTGAACCTGCCCTCAGATTGATTCATGCCGTTAGATATGTTCTGGGGCAACTCATTGAGCGCCCCTGTGTATCGTAAGATACATTGGCAGGTGAGGAGGGAAACTCAGTTGCAACATACCCAAAGCCAAACTGGATCAATACCAAGCCCAAATCCCCAACACTCTCAAGAAAATTCCTAAGGCTCTGCCTTCCGACACCCCAGGGAGAGATGTCACAATATCTTTGATTACTCTCTCTTGGGAAAGTAATTCCCCAAGTGATTCCCTGACTATACATTAAATTGGTAGTACTCTTATCAGTTGCCCATCTTATATGGGGATCAAACCTTTTGAGTCCTAAATGGAACATTCCCTGGACAAGCCCCATGACTACCATGACGTACATGGACAGCATGTGGCTTCCCATGATACTATATAACCCTCTAAACTCATATCAATAAAGTGGCATTCTCTTCTTAATTTTCCCCTTTATTTTGTTCAATATACTTCCAAGAAGTATACACCCGGCAATACCATCTGTTGGAAACCGGTTCATAGAAATAGTAGTGTTGAAACCAGGGGGATCTCCCATCCTCTAGGGAAACGACAGATCCAAAAGCGTTTGATATTTTTTAAAGAGGCCAGGGTCAAGTTAAATCGTTGATCAGGAAAACCTAGCCCATCACCCTTGGACAGCTTACCACGCGATTAGATATCTGCACCATCCAAGTATGTGGAATAGCAAGGGTGGGGTTACGTAATGGGAAGTTGAACCTCGTTAAAGAGGCGGAGTAGTCCGTACAAGTTATTTTGTTGGGACTAACTTCCGCCTGAAAAAATCCAGTCACCTAAGATGCTATCATCACTCACCGTCTAAGTTCGTCAACATGCTGGACCTTCTTAAAGGGCTGGCAGATGGAGATAAATGTGCCATGTAAGATTCAGCGACCAACGACGATTGAACGAGGCGCCGGCTGGATAGGATGCGGCTGGCTAGATCAGAAGGAAATCCAACAACTACTATCATGACTGGGAGATGTTCAGGACCGGCCTTTATACCCCCAAGCATCGCCATACAGGTTCAGTGATTTATATATAAATATCAAAGGGAGCAATATGGATCATATATCTAATCCTGAGTAATCTAGGCTTAATTAAGGATGCTCATAACGTTGAGATAGAATATTAGTAAATATAGGATTTAATTAGTCAGAGGGAAGTGCAAATATAAATTTCCGTGTTCATTTAGTTGGGGAACGAGAACACAGGAAAAAGATAAATCCTGCGGTACACCCTGCGGCAGGGAGGGTCAAGAACCACGAAAAGAAGCACCATCCCAGCATGCGCCAGTTGATGGATTTGGAGGAGCCGTTGCAAAGGCCAACAGCAGCAGTGGCACCGGTAATGCAGTGAGTGGTGGAGACAGGTAACCCAATGCGAGAGCAGGTGACAACGGTGAGGGAGGTACCAAGCTCCATAGAGAAGCCACGAGAGGGTGAAAGGTAGGTGATCTTGCCTCCGAGTGATTGGAAGATCTTGTAGCCATAGGTGATGAGACCAATGTCCATCATGAAAGCTGCCATGATGAGAACCCAGATTGGAACAGAAATATCCCCGTCAACCGAACCATTCTTCCATACATGAAAGACAGTTGAAAGTGGTCCAACTGCATTGGCAATATCATTGGAGCCATGGGCAAAGGAGGACATACAGGCAGTTCCAATCTGAAGGATGGAGTACATGTATTCAGTATCCTGGTCATAGCGTACAGCAGAGTCCATGATACGCTGAACATTTTCGTCATTGGTTTGATGAATATCGACATCAAAGGTCTTGTTGATGCGGGATTTCAGGCGGAACATAAGCCCTTTACTATTCACCTCATCCTCAAGAGCTCCCTTGGGTGACTCTTCTGTCATGTCAGCAATTAGGCGCTGCTTGGGCAAGAAGGGGATAACAAAGAAATGGTACCAGCAAAGATATTCCCCAACAAGGAGCTTACGCCGAATGAAAGGCACAAAGAAGAAGATGCAGATTAAAACTACCACAACAGGAATGAAGGCACAGAAGCCAATCTTAACATAATCCTGAGTTTCAAGAGGGCTTTTGGTTTTACGGAGGAGAATGTAGCAAGATCCTATCAGAGCAGTAAGGCCAAAGTAAACAGGAATCGCCTTTAGGGCCCGATGAAAAGAATTATCATGAGCTAAAACAAAATAGCGAGTGGCAAGGAAAATACAACTAGCAACAATACCAGCTGATATTGGGGATAAGAACCAAGACGACACAATTCTTAGTACACCAGTAAAGTCACTCAATCCCCATTGTACCGCCTCAAATCCACTATGTGAGATGCCTACGCCAATGATGGCACCAATGATGGCATGAGAAGTTGAAACAGGCCAGCCCATCCGGGTAGCAAAGAGCGTCCAAGTACTAGATCCCACAATCGCACAGAACATAGCCAGCATCAGCAGGGCTGGATTGGATTCAAATATTTGAAACTTGATGATTCCTTTGCTCAAAGTGCTAGCGGTTTGATCCCCAAGTAGAATAGCGCCAGCAAACTCGGTTACAGTTGCAATCATACATGCTTGTTTCAGTGTGAGCGTCTTGGCCCCAACTGACGAGGAGAAAGAGTTGGCCACATCATTGGCACCAATCCCATAAGAGTCGATACAGGCCCAGATACAGGTTATTGCAAAGAGCCAGGTGTACTCTGTAAGCTCGGCCATCAATAACCCTCATCTCCACCCCCTCCAGGTTTATATGATTCAATATCAATCGCACCCACCAATCACCTTATGGTATTTTCAATAACCCTGGAAAATATTTCTCACCAACCAATGATCGTGGCAGGCAAGCCCACATGCCATCAGAGATCGATCTGATTGGGTACAGGCGGGCACATGGCGTGATACAAAAAGTTGATTGGGCTGGAGGGCGTGATACCGAATGGGCCATGATTGATGGCAAGTCAATTATGGCGCAGATTCGATGGCTCATCAGCTTGATGAAAAATCAGTTCACAACCAAATATAGCCTAAACATTTAAGAGCCATTAACTTTGCAGAAGTAGATGACATGGAATGACGGTGTAAGAGCTTTGTTTACCTGGATAGACTAGACAAAGGCTCATGGATATAAATTTACGGGGTTAATTAACCCTGTTGATAGCCATAGTATTCCTTATTTTCAAGAAGTGGTGTCATAAAGGGGCTTGCAGTGCTGGAATACGAAGCTGTCGCTTGACCAATCATGTGAAATCCAAACAACATAGCCGCAGATGTCAAGAAAGGTGCTAAAACTTTGGTCTGGAATAATCCTTAATGACATTTAAATTTAAATATTTTACTCACGCCAAGCATCTCAGAAAGCAAGCTTGATATATGAAGAAGCTAATTCCGCTTGGATCTCGGTATAAATCAATCCAGCTGGGATCCTCGATTTACTGATATATTGCATTAAATATCATGATATTATAATAATTATATTAATTTAAGGAAGCATTTAAAAATATTCAAATATATATATTGGTCCAGGTTGGTTGACCACAGCCAAACTGAAATGCAACCAATCTCATTATTACATTTAACTCGCCTATAATTAGTTAACCAGCTGAATATAGATGGTTGGTAAGGTTTAGGGAAATGTGTTGAAGCCAAACTTAAAAGCAGGGAATCGAGGATGCGAATCTTAAGCCAATCATATGCTATGAAAATGACATTCAAGGAAACCCAGCTTACGATACTGGCGCAGGAATTCCATGCTGCTGAGGAATTAGATTTGGGCATACATGATGATTGGATGAGTTACCCTTTATCTCCCGCACGACCAGAACAAAAATTATTCCCAGGTTGCCATCTCATGGTGGCTCAAGCTTGGCCTTTGGCACAGCATCCACCCTTCTTTGATTAGAATCCTTTGAATCCAGCCCTTGATAAGCTGTTTAAATTACCTTTTATTTAAGCTTCCTCCTGATTACTCATGTGGTAACGACAAGAGGATTGCGTATAAAGTTTAGATTGGTTCCGTGCCAGTTCAAGTGATGTAATCCACCGCCACTTGGGGAATAAAGTTTGCAAAGTAAAGTCACATGGCTTCCATTTTCACTGTGGTGCTCGATATTTATCATTCCCTCGCCTCAGTTGATAACCAGGTGCCAATCACATCGATTCCAGGAGCTATCTGGCACTCCTCATTAACATCCTAAGCAGCGAGCAAGCTTGATCTCCATCCGAAATCAAAAACCCCTAATGTGCTGTAAAGATGTCACCAAGAGACAATTTAGAAACAACCAAAGTTTGGCTGATCAGGTTCAAATCAAGCTACAGCGGCCCAAGAGTTTAACCGGCCATCAGCATTTTAGAAGAAAAAATTAAATAGCAAAATTTGTTACAAGCAGCATGAGCAGATGCACCTAGGGCTGTAGTGGATTAAACCCGTGACGATTACGACAAATGCCATAATTATCGCATATAAGCCGTCTTTCTTTTTTTGATTCCCCATGTCAGGGGAATCCAAAATTCTAAAAAAATGGTTAAAGATGGCTTTCTTTTTTCTGGAAAACCCAGGATTAAATGTATAGTTTCAATCATTTTTTACTTCTTAATCATATTTGAATTTGAACTCTTATATTTTTATAATTTCAAAATTTAATAGAAAACATATCGCTTTTACCTGAAAAAAATCCAAACAAACATCCGTCTATGGATGTGTACAGCCACAATTCTGGAAAAATTGTAGGCAAGATGGTTATCTGGAATCGCTTCCAGATCTTAGATGAATGGCTGCTTTTTATAGAGCAGCCATTGTTTCAGATCTGCTGCAGTCCTAGATGCACCATAGATTTTACACAGGCACAATAAAAGCGCAGAAACAGATAAATAAAAAAGAAAAAATATTTAGCATCAAGGGCTGCACCTTCAAGAGTACTTAAGCAAATACAATGAAAATCAGTCAATGTCTCTTATCCAAACCTACCTAGACCATAAAATCAAGGGTAGAGAACCTTTTGAACAGAAAACATGGTCATGACGAGAAATACTTGAGTGTATCTATGGCCAAGTGGTCCAAGCTAAGGAAATATACCTATCTCATAGAAATATTGCTTAGCAGCTCAAGACTGGCAAAAAACAGCTCAATGAATTTACCTCAAGTTCCAGAAGAGCAACTCAGTAAAAATTGCCCAAGGTTAGGCCATCCCAAAAAACCATTGCTCAGAATGATCAGTCTTTTTTTGGAATAGCTCTGAAAAATCAGTTTATGGCTGCTAGTCAAATTAGAGAGAAGATTAAAACCTCCTAGGTGATTGATATCTCTAATGATACAGATTGGAATAGGTTGTAGGAGCAGAGTTATTATGGCCATATTGATAGAAAAACAACAATCTCTAGGTGTCAAGTATATACTTCTTGGAAGTATATGAAACAAGGCAAAGAGGAAAGTTTAGAAGAAAATGATACTTTATTTTATATGCAAAGAAGATATTCTAGTATTGTGGTAAGCGTTATTATAAGAGAGGGGGGTTAAACTAGCTAAGCTCAGCTACCATCCTGGCAGAAGGATCCACCAGGACACCATTCAGTGAATCACTGGAATAGCTGCTCACATAGGGGCCCATAAGGATGAGATGGGAAACATTTGAGGAAGATATATGTTTACTCCCATTAGCAGCATACCAGATAGCAGCCAGGAGGGGTGTCACAGATTCTCAATGGATTAAGAACAAAAGGATGTCCATCTATACCACAGACAATGGAGTGCTTGCGCAATTGTTTGAATGGCATGTTGTATTATTAATTAGTGCACTCAAACCCCGTTTAAAACACCCTAAATTAGGCATTTGATTCAGCTTTTTATTGCACACAAAGTATGGGCTTCACTTTCAATAGTATTAATAGAACAACACAACTAGTATCACTTGCTTATATTAGGCAAGGCACATGAAACTGGTTGTTTTTGTGTATGGGCATTTTAATGTGCCACTTCTCTCTCCTCCTTTTGGTAAGTCTTTTTGCTGATGCTTCCTTTCCTCTAGTGGCAATCCCCCTGCCCTATACTATATGATACCTGTTGTTTTCAGCTCCTGGGGACAACATCCAGGAGGACACAGCAGAAAATCTTTATAATGAAAGATTTGAGGTTCAAAGCTAGCCTTGGGTTAGACTTCAGGGCAAAATTAAGGACATGTACCTTAATTTCCTGGAATACACGAAGAGGAATTCCTTTTGGTAAAAAGGAAAGGAAAAAGATTGAAAAATATTAAACCTACAAAAATGTGGATAAACTTGTTTTTATTAGGAGAAATAATTCTACTTAAATAGTAGACAAGAGTTGGCAATCACTCAATAGGTAAACAGAGTGGTTGAGGGGGTCACATTGGGGTGAGGTCATACCAGGATCAGACAAGGGCAGGTATGGTATTCCAGAATGGGTGGAAATTGGAACAGACCCATTTACATAAGGCAAGGAATTCCCAAAATTGAAGGCAAAACTGACCAAATCTTTGCACATATCACTATTCAAAGGCCTTATCAAAATAGCATTAATAGCGCAATTTATGACATCTCCCCCCTCAAGATCAAGCACAGAAAGTTGATACTTGCGGAGAAATTTGGCATGGACTCAGGCAAAAGGACAACCAGATGACAGTAGTTTCACAGTATAATTGATGCCCTTCTTGAAGGTGACTTCACAAGGGCCAACCCAGAGGGAGTCTAGTCTGTGGGATCTTCCCCAGTGCAATTCTGGTAATAGAGAACCAGTTCACTCACTTGATATTTGGAGAGGGGGCTCTGGAAGCATTGGAGGGCAAGAGTTCTAAGGCCTTGACATTGTAGGCAGTTGAATATGCCATGGCTTGGATGTCAATGATTCAATTGGTTAAGTCCTTGACATGAGTTTCTGGATTGGTAGAAGCATCATCTTCCATCAGCAGGGGGCCCAAGATTGAGTGGGTGGTAGCTTTTTGTCCATACAACATGGCAAAGGAGGATTGCCTAGTCACCCAGTGTCTACTAAGGCAATAGGCAAAGAGAGCAGCAGGGAGGAACATGTCCAATTTGCGGCATCAGAGAGGGTGAGTTTCCTCATAATGGACACAAGGGAGGAATTGGCTTGTTTGACAGTCCCATTGATTGAAGGATTATATGGTGCAGAGAAGGATTGATGGGTGCTCATAGCTTCTACAATAGATGTAATGAGGTGAGTATTAAAATTAGTGCCATTATCAGATATTAGGACTTGGGGACACCTGTGTTGGTAGAAGATGTCCTGTATCAGAAATTTTGCAGTAGTCTTAGCAGTGATGTCTTTGATAGCTATGGCTTTAACTCATTTACTAAAGTGGTCAACCACTATCAAGATGAACTGACACCCAGACTGAGAACAAGGGAGTGGTCTAACAGCATTAATACTCACAGTGGGAAAGGCATACTTAGGCAGGATGAGCTTGAACTGATGTTGTGAGGGTCTGGGTTGTTAGAGTTGGCAGGAGTGGCAGGAGGCAAGAACGTCAGGGATCAGCAGGTGCATATTCTCCCAGTAGAAATTCTTGCATAACCAGTCATGAGTCTTAGCAATATCACCATGCCCAGTGTCAATATGGGCTTGGAGAATGATAGCTATTCTCATACTAGGGTGGACGTAGGGCAGATAGGCATTGTTAAATTTCTTGAAAAATTGTCTATATCAAATGATAGTATCCTTTGATATGAATTGAAGGGCCAGTTATATTGCTTTGGTTTCAGTAGCACAAGTATCAGTATACCCTATTAATTTATACAGGTACTCAGCTTCATCAGGGTAGATAGCCAGTATAGGCATTCTTGACAATACATTGGCGTTCTGATGTTAAGCTCCAGATTGGTGTACCACAGTGAAGTCATACCCCTGTAAACGCAGGGCCCAACAAGCCAACCAATCTTTGGGTTCTTTTAGCTGTTGTAGCCACTTGAGGGAAAAGTGGTTGGTGACTATGGTAAAGTGGGTCCCATAAATGTAGTGTCAGAACTGCTTCACAGCATGTAGGACTGCCAAGCACTCCTTTTCAGTGACAATATAATTCTTCTCATGTTTGTTGGGGACATGTGAAGAATAGGCCACTGATTGATCTACACCCTCATCATTGAGCTGGGCTAAGATTGCACCTACAGCTACTCCACTAGTGTCAGTGTATAAGATGAACTTCTTATCATAATCAGTTTAGACTAGGATGAGAGCCTCTTTGAGTTTGGTCTTCAGAGCTTTGAATAAACTGACAGTCAACAGCAATCCTTCAAAGGTTACATTCCAGAGGAGTTAGACAAGGGGTTTAATTAGTTCAGCAAAGTCAGGGATGAACTGTCAATAGTATCCCATCATACCCAGGAATACTTGAACCTCACATAGATTTGTAGGGGACAGCATCTTATCAATAGCTTCTACCTTATTGTACATGGGGTGTATTACAGTCTGGGTAACTTCATGACCCAAGAACTTGAGTTGCTCCTTAAAGAAAGAACACTTAGAAGGCTTGAGCTTCAAACCTGCTTCTCAAATCTGGAGGAAGACAGCTTTGAGGTGATCCAAATGATCAGCAAAGGTTGAAATAAACACTGTGATGTTGTTGAGGTAAACAAGGATGCAAGAGAGCTTTAGGTCTCTTAGAATGGAGTCCATGGCTCTCTGAAAGATAGCTGGCACATTACAGAGTCCTTGAGGCATTTTTGTGGGTTCATAGAGGATTTCTGATGTAATAAGGGCGGGCTTTTCTTGGTCTTCTGGGGATCAGTCAACCTGTCAGTATCCTGATGCTAAGTCCATAAAAGAGAAGAATTTTGAGCCTCCTGATTGCCTAAGGGCATTATCAATCCTGGGCAGCAAGTACAAGTTTTTTTTTGTGAAGAAATTTAAGCAGCAATAGTCCATAACAATATGATGGCATCTATCCTTTTTCTTAAGGATCAGTAAGGAGGAGGCCCAAGGGCTCTGGGAAGGAGCCAAGAGTCCAGCATCCAAGAGTTGTTTGAGCTCCTTGGAAACCTGGGCATCTTTTACCCTACTGCGGCAATAGGGTTTAGCGCAGAAAAGCAGAGCATCACCTGTATCAATCTAGTGAATGACCCCTTTTGCTAGACCATATCCATTGGGGCCAGAAGCAAAGAGGTTGTTGAACTGATCAAGCAGTTCTAGTACATCTTTCTTCTGGATGGGCAATAACTGTGGGAAATCAGCAGCTGTAAACAGGGAGAGCACTTGAGGGTCCTCTTCTAGTAAGTTGAAATCACTGAATGTCCTGAAAGGGTAGAGAGAAGACACTTTTTAAGCTCCTAATATGCATCCATGTCCCACAACTTGGCCTCTAGAAACCTGCATGGGAAAAGCAGTCAGGTTAGCTAGCAGCAGTTGTACAGGCTCCTCATGAGTTTGATCTAAGATCCCAGGGCATAACTGAGGTTCTTTACAACTTAGAAATTCAGGAGAGTACAGCTCTAAGAACAACTTCTTGGGTAGCTTGTAGGATATTTGAGCGTTGATGATCACTTGAGAGCCAGGAGGAATTTTGACGGCTGCAGGAGTAAGTAGAGGGACACCTTCTTCTGCAGGACAAGAAGGAGGAGGGGAGCACATATTGGAGGAGCGAGTCCTGTACTTCAGCAAGAAGATGCCTGTGGGGTACTCAAGAACACAAGACTTAAGGCGCTTTCCAGGGATGTGCAGAGGTTCCTCAAATATTAATGAGACCTTGTATCCCAAGAGAGATAGGTACCCATCTCTAAGATTGACAATTCCATTGTACTCTTGGAGGAATTGGGTGCCCACCTGGATTTTGTAGCTTTAATTCTCTAAAACAACAGCAGGGGATGTAATGAGAAGCTTCCCAAACCTCATTGGTAGGGCAGAATAGGCGCCAATGGCTCAAGTCTGAGCCATACCAGCAGTTCTATAAGACTGAGTATAGTTGATATCAGGAGCCAGCTTGAGCTTCTTCATCAACTTGGAGAATATGACGTTGACAGGAGAGCCTGTGTCCAGGATGGCCTTAATCTTAACCTTCTGGATCAATACTTCTACACGGGTGGTATCTTTCCCAAAGGGAGGTAAGACTGCCAGGACGTCCTGCGCTTCTCCATTCCTTTTCCCATTTTGCTAACATGCACCTCAAGTCAGGAATTTCCTTGTATACAGTTTTCAAAGGTAAGGACACAGTAAAATTCTGGAAGAGCACCTCAGCTAACTCAGCAGCTTCTTCTGAGGAGTCTACTAGGACAGGAGGTTAATGAGCTTGAGCTAGGTAAGGGCAAGCCACCATGACTCTAGCCTCAGCTGGAGTAGGGAGAGCTGTAGTGGTGGTTTTCCCTGAGCAAAGTTTGTAGGGAATTGACACAGTTTCTAGGGACATCAGAACTGAGTAGCCATAACTATCTGATTCATCATAGTCAGAAGCCTTGGGTTTGGAGTCATTCAAGAGATCATGGAATAGGTGAAGGATAGTAGGGCCAGACAAAGGAGGAGATTCTTCATCAGAGGGAGAATCAGGAGGAGACAGGGGAGATTGGTCAGCAGAGAGCGTCTCTGCCTCTAGGCTGATCTCTCTTTTCCCGCCTGCTCCTTTGGGTTGCAACCCTCCACATCTGGCTTGATGCAGGTTCACAAGTGGTGCTCAATTTGACCACAATTGTGGCACCCCTGTTGCTTGGGTTTCCCATTAGAGTCAAGAGTCATGATGTGTGGGGTATGAGAAGTATTTCCAGCAGTATTAGCCTTATTTTTTCAGACCACAGTTTCTCCATGTGTTAAATGCATGTTCTTCAGGAGGATCTTAATGCTCTTCATAGAAGTAAGGGACGCCTTATGTAACTTAAAGTGTAAGCACAGAAGCTGGTTTACTTTCAAAGCATTAGAGAAATCTGTATACGCTTCCCAAGGAGTCAGCTGGCGGCTGGTGATGAGTTGCTGTCCCTCAATATAGAAGCAGTCAGCAAACTTAGCCAGAGTTTCCTTGGATTTGAAAGCAATATGCATAAATGTATTCTTCTTGAACTCCAAGCTAATATCTCCTCCAATTCCTCAATAAGAAGGTGCTTCATATCCTCCCAAGTGACAATGGTCAGAAGTTCAGGAACTATGACTTCTTGGCAAGTGGGATGAAGACAAGTAAGGATATGCTCCTTCTTAAGCTTGTTGGTAGTCCTACACATTGAAGTCTTATAGATTGTTAAGAAAGAAGAATTGGTGGAGGTCTTAGGATCAAATATTTTCTTTAAGGAGGGCTAATAATTGGGATCTATGGACAACAAGGTGGATTGGCTGTTGTCATCCTGATTTAGAACATTAATGTGAGGGTTTCCTTTGAACTCAGATTCTGCAGCTGGCTGTCTAGCCCATAGTAATTGGAGGCTCTCTTCCAAGGTGTCAAGAGTAGAGCTATTTTTCCCACTGATGTCCCTGGCAAAAGTTCCAAATTCATCAATCTGTGTCTGTTGTACTGCCAAGGTTCCTGCAACCCCATTGACACAGGTGGCTAAAGCGGTAGCCTGAGACTTCAAAGAAGCAACTTGCTCATTCATTGTCTCTGTTAGGCAGGTAAGCTTCTGCACTTCCCTTTCCAATGCGTCCTGTCTGTCAGCAACACTGTTGGTAACCTATGCCAATTGGTCCAAGGCAAGGGCACAATAGACATGTGGTTGTCCTTCCAACCCAGGGCAGCATCTGTGGCCTGCTTGGGCAGGGACTTCAGTGACTTCAGGTTCTCCCTCACCCTCAGATTCAGAGGATGACTCATCTGAGTCAGAGAGGTGCTGTTGCAAATATTTGACCTCCCCATGCAGCATAGATAGTTGGTCTGTCAAGGAAGCAATGTGGGGGTCAGGCATAGGTTCCACTGGCAGAGGGATTGGAACAGATGCTTGGCATTGAGTAGTGGCTTTGAGCTCAGCTATAGTTTCCCAAACCCTAGCCTCAAAGGCAGATGAGGTCTCTATCAAAGGAGTAGGATGAGTCATTTCAATTGAGGCTACTCTGTCATCAGCATAGTTTTGAACCTGACTCAGAGTGTTGCCTAGAGCAGACTTATCTAAACCATATTTCTGATGTAGATATTGGCCCCAATTATCAATGTGGGCTCTAACCAACTCAAGTTGAGAGTTGGCATGTTCTCAAAATTGATTGAGCTTGTTAATCAAGGTCTCAAATCTTGGCAATATTTCAAGAGAGTTGTTTTGATCTTTCCTCACCACATAGTTTGATGATCATCTAGTTCACATAGTCAATCCCTGATGTACACAGGGAGCAAGGAGAGAAGCAAGTTCAGAGACAAGGTCAGGTACTTTTGTGAAGCCAACAAGTCACACTGGTTATCTGAAATACAGGCAAAGAGGCTATGGGTCCACTCCTAGTAGGCCATGTTCTGTGCATAGTTATTGGAGACAGTAGTGTATAAAGCAGTCAGTAGTTGGTTCTGTGATCCTAGCGCCAACTGGTGATGAACTAAAGCAGGCTGAATGAATTGATTGCCCAGAATGCAAATAGTATCCATGGACTCCATTAAAGCGGGATGATGACAAAATTTAGGAGGAAAGAATACAGATCCTCCAAGGCGTAGCCAGGTCAGAGGCCAGGAATAGTGTGCATTACCATGGTGCCTGTGTGGAGGAGAGAATACATGGCATTGTAGGCTTGCTTGTAGTTGAGAGAGAAAGCAGGGAGAGGGACCACACAGGCCTGGGAGATAACACCATTACCATTGGGATAGAGGGGAAATCAGAGATATCCTCCTCAAGTGGAGGACTAGAGACTTTGGGTGGTTTGGGTACTTAAGAGACAAAAGGAGAAGGATCAGAGAAGGCACAGGAAAATAGAGTAACTGAGGGGCTTGTAGCCCCTGTAGTGAGCACCATTTTGTTGTGTTTGGCTCCTGGGGACAACATCTAGAAGGACACGACAGGAAATCTTTATAAAAAAAGATTTGAGGTTCAAAGCTAGCCTTGGGTTAGACTTCAGGGCAAAATTAAGGGCATGTACTTTAATTTCCTGGAATACAAGAAGAGGAATTCCTTTTGGTAAAAAGGAAAGAAAAAAGATTGAAGAATATTAAAGCCAACACAAATGTGGATAAATTTGTTTTTATTAGGAGAAATAATTCTACTTAAATAGTAGACAAGGGTTGGCAATCACTCAATAGGTAGACAGAGTGATTGAGGGGGTCACATTGGGGTGAGGTCATACCAGGATGATACAAGGGCAGGTATGGTATTCCATAATGGGTAGATATTGAACCAGACCCATTTACAGAAGGCAAGGAATTCCCAAAATTGAAGGCAAAACTGACCAAATCTTTGCACATATCACTATTCAAAGGCCATATCAAAATAGCATTACTAGTGCAATTTACGGCCTCTGTTGTCAAAGCTTTGGGATCTCATCAATTCTTCTCAGCTCCATACAACCCTGCCACTAATGGGGCTGTAGAACAAGCCAATTCTACCTTAGTTTTTATCATGTAGAAGCTGACCTACTCTGATGCTGCTAACTGGGACTGGTTCTGCCCACTGCTCTTTTTGCCTACCACCTCAGTAAACACTGTGTCACTGGCTACTCTCCTTCTTTTATGTTGTACAGGTGTGAGTTCATCACTTTATTGCTGCTGGGGCCCCCTGCTCTCCTCTGATGAAGACATGGATTTAGATGCCCATATAAAAAAATTGGTTAATCACATAATTGGCATCCAGGCCACTACCTACACTTCTGCGTACAAAACCAAGGTGCTGCAACTCTCTCCTGATAACGCTGGACGCTCTCCCTTAACTGAGTTCTGTTTTGGAGATCATGTCCTTTACTATCAGCATAGAGTGGGAGGTTTTGCCCATAAGCTGAATACTTTGTGGATTAGGCCTTTAGAAGTAACTTTCAAACATGGATCTGAGTACACAGTGAAGCTACTCTCCAGTGGTTTCCTGTTTGCTCAAGTGCATGTCAAGTTCCTCTGCAAGTATTACCCCCAAAAGGCCAATCTAGAGGGGGGCAATGTTGTGAATACCAATATTCACAATTTATTGATTTTGCCTTTGTTGGATTATTTCAAGGGAAAATATCTTGCCTTTGCGTTCACCCCTCAAAATAGGTTAAGTTCCAAAGTAGAAAGTTCAATTGTTTGGTTTCCTGATTTCCTGCAACTCACTTGCCCCACTCATGCTGGTGGTGAGTTATCCTACTGTCTGTGTATTGTTTTGTGGTATAGCTGAGCAATATATATTTCATTTCCCTATCTACAATAAAATCTAAGTTCTATTCACATTTTTGTCTTCATGTCTTCCAGTACTTTGGCGCCTCTCTCTAGCCACAGCTAGTACTGTAAATTCAGATCCTAAACATAAAAATGCAGGATTGTCAAATCCTCGGTCCAAATTTTGAATCATTTTTGCGGGCAACTCAGCTGAGTGAAAATTAAAATATTTAATAAAATCAACAATTTAATTTGACTTTTTTTGGTTTATTTAAATTGGCAAATTTTGAATCTCTTGAGCGGAAAATTCAACTAAAAAAAGTCAAAACACAGCAAACAAATGAGGGATACATGAATCAGAAATGTGGGATTCTAATGTACAATTTGAGATTTCCTGTATTTCAAACAAATCATAGCCATCATGTAAAACTTAAAAAATATGAAATTACGGGATTGTCAAATCCAAGAACCAAATTTCATATCAAAAATGAGGTTAATTTGAAATAAATATAATTTATGAGCATCTCAAAAAGGATGTCAAAGGATCTAGAGTAGATTTGTGCTAATTCTTTTAGGAATCATAGGCATTCTCAAAAATTTCCCTATTCCATTTTAGGACGGCTAAAATTTAGATTGTAATATTCACCAACTTAACATACTTAGCAATAAAATTGACTAAAATGCACATTTCTCTTTTTGAGTTTAATTTTTTAATAAAAATTTATTACACCTTCTTTTAATAACAACCAAATAAACAAGTTGTTCCCTGGCCTTGACAAAATTATGCAGGGCTACACTGGATCTTCTAATAGTGAAGCCTCTGCCTATGGTCACTCCCAACCTGCAGGCCCCTCTGCAAACACTACCCAGGAGTGTGTTCTTTCTCCTGCGTCCTCAAGCATGGCACTGTTTGCCCATCACATACAGGCAGCTGCTAACCCAGATTGCGTATCAACACTAGCATCCAGAATTGGCCAAGTGAGCCTAGTGGTCACCCAGGGAACCTAGAATCCAGAAACAGCTAATCAGATGGCACTGTCTGGTTCCCAAGACAGACACATCCCACCTCTAGCCAATCAGCCTGAAAGACACAAAAGAAAGCTAATTACCTCAGAGATTGTTCTTAAAATGGTTTCAAAGCAAGGGATGCTTATGTTCCTTGGGGGAATTGCAGCCGTGATGGGGTTTGCAAAGTCCACTGTAGCTGCAACCTTGTAAGCCCACGCCAATTGTGGCCCCCCTCCCAAGAAGACCCCAACTGGTGCCCATACTTCAACTGAAGGTGAAAAAGTCCACCCTCTCATGATGGCTATCATGGAGTGTGACCTGCGGATGCCCCTAGTCCAGGTTTGTCTCCAACTGGGACTCCATGGCATTTTCACAAATAAAAGAACTGTCAATTTGTGGATGCACAGAGTTGTGGTTGCCACTAGAATCTTGTCCAATCAAGTTCTCATTGGTCCCAGTTTGGTGGATACCAACCCCTACAATTTACCCATAATTAATTTTAATAAAGGGAGGGAAATGAGGATGCGCAATGACACCATCTTCTTGTTGTATGCCAATATTTCTTCAAGTATCCAATATTATGGAGAAAAGTGTATCCAATCTGACGTTTACAAGTGTGGACCAATTTTGTATTAATTTGTTGGGGTTTTTGGTAGTTTCCCCATTGGGTGTCAATCATTACTTGGCAATATCAAACACCGCAGATGGATATGCCTACCAGACAGAGCTTAAGGACATGCTGGAGGAGTGAGCTACCCAACAAGCTGTGCACACAGTTGTACTGAGTGCAGAGATGGAGCAGTAGGAATAGGCAACCAAGGAAATTAGGGCTGTGGGGCATACCTGTTGGTCCTATCCCACCAACTACGCTGATTTGCATCTTGAAGATGTATGTCTTTACAATTTTGGTTTGGATCTCAGGCGCTCAAAGCCTGCCACCTACAATGAACTGTGCGCCCAAATTGAGAAGGGGTATGAGCTTTTCCCTTCTGTATTTGTCCAAGACTTATCAGATCTCATCATCTTCTATGCAAGTGATAGTGATAAGTCCAGAAAGGACTCCTGCCTCCCCCCACACCAATCCATTTTTTTTGTCAAGCCCACATATGTGACAGAAGAAGAATTTGAGCAATTGAAGCAATCAGCTCTTGCTGCCCCTTACCAGTCAACAAACCCTGCCTCCCTGACCCCCCATCAAGCCATCCGCCTTCCAACCCTGACTCCCAAACCACCACCCATTCCCACCTCACTACCTCTGATGCCATCCCTTTTATGGGTGCAGATGATGGCAACATACATTCTGCCCATTCCCTCCTCTTCTTGTCCTTTGATGAGTAAAATAAAACTTTTCTTTATGCAACTTATTAAAGTTGTCAGGCACCCACCTGCTAGAAAGTAATATTCCTAGGTGGTGAATAATAGCATAAGGATTTAATCCAGTTAACAAAGATCCTATAGGCAAGGACACCATTCCAAGATGAAATAATTCTCCAATTAAACAATACCTGCCTAACAGCAGGTTGAAGTGTCCTAGGAAGATGTATGCCCCCAAGTAACACAGGAGGAAGGCAGAAGCCAAAGGATGAAAGACTTGGGGTTCAGGGGTCTGGTAGGCAGATTGGTAGTTCTTGGTTTCTTCTCTGCAAGGTGGGTTATGTGATAAGGGGGTAGCAGTATACCATACTCCTGGTATCACCTGGAGCCAGGAGCTGTCTAAAAATTGTGCCTCAGGAGAGGTACCAGAATCTGCGCGTGAACCTATCAAAATGCTGGCCAGTACAGCCAGCAACAAGACCATCTAGTACACCCATTTATACCCAATAGACTCCATAAAAGAAGTCTTGGGTAATCTCATGGTTTATGATTTTAAGGGTTAAGTCAAGCTAAAAAATAGGCAAATGATTCACTTGGGTGAATGTAGACTTTATTGATTGAACAAGCAGTAGAATGTAGCTCACCAGCTTTATATAGCATGGTAGCTTAAAAATAATTTGGAGACAGTGTAAAGGAGATCAAAAAGTTTGGGGATGGATCTAGGAAATCTGGGGATGAAACTGGGGAATTTGGAGAACCTGGAACTCACACTAAGGCTGTTTGTAAATGAACTTAGCTTAAGAAGAACCTCAATGACAAAATGGTCATTTTTAGCTTAAATTATATATCCTAGCATCAAGAACCAGCACTGGGGAAGTCGCAGTTTTCCCCAGCTGATTGCTGGAGAATGGAGGGGAGGCAGACAATGGAGCCAGAGTTTTCCAAACTAGAGATCATATTAAAAGCATCAGCCGCCTTATGAACGTCACCATGAAGACTCTGGAGCTGGTTCAAAGTTGAATTGTCATTAAATGATTGGCTACAGCCTTTTGTTGAAGGTAAAAATTGGTTGATAAGAAGATTAACACTAACATTATCATCTAGGCAAATGATTAAGCCCAGGAAAGTCTTGGGTTTGATCCCTGTCCCTGAATTAAAACAAATATTCAATTCATCCAAAATGATTTTAAAAGGTAAATTAGAACAATTATTACTAACTAATTTAGATTTCCCAATATTTCTCAATAACCCTGGCTTGGGATCCCCCTTTGTGGTTGGCTTTTCCAAAGCATTGTTGACAGGAATTTCCTCCAGAAGATTCCTGACAAAAGTTGATATTATTTCTTCCAATTCATTATTAATAAAATATTCTTTTTACAATATTGTCATTCCCCATAATTAATACAATGTTGTACAGTTGATGTGGTAACATATAATTATTTGCATGAATATTTTTCATTATCAATAATGAATTAAGCACCACAAATGTCAATGTTATATTAGAATATTGCAGGTATGCATTAAATCTGGATATTTAGATATTAAATGCATAACTTAATGCATTCTGTATAATAAAATTCATTTTAAACAAGGCCTTTTTCATTGTAATCTATATAAATGAACCATGTTTATATTAGGGTGCCATTAACACTTAGTACAAATATTGATACATAGTGTATTTTACAGATTGTATATTTGCCTATTGATAACAATTCTGTAAACTTTCTAGTCAGATTTTGTGAGTAATTATAATATAATGGATCAATAAATTACTGTTTATTGCCATTGCATTATTATTATTTATAAAATTTAAGAAGAAAGTTTACAGAATTGTTACTGTAAATTCAGAACCTAAAGGTAAAAATCTGGGATTGTCAAATTCTTTTGCATGAACTCACTAACTTAATGGAGTAATTTAAATCCCAGAACAACATACTTTTTTATATAAAATGATGAAAAATATTCCAGTAAGTTGGTGAGTTTATGCAAAAGAATTTAAAAATCCTGCATTTTTACCTTTAGATTCTGAATTTACAGTAACAATAGGCAAATATACAAGCTGTAAAATACACTATGTATCAATATTTGTACTAAGTGTTAATGGCACCCTAATATAATCACAGTTCATTTATATAAATTACAATGAAAAAGGCCTTGTTTACAATGGATTTTATTATACAGAATGCATTGAGTTATGCATTTATTATCTAAATATCCAGATTTAACACATACCTGCAATATTCTAATATAACATTGACATTTGTGGTGCTTAATTTATTATTGATAATGAAAAATATTCAGGCGCTGATGGTAGTACTGTAAATTCATAACCTAAATGTAAAAATGCAGGATTGTCAAATCCTTGGTCCAAATTTTGAATCACTTTTGTGGGATGGCCTTTTTTAATTAAATTTAATTCTTTATGTTTTTATTTGGATTTTTAAAAATGTGGGAACTCATAGACACTTTGCAAAGCTCAAGTTGAACTGCATATTTCTAATGGACAAAATGAATTAACTGGAATCAGATTTGAAGTGTTCAAATCCATCAACCATTTTCATTAAGTTTACTATGTTTTTTGAAATTTCAGGATTGTCAAATCCAAGAACCAAAATTCAAATCACTTTTGAATGCCACTAGTAAACTCAAATAATAATTGCAGGAACTGGAATCCAAATTGAATGTACAGTAAGTAACTAGGACAAATCAACCCAAATCAAGAAGCTCCACTCTGGATAAAATCAAATGAAAAATCCAATCTCAACAACCATGTTTAGACATGAAATTAAGTGAAATGCAAAATTGTCTAAACTGGAAATGACACAATATTCTGGTCTCTAAATCACTAATATAGCAACCAAAAAACCATATAATGATATATGAGCTACCCTCCTGATGACACAGAAATTTTTAAAAGGTTTATGGCCCCTGGCGTAGCCAGGGGCCAAAAACTTCTTTTCAAGGAGAGGTGGAAAAGAAAAAGCTCAAAAGTGAAACATCACTGGATTACTACACTATGCGTTAATGGATTGCTATTAAGGATACTTGATTACAGTAGATTTTAAAAAAAGCTAATAATAAAATAGAATTATATATTACAATAATCCTAATCACATTATCTTTACCTTGATGTGTTGATAGTTCATTTGCTGTTGATAATGTGCTTGTGCTTAATTGGATAGTTTCACCTCCAGTTGCCTTGGTGATAGGAAATCAAGTTGCCTCTGCAACCACAGCTGGTCTTGGGGAGGCAACTTGATTTCCTATCACCAAGGCAACTGGAGGTGAAACTATCCAATTAAACACAAGCACATTATCACTAGCAAATGAACTATTAATACATCAAGGAAAAGACAATGTGATAAGATAGATTGTAATATATAATTCTATTTTATTATTAGCGTTTTTAAAATCTACTGTAAGCAAGCATCTAAATTTTAGGCACCCTAAAATGGAATAGGGTGATTTTTGAGAATGCTATCATTTCTAAAATAATTAGCACAAATTTACTCTAGATTTTTTGACTTCCTTTTTGAGATGCCCATAAATTATATTTATTTTGAATTCACCTCATTTTTGATTTGAAATTTTGGTTCTTGGATTTGAAAATCCTGCAATTTCAGATCCGTTAATTTTTACATGATGTCTATGATTTGTTTGAGATACAGGAAATCTCAAATTGTACATTAGAATCCTGCATTTCTGATTCATGTATCCCACAGTTGCTTGCTGAGTTTTGTCTTTTGTTAGTTGAGTTATCTGCTCAAGGAATTCAAAATTTGCCAATTTAAATAAATCAAAAAAAGTCAAATTAAATGGTTGATTTTATTAAATATTTTAATTTTCACTCAGCTGAGTTGCCCGCAAAAGTGATTTGAAATTTGGACCAAGGATTTGACAATCCCACATTTTTATGTTCAGGTTCTGAATTTACAGTAAATGAAGAGGAAACTGATCAAATGGAAACAGATGAAACTGAAGCACATTCAAGAAGCAGAAGCACCACAAGAAAAAATGAAAATTCATCAAATAAACATCAAGAGGAAGCACAAGTAGCACAAAAAATAAGGAAGATCAATCCCAGGAACTCAAATGGAGAGAAGCCAACACTCATGAAGTTTGCTGAAGGGGCGCTGGTGGCTGAGGGGGCCATGGGGGAAACAATTAGTAAGTCTTTTTATGTATTACTTATTTATTTTAGCCATCACCAGGAATGGGGACAAGGTTGCTGAAGTGACAGCCTTTACGCCCAGTTGGTTTTACAGGGGTTACCAATCACTGGTAGCCCCTGTAATTCAAATAAATAAAAATGAAATAAATAAAATAATTCAAATGAACATGAATAATTTTGCAAATATTGAAGTAAAAACCAAGGAATATTTACCATCCACAGGGTGCTTGCTGTGGATTAGGGAAGCATATGAAATAGGAGCAAATATCACTTTCAAAGAGATGAATGAAATTTGAGGGGATATCAAGTTGAATTTCAATGAATATATTATTGAAACTATTCAAAGATATCTTTTTTTGAGCATAAATGAATATAAAAGAAATTAATAAAAACAGACTTTCAAATAGGACCAGAATATCTTAAAACTGAAATTTTCAACAAAGTGTTCAAAGCATTATCAAATTCAGGTTGTGGACACAGTCCTTGTGAATAAGTTCAAGCCTTTATTAATTTTGTTTGCCAAGGCATGGGGGGAAGATACAAGCTGGGCCCCCCAAACCATCTTCAAGTTCAGTCAAACGTCCTATATCAACAGATGAATTCAACTATATAAAAAATTATGCATGTTTTCAGAAAAATATACCTCTCAAACAATTCACATCACAACATACCTAGGAATTCTATTCCATTGCATATTAAAAACAAATGTTAAAAAGTTGGAGGAAATACCAATTCAAATAGACATATGTCAATTAGCACTAGAACAACAGAAGACACCACACGGGTATAGGACAGTCAAGCACGTCCTGTACAACCCCTTTGCACTGGCATTGCTTTTTGGGTATTATTCACCCCCAAAAAAGAACCTATTAATTGATTTGCTTACCCAATTGCCTTTTATTAAGCGTTTAGCAACCACTGGGGGTGCTGAGTGCCACCCCTCTAGCAATTGTATCCAGAGTTGTCCACCACATACAGAAGAGTATGTGGTCCCATTTAGATGCATTGGCTGAAAATTTAATTTTGGGGTATAATTCCCCAGAATAATTGCATTCCCCTTTGCAATTTGCATCCCCCTAATAAATCATTTTCCCTTGAAATTTGTTTTTTAATTCTTTTTAAAATATTTAAAATATGTTAGTAATACATATAAATATATTATAATACAATATTTATAGTAAGAAAAAACATGAAATAAAAATATTATTTAAAAATTTGTTTATTTAGTTGCTTGTTGAGTATGGGTTCATATATTATGTAGTTAAACAACGCAAGCTATATTTATCTGCATCAGGCTGCCTTCTCCACTTATATTTAAACAAGTGATTGTTTAGAGCTCAAATTACTTTTATCTTGTAATATGATTTAATGAATAGATTTACTATGCCTTACCCACAACATACATACTAATTAGTTTAAATACATGAAAATCATTGGTTTTCATGCCAGGTGGCTCTGGTGGCACCAGATTGATAAGGATCAGGTGATGACTCACAAGGTCAACTCTGTGGCTTTTAAAATAAAAGTCAATGGTACTAAAAAGGGTTCACAATTGTTTAAATAAAATTAATCTATTTCTATCTTTTTTAATTTTTTATTTGTTAACTCTACAGTCAATACACTATTTGGTGGATTATAATAAAAAATACATATCTCTATATATAGAATAATTAATTTTATTTATCTTTTGTACTAATTATTATATGTCTATAATACAATCCAATGTCACATCATATATATAAGTAATAATTTAATGTGTCCTAATAAAAAAACTGAAAACAATTGATACCTGGAGTGCCCATTTATCTGATTGGCTCAGATGCAAGGGCTTTAGAGAGGAAGGATTCAGAGTTCTTGTAAAAAGATGCCACCACATCAGGTGGCATTTCAAATTGACTGACCTCAAGGATGTTGAAGAGATCCCTGGTGTCCTTTGGGAGGCCTTTCTTCACCTTATTCTTGATCCAACCAAATACCTCCTTGATTGAATTCAGAAATGGTGTCAGGAAGCCAGGCATAGGCAGAGGCAGTGGTTGACTTGGGAAAGGGTACAGCCAGGCCAATGGGTAATGCCCACCATAAGATGGGTGCTAACTTGATAATATAGGATACATATTGCCCAAGCAAGGACCAGGGCCCTGAGCTGGGCACCATAGTGTCTATCATTCCCGTCAAAGTAATGTAGAGTACTCCAAACAGTTGAGTGGATGTGGTCTACAAGGTGATGAGGGGATCCATTGGGCAGTTGGGTTGCAGGGTTAAAGGCAGAGTCATGGGGACAAAGTACACCAGTAGATAATTGTGCTTGTCTTTGAACAATAAGGGTGGCACCTCAATCCTCTTTCCTTTGTGTCCTATGTATTCAGTTTCTCTAGTTCTGGCCAAGGGGTTGGCAATGAGAATGGTCTCCAAGTTGTACTATGAGTAGGCAGGGTTGGGCAGGTATTCAGTGAAATGCACAGGTTCAAAGGGGGCTCCAGCGGGACAGTATAGTGCCTGGTGGGGGTGGCAGGTTGGTCTCTGGAGAGGGCGGTTGGCTAATGGTATACTTTGCCAGAGTTGAGATGAAATATAACTAAGACTAGATAAGGTAGGATTTGTTTGAACCAAAGTTTCATAAAACTTTATTATCAAAAATGACAATGGGTTTATCCCCATACTGCCAGGGTTCTCATACCAGGTGGTTTTGCTTCTTTTCTTTTTGTGGACTTCAGGACTGTGGACAGTTCACTGGCAGGGCTTGGTCCTTGTCTTCTGGTTTTGCGGGAGGCAAATCCTAGTTGTGCTTGCTCTGGTGAACAGAAGTGGCAATGCTTTGTTCTGCCACTACTGTTTGCCACATCACCTGAGCAGTCAAATTGTATTACCCATTCCGGACTGGAGGCTGGCATTAGCTGGTGATTGTTGGCGGGACTGGCAGGAGGCCTTGTTGTAACCTCCTTTAGGCAAGCTACAACTTCAGCATATGTTTGGATCTTTGGCTGCAACCAGTTAATTATAATCTGATGTCCATTTGGGGAATTGTCTTTAAGAGTCTGGTGGGTCTTGGGGTAATTCAACAACTTGGGTCTGCAACCTAGCAAGTTGGCAGGTTTCTGTTCATTTTATGTGACTCAAGTAGCCTTTGGAGGGTTGGGGTTTGATTCCAGGGTTCCCAATGTTAATTTCAAATCTACAGTCTGGACACTTGTCAGGTTGGCAGATTTCAGTTCCTCCTGGTTGGAGCAAGATATCTCTGGTGGTCCAGGGTTTGGACCAAATGGCAGTCTGGCTGGCTCCTGTCTATCCTGGTTGTAGCAAGGCTCCTTCTGAGACCCTGGGTTTAATACCCAGGTTTTCAATACACGTATTGAAATGTCATTCATGACAAATGGAGAATATGGTGGGAAGAAGAGGAGTCTCATTAGATAATCAGCAAGGCAGTGGTTGGTAGAATGGCTATTCTTATCAATGGGTGGGAACTCAGAAACAACCAAATCCACTCTGTGGAGCCCAACATTGTCAAGCACAACAATGTTGGTTATACTGCAATAATTAATCCAGAGATACTCCTTGGCAGTTTGGAGAAAATCAAGAAATGTACCACTATTGTGGGAACCCTTGACCATCTGGTATTGATCCAAACTGCAAGGACCAAAAAGCTCTACCATTGAATGTCTGGGAACAGACAGCTGCACATGTGCTACACCATCCTTGGACCCCTTCTTGAACCACCCATGCCTAGACCTGAGTGAGGAGTAAAACAACAATTTGTCAATGTAAAAGAATAGGATATTTCTGGTCTTCTTGAGAGCCACATAGGTCTTGGCATAAATGTCTCAATCCTCAATTTTTTTGTTGCTGTTCCTATTGTGCGGCAAAACTCCCAGTACTTTCCAGGAGAAGCCCAAATCAACTATGGTTTTATAAACAAGGGTTTTAGAAACAGAAAGCCCAAAATCTATGGCCAGCATTGATTGGAAAGCAAGTGTGTCCAGGTGGCAATCCTTGGTAACACACTGCTTGTTTGTATCAATGTGCATAGGCTGGAGGAGTTTTGGCTGCCACGTAGCCTTGGCAGATTTTGCAATTTATCTGGTGTTGCCATATTTGGCGTTGAGGCTGCCAATATATCTGGCTGTGACACCAAATTGGGATGCAATATCCCAAATCACAATTTCCCCGTTCAAGCAGTTGAGGATAGCTCCACACTCAATATTCAATAACTGATGTTGGCCCTTAGCAGATACTGCAGCATCCTGGCTAGCAGGCTCAATACAGGAGATGGGGACCTTTGTGTAGAAGATGGGATCACGCTTGGTTGCGCTGGCGCTGTCAATGGTGGCATACATCACAGGTGCAGATGTCTCCTCAGTTGTGGTCAATGGCTCATAGGACATGTCAAAAACGCGGGGCAGGAAGTGGCAACTCTTGGATCCAGAGTGCAAGGCTGGGTGGCTACTGGGTACACGGTGGAGGTGTAAGTAACCTCATTGTTACTGGTGACCCTGGTATAGGAGACTTTGGTGGTAGGCCTTGAGAGCAGCTTCTTTATGGGATTCAGGCTATGTGCTCTGGCTTGGGATGCGGGAGGTGATTGACTGGTGCTGACACCTTGGGTGGCCTGTGTGTTGGGATTAATCCCCTCAATTTGTGCTCTGGGTCTGTTCTTTGACCCTCTGGGACGCCCTCATAGACAGGCTGCCCCGCAGGCTGGTGCAGGAGCTGGTTGGGAATGCAATTGTTGGTCCATAAAAATAAAAAAATAGATTTTAGATTATATATGTATTTTTTTAAGTTTTTGGTTTAGTTGTGGGTAGTTATTTTCTCTTGATTCAGCCTTGAATAGTAATATAATCTCTATATCTGTGATTTAAAGTGTATACTATTGTATATTTTCTGGGTTTGGATAAACTTAAAGATTAATCACTTTTTATGTCTAAACATGGTTATTGAGATTGAATTTTCAGTTTGATTTTAGTTGTGGTGTAGCTTCTTGATTTGGGTTAGTGTTTTCTAGTGTGATTACTGTATATTAAATTTGGATTCCAGTTCTTGCAATTATTATTTGAGTTTACTAGTGGCACTCAAAAGTAATTTGAAATTTGGTTCATGGATTTGAAAATCCTGCAATTTTAAAAAACATAGTAAACTTAATGAAAATGGTTGATGGATTTGAACACTTCAAATCTGATTCCAGTTAATTCATTTTTTCCACTGGAAATATGCAGTTCAACTTGAACTTTGCAAAGTGTCTATGAGTTCCCACATTTATAAAAATTCAAATAAAAAACAAAAAATCAATTTAATTAAAAAAGGGCCATCCCGCAAAAGTGATTCAAAATTTGGACCAAGGATTTGAAAATCCCGCTTTTTTGTTTAGGTTCTGAATTTACAGTAGAGAATTAGCTTTTGGGGCCACAATGTAACTAATTCACCTTCCCTGCTGGCTAACTGAGGCTAAGTACAAATTCAATCCTAAGGTTAGGATTTCCTGTTGTGTGTCTGTGCTGCGTCTCAAAACACAACATTCACCAAAAGGAAAATCTCTTTAATCTTTACATGAAATTAAGCTTTGAGCCTCAAACCTTTTTAATTAACAGTTTCTTTCTGTGTCCTCTTGGATATCTTCCCCAAAATCCAGAAACAACAAGATGGTGCTCACTACAGGAGCTGTCAGCCTCTCTTTTACTCTGTTCTCCTGTACATTCTCTGGTCCTTCTTCTATAGTTACTGAAGTACTTAGTTCTCCTAAGGTTTCTAGCCCTCCCCTTGAAGAGGATATCAGTGATTCTTCTCAAACACCTATGATGATGGTGCTGTTGCCTAGGCCCTTCTGGCCCCCCTTAAAACTTTCTTGTTTGACCTTGATCAACCATGTGCCGCTGCCTGCTCCCTACTCCATTCTGGCACAGTGGCCATGCACTCTATCACTAGTCTACGTCATGGATATGTCTCTGAAGACCTGTATTACTCCTTGTTGAACTTTGGACTCCCACATAGTTTAATATAATCAATGGAAACTATTGGTATGCTGATAAATTAATTCATCAAGCCTGCCTTGGTGCACCATCAACTAGCGCTGGGTTCCCAAAAACAACTCTTGGTTTTAGTGACAAACACAGTGACAAATAATCACTCTCATAATATGGCTTATCAAGAGTGGACATACATTTTATGTACTGATTTTTTAAGATTTAAAAGTCTTAATTTAAATATTAAGTTATAAGGATTTAGTTAGTATTTGATTTCAAATTCATATTACCTTTGATCTGCTTCTGTTTTTGTTCCTGCTTTTGTTTTTACTGTGGTGTTGAGTTCTTTATTTTTAATTTTTTTTTAATTTTTTGATTCCAGTAACCAAGCCTTTGCTATTGGCTCCAAAACAGTTGTGCAAACAGCTTTTGGCCATCAAATAGGCTATTTTACCATATTTTATATCAAAAATCACATATTTACTTACTCACTCACTTGCTGTTCATCAATATATGAGGCTATCTTGTTTCCAACTTGATATAAATAGAGACTGACTTGATTAGTAGGCTTCAAGCCAAAATTCTTGTTAATTGCTCAAAAGATTTTTTAACATTGTTTTACTTCAATTCACTTTAAATTTTATAAATCTTAAATTTTATATAAAATTCAAATATTTTTTTTATAATAAACTTTGATTTACTGGTGGTATACACTATATAGAAAGACACCATCTAGAAAAAGCTATCTAGAAAACACCATCTATAAAGACACCATCTAGAAAATGTGTCCTAAAACACTATATAGAAAGACATCATCTAGAAAATGCCATCTAGAAACCCTATATCAAATTTCTGGCTAAACTGCGCCAAATAACCTAAAAATTAATAAAAGCCCAAAAACATTTCAAAAACAGTAATAAAAAGATATGACTAGACTCAAATGATCCTAGATTTTAAATCTGCAATAATAATGTGGGATCAGATATTACCAACTATAGTGTGCAAAGCTCTAAAGTCAACAAACCCCAAAACTGTAGTATTTCCATATTGAAATTTGCTCCTATGTTTGCACCTATGTACTAAAAATAAAGTAAAAATTAAATATCTGGAAGTAAAGTATTTAATGAAAGAGTAAATTAATCAGGCTTCAGCCCCAAGAGTCTTGACAATGCCTTTGAGATGGGTAAGGCAGCCTTCTCTGATGTAATAGATCAAAATCTCCTTAGTAACACTTGCAAAATTGACCTGCTGGTTTGCATGCTTGGATACAACAGCTTTGCTTTTGATGGCCTGAGGGTAAAGCTGGTACCCATGGACATCCCATATCTTTAGCTTGTTGATAATCACAATGAATCTTAGCTTCTTTACCTTAACCAGGCAGAAAAATTGATTGCACCAACCTTCAAGTGATGAGGTGGTCTTAGCTACACTGTCTTTAACCTGATTATTACAGTTTCAGTTAATGGAGTCATTACCCTTGCATATATAAAATCATTGATGAAACATTTTCAAGTTGAAACCCAAATATTACAGATCCTTTTATGATAAAGAATAAAATCAGTATATCAAAAGTGGTTTTAATGGCTGTGTTACAGGGAGATAGTACTATCAAAGGTAAGTTAATTTGAGTTGATTTATTATATGTGGTCATAAATTAATATCATACTTTATTACCAGTTAATATGGAAAAGGCTTGGATTTATCACATAAAAGTATAATTTATTATTTGATTCCAGATGCTGTTTTTCTAGATGGTGTATTAGAAACCAATATATAAAAAATAAACAATTAATAATTTTTTTGTATTTTTTTTAATTTTGCCAGTGTAAATCCTGACTCTATTGCAAATTTTTTCTGGATGGTGTCTTTCTAGATGACGTTTTCTAGATGATGTATTGCACCAATTTACCATATTACCTCTAGTTCTTGATAGGTGTGTAAATTTCTATAGTTTTACCACAAAGGTAATGATCCAGAAATCTGCTGATTTCTTTTCATCTATTTTAAAATTTAAAACCAATATTTATAGATTCCTTACAAATTATGCTCATGGAGATTTCCCCAATATAGACATACCTTTGGTATCTACTTGAAATTTGGCCAACACTTTATTTTACATTATTATTTTAGGACAGTTAAATACTTTGCCCCCTCATGTTACCAATTATACTTTAAATTCAGAACTTAAATGTAAAAATGCAGGATTGTCAAATCCTTGGTCCAAATTTCAAATCACATATGCAGGCAACTCAGCTGAGTGAAAAATAAAATATTTAATAAAATCAAATATTTAATTTGACTTTTTTTGACTTATTTAAATTGGCAAATTTTAAATCCCTTGAGAAGATAACTCAACTAAATAAAGACAAACACAACAAGCAAACTTAGGATACATGAAGCAGAAATGCAGGATTCTAATGTACAATTTGGTATTTACTGTAAGTCTAAAAAATTATAGACATCATGTAAAAATTAACAGATCTGAAATTGCAGGATTACCAAATCCAAGAACCAAGTTTCAAATCAAAAATGAGGTGAATTTGAAATAAATATAATTTATGGGTGTCTCAAAAAGGAAGTCAAAAAATCTAGAGTGGATTTGTGCTAATTATTTTAGAAATGATAGCATTCTCAAAAAACACCCTATTCCATTTTAGGGTGGCTAAAATTTAGATGCTTGATTTCAGTAGATTTTAGAAAATGCTAATAATAAAATATATTGTTATATATATAATTATATTTTATCATTAGTATTTTTTAAAATCTACTGTAATTAAGCATCCTTAATAGCTACCATTAACACATAGTGTAGTAATCTGGTGATTTTTGAATTTGAAGTTTTTCTTTCCTATCACTTTCCTTTTTCCTTGAAAAGAAGTTTTTTGGCCCCTGGCTACACCAGAGGCAAAAAACTTTTAAAAAATTTATGCATTATCAGAAGGTGGCTCATATAATCTTATATGGGTTTGTAATTGCTATATTAGTGATTTAGAGTGCAGAATGCTGCATAATTTCCATGTTTAGACAATTTTACATCTCATTCAATTTTCATGTCTAAACATGGCTATCAAGATTGAATTTTTCATTTGATTTTATCCAGAGTGGAGCTTCTTGATTTGGACTGATTTGTCCTAGTTTCTTACTGTACATTCAATTTGGATTCCAAATCCTGCACTTATTATTTGAGTTTACTAGTGGCATTCAATTTTGATTTGAAATTTGGTTCTTGGATTTGACAATCCCACAATTCCAAAAAACATAGCAAACTTAATGAAAATGGTTGATGGATTTGAACACTTCAAATCTGATTCCAGTTAATTCATTTTGTCCATTGCAAATAGGAAGTTTGACTTGAACTTTGCAAAGTGTCTATGAGTTCCCACATTTTTAAAAATTCAAATAAAAATACAAAGAATTTAATTTAATTTAAAAAGGCTATCCCACAAAAGTGATTCAAAGTTTTGACCAAGGATTTGATAATCCTGTGTTGCAACTGAACCAATGAGGATTGAGTATTTTAATTGGGGAAGACAACAGTCCAATAGAAAAGACAGAATATTAAGAATAATGTATTGTTTATTGTAGAATATTGTGATTAATATACCAGATGGGGAAAGCCACACAGCCACAAGGGGGTGGCATGGTGTCTTGTTCCATGTAAGGATTTGAGATGAGGATAAATTGTGCGGGGATCAATAGGTCAAATTGGTAGCACTCCTAATTAGGAGAAAGTGCCTGCAATTTGATATTGCCATCAGATTGGTTTATGTTATAAGGTACGTCAAGGGGCAACTCATTGAGCGCCCCTTGTGTATTGTAAGATACATTGGCAGGCAAGTCTGGGGATTTGGTTGCAACACCCCCTTGCCCCCTGCTTGCTGTCAGACACCAGGACCAGAGTCTGCGGAACATCTGGGAAGGTCTGCACAAATAACCTATGTGTAGGGATGGCAGAGCAGGGGTGCAAGCTATCCTGGTGGAGCGTCTTGGTGTTCCCTTGGGCATCCTCAAGCTGATAGGTGTGATTGTCATAGACTGCAGCTATCTTGAAGGGCCTTAGGTGGTTGGGTTCCAACTTAGCCAAATTGAGGTTGAGGGTGTAGACAGGGTCACCTACAGCGTATCTGGCTTCAAGGTGCTTTGTCCCTCCTTCAATTTTTTTGTGTTCAATTTCTCAGGCTTTGGCACGCCATTGGTTTAGGGATGGAGTTGTCAACAGAGGGGGTTTCCCGGGAACTGTATACTGTAACTTTCCCTGTTCAACTCCTGTCAGACTGTCAGGCGTCCCAAAGGCCAAGGCGCTGGGACTGAACCCAGTGTCTCTGTTGATTATTGCTTGTAAAATAAGTAGAGTGGTGGGAAAGTGTTCAGTCCATGTGGTATTGGGGTGCTCCTGTGAGAGCTTGGCAATCAGCTGGACCAGGAAGATATTTAACCGTTCCACACATCCATTGGCCTACAGATAATAAGGGGTGGTAACTATCTGTTGGAGGGCATTCTTGGCGCAGTATGCCTTCATGACCTGTCCAACAAGTTTTGGGCCACCATCTGTGATGAGATGTTTGGGATGCCCAAAGAGGACCACAATTTCCTTGCCAATGAAGCAAGTGATGGTGGTGGCAGTGTGGTTAGTTGTTGCCCAAGCCAATGGCCAACAAGTGAAGTAGTCAATGGCAGTTATGATATATTTCTTTCCCAGTCTGTCTTCAGGGAGGGGCCCAACCACATCAAGGGCCCACTATTTGAAGGGTTACATGGCCTTGATGGACAGTTCAGACTTGGGGGGTGCAGGTTTGGACATATTTTTTTTGCACAGCACACATGTTTTGAGGAGATCCAAGATATCTTGGCACATACACAGCCACCAAACCTTTTGTTTCATGATATCAAAGAGGTTGCGTCCTCTGATGTGACCTAAGGTGCAGTGGTAATGCAAGATTGTGTCACCTTGTTGTGTGGTGGGGATGTAAGGCATCTTCTCACCTGTCTCTGCCTGGCGGCAGAAATTGCCAGCATTGGTGGTGAACTAACTTTTGTTGCCCTTCAGCTTGGAGATGGTTACAAGTTAAGGCCTTTGTATCAAGTTGCCTCAGGACAGAGGTAAAGCATTGGCCAGTCTGGATCCAAGCCATCATCCCCAGTGATGAATACTACATAGAGTTGTGAGAGGACGTCAGCTGTGACAAGTTCCTTCCCAGGCTTGTACTCACTGCGCAACTGGTGGGGGGATAGATACTCAACCCAGCCTGCTTGGCAGCATGTCAAGTGGGACTGCATGTTGAAGTACTGGAGTGACTTGTGATCTGTCAGGACGCGGAGTGGAAAGGTTGCCCCTTCCAGGTAACAGTGTCATTTCTCAACACAGTGCACAATTGCCGCCAATTCTTTATTATGTATAGGGTAACGTTGTTCTGAGTCAGTGAGCTTCCTAGACTTGTATGCCACGGGGAGGAAGATGCCTTTGTCAGTTTCTACCCGTAGTACACCCCCTATGGCCCTGTCAGAGGCATCAGTCTTGAGTTCATATTGGTGGTTCCAATTGGGGAACTGCAATACAGTGCAGTTGTAATTCTCTGCTTCAATGTCTCAAAGGCTTGATCTCTGGCAGGGGTCTAGTGGAAGCGCTGTTTAGCGTTCAGGAGCTTGGTGAGAGATGCAATAAGTTCTCCACAGTTAGGGATGAATTTACGCATATAGACAAACATGCCCAAGAAGGTACATACCTGACCAACATCAGTGGGAGGTGGCATACTGGTGATTGCCTTGATCTTGGCAGGGTTGGGCTTTATTCCTTGAGCAGAGATGATGTGCCCAAGGAACAGCAACTCTGACTTAAGGAAATCTCATTTGGAGGGTTTAACTTTTAGCTGGTTTTTTCAAAGGGTGTTGAGGACAGCACAGTGGTGTTGGAGGTGTGTGGTTTCATCTTGACTGAAGACAATGATGTTGTCAAGGTACACAACCACACATTTCCCAATCAATACATCAAATGCTTTATTCATCAACATGGCAAAGGTGGAAAAGTGTTGGTCATCCTGAAGTTCATGACCTGACACTCAAACAACCTGTAGCGTGTGCGGAAGGCAGTTTTTGCCTCATTTCCTGGCGCAATGTGGACCTGGTTGTACCCTTCAGTGATATCAATCTTGCTAAGGATCTTTGTACCTGTGAGCGTGTCAAACAGGTTGTCAATTAACAGCAGGGGGTACTTATTTTTAGCCATCACCTCATTTAGGGCGCAGTAGTCTGTGCCAGGCAAAGGGAGCCATCCTTCTTGGCTACAAAGAAGACAGCCTCCCTGTATGGAGAGAGAAAGGGGCAAATGAAGCCCTTGTCAAATGCATCCACAAGGTGCTGGCAGAGGGTCTCATCTTTTTTAGGTGTGAGACAATACAAGGGGCATGCTTTATATAATGACCCTTGGAGTTGTACAGCGTGCTGAATCTCCCAGGGAGGAGGTAGTTGTTTGAGTGTCTCACTGAACACGTCCTTATATTCCTCAAGGAGTGTGGCAAGCGCTGGTGGTGGTGAGGAGGTCAAGGGAGGGACTGCAGATGTTTCAGCGCGGATAACTTCAACTGAGCATTGATTAAAGTCTAGTTCCCCCCTTGAAACTGTACAAGCTGTTTCTGTTATTCTGACAAACACAGTATTGTGAAGTAGCTTGCTCATTTCAACAGGATAGATCTGCAAGCCCACCCCATTTCTATTGAGGGTGATAACAGATGTATCCCATTCAATGTAGGGACAATTGTGACAAAGCCAGTCAAGGCCAGCAATTACATTGTGGCTGAGCCCGGCCATGATTGGCCCACAGAGCTTAACCTGGACATTCCCCATTCTCACAGAGAAGGCAACCATCTTGTGGGTGATTGTCACTCTGCGGGATTCAGCTACTTGTACTGCCTTGAACCTGCTGAGTACACGGTCTAGCTGCTGTGAATCAGTGAACATCTGGTCTACCATAGTGTGATTGGCCCCAGTGTTTACCAACAACTTGTGGGTGTTTCCATAAAGACAGAAGGGATTAGCCAAGCGGGTTACTTTATTTGAGGAGTGGCTTGCTTGTAGGACAGGGTTGTCACTGTGGACTTAGAAGACGTCCAGGGTTTTGACTTCATGGATGTTGTAGTCACAGGGGTTCTTTGCAAGCAAGGATTGAGAGGATTGGTCAGGTGGGGTTGAAGGGCCTCTTGTTGCTACAACCCCCAGGCTTTTCCCTGATCCTCAATCTGCTCTAGCTGGAGCTCCCCCTTGCAGGGGCGTTTAATCCCATTATCCTGCTGACGGGGCTGGCAACAGCCCACTTGATTGTGGTCATTGTCAGGTGTTGTACAAGGTTGGGATGGAGAGTCACTGGTACGGCAAAAGCCCATTGAGGCCTGGTTGTTAGCCTCCACAATGGCCTTGTAGCAGTCATCAATGGAGGTGCAGCAACCTACAGGGACCCACTTGCAGATATGGTGTTTTAACCCATTTATGATGAGATTGAGTAGCATTGCATTTCCGTCAGTCCTGGCTTTGGGGGCAGCAGAAAGAGCTTGTTGCCAGGTGGCAAGGTACTCAAGAACAGACCCAGTTTATTTGATTGCTAGAAGAGGAGTTCCCACATCAATGGGGAAGAAGGTTTTGCTATAGCGGGACTTTGCGGCGTCTTGGAATGCTGCCCAGGTAACGTCAAGTTCCTGACTGGCTCAGTTGGTGAACCACACGGCGGCAGCCCCCGTGAGGCGGCCAGACGCAGTGGCAACCCACATGGGCTCAGGAACCTGACAGATACGGAGGCAGGTTTTGGTAGATTGGAGCCAACTGATAATGTTGGCTCCTTTGACCCCACCTGCAAAGGATTCCAGCTGGAGGTTGGGTATGCGCTGTGAAAGGTCTGACTGAGGTGGGGTAATGCTGGCGTCACACTGTCCAAGGCGGAGTCAATTGTACACACTTGTAAGAACTAGCTGGTCTTGGTAAATAACATACCTGTTGGGGATGTCCCCCTTGGGGATTGGCAGGAATGTCTCTTGATGGGGAGTAGCCATACATCCTGTACTCTATCCTTTCTTAGGGAGGATTTTTTTCTTTAGATAGGTTTTAACCTACCGCTGCTACAGCTGTTGCAACTGAACCAATGAGGATTTAGTATTTGAATTGGGGAAGACAACAGTCTAATAGAAAGGACAGGAATAATAAGAATAAGGTATTGTTTATTGTAGAATATTGTGATAAATATACCAATGGGAAAAGCCACACAGCCACAAGGGGGTGGCATGGTGGCTTGTTTCATGTAAGGATTTGAGCTAAGGATAAATTGTGCAGGGATCAACAGGTCAAATTGATAGCACTCCTAATTAGGAGAAAGTGCCTGCAATTCAATATTATCATCAGATTGGTTCATGTTGTTAGATACGTCAAGGGGCAACTCATTGAGCACCCCCTGTGTATTGTAAGATATGTTGGCAGGCAAGTCTGGGGATTTGGTTGCAGCACCCACATTTTATATGTTTAGGTTCTGAATTTACAGTATTAATTTATGACCACATATAATAAATCAACTCAAATTAACTTACCTTTGATAGTACTATCTCCCTGTAACACAGCCATTAAAACCACTTTTGATATACTGATTTTATTCTTTATCATAAAAGGATCTGTAATATTTGGGTTTCAACTTGAAAATGTTTCATCAATGATTTTATATATGCAAGGGTAGTGACTCCATTAACTGAAACTGTAATAATCAGGTTAAAGACAGTGTAGCTAAGACCACCTCATCACTTGAAGGTTGGTGCAATCAATTTTTCTGCCTGGTTAAGGTAAAGAAGCTAAGATTCATTGTGATTATCAACAAGCTAAAGATATGGGATGTCCATGGGTACCAGCTTTACCCTCAGGCCATCAAAAGCAAAGCTGTTGTATCCAAGCATGCAAACCAGCAGGTCAAGTTTGCAAGTGTTACTAAGGAGGGTTTGACCTATTACACCAGAGAAGGCTGCCTTACCCATCTCAAAGGCATTGCCAAGACTCTTGGGGCTGAAGCCTGATCAATTTACTCTTTAATTAAATAATTTAATTCCAAATATTGAATTTTTACTTTATTTTTAGTACATAGGTGCAAACATAGGAGCAAATTTCAATATGGAAATACTACAGTTTTGGGGTGTGTTGACTTTAGAGCTTTGCACACTATAGTTGGTAATATCTGATCCCACATTATTATTGTAGATTTAAAATCTAGGATTATTTGAGTCTAGTCATATCTTTTTATTACTGTTTTTGAAATGTTTTTGGGATTTTATTAATTTTTAGGTTATTTGGCGCAGTTTAGCCAGAAATTTGACATAGGGTTTCTAGATGGCATTTTCTAGATGGTGTCTTTCTAGATGGCATTTTAGGACACATTTTCTAGATGGCATTTTTTAGATGGTGTTTTCTAGATATAGTCTTTCTAGATAGTGTATCCCACCCCCATTTTTTCATAGTATGCTTAATTAAATTTAAGCAAACCAGCAAATTTTAACCATTTCTGTGTGTTTTGCTCACATAATAGAATAAAAAATATGAAAATAAGTTAAAAATCATTAAAGTTATTATTTTTTTATTAAATTTTATTTTTGGGTAGTGGTGATATGATATTTTACCATTGCATATATTGTAAGTTGTTAAGAAAGTTGTCTTGGGTAATTAAAAAGATAAAGTGTTGACTTTGTCGCTTACAACATCCTCAATAGGAGATGGCATAGTAGTTTAGGCTTAATTGTGCCACTTTAATTTGCTTAAATCCACCCCAGTGAATGATCACAAGAAAATAGAAAACATTTATGATTGTCAATATTATTGTTGATAATAAAATTTATAGTAAATTACATAGTAAATCATACTTAAATCATGAGATTGCCATTGCCACCAATACATTTAATATATTAAAGACAGAATAAGTGCCACAGATAAATTTATAAGATGAGCATTTCAACAATATGCTATATGTGCTATACTGTTTTCTATATATTAATTTAATAAAAAATATTTTAAAGTATATCTATATTATTTTTATTGTAAATGTTTCAGTTTTGTTATTAAAAATAAGTTAGGCTTAAAAAGTGTGACAATGACACTTTTACATTGTGAAAACAATTTGATAAATAAATAAATTTTTACTAGTAAATATAAAGGGAAAATTGGGTTAAATTGAGTTTTTGATTAAGATTATAATTAAATTGTGTAAAAATGGCCACAATTTCATTGTGCTTTCTGGGTTTGTACCCCTGAACACTTTAAAAAATGGGAATTAAGCTAGCGCAATTAGCAAAAAACATAGTGGATTTCAATTTTGAGTCAACAGTGACCATGTTGTGTAATACCCAGACATTGTAGATACTGCTTGGGTAAGGTATGGCAGGAGATTGGCAAACTGGAAGCCAGTCAAGGCAGTGACAATTGGGTAGAGGGTCATCAATCACCAGAAGACCTTGGTGTGGATGTTGTATCTCCTGAAGCTCCCTGCAAAGTAGGTCAGCATGGAGTACATGGAGGTATACACCACAATGAATAGGGTGGAGTATGGAGATACCAGAGGAATCCATGAATCAGTGTGGGAAGAATTGAGCTGTCCCAGGTCATAGCGGTACTCATGTCCTAACCCTTCAGGTGAAGGGCCAAAGAATTCTGGTCCCTGTTGATATCCTTAAATCCCAAGGCAAGCTGTGAGTACAGCTGTGAAGATGAGGTGATTCATCTTCCTTGGATTGGAGGTGGTTGGCTGGAGCAAACTAATTAAAGTAGACTTAAAGGTGTTAAATAAGATTAGCTTTATTGAGGGTACTAAACTCAATAATAGCACAAGCTATTACTGAGGGGGGATCCTTTACTTATAGTGCTTTTTTCTGTACAAAGATTTGCAAATGGGAGTGGAAATCAGGAGATGGGGAATCCTAGAAGTTTGGAAGCTAGAAATGGCAGTTGGTTTTTGCGAAGAAGGCCAAATTCTTGTTCTTCTGTTATCTGTTGTGGGTTTGGCCATTCTTGACTGGACCCAATGATTTTCCCTGGACATGGGGTCATGTGGTGGTGGTAATCCTTGAGATCTCCCTGATCTAATTTTATCTTGGGAAATATGGTTTGGTTGGAGTTTGGACTCAACCATGTGGCCTGGGCCTCAGAAAACCATTGGCCCTTGGTAGAATTGTGGGTCATATGCAGAACTTGAGTTTGGCTTTCTTCTGTTGGGCAAGAATAGTTCTTTGAATCTGAATCCTTAATCTTTCCTTCTTCTTAAGGGCAGGAATAGTTTTTAGAATCTGAGGCCTTAATTTGCCCTTCTTCTGAAGGGCAGGAATTGTCCAGTAAATTTTCCCCTGCAACCAGGGTCTTTTCTAATTGGCTTCAATTAATGGGGGCTTCTGATTGGCTGTGGAGTGGGGCCTGGGACCCAGGTGGATGGCTGGCAGCCAGCTGGAACCTGGAGGGCAAGCAGGTGGGCGGGGGGCTGGTGGCGGACCCACTGGCAGCTGGCTGGGTGCTGGCAGGCGCCTGCTTGGATTATAAATTGTTCTGGCATTGTCCAAGTTCTGTTTTGAATTTTATTTCATTTTCCCCAATTAAGGGTGGGAATCCTGATTATATTGTACATTTTTGACAGGAATTCCCTCTATTTTCCCCCAGTGTTGTGCTTCAGTGATAATCTAGTTTATTTCAGGAATATTCCTGACATGTTGACAAAGTGTTGACATAGGCGCTGTTGCCCTTCAAAACAGTGTTCTGAAGTCACAAATTTCATCCAACCTTCTGTTAGGATGAATGGCCCATTTTTGTGGAGCAGGTGAAGTTAACCATCTGGTTCCTCACAGATAATTTCTGTTCCTGGACCACCTTAGCCCAGGATTGTCCTGATTTTTTTAATTTCTTTATATCTTAATAAAAGCTTAGTATAAAACTCTTACTCTAATGCGCTTTAAACTACTTTGACTAATTTCAATTCTAAAACGTGAGATTGAGCTGATCAAGAAAGATGTCATTCCAAAATTAAGCACAACACACTCATATGACATGTACTTAGTTCAGAAATTGGTCTTTGGAATATCTTCCTCTTTGATTTGTATCTGATTGTATCCTGCTGTCAATTCAATCTTGGAAAATACAGCAGTGTCACCTAGCTCATCAAAAAGATCATCAATGAGTGATAACTGGTAGTGGTTTCTAATTGTGACTTCATTCAGTGCTTTGTAGTCCATGACCAGTCTCAGGGACCCATCTTTCTTTGCCATGAAGAATATGGTGGCCCCAAAGGGAGATTGTTACAGTCTGATGGGGCCCTTTTCCAGGGCATCTTTAAGGTAGGTACTGAGTGTGTTGTTCTTGTTTGGGGTGAGGCAGTATATAAGTCATGCTTTGGGTACATTCCTTTGAGCTACATAGAGTGTTGTATGTGATTTTCTGAGGGGAGCCCTGGTAGGGCTTCCTTAAATATTTCTGGATATTGGACTAATATTTCTCAGTCTTGTGACGTAATAGTGTCTTGTTTGTCTTTGAAGTGTATTATCTCATATTGACAGGAGTCCCAGTCAATTGCCTTGAGATTTTCCTTTTTCCCAAGAGTTTCCATGATATGTACAAAGACACAGTCTTGCAGGAGCTGGTCCACCAAGTCAGGGTAGACCTGATGGCTGACTCATTCACGCTTGATGGTCAATACAGAGGTGACCCAGTTGATTTGGGGATTATTCTTTTGTAGCCAGACCAAGCCAAGTACAACATCAAATCTGGGAAAGACAACAATGGGCCCTTGGATGGTGAAGTGAAGATTCTCTAGTGCAATGAAGAAGGGGGCAGTCTCTATTGTCACAGCAATATGATGTTCATCAGATAGAACCATGTTCTTAATCTGAAAAGGATAAGTGGCTAGTTTGAACTAGTCCACAAAGTTGCTATTGATGAGTGTGCAATCTGCGCCTGAGTCCAGGAGCGCTGAACCTGTGTAACCACAAAAGCGGAAAGGGTAGGACATCGGTTTATTGGGATGTCTGGTAATATTATAAAGGACTGGATCTCACAAGGACACCTGGATTATTAGGCACTAATTCACGTCCTTGGATCAATATTCATCATTTAGAAAGGCAGAAGATTTGTAGAGAGAGCTTGGCTTGCTTATTGCTCTCCCCAGACTTTTTCCTTATCCTTATAACCTTGGGTTCTGATAACTCTGAAATGAGTTTGATTGGATTGGCCACAGTTTCCATTACTGTGTCCATTGGAACCCAAAGGTTTGTTGTTTGCTTTACTACTGTTATTAGACAAAGGCTGGCTGGAGTGTCCTGGGGATGAGAGTCTTTGGTTCTCTCTCTTTTCCCAGCCTGTGCCTTATAGAGTGTGTTGGAGCTTTCTCTCCTTTCTCTGCCTCACAGTATAGACTTTGGAGGTTGGTTAATTGATCTAAGTTGATGTGTCTTACTGTAGATTCAGAACCTAAAGATAAAAATGCAGGATTACCAAATTCTTTTTCATAAACTCACCAACTTACTGGAATATTTTTCATCCTTTCATATAAAAAGTAAGATGTTCTTGGGTGAAAATTACTCCATTAAGTTGGTGAGTTCATGAAAAAAAATTTGACAATTCTGCATTTTTACCTTTATGTTCTGAATTTATAGTATTATGTGAGGTTTGAAAGTGCTGTAGTACATAAGTTATGAAGCTGGGTATCAAAAGCCATTTCCAAAGGCGCGCACAGGATCAGATCCTTGTAGGTCCTTGTTAACTCTTTCACTGTATCAGTTTGCGTCAAGTTCTTTACCTTGCAGATAATCATGAGGACAGTATCCTTCATTGAAAATCTGGTCAAGAAGTCTTGCTTGAAGGCCTTCAAGTCTTTCTTTGCATGGTCCTTGTGCCACTTGTTACATCAAGTGCCTGCATTGTGAGTCATGAAAATTGAGCTCTCTGCAATCCAGAAGCAATTTGGACACTCCATCTGTGTCTGTTTTTTCTGTATTGACTGAATCTATGCTGTGGAATTGTTGTTGTTGGCTTCTGTGAACAACTCCAAGGCCACACTACAAAGTTACTGGGCTACATGGGTAGACATAATGCTCTTGTTGTTGGTTTGAGGTATGGAGGAGGGGGCATGAAAGAATCCTTGCACAGACAAGGCATTGAAGCTGCAATCCAGAATTAACATGCTTTGGTACAATATATGCCCTTCCAGTATATCAGCTCCTGGCGTGTAGGGTTTCCAATTCAAGGGGAGCCTGAACATGATTCTTTTGTATATTTTTTGACTGCAGCAGGTAAAAGCAACAGGAGGAATTTTGAAAAGAACGGTAGTATATGGAACCTACCTGTGCTACTAATGTTGTAACTGTGCTATATTAGCAGAATTGCATGGGGAAAATGATTGGGAACTAGATAATCACCCTTATTGAGATATGGGAATTATATAGTTGGAGTGAATTATTATAAGAGGAACATGATTGTGCTGTTCCCTTGTTTGGATGATGGAAGGGGGTGGCTTGATCCTTGTAATGAGTGAAATATCAAATTAAGCTGTCTACCAAGCTAGGATTGTCATTGGTTCTTGGTGCTGTATTTAGTAATTTGAGTTAACTTCCACATTTGGCTATGGGTCATGAGGAAGTTGATTTGGGGGTCGTGAACCTCTTGTGCAGAATCTTGCCAGGGGTTTACCCTGTTGTTTTGACATTTTGAAAAGTGGAAGGCAAGAATCAAGATTGGGGAATTGATATAATGTATTGTGGTGTCATATGTAATTTCTATTATTTTCTCCTATCCACTATGTGCATTAAATCAATTGGATGATATGAAACCTAGTAGGATTTGAGATGTTATAAATCAAAATGATGTAAAAGCCATATTATATATTAAAATCACTAATAAAATATTTTATTGAAAAGAAACCTTTCACAGAATTCCTGTACAGTAGTTTTAGAATCTATGGCAAAAACCAAAAATACCCCAGATTTAAAAAAATGATTTCATATTTGAACAAGGTCCAAGTAGCGCAAGATTCAGGATTCAATTAATTTAAATTTTTTTGGTTAATAAATGAACTGTCAAACTAAAAACAAAATTTCACTAGCTTGTTATACAAAATTATATCAAACATCAAGCAGCATAGTTTAAACCACAAACAAAATGAATTGACACAACAAGTGAGATGTTAGATGCTGTTCCAGAGTATATTATAATCCAACCAGGATTCATATGAGGCACCAACAGAAGGACTAAAATGAAACAAAATTTGGGCAATCTAGAAGCAAGATTCAACAAGCACAAAACAAAATGAAGTCACATAAGATGTGTAGTATGAGCAGCCTAAAATATAAATATAACAGATTTACAACCAATCAACAGCTATTTAATTTAGAGACAGAGATATTTTATTCATTTTTATGGATCCTGATTTGTATGAAATGGTTTTGAGAACCTTCCAAATATGAAATGGTGATTACAATAAAAATAAATTATAAAATTTTAAACTTCTACTTTTAGTGATTTTATCCTAGGTTTTTTACAATGGTTTTTAACAGCAACAACCTTTTCAACAGTGCCAGCAACCAAGTCAGCAGCAGCCAAGCCATCTTCAATGGAGGCAAGGCTCAGAATGTGGATGCACCCATTTACACCCAAGCCTTTGAGGCAGGTAACAAGGAAGCTGACTTGTACCTGACCCCCAACCTATATGGCTTTGACTTTTTCAGTAGTCATGCAGTGTCTAGCTCTTCCCCTGCTCCCGTGCCCACCCCTGCACAACCTGCCTGCCAACCAACCAATCATGATGGCAACCTCAATCCAGAACAAATTACTGCCACCACCCAACCTGCCCCCCTACAGCCAATCAATCTTCAGCTCCTGCGGCCCAGCACCCCAGCAACAAATCATTACCACCCAAATTCTCCAGGAAATTGTGGCACTGAATCTGCAGGGTCTTTCCTGGGATCATATTGCTGAATAATTGAAAATTACCTGAGCCACCATAATGCAGGAGTTCAACAACCTAATGAACAAAGGGAATCTGACTGGGACAGCCAAGAAGCCCAAGAAGACCCCCCAGTCCCGTATCACAGAAGCCTACCCAATCATGCTTGACTTCCTCCAGTGGGAGCCCAAGCTTCCCTTGACCCAGGTCCAGAAGCAACTTGAACATCGTGGCATTTGGGTGTCTGAGCGCATGGTGCAGCTCTGGATGCATGGAAAGGTGGCTTCAATATGGATTCTTACCAATTTTACCAGAAACCAATGGGATGGCACTGAGGATTCCCTGTATGATACCGCCATCAAATTCACCCTGGTCCAATACCTGACAAGTTTGTCAGGTGACTTCATGTTTGTCTCCTATTATAAGCTATCTATAGCCTTTGATAATTTTGGTGCCCAAGGAAGAGCTGTCACCCAAAAAGGGAGGAAGAAGGTCAAGAAGTGGACATTAATTGGTGCGTTTCTGGCTGTTTTGGCCAAGGGTTTTGTCTACTATTGACAAACCCAGATTTCACCAATAGCTAAAAGTACGGCCACATCCTTGGTGGATTACTTGACTCCTGGGATGGCTCAAATTCCAAACACCGTGTTTTCTTGAGCCACCAGATGGAGGGTGGCTCCACCGCCCTTGAGGCCATCCAGAAATGCGGGCACCAGGCCTCTGTGTACCCAGCTGGTCACACTAAATCCATCTGGCTGATGTTGTGTTCTTTAATATTGGAGATACACTCTGGGAGAGTTGCCCTTAGGCTTTCAACAACCTCTATTTTGGGGTCCTTGACCACAATTCTCTCTTTGGTCACCAAATGGTGGCTGACTTGTTTGCCCAAATGGTTTTCCACATGAACATGGGCAACCAGTCACACAAGGATAAGTGCCTCCCACCCCGTGCCACAGCCACCTACCAGCCAATCAAGGCAATGGCAGACAAGGAATATGATAAGCGGTATACAGCGGCCATCACACAAAATCCTCCTACCCCTACCCCGCCACCACTACCCCCCACCTTCCAGCCCCACCCACCCACTCACCTAATCCAGACCCCCCAGGCCAGAACCATCTCTACGGCTTCCTTCCCACGCTTATGCCTACTAGGCATCACTCTTTCCTGCCCCAATAAACCCCCTGTCACCAAACATTTTCTATTTATATTATCTTGCTTTTCAATTTCAAGTGTTCATGTTCTCTTTGTTTATAGTTGGTTTTATTCTTTATGTTCAGCTTATTTTTATAAAATCATATATTTACTATACCATGTATCTAGATTCAGAACATAGTTATTTTTAGCTCTTTACACACCCCTCTATGATAATATTAACAACAATTTGATGGTTGTCAAAATTTGAATTAAAAAATTATAGATTAATTGTGTTTAGATAAAGTTTTTACTGATCCAAATTCAAAACCTTATGATAAACTTTAAGCCAATCAGGAGCCAAGTGATAAAGTGATTGTTGTGACATAAAGGGTCATTAATAATTATTTTATGCACATGCGCTAATTAATATTATTGGCTAGTTGTTTTTCCATTGTGCGCCAATGCCGCTGTGTCAAGTTGTTGATGGACTAGTGCTAACCCAGCAGCTGATTGAGCACTAGTTCACCAACAACTTGCCACAGCAGTACTGGCGCACAATGGCAAAACAACCAGAAAATCATATTAATTAGCACACATGAATAAAAGGATTATTAATGACCCTTTATGTCACAACAATCACTTTATCACTTGGCTCCTGATTGGCTTAAAGTTTATCATAAGGTTTTGAATTTGGATCAGTAAAAACTTTATATAAAAACAGTTACCACATAATTTTCTAATTCAAATTTAGCTGATCACCAAATTGTTGTTAATATTTTAACAAGAGGCAATACAAAGTGCTAAAAATAATATGGTGATTAAGGAAACAATGCTGACACAAAGCAAATAACACATAGAGTTAAGCGTAAAACATATATACAATGGGTAAAAGATGGTATATTGTGGTAAATGGGAAACAAACAAGGATAAAAAAAGAGGCAAAAATATCAGAATAACACAGATTTTATTGGGGTGAAAGCTATAAAAACATATGGAAAGTTTAGTAAAAAAATCAAATGAGAGAACTTGAAAAACTACTCAAAGACCTTGACTCGGTGATTGACAAAATTAAAGATATTGACCGCAAGATCAAGGCAAAAGTGAAGGCCACTGTCCTTACAGGGGACAAAACCAAAAATGTGTCTGCCAAGGCACTTGTGGCCAAGATGCCAAACACATTCAAAACAATCATTGAACACATATTAAACGTCCAGAAACCCATGGTGGAAGGCCTCAAATTCAAGTCCTTTGCCCTCTCTGTGCCATCTGTCTGGGTTGACGACCCTGAGATGTATGCCCTCCTCAAACCTGCAAAGTGCGCAAGAACTGAGGACACCAAATTGCTGGTGCAATTGCTTGCGCCAAGAATGGCAAAGCCTGCCAAAGCTGCAGGCAAGGAGGAGACCTGCAAAGGTAACCTAAAAAATAAATTAATAAAAAATTCTAAATAATTATCTTTCTTTTAGAAAACGCAGACGGTGAACTCTGCCGGGTCCTGGTCCCTTTTGTCTCCCCCACCTTCTATGCCAATTACGCCAATAATGTGACTAGGCAGCTGTTTCTGTCTCCTCCTGTCTTGCAGGAGCTGGAGGACCGCATCTACAGGTCCTTCCCAATGTCCAGGGAGGCATTTTCTGAGCTTACACATGCTGAGGGGGCATCTGAGTGGGCAGTTACTGCCTACAAAGATGCCCAACTGGTCTGCCTGGACCTGGTATTACTCAGTGGAGTTTACTGTGTAAACTTATTGAGCTTGTTTGGGACGTCCTGGCAATGCTCCCATTCAAGAATATACTGGAGATGGGCCAGGCACACGCGGCTGCTTGCTTCTGCTTCCCGGTGGAGCACACCCTGTCTTACCTGTTGGAGAACTTTGGGCACGCAGTGGGTAAATTGTCTGTTGCAGAAGCAACAGCTGTAAAGAAGACCAAGATCCTCCTGGCAGACTTCAGAATGGCCTGGAGTGCCAACAAGACAGGGGGTCCTCCAGCAATGGAGCTCATGTTTGCCAAAACCAAGCACAAGAAGAAGATTAGCGCTGTATACAACAAATTGTGCAAGTTCACGGAAGCCTTTGCTGTGCAAAGGCTTCATCTGGTTGTTTACCTGGGGTTCCTATTCTACTTTGGGATGAGCGCATCTGTAGAGGACCTAGACAGGGTCCTTCTTGGGGTTGACGAGGCCAGGCTCTCCCTGGATGGGAAGAAAGTCCCCTCAGGTTACAACTCAGATGACTATGTTATCCAGGACGCCCTGGTTCTGGCTGGTATCTATGGGTTTGAAGCCCCGCCAGAAAAGCTGCTACTTTATTCCCATCTCACTATCCTCCCTTTTACTAGCTGCCAAGAATACTTCCAGAAGGGTGTATCCACTGTACACAGTGTGGTGGTGGAAGTTGTGTGCCACCTCCATTGCAGGGTGGGTACATACCTCCAAACCCACTACAGGCGCACTCAATAAAAACCTCCTTCCTCAATATAAGCTACACTTTTAAATTTTGCTTTTAAAAAATTAATTTTTATAATTATTATTTTAGCAAACAAACTTTGAAAAATAAATCCTGGAGAAGGTCATCATATAAGCATAAATATATTTACTTTAATAAAATTTACTTCTATTGTGTACACTTTACATTTAACTTTTTTAATTTGATTTCTATATTTATTTTACAAAAGTGATATAAATATATTTGCATAATTTATTATCAAGTGTTTGGGATAACCTCAGATGCCATAATAGAAAAAAATTAATTTAAAATAAATAAATTAAAAACCTTTTTTATGTTCCTGCTGAATGTGATTGTGGGCTTAGAAGCTTCTAACTATAAAATGATAATTAATAAATCTTAAATAGTAAATTAGAGAATATAAAAAAGTCAGACAATCTAAGCCTTTAATTGATTTGCTGTTTGGCAAGGCAGGCAGGGATGAGCAAATCAGTATGGCCATAGAATTTGGCCACAGTCTCAGCTGGGAGGGTGTGGATCCCAGCCTGCAACAAATCAAAGAGGTCCTTGGTCCCAGTTGGGGTCCCTTGCTTTACTACTTGCTTGAGCCACCCAAAGACTTCCTCAATAGGATTTAGGAAGAGCAAATAAGCAGGGAGGAAGAGAAGATGCAAATTTGTTGTGGCCAATTGCTGGGGGCCCACTGTGATGCTAGTGTCAATTGATGGAAATTCCTCAAGAATATCTGCCACCTTATGGAGACCAATGTTGTCCAGCACAATGGTGTTAGTGAAGCCCAGGCTTGTGCACCTCAGGTGCTCCTGGACCAGTAAGATGAATGACAGAAATGCACGGCTTTTATGAGAACCCAATAACTGTCACTTTAGGTTCCATCATGCCAGGAATTATCCGGCCAAGTAGGAAGGCTCAGAAAGCCAACAAACCTTTAACAAAATTGACCAAATTAACAGATTTGAATCAAAAAGTTGGTCAAAAATGGGTTACAGCTGCTCCAGTCTGCCAGCTGAAACCAATTCCTCTTTGCAAATTGATGTTGATAAATTTACGTAGTTTGAGGGTTACCTGATATGAGCTTTTTAATCAGCATGGTTGTCAGAAATTAGTCACTCAAGAGTTCTTTGCAACTTGGACCAGATACTTACTTGACAATGTAGAAGGAATAGGAGCCCAGGATCCAGGTAGTATTACTTAGTCAATTTTTGATATATATTGAATAATTTTCACTGTTTCAACTCTAAGAGTTGAGTCCTCCCAAAAATTTAATCAATAAAAACCAAATATCCCTTGGTCTAATTTACTTTTAAAATGCATCATTTAGTTGGATTGCTGCAATACATTCCCTACAACCTTATTCTAAGCCGGATCATTATGGGAAGATGGAGCCCTACAGTTGGAACTTTGTTGTTGGTACCTCCCAATGTTAATTCTATGCCTGCCAATCTTGGAGTGGTTCCCCCTGTCCTTGAAAATGAAAATTGTGTTTCATCCCAATGTTCTGAATTTTATTCTGAAGATTCTCTAATGCTTTCACAGACTATTTATCTTGGGCTCCTTTGGTTAGGATTAATTATTTTACTTAATCCTAGTATCTCATTTGGAAATTTTTAAAAAAGTATTTGAAGCTGTGTTGGTGGTTAATCATTAATTCTATGTGGATTTGGGTGGCCATTCCTCACCACTTAGAGACAGCTTTTTACTATCCTGCAATTTCTTTCAAAATATCATTTGATAAATCTCAATCCACTTTGGACCAAAGAGGGCCACTATTAAATAGGCTGTGGTACAGACTGCTGCATGCCAAGCTACCCCATTATTTGAGCCTTTTGGGACATACCCATATTCATTCTGCATAGACAAGGCAAATTCTGATTTGTCAATGTAATAAAATTTGACTGTCCCCTTGGCTTTGAGGGCAGTGTATACCTCTGCGTATTTTTTCTGGATGTCAATGTTGGCTGGGCTATTACAATTGTAGGGGATACCCCAAGCTTTTTCCAGGAGAAGTGCATTCCCTTGACTAAATGATAATAAAAGAAAATTGAGGCCTCAACCCAAAAATGTAGATTTTACCATGGCCTGTATATTTGCCAGTTCAAGATGGCAATCTCAGGTTGTCCACTGGCAGATTGCCCATTTGTGCTCCTTAGTGAGCATGGTTGACACATGCAAGGATTTCTCTGCGGCAAGGACTCAGCCAGTATCAATGAGCTTGTCGAAGGTCTTTGAGGCATACTTGGGATCCACCCCAACAAGAGCTGTGGTGCCTTGTAATCACCAGATTCACGCATTAGCTTGAGCAGGATGATGTGTTTTATATCTGGGATGCGCTTCTGAGCGGGCTTAGCAGGAGTAGTTGAAATGGGATCCTGCTCAGGGACTAGCTTGCAAGGCATAAGTACTGTGACAGATCCAGGAAGTTCATGCTTGCTTCTTCATTATCCCAGTCTGAATCTTTTACAGTTTGACAGGTAATCCTTTCTGTAAGCTTCAATGAGCTTGGATTCTGGGCAAGCAATCTTGGTGTTAAACTTGTTGCCATCTGGTGATCACTTCCAAGTTTTTTGCTTCCCATTATCTTAGCTGCAGACCATCTCTTTCATTCCATGGTAGTCTTATTTCAGTTAAAAGCCAAAAACACAAAACATAAAAAGATTTAGGAGAAAGCAACCATTGTCACACATAAGTATCATTTTTTATTAATAATTATCATGTTTCCATTATATACCAATTGGGGTACATTTGGCTGAAAACCCCCTGGTTCCAGAATCACACCTGAATTCCTATCATGTGTTTATTACATAACAGCGTCATCCAATTCAGATCATTACCAAAAAGATCTTCACACTCTTAACCTATAAGAATGTGCCCTATTACATTCCAGAATTGCTTGATTCTTTCTGTGGAAATGTATTTCTTTGGCTTGAAGCATTCCAGACTTCTGGAATCAAAACCCTGTGGAATATACACATTCCTGATCCAAGCTATCCTTGTTCCAACTGGGAACCAGCTGATCAATCCTGAATGCATAGACACCATTGTCTACAATTAGTTGTTTTTTGCATTTAATGGTTTTTTATGTTAAAAACCCATTAAAACACTTTAAAACTCAAACCAGGTGCCACTGCGGCGCCCAGGAACTTTCCCAGGCAGCGCCCCATTGCCTGAAACATTTACTGGGTGGCGCTTTACAAATCAATTAGGCAGCGCAGCGGCGCTTTTAACCTAATTAATTTGCCAAAACAGTGCTTTTAACCCAAAATTCAGGGGTTTACTTTTGGATAAACTTAACCAAACTTCTTTGCACAGTCAAGGTAATTAAACAATATAATTAAATCCTCATTAATTATATTCCAAGCATATATTAATTAACCTTCCCAGTTAATTAATCTGTTTGAAGACAACAAGTCTTCACTTGGCACAGTCAAGTCCATTTTGGCCCTATGATTAAATCCTCATCAATCATATTACAGGGTATCAATTAATAAACCTTTCCAGTTAATCAATTGGTTTGAGACATCTAGTCTCATAATCTGAACCTTTTGGATTATTCATTACAGCCCTCAATTAGTACAGCTAATTGCTTCCTGGGTATCAACTACTACTCTGGAAAGTCTCTCCAATGCCAATCATATTGTTTTGAATTGCAACCTATAAATTTATCATAATTTGACCTCTTTGTGAAACCACAGCCCAACATGACTGTAGTACAGTCACAGGTACCTTGGTGTAGAACACATCAACTTTCTTTAACACTAACTGCCCCTCTGTGGTTCTGTAGAACTCAGGCTCTTTGTCCTCTTCCTGGTTGCCATCACTGACGTAGGGCTCATAGCTAGTGTCAAGTACAGGCTTCACTTTCTCCAGCATGGCTGACAGGACCAACTCTTGCCGGTACACAACGTCAAACACATATGAAGCAAGTTCTACCTCCTTTTTTCTAACCGTTTTTGTTGTGGTAACCTTGGTGGGCTTCTGGGTCAGCTTGGGGACCCAAGGTTTGATGCTCTGCACCCTAGCAGCTTGTGCTCCTCTGTTGTGAATGCCACTATTCACTGTGTTTTAATTTTGCCTTTTATGTGTTATTTCAAGGATAAATCTCTTTTGTTGGAAATTTTGACCAAGCAATGATTCCAATTTTGACAGAGCCCAAGGATTGGGATTGCTACAACCAAATCCATAAATTAGTAGTACAAAATACAATGATACTAATTATGACAGAGCTTGCAGATATGAATTGCAGCTACCAAACTACATAAATTGGTATGATAAACTATATGCATATTGAATCAGCAGTAGTCTACTGACCTGAGCCTTAAACTAGCCAATGATAAGCGCTACCACAGTAATTAAATGAGACATGATTTGCTGCCGCGGCACTTTAAAAATAGACAAGCACTGCGGTGCTGCCTAGCAATTGGATTAGGCGCCAAAGCACTGAACTAATTTTACGTCAAGCACTGCTGCACTAACTGAAACTTATTGCAAGCGCCACCTGACAAATATTGCCAGCGCCAAGGTGCTGTTTTACTTTTACATTGGGCGCCAAGGCGCTGGGTTTGATTCCCCATAATCTCAAATTCCTATATTTATCACATTAATAAGCATTAAGCTTGCAGTATGCCAGAGAAGTAAGAAGCAATCCTATAGTACTAAATTATTTCATGCCAGCAAAGATCACCAAAGCTAGAGGAAGATGAAAATATTCTATTGGCTGACGTGCAATAAGAGCCAAACCTATATTAATAATTACCCAATTTTAGGATGTGTTAGAATGTCCTAGAAGACATTGCTACCAGCCCAGAGATTACCCTTGTAGAAGGTATGTTGTAAAATATGCAGCCTGTGTGCTGATTTCTACAAATAGTTAGTCTACTACTTCTTTATCTTAATACTATACCTGTTGTGGTATAGTGACAGCCTGGGTAAGGACATAAGAATATAAGAAGATAATAAGACAAAACTGGTATTTATTTAGATAGTATTGCACTTATATAGTGTGAGGCAGGGGAATTGCCACCAGAGGCAGGGAGGCACAGACAGAAGAACTTTCTAAATGGAGGAGAATGGGTTGACACAGCTAAAAGTCTTGCGCAAGAGAACACCCACTTTCTTGTGGCTTTCCTTAAGGAGGTAGATATAAATAACTTTGTTGTTCTATTTATAATCCCAGAAGTGAAGCCTGTGACTTGTGCGCGTTTGAAAGGCAAATCAAACACCTGTTTCAGGGGCGTTTAAAACGTCTTTATCACTAGTAGAATAAGGATGCAATAGCGCAACCGCACAATTGTTCCATTGTTTAATCCCTAGATGGATAACTTTTTGTCTAATCCATTCAGGATATGCAACATTTCCCTCCACTAGATTAGACAACAGGGTTAAAAATGGCTGGCGTCTCTGGGTGATGGCTATGGTGAACAATCCCTCTAGAAGGGTCACAAGAAGAGTCTTGAAGAAGGTGCAAGTGGTGATTCCAAAGAGGCGCAATCATACCAGTCCAAGGGAGATGATGAGGGCAGCAGGGAAGCAAGTAGTCCTGCATGATGTGGACAGCAGCTACCTGGACTTGGGGGTTACTTAGATCAGCTACTGGTGCCTCAGCTGGCCTTAGAGGGGACAGACCCATTGTTTGCTGCGCTGTTCCTAGCTTTGAGTGAGCCCAGGGAGGTGACAGGAACTGGGTTGCAAAGGGGTAACAGTATCCATTGGCGGTTCTCCATGCAGGCAGCAGAAGAATACTTGGAAGCTCAGCTGAAGGAATTCCAATTTGGGGGTCAAGGCCTTTCAGTCTTGCAACAGGGGACAGTATCCAACATAGTGAAGTCAGTCCTTTGCGCTTGGGCAACACCTGGGGTTACTGACGCTCAACCAGTCAGTTGGAAAACCTCTGAAAATTTGAGCAATGTCTTTGGTGAGCCTTCCAGGAAGTGTTGAAGTTGTACACAGTGGGGGGTACTGCTCATCTGGTACCAATGGTGATGGCTGGCAACCTTGTTCTTTGAGGGATCAACCACTGTGATACCAAGCAGGAGGAGAACATGGGAGTCTTCCTTGAGTGGGCCTTGACTGTATTCTATGGGGAAGGTGGTCAGATCCCAGTAGAGTATGCCCGTTGTAAGAGTCTTCTGTGGGACTGTATCTTCTTGGGGGTCACCTTTACTGTGGACATTGGGGTTAATTGTGTGTCTCGCTTGGTGGGGGTTTGTTGCCCAATCCTTGGTCATCAGCTTTGTGGATCTGTAGGCAACCAGTTGTGTTTCTTGGTGTCATCCAGGTGGTAGAACAGTTTAGCGGTACTGGAAGAGTCTTGTCAGTCTCCAATAAACACCTTGTTATTTTATTCTTATTCCTCATACTTTGGTGCAACACTATTGCAAACAGGACAACAACCCATGGAATTTTTTAATTAGGCTTTTGTTTTTTTTGGGTTATTGTCCTCATTGGGGCTTACTCTTGGTCACTAGGAGCAGCATGCATATACTGAGTGTGTACTCTAGTGATCAATTGCCCAGAATGGGGCTCCTTAAGGGTGTAGGAGTCAGGGCTGGTCTTCTAAATAACTTGAACTGGGCCTTGCCAAAGGGAGGCAAGTTTGGATTTGCAGCTGTACCCTCTATTGCTGAAGAAGTAGACTGAGTCTCCTACCAGGTAAGTGGGTAAGGCAGAGCGTTTAGATGTAGCTCGTTCTAGGTCTTGCAACTTATGGTTTAAGTTTACGGTGTAGGCCTCTGATTGCAAGCAAATAAGGTTTTGAATCAGCTTGTTGAGGTACGCCTCTGGTGACACAGCCATGCTGGGCTTTACCAAGGAATATAGTAAAAGGGGAAGTCCTGGTTGCCGGCTGTAGAGCAGTTGGAAGGGCAGCTTGCCAGTGGCCCAATGATACCCAATGTTGTATGCAAAGGTGGCCGCAGGAAGGAAGGTATCACATTCAGTCTCATGTTGGTGACTGAGCTTCTAGAGTATCTGGACCAGGCTCCCATTAATGCGCTCTACCATGTCATTTGTCTGTGGATGATAAGGAGTGGATAGTATCTCACAAATTCCCATCAGTTGGTTGAGGCAGGGGATAATATGACTGGTGAAGTTGGTACCATTGTCTGTCAGCAGGATCTGGGGGAAACCATGTTTGTATATGATATTCTCCAGGATGAATGTGGCTGTCACCAGTGCAGATTGGTTGGGAATTGCCTGGGATTCTACCCATTTAGTCAGATGGTCAACTGCCACAATGATGAACTTGTTGCAACTGTTGGTAGCTGGCAGGGGGCCCACTATGTCAATGGCTACAGTGTGGAAGGCAAACCCAGGGCGTACCAGTCTGTGTTGAAACTTGGCAACCTTAGGCCTCTCAATGTTGCAGTCATGTCAGTTGGCTATTGTATCCATTACGTCAGTGTGCATTCCTTCCCAGAAGCAGTGCTTCTGTAGCAGAGCTAATGTCTTCTGTATGCCACCATGGCCAGAAGTCTTGTGAGCAGCCACCACTGAGTCCATGCGTAGGGATGGGTGTATGTAGGGTAGCCAAGAGTCTCCACAAAGCTTCAGGAGTTGTCCCTTAGAGACCTTGGTATCAACAGCTAACTTCATGAGAGCTCTCTGTATCTCTACTGGCTCTTCTCCCCACAAAGAAGGATCTTCCATAAGCTTGTCATAGAGAATGTCAGCCATGGGGGATACTAAGGCAACAGTGGGAAGGCAGGAGAGACAGTCAGCATTCTGGTGGGCTGCCCCAGCTCAATGAATAATCTTGTAGTCATAAGCCTGAAGTTTAATGGCCCAACGTGCCAGACATCCTTTGGGGTCCTTGAGGGTCTTCAGTCATTGCAAGTAGGCATGGTCTGTTACAACTGTGAAATGTACCCCATGAAGATAGACTCTGAACTGTTGGTAGGAGTATATCACATACAGACCCTCTTGTTTGGTGACAGTGTAAATCCTCTCATGAACATTAGGCGTACGTGAGCAGTATCCAACAGGGTGTTCAAGTCCGTTGGAGTCCAGTTGGGAGAGAACAACCCCAATTGCCATCAGAATAGCATCTATATGAACCACAAACGGCTTGGCAAAGTCAGGGTAGACCAGCACAGGAGCTGCAGTCAGTGTTCCTTTGAGAGCATTGAAGGTAGATTGGCACGCTGGGCTCCAGAAGAATTCCTTATCAGCTCAGAGAAGCTGAAAAAGGGGGTCACCCAGGGATGCAAAGTTGGGGATGAAGCGGCAGTAGTACCCAATCATCCCCAGGAAGACCTGCACGTCCCTTTTATTGGCTGGGATCTGCATTTGCTCAATGGCTTCCACCTTCAAAGGTATATGGCGGAGTCCATCTTGGCTAATGATGAACCCAAGGAACTCAAGGTGCTCCTTGAAGAAGTTGCACTTGCGTGGCTTGAGCTTGAGATTAGCTGCAAGTAACCTCTGGAAGGCTTCCTCCAAGTGTTGTAGGTGATCATTAAAGGTTTGGGAAAATACATTAATGTCATCCAGGTAGACCAAGACACTGGTGAGTTTGAGGTTGCCCATCACTCCATCCATAGTCTGTTGAAAGGTAGCTGGGGCATTGGACAGACCTTGAGGCATCCTTGTGGGTTGAAATAGCCCTTGGTCAGTGATGATTGCACATTTTCCTTGATCAGCAGGGGGTAGGTCAATCTGCCAGTACCCACTGATAAGGTCCATGGCGCTGAAGAACTTGGCACCACCCAGTTGGTCCAAGGTATCATCAATACAAGGGAGGGGATATGAATCCTTCTTGGTAATAGCATTCAGTTGACGGTAGTCAATCACCACACGGTTGCTACCATCCTTCTTTTTGACAATCAGGAGAGGGGAAGCCCAAGGGCTTTTACTGGGGACCAGTAAGCCAGATCCCAATAGCTTCTGAAGCTCTTTGTTAGCCACGGCATGATTGGCTTGACTGCACCATATAGGTCTGGAGCAGATAGGTGGACTGCCTTGAGTGTCAACATGATGCGCAACATCTGCAGCCTTGCCCAGGTCATAATCATCCTTGGCAAACACATCTTTATACTGGGCAAAGAGATCCATAGCTTGATCCTTCTGATCTTCAGAGAGGCCAGATAGAGAGTTGTGGCTTATGACTGATAGCACCAGTGGTTAATCACAGGGTAGACCCAACTCAGAGAAGTCTGCAAAGGGGGCAGTCTCCTGCAGGTTGTCATGCTCTTCCAGTTGTATATACGCCAGAAGTTGGAGTTTGGAGATAATCATAGCTTCACAACTCATGTTGGCCAAGAGTATGAGTACCTCCTTCTCACTTGGCATGAGGATGCCTGGTGCAACCCATGGTTCTAGTCTGGAGGCATAAGGGATTCCAAAGATTTCTCCATGAGTGCCAGCTGGTAGAGACAGCAAGAGGCCTGTATTGTGGATCACCTGGGCGCCAGGTGGGATTGTCACATTACAAGAGGCGTAGACTGAGATACCCTTGGCTTCCCCAATTGAGAGATATACCTTGACCTTCTTACTAAACAGCGTATAAGCAACTGGAAGCTCTCTGTTGGCATACTCCAGATTGATGTAGTGCAAGCGTTGTAAGGGCAGGTCAGACAGGCAATCACCATGATAGAACATGGGTATGGAATGGCCCAATATTCCAAATGTATTGTCTCCATGGTTAGTCACAGTGCCATACTGAATCATGAAGCTAGTCCCAATAAGAATGTCATAGCTGTTGTTTTCCAGGACTATAGCAGGAGCAGTGACCATTAGCTTCCCAAAGCAAAGAGGGAGAGAAGAGTAGGCTCCTTTTGCTCTAGTGATCAGTAGCCCAGCAGTACCAAACTCATCATGGTAGGCCAAGTCTGGTGCCAGATTAAGCTTCTTAATCAGAAAATAGGATATTACATTTCCAGGGGCACCAGTATCCAGTATGGCCCGGAAATGAGTCTTGTTCACTACCAGGTTAATATAGGTGCAATCCTGGCAGTCCTCTCTGATCTCCACAATCTTTGAGACCTGGTGTACGCTTAGTCCTTTGAACTTCTCCAGGAAGGTAGCCATGGCAGCTCCCACAGCTGGGCTTACTTCCTTGAGGGATTCTAGCAGTGCTGAGACATTTACTGTGCAGAGCAGCTTGACCAGTTGTTCAGCACTGTCCTCCTCATGAGTGACTTCAACGCCTGGTTGAGCCAATTGTTCAGCATAGGGTAAGGATACTGTTCTCTGAGCTATTTGGGGGATAACCACTTCAGGGCAAAGTGTAGTCTAATGAGTTTGCGTGTTAACAGTGAGGACTCAATGGAGGAGGTCCTCTTGAACTCCGTCAGACTCCACATCCTCATGTATTGGTTGGGAGTTGAAGTCAATCAGGGAGGGCTCATCCTTAAGGTTAGTCCAAGAGAATGGCAAGGCAGCAGGCCTCTGATCTGGTTTGCTAGGGGGGCAGTGGTATGGGGCGAGATGAGGGTATCAAAATTACAAAGGCAGCCAAGGATTTCTACTTGTCCTGGCTGCTTAGTAGTTTTTTGACTGGTCCTCATTGTCCTCCTCAATATCAGGGTCCTTGGCGTAGTCCTCCTCAGTGTCCTCCATGCCTACATGGTGGATCTTTTGGCGTGTATTCCTACATTCCTGAGAGAAGTGGCCAGCCATACCACATTTGAAGCAAGTACAGGGGCCATTGTTGACTGGAGCAGGCCCAACCTTGTCGGAAGGCTTGGGCATCTTGACTGCCATGCGGGGTCTATGCTCAGATTGTTGGCAAGGGCAGCCTTCAGGGAGAGGGACTTTGAACTCCTCCTTGTAGGTGCGTAGGAGGTGGATCAGATCTGGTACAATGTGATCATTGTAAATGCCTGACTTAAGGGCCAGAGATAGTTCCCAGTTGACACATACAGCATTAAGGAGTGCTGACTGCATATCAATAAACTGCACCACACTCATAGACAACAGAGTTTGAGCTTCAAGGTAGAACCTAGAAGTGAAGTCTTCTAGGGTTCCCCCACCTTTAACTTGGTGTTGGCAAAGTCCATCTTACAACCAAGGAGTGCTTCTTGGCTACAAAATTCTTCTGTCAAGGCTCTGGAGACGTTGGCAAAAGTCCAGCCATTCTCAGGAAGACGTGGCAAGATAATGGTTTGAGTCTCAGCATCCAGACAGTTGATGATTATGGAGTCCCTCATGGTATTGTCTGCGCCATACATGGAGTTCTGGTACAGACATAAGAACATGGCCACATTGCTCTTGCAGTCAAACTTGGGTAGATTGACGGGCTTGAAGTGATTGGAGCCATGTTGGAGGGGAGCAGGTGTGATCTTCACTGGAGAGCAGGTGAGGCAGGAACAGCTGAGGGTGGAGGCAGCAAGCCTAGCCTCAGAGGCGCGGCAACAATTTTCCTCTTGCTGGGCTTTGCGTTCACCTTCTCTGTTTTGAGCAGCTCCAGAAGCTTCAGGGGTGGCCAGGACGTCATCCTCAGACTCCAGTACTGGCTCTAATACTTGTAAAGTGTTAGGAGCCAACCAAGTGTGGTCACCATTGCTTTTGTAGCTATGATAGAACTCAGGACTAGAGGACCTCAGTGGACTGTGGTGACTCTTGGAGTTGATAGACATAGCCTGTAAGTTGAAGGCCATAATCTTACTGTACATCCTATCCAATTGGCTCTGGAAGGCGTCCAGGAGAAGTTGTTGCTCCTCCAGCTCATCTTGGTAGACCTTGGTCTCCTGATGGTTGATATCCAATTCATCTTCCAGAGAGGTGATGTGCTTTTTGTGGGTGGCAAGCTCAGCTTGGAGCAAGGCTATTACTTCCTTGTTCTTTCTAACTTGGGTCCAACTGTTGGCTCTTTCATGAAATTGGCAGAGTTTGAGACTATCCTGAAGTTCTGACACAGTGTGGTAGCCATCAAACAGGAAGGCAAGATTGGTACTCTGCTGGACTAATTCCATCTGCATCTTCTTGTAGTGATCAGAGAGCTCAAGGATGTCTCAACCAAGAAGGGCGCTGGAAGGGGAGTTGTTGATGGCAGCAGAAGTGGGGGTGAACAAGGGGATGGTGGCAAAGTGGAAGGCTAAGACTTCCACCTCATGAGTCAGGCTTTAAACCATGGGACCAGTTTCCAGCATGTGCTTAGTAACCACACTAATCCAATTGGCATCTACACCCTGATGGATGAGGATCTGTACCACATGCACTGGAACTAGTTTAGCTATATATGCTTCAATGGCATCAACCCAGTGGAGCATGGTGTTCTAGGCGTTGGTGACTTTGGCAAAATACTGATTGACAGTGGTGAAAGTATTGCCCAGCTCAGAGTACAGAACCTGGAGGAATAAATGGGTCATTATTTGTTAGATTAATCTGTTTCCTATTAGCTGTGCTACTTAAAACTTTAAAATTTTGTTTTAATTTTCTTATCAATAAATTTAAATAATTACAACAATTTTATCAAAATAAATCTTATTTAATCCTTATAATATAAAAACCTATATTAAATTAATCATTTTCTACTTAAAGCTAAATTAAACTGTATTAAAAGCTAGTAACAATCTTATTTCATATACCATTATTTCTTGAAAGCTGATTAGTACAAAATGACATCATTATAAAAAGAGCAACATAAAAATACAATAAAAACTGATATGATGCTTTTTGTTGGAAATTAAATTGCTGCCTAAAATCTTAGCTTTTTTAAAATATTTAATTTAAAATATAATAATTTTTGAATCCCTCTTTTTAAAAAGAGGGCAGATAGTTTTTTTGCATATTTAATAAATAAATATTAAATAATTTTGGATTTTCTTAAAAAAAATCTAGTAAAAAGTTAAAAAAAACTAACTAAAATTAAAACTGAACTTTTATTGAAATTTCAGTGATCTCATTTAGCATAAGTAATTTATTCTTAAGTTAGATTTTATAGAAAATATATAATAAGAACTTATAAGAGAGTAAAAGTTTTTCTTTTCAAAATTGAAGTATTTAATACTAATAAAATAGCTTTATACAACTATTTAATAAAATTATATTTTATACTGTATGCTAGAGATAATATGTATAAAAAATTCAAACATAAAAAAGAATGTATCAAAATCTTGCTTTATTTAATTAAATTTTATAAAGGTTAAAATTTATTTGAACTAAATGGAAAATGATCTTAGTCATTGTATCTATAAAAATAAGATACAAATTTAATTATACAAGCAAATATTTATATGTGATTAAAAATAACATTTTTGTTTTGATAGATTTAAGATATATAAAGTTCATTTTTTAAGAACTTTTAAAGGTTATAATAAACTTAAGTTTATTTAAAAAAAGTTTTTGAGTTGGTTACTAAAAGTAAACTAAATAATGATTTATACTTTAAATTTAGTTTACTGATTAAAATATCATACTTTAAGAGTTAATTAGCATATTTTATCTCAAATAATAATTTTATAAGCTTACATTCAAAGCCACTTCAAGATACTAAATTGGTATTGAATATTAAGTTGCAGCACAATTCTGAAAGCTGAGATTAAGGGCTTTCTAATGATACTAGTTTTTGCAAGATTGAAGCAAATTTGCAGAAATATCAACAGTTAACCAGAATCTAAAAAGGGGTAAATAAACAATGATATCAGACTTTAGGGGTGATATTAATAAATTAAGGAGATCAGTTGGGGGTCAGTTGGGAATTTATGCCTGTAGTGCAAAAACTCAGCTAACATGGTATTTAAACAGCTCAACTTTACAGAAATTTACTTTACAATCCACACCTTTACTCCTCTCTGATAACTGCACATCTATTTCCAAGCAAGAACTGCCTGAACCAAGCCAAGGAACCCAACCACTATCATTATGGAACCTATCAAGTTTGAACCTCAGATGACACCCTTCTTCTCACTGGGGGCTTCTACTAAGAGAGAAAGAATCTCTATGCTTAAACAAGCATTCCTTTTCACTGCTGGCAGTGATCTTAACAGCTTTGTTTAGCATTTCTTATTAAAAACAGAGTTTGGAAAAAGTATCTTCTTACCTGTCATACAAAATTCTAAGACAGATGATTTCCTTAACAACCTAAAGGAATTGATGTCAGAGTCCCCTTTAAGTAACTTCCTTCCCTAAGAGCATTGGTTACATCAAGCTACAGTTTGAAAGAGCTTTAGGATTGTGGATTTAAAATGACAAAAAATGATTATTCATATTCTAAAAAAATAAAAAAATGCTAAAAAAGTATCATTAAATTGAAAAAATAAAAAAGGAAAAAATGATTCAGTAAAGAAAGAAAACATAAAAAATATTTTAAAACATATAATAAAAAATTCATTTCCAACTAGCCAATTCACTAAAAAATCCCCTGGATTGATTTATGAAGAATTACATAAAGAGTTGAGTGAATACTCAACTAAAATAAAATACTCATTATTGAAAACAAAAAAAGAAATTTATGAAGATATGAAAATAAAAAAACAATATTTCTATTTCACTTTCCACTTTTTATAAGCTTATTCCTAATAATATAATTAAAAGCAAAAAGCAAACTGATATGTGTAACATTTGCAACTTAAAAAAGTCATTAGAAATGAAGAAAAAGGATTTGAGTATAAAGAAGTTGCCATTGCCTAAATCTATTAAAGAAAATTTGGTATCTATATACCTACATGAATAGTTTTATAAGCATCAAAATAAAGAATATATTAGTGATATAAATAATCTTTATAATAATTCATGTGTTATAGTAATAGACTATAAAGAAAACTTTAAAATAGGTGGGGGTCCTATAGAGACAAATAATTGTTTTTATGAGAAAATACCTATTTCTTTATTAGGATTTGCAATTGCTTTTAAAGAAAATGAGAAAATTAAAAATGAGTATCATGACTTTTTATCTGAAATTTTATCTCATGACTCTTTGTTTTCAGGTCAGTGTTTGATAAGTCTGCTTAAAAATAATAAATTTAAGAATATTAAAAATATTAAAGTTTGGACTGATAATGGTAATCATTTCAGATCTTATGAATTCTTATATTATCTTTTTAAAGAGGTACCTAAAATTATAAAAGGAACAATTAAGTTTAATAGATTTGTTGAGTGTCATGGCAAAAGTATTGTTAATGGTCATTTTGGTGTATTATCTAAAATATTTAAACAAAAGGAAAATGAGATGTATATAAAAAATATAAATGATCTCAAAATGGTTTTGAGAGAGAGGAAGAAAGAAAGGGTCTATATGAGACACTTGTAAATAATTCAGATGTTTCCCAAAAAACTTTTTTTTCACATCTATGATAGAAAATCTAGGCCTAAAAAAGCTGGCTTGAAGTCAAAGCATTTTATGTTAATCTTTCATATTTAATGAAAGATGGTGAGCTTTATGTTTCACCTTTGACATTTGAGGATGTTAAGGAGTACCCCAAAATAAATTATTGTGCAATGTTCTGCACATATGACAGAGAAACAAAGAGAGCCAATACTACTAAAGGATTAGTAGGACATGTTCATTAAGTTGGACGCATAACAAAAACTTATATTTCACATAGGGTAAATAGTCTTTTAAATACAACAACTTTTCTCTAAAAATAACCAAAAAATTAATTATATGAGCCAAAGATAGGGTAATAGCAATTATAGCTTTGGGGCTGCTATTACTCTCCCATGCAACTCATATATTTAATTCTTGGCTTATTAAAATAGAAAAAAGGGTTTTAGCAAAAAATACAGTTAATAGAAATAGATTTATTTCTATTATTTGTATATTTTACACTCTTAAAATTTTCTTCAGTAAACTAAACATTATAATAATGTTCAAAAAACATAAGTTTATGACTTAAATGATACCAAAGAAGTTAAAAGGCTTTGAAATGCTTAAGCTGGCGCCTTGGCTTAATCTAACAAATAATGACCCAAATGTTGGTTGGATACCAGTATTCCCTGGTCATGCACCAGGCTTTGGATGCGGCCCAGGTGCATTTGGTTGTGGTATACGGCAGGGTGGGAAAATTGGTGTAGGTAGTCCTTGATATGTTCAACAGTACTGAGGTCACAGCAGAGCTGGTCAGGGTTGAACTGGGAGAGATTCTGAAAGCAACCCAAGGCGTTTTCAGCAGAAGACTGCTGGATGGCCAGGTGTTCAGAGCAAGAGCCATTTCCAGCAGCACCAACATCCATGGCGTGTATGGCATTACAGATGACGTCCTCACAAGGTGAACAGTTGGCGTCCATCTCCAAGGGGGCAGGGGCTTGTAGGAGCAGTGGTTGACCAAAAACAATAGCTTGGGGGTGTTGATGTTCTGGCATGAATTGGCTTAGGTTGGGCAGGCCATAGGGAGCTCCTGCTCTTTCCCCAGCATGGACATTAGCAGCAGTAAAGGCCAGTGCTTGGTGGTAAGGAGAAGCAATAGCAGGAGACTGGGCCAGGGGCATTCCTCCCTCCTCATTGAAAGGACTGCGGGGGTGGGGGCTGGTGGTATTGAAAACATGAGCGCCAATGTTTTAAAATATGCAGCCTGTGTGCTGATTTCTACAAATAGTTAGTCTACTACTTCTTTATCTTAATACTATACCTGTTGTGGTATAGTGACAGCCTGGGTAAGGACATAAGAATATAAGAAGATAATAAGACAAAACTGGTTTTTATTTAGATAGTATTGCACTTATATAATGTGAGGCGGGGGAATTACCACCAGAGGCAGAGAGGCACAGACAGAAGAACTTTCCAAATGGAGGAGAGTGGGTTGACACAGCTAAAAGTCTTGTACAAGAGAACAACCGCTTTCTTGTGGCTTTCCTTAAGGAGGTAGATATAAATAACTTTGTTGTTCTATTTATAATCCCAGAAGTGAAGCCCGTGCCTTGTGCGCGTTTGAAAGGCAAATCAAACACTTGTTTCAGGGGCGTTTAAAACGTCTTTATCACTAGTAGAATCAGGATGCAATAGTGCAACCACGCAATTGTTCCATTGTTTAATCCCTAGATGGACAACTTTTTGTCTAATCCATTCAGGATATGCAACAAGGTATAAGAAGAATTAATAATTTACAATAAAATCATCTTTAAACCATCTTTATTTTATCCTTAATCTGGTTGACCTTTATCCTAATCCTTAAGTGCTTCTGCGCAATCAGAAGCCATTGCTGGGCAATAATCATGGTTCTGTTCCATCCTGGCCCTTCTGATACAGTACTACTCATATCCTCACATATGAATGTATTCTGGAAAATGTCCTGTGCCCTATAATCTCAAATAATTGTGGCAATGTAATGCAAAAAGCGCAACACCTCTCTTTTGCTTTTGCCCTTTGAAATAAGACTGGCTCCAAATTGGGAAATGCAATTGTTTGGTTTCCTGATTCTGCGCAACTCACTTGCCCCACTCATGCTTGTGGTGAGTGATCCTACTGTACATGTAATGTTTTGTGGTAAAGCTACACAGTATATAATCCCAATCTTTATATCCAATAAAATTTAAGTTCTATTCACATTTTTTTCTTTGTGTCTCCACATACTTTGGCGCCTCTCTAGCCACTTCTAACAGATATTATTCATCCAGGGCCACAAGGTAATCACATAGACTTCCCTGTCATTCTAACCAAGACTTAGTACAAATCCAATCCTAAGTTTAGGATTTCCCGTTGTGACTCTGTGCTGCGCCTCAGATCACAACAAAAATGATGCGCACTACAGGGGCTGTAAGCCCCTTGGTTATCCCTTTTGCAACCACGTTTTCAGGGCCTTTGCCTCCTTCTGTACAAGAGCCAACTTTGCCTGAAATTACCTGTCCTCCTATTTAGGAAGACATCACTGACCTGCCTATTGTCCCTACTGTGCTAAACCTTGGGAATGGTCCTGTTTAGTGGCCTACCCTTTAGCACCCCTGACTTAGAACAAGTCATGGTGGTAGTCCTTGGGTTATCCCGTGATGGGGCCATCCCTTGCCTCCAGCTTCAGTTCAGCCAAGCAGAATACTACAAATTGATTTTAGCTCCACAATTTCCACAGCATCTCCTCTCAGTGGCTGGCTCTGCTGAGCATCTATTGTCTTCCTTTGTACAACCTGCCTTAGCCCACCATCAAATGGTGTTGGGGCTTCACGTTCAGGAGATTTCATCCCTACAAGCTGCCGTCACCCATCACTGGGATCAGTTTGCAGCCTACCAGCAGTGGATTCACTCCCTGTTTTCCTTAGTAACTAACAATCAGCACAACTCTGTCACCTCCCAATTTTGCTTGGTTAATTTTATTGAGAAAATGTACCAGTCCATCCCTGAATTTGTCAGGGAGCGTCTACATGGGCTTCACCAGTTAGAACAGCCCTGGCGCACCCAAGTAGATTCCACTCTAAACGCCTATCTCACCAATTTTGAACAACTGGTGCAGCAGCTCAACCTGTTCAGTGCTTACTACTTTGACCAACTACAGCAAGTAGCAGTCCATGCTGCAAAAGGCCTCTGTTAACTTGGCAAGGAATTTGAGCAAGAAAGGGCTGCTACTGTTGCTACCATTGCCAAACTCCAGACTCAAGTAAATGAACTGTATACCTCTAAATCAGATGCCCTGCTTTCTCCTTCATCTGATGAGTTAGCAGATAGAGAACAGAAACTATGGATGCCATTCAAGAGTTAAGAGCATCTACCTGCAGTCAGGATTGCGCTCCCAAAGCCCCTCAGCCTGACCTCAAGTGCTTGCTCTGATGACTCAGGTTGCTGGCTTACAACAAGAGTTGCTACTTTGCGTGAGGTGATAGCATCTGTTTTTAGTCCAATTGGGGTTGCTGTTGAAGATGGCTGTTGCCCTGGATTGTCAGGAGCTCCCTGCATTCACTGTGCTAGAGAGTTGATAGCTCTAGCTAATGAGGTGGACCATTTGAAACAAGACCACTCTGAGCTTAATAAATACATACAAGAAATGAGTGAGTTAATTGATTCAGTAAATGAAAGGTTTTCCCCTTGCCTTTTGGTGGGCCTGTCTCTTACATCCTGACTGGCTGAACTGTCCTTGGTAGTAACTACACAGGGTCAGTGCCAGTATGTAACTGAGCAGCAGACCACCCTAGCTAATAATATGGGCATCTGCACTGCTGATACCTTGACTATCCTTGAGGAAAGTTTTTGCCAGCTTTGGGCCAGACATCCCCCACCAAATCCAAAGGATAATTATTCCCACACATAAATGTACTTGATAGCAACAATGGCAGCCCAACCCCAGAAGCACATTTCAAGCCTACCTTTAGGCAAGTCTTAGACCCCAAAACCTTGACCATTGCAGCTTTCCTAACTATCTATGAAACTTCCATGGAAAGAGCCTTGTATGAGGTCAAGAAGGAACACATTCTAACCTGTCTGCACCCAACCTTTCAAGAGGTAATAGTGCCAGAGCTGCCCACCATTGAGACCTGGGAAGATATGAAGTAACTTCTGATTGACAAATTTGGTGGTGACCTTAGTTTGGAAGTGAAGAAGGATGCTTTCATGCATATTGCTTTCAAGCCAAAGGAGACCCTTGCTGAATTTAAATATAGATTCTATATGGAAGGGCAACAACTGATCACAAGCCGCCAGTTGACCGCACATGAAGCATACATGGCTTGCGCTCAAACCCTCAAGGTTAACCAGCTCCTGTGTCTTCACTTCAAGGCCCATAAAGCCATGCTTTCTTCTATGAAGAGCATAAATACACTGTTGCAGGATATACACCTTGCCCATTCTGGGGCAGCTGTGCAGGAGAATTGTATGCCTCTACCTCTGGTTTGTCTTCATGTGGCCCATGTATCCTTACCATGAACTTGCAGAATTCCCTTTGACGCCAGGGTTGCCATAACTGTGGACAGATAGGTCACTATTCACGGGTCTGCACCAATCCTCAAGTTGAGGGAGCTGATCCTAAAGAGAAGGCTGGAAAAGATCAGTCAACCTAGAGGTGGAGACGCTCTTGGTTGACAATTTTTCCCAGTCTCCTTTGATTCCCTTCTCCATTGCTGACTCTGAGCCTGCTGACACTGAGGTTCCTTCTATTCTTCTTCTATTCCACAACATCTCTGATGACTCTGACATGGAAGATTCTGATATAGAAGATCCCAACACCTATGAGTATTCAGTCCTGGCTGTCCCTGAAACTATTGCAGTTCCTTATAAGCTATTTTCTGGGAAAACTACAACAACTGTCAAGCCCCTTCCTGAAGCCAAAGAGGTGTCTCTTGTCCATATCTCACTCAAGCCAAGAGATCTCCTGTGCTTGTCAAATCTTCCAAGGAAGCTGCTGAGGTTGCTGACGCTGTGTTCAAAAATGTCTCAGTCTTGCTCCCTCTCCAGACAGTCTATAAGGAATTCCTGGGCCTAAGATGCATGATAAAAAAGTGGGACAAAAAACTGGCAGAAGCCCAAGACATTCTGGATGTCCTCCCTTTTTTGGTTGTACTACTACTTGTGTGGAAATATCCATCCAAAAGGTGAAGATTAAGGCTGTCTTAGACACTGGATCTCCTGTTAATGTTGTCTCCTTGAAGCTTGTCAAGAAGCTCAAACTTGCCCCCACTCTTAACTATCACCAGTTGTATGGCACAGCTGGGCTATCTATGACTTGCGCTATAGGAGCTTATTCTGTTCTTCCCATGCAGTTTGGCAAACTACTCTTGGCCGCACCTGCTGTTGTCTTGGAGAATGAATTCTATGACCTCCTAGTTAGTACTCAATTACTTAGGGAATACAATGGTATCATCAACTTAAATGACAGCTACCTCTCTATCTTAGGGTACAAGGTCTCTTTTATCTTTGAAGAACCAGTTAAAGTCCCTAGAAGCGCATCAAGACATGTGCCTTAGAATACTCCACTGGTGTTTTAACTCTAAAATACTGTACCCATTCCTCCAACATGAAGTGCCCCCCCTATGGCTTGTCCTGCGTCTGAAGGGATTCCTCTCTTGGCCACTTCTTCTGTAATCATTCCCCCTGGATCTCAGGCTATCCTAGACTCCCAAATATTGTATGAGCTACCCAAGTGTATGGTCCTAGAGCTATACTCTCCTCCCTTTCTAGGACGCAACAAACCCTATCTCTGTCCAGTAATCTTGGATGTCTCTAATAAAGATCCTGTTTAATTGCTGGTTGCCAACTTAACTGCTCTCCCCATACATGTGTCTAGAGGGCAGGTTGTTGGCTATGGCAAGCTGTTGAATGCTTCTGATGTCCTATCACTACATCCTTTTGGTACGTTCCAGGACTTTAACTTACCTGAGGATGAGCCCCAAGCCCTATCCTTGTTCACTACTTAAGACTTCCTGCAGCTATCTCTGGTTTAACAGAAAGAGGTGCTTGACCTACTGGATCAGTTTTCAGATATCTTTGCTAAGGATAACACTGATTATGGTTTATCCAAAGGTGTCATTCATCAGATTGATACTGGTGATGCTCCCCTCTTTTGCACTAAACCTTATTGCTGCAGTCATGTAGAGGATGCTCAGGTGTCTAAAGAGCTCAAAAAACTTCTAGACTGTACCTGTACTACAGTCACATTGGGCTGTGGTTTCACAAAGAGGTTGAATTGTGATGAATTTCATAGGTTGAAATTCAAAACAATAGGATTGGCCTTGGAGAGATTTTACAGTATAGTAATGGATTACCCAGGAATCAATTAGGCTTTACTAATTGAGGGCTGTGCTGAATAATCTGAACAGTTCAGGTTATGAGACTAGGTGTCTTAAACTGATTGATTAACTGGGAAGGTTAATTAATTGATACCCTGGAATATGATTGATGAGGATTTAATCATAGGGCCAAAATGGACTTGACTGTGTCAAGTGAAGACTTGTTGTCTTCAAACAGATTAATTACCTGGGAAGATTAATTAATATATGCTTGGAATATAATTAATGAGGGTTTAATTATATTTTTTAATTATCTTGACTGTGTCAATAAGTTTGGTTAAGGTTAGCCAAAAGTAAACCCCCAAATTGTGGTTTAAAAGCGCTGTTTTGGCAAATTAATTAGGTCAAAAGCACCGCTGCATTGCCTAATTGATTTGCAAAGCGCCAAGGCGCTGCCCAGTGAATGTTTCAGGCACTGGGGCGCTGCCTGGGAAAGTTCCTGGGCGCCACAGTGGCACCTGGCTCAAGTTTCAAAGCGTTTTAATGGATTTTTAACGCAAAAAATCATTAAATGCAAAAATAACTAAATTTAGACAATGATGTCTATGCATTCAGGATTGATCAGCTGGTTCCCAGTTGGAACAAGGATAGCTTGGATCAGGAATGTGTATATTCCACAGGGTTTTGATGTCAGAAGTCTGGAATGCTTCAAGCCAAAGCAATACATTTCCACAGAAAGAATCAGGCAATTCTGGAATCTAATAGGGCACATTCTTATAGGTTAACAGTGTGAAGAACTTTTTGGTAAAGGTCTGGATTGGATGACACTGTTATTTCATAAACCATGTGATAGGAATCCAGGTGTGATTCCAGAACCAGAGGGGTTTTCAGCCAAATGTACCCTGATTGGTATATAATGGAAACATGATAATAATTAATAAAAAATGATACTTATGTGTGACAATGGTTGCTTTCCCCTCAATCTTTTTATGCTTTGTGTTTTTGGCTTTTAACTGAAATAAGACTACCATGGAATGAAAGAGATGGTCTTCAGCTAAGACTATGGGAAGCAAAAAACTTGGAAGTGATCACCAGATAGCAACAAGTTTAACGCCAAGATTGCTTGCCTGGAATCCAAGCTCATCAAAGCTTCCATAAAGGATTCCCCGTCAAACTGTAAAAGAGTCAGATCAGGATAATGAAGAAGCAAGCATGAATTTCCTGTATCCGTCACATAGACGCTGGACTGCTTGCTCCTTCCCAAAGTCCATGGGCCTCCCCCTTGCTCATACTGAAAAAAAGGATGGAGGTTATTGTATTGTAATGGACTACCAACAACTGAATTCCTTAACCAAAAAGGATTCTTACTCCTTACCACACATTAATTATGCTCTCTGCTGCCTTGGGGGCTCTAAGTTCTTCTCTGCAGTGGATCTGGCATCTGAATACTGGCATGTTGCCCTTTTTCCCAAGGATTGACAAAAGGCCGCACTCATCACTTCCAAAGGATTTTTTGAGCCTACACAAATGCTGCAATGACTCTTCAATGCTCCAGCTACTTTTCAGCAAGCCATGGACTCCATTCTTGGTGATTTAAAGCTCTTATGTGTCCTAGTGTACTTAAATGATATAACTGTTGTTAGTACTACCTTTACCAACCACCTGGCTCATCTCAAAGAAGTGTTCATAAAGATACAAGAAGCTGAACTTAAGTTAAAACCATCTAAGTGTGCCTTCTTCAAGGAACGCCTTGAATTCTTGGGACATGAGGTGACTCAGACAGGATTTTGCCCCATGACTAAGAAAGTTGAGGCCATTGACAAAATGCTTCCGCCCACCAACCTGCAAGAAGTTCAAGTCTTTCTGGGCATGATGGGATACTACAGAAAATTCATCCCTGATTTTCCTGACACTAGCAAACCCTTGGTCCAGCTGCTGTGTAATGTCCCTTTTGAATGGACTGCCAGCCAGCAACAATCCTTTGAAACTCTCAAACAAAAACTCAAATAGGCTCCAATCTTAGTGTATCCTGACTACAATAAGGAGTTCATCCTATACACTGATGCTAGCAACCTAGCTATTGGAGCTATCTTGGCTCAATTGGATGATAAAGGTGTGGATCACCCTGTGGCTTATACCTCTTGTGTCCTGAATAAGAATGAGAAGAATTACAGTTACCAGAGAAATAGTGCCTTGCTGTACTGCATGCCATCTAGCAGCTTTACCATTATGTGTATGGCACCCATTTCACTGTGGTTACTGACCACGCTTTGCTCAAATGGTTTCAATAACTTAAGGAACCAGAAGGACAAATAGCTAGATGGGCTCTCTGCCTGCAAGGATACATATTCACTGTGCTGCATTGCCCTGGGATTCAACATCAGAATGCTGATGGACTGTCCAGAATGCCCATATTTGCTCTACACCCTGCTGAAGCTGACTGGTTGTATGAACTAATTGGATATCCTTCTTTGTGGAGGAACAAGACAGAAGAAGTCCAAATTGTCCTTTCTAAGATATCTGAAGACACACTCATTTGTGACAATCAGCTTTTCAAGAAAGTACAAGATCTCTACTTGCCTATTGTAAGGCCTAGTCTTTGCCTTTTGGTGGTGCTTCAAGATCATAAGGAGACATGACACGGAGGCATTGCCAAGGCTTATACCTGGCTCCAGAAGAATTACTTCTGGGAAAATCTTTGCCTGCCTATCCCAGATATTATTGCTAGTTGTCATGATTGCCAACTTTAACGACCTAAAGCTACTGCTCATGAGTTCAAGCTATTCCCCCCTCAATACACATTTCACACTGTCAGTATTGATGCTGTAGGACCTCTCCCTTGCTCCTGCTCTGAATGCCGCTTTACCCTAATTGCTGTTGATCATTTTAGCAAGTAGGTAGAAGCTCGCCCTACTAAAGACATCACTGCCAAGACAACCACTGCCTTTCTGCTGCAAGATGTATTCTTTTGCCACAGTTGTCCTCAAGTGTTGTTGTCTAACAATGAGACTAACTGCAACGCCAAGTTAGTAACCTCTGTTGTTGAAGCCTTGGGGTCTCATTGGTCTTTCTCTGCCCCCCATAATCCTTCCACCAATGGGGCAGTTGAGTGCGCCAACTCAACTCTGGTTTCTATCATGAGGAAGCTCACTTACTCTGACGCCACCAACTGGGATCTATACTTGCCCGCTGCTCTCTTTTCCTAATGCCTTAGCAAACATTGTGTCACTGGATATTCCCCTTTTGCTATGTTGTATGGTCATGATGCCACCACTTTGTTGCTCCTTGGGCCCCCTACTCTCCTCTGATAAGGCCATGAACCCTGATGATCATATCAAAGATCTAGTCAACCAAATCATTGATTTTCAGGCCTCTGCCTACACGCCTGCCTATAAGACCAAGCTGCTTGAGCTCTCCCCTGACAATGCTGGATGATCTCCCCTGCCTGAGTTCAACATTGGGGATCACGTTCTTTACTATCAACATAGAGTAGGAAGAAGTGCTCACAAACTAGACATATTGTTAATTGGGCCTTTAGAAGTGACCTTCAAGCAAGGACCAGAGTATACTGTAAAACTCCTCTCTAGTGTTCAACCTTTTGCTCGTGTGCATGTCAAGTTCCTCTGCAAGTATCACCCCCTAAGGCCAATCTAGAGGGGGGGGCAATGTTGTGAATGCCGGCATTCACTGTGTTTTGATTTTGCCTTTGTTGGGTTATTTTGATGACAAATCTCTCTCTTTTGTTTTTGCCCTTCAAAATGAGGCTGGCTCTGGATTGTGAAATTCAATTGTTTGGTTTCCTGATTCTGCACAACTCATTTGCCCCACTCATGCTTGTGGTGAGTGATCCTACTGTCCATGTAATGTTTTGCGGTAAAGCTACACAGTATATAATCCCAATCTTTATATCTAATAAAATTCAAACTCTATTCACATTTTTGTCTTTGTGTCTTCATGTACTTTGGTGCCTCTCTAGCCACATCTAGCAGATATTATTCAATCAGGGCCACAAGGTAATCACATAATGTAAATTCAGAACCTAAATGTAAAAATGCAGGATTGTCAAATCCTTGGTCCAAATTTTGAATCACTTTTGCGGGATGGCCTTTTTTAATTAAATTTTTTCTTTGTATTTTTATTTTAATATTTGAAAATGCAGGAACTCATAGACACTTTGCAAAGTTCAAGTCAAACTGCATATTTCCAATGGACAAAATGAATTAATTGGAATCAGATTTGAAGTGTTCAATTCCATCAACCAGTTTTATTAAGTTTACTATGTTTTTTGAAATTGCGGGATTATCAAATCCAAGAACCAAATTTCAAATCACTTTTTAATGCCTCTAGTAAGCTCAGATATTAACTGCGGGAACTGGAATCCAAATTGAATGTACAATAAGCACCCTAGGAAACACCAACCTAAATCAAGAATCTCCATTACAACTAAAATCAAACTAAAAATTCAATCACAATAACCATGTTTAGACAAAAAAAGTGATTAAACTTTATAATCATCCAAAACATGAAATGATACAATATTATACACTTCAAATTACAGATATAGAAATTCTGTTACTATTCAAGGCTAACTCAAGAGAAAATAACTACCCACAACTAAACCAATAAATCCAAATAAATACATATTTAATCTAAAATATATATATATTTTATTTTTATGGACTGTCAATCACATTCCCAACCAGCTCCTGCACCAGCCTGCAGAACATCCTGTCCACGAGGGCGTCCCAGAGGGTCCAAGAACAGACCCAAAACCCAACTCAAGGGGAGTCATGCCAATACACAGGCCTCCCAAGGTGTCAGCGCCAGCCAACCACCTCCTGCATCCCAAGCCTGATCAACCAGCCTGAATCCAAGACAGAAGCCACTCTCAAGGCCTGTCACAAAATTCTCCTACACCAGGGTCACCAGGAACACTGAGGTTACTTACACCTCCGTTGTATACCCAGTTGTCACCTGACCCCGCACTCTTGATCCAATAGTTGCTACTTTCTGCCCCTGCATCTTTGACACCACCTACAAGCCATTGGCCACCACTGTTGAGCAATCTGCACCTATTGTGTATTCAACTATTGACAGCGCCACTGCAAGCAAGCGTGATCCCACCTTCTATACAAAGGTCCCCATCCCCTTTGTTGATCCTGGTAGCCAGGATGCTGTGGTACCTGCCAAGGGCCAGCGTTGGTTTACAGATAGTGAGCATGAAGCTCTCCTCAACTGCTTGACCGGGGAAATGGTGGTTTGGGATATTGCATCCCAATCTGGTATCACAGCCAGATACATTGCCAACATCAACAATAAGTATGATAATACTGGGCAAATAGCCAAATTCACCAAGGCAAAAAGACAGCCCAAACCCCTTCAGCCTATTCACATTAACACAATCAAGCAGTGGGTAGCCAAGGATTGCCACCTGGACACACTTGCTGTCCAATCAATGCTTGCCACAGAGTTCAGGCTTTCTGTTTTCAAAACCCTTGTATACAAAACAATGGTTGATTTGGGCTTCTCCTGGAAAGTACTGGGTGTTTTTCTGTATAATAAAAACAGCGAAAAGACCATCAAATATTGACGCATTTATGCTAAGACATATCTGGTACTAAAGGAGACTGGGAATGTCCAGTTCTTCTATATTGACAAATCATTGTTTTCCTCATCACTCAGGTCTAGGCATGGGTGGGTTGAGAAGGAGTCCAAGGACGGCATAGCCCATTGTGCAGCTGTCTGTTCCCAGACCTATTCAATGGTTGCGCTTCTTGGTCCTCACAGGTTGGACTGGCAACAGTGGTAAAACCAACTGTAGGGATGTAAAAGTGAGAATTCAAAAGTGAGAATCTAAAAGTAGCCATGTCGACATTTTTAAAATTTTAAAATTAAATTAAAACAGCTCATCTGAAATTAAAATTTATTATGGTCATATAAAATACTTTTTATTCATTCTCTCAACTAAAAAAGTCAAGAAAAAGTAATTACTTTATTATAAAAAGCCATTTTTAAAATTTAAAAAGTGTCAGCATGGCCACTTTTAGATTCTCACTTTTACATCCCTACAGTTGATTTTGTCACTGTTGCTGTTAGATTAATACCAAATGATTAAGGGCTCCCATAACAGCAGAACATTTCTTGATTTTCTCCGAGCTGTCAAGGAGTACCTTTGGATAAATTACAGCAGCACAACCAATGTTGTTGTGCTTGATAATGTAGGGCTCCACAAAGTGGATCTGGTTGTGTCCAAGTCCCCCCCCATTGACAAAAACAGCCACACCTCCAGCCACCAACTTACCAATTGTCCAATGAGACTTCTCTTCCTCCCACTATATTCCCATTTCTGAATCCAATTGAGGTGTTTGGTTGGATCAAGAATAAGGTGAAACAAGGCCTCCCTCAGGACACTGAGGATCTCTTCAACATTCTTGAGATCAGCCAATTTGCAATGCCATCTGATGTGGTGGCGGCTTTCCATGAGCACTTGGAATCCTTTCTCCTAAAAGCCCTGGCCTCCAAGCCAATCAGATAAATGGGCGCTCTGGGTTTTATTTATTTTTATTTTTATTTATTTTGTTTTTATTAGGACTCAAAAATTATTTATATATAATAATGTGATGTTTGATTGTATTATAGACATGTAAGAATACGTAGAAAAGGTAAGTAAAATCAATTATACTAGGTAAGATGGATATATTTTTATTATAATGCACTGAATATTATCATTGGCTTTTGCACTAACAAATAAATAAATTAAAAAAGATAGAAATAAATTAGTTTATTTAAATAATTGTGAATCCTTGATGGTACTTTGGCTTTTCTAAGCCACAAATTGGACCTTGCAGGTTGTCATCTGATCCTTGTTATTTCAGTGCCACTATAGCCACACAACATGGAAACCAATGATTTTCATATATTACTTACTAATTAGTACTTAGGACGCAGGTCAAGCATATTGAATATGTTTATCAAATCATATTACAAGGGAAAGGTAATTTAAGTCCTAAAAAATCATTTGTTTAGAATATAAATGGAGCGGGCCGCAGATGCAGATAAATTCAATTCTTGTTGTATGTTTATGTAATAAATGAACCTGTACTCAACGCGCTGGTAAATAAAAAAAATTATAAATCATATTTTATTATTACACATGTTCACTTTATTAAACTGTCCCTTTATTATTATCAACTTAATTATATATTACTATTATAATTTAAAAATTAAAAGTAAAATATTAAAAGTAAAATTATAATTTTTATAAATCTTAAAATTTAAATATTAAAGTTTAAATACTTGAAATTTAACCATTTTTATAAATTGTGATTTATTCAATATTGAAACATTTGATATTAAAAATTAAGTATTATGATATGTATTATTAAAATTTTAATATTAACTTTTAGATACCAAAATTTTAATATTTAAATATGTAATATTAAAATTCTTATAGTGAAATTTTAATATTACATAGTTCAATATTAAAATTTTAGTATTAAAATATAAAAAGTTAAAAAAATTAATTTGCAAAAGGAAAATATTTATTGGGGGGATGTTGATTGCAAAGGGAATGTGATTATTCCGGGGAATTATACCCCAAAATTAAATTTTCAGCTAATGTGTCTAATTGGATCCACGTACTCTTCTGTATGTGGTGGACAACCCTGGATGCAATTGCTAGAGGGGTGGCGCCCTTTACCCCAGTGGTTGTTGATTGTTTGATAAAAGGAATGTGGGTGAATGAATTGACTAGTAGGTTTTTTGGGGGGGGGCATGTAGTACCCGTATAACGTTGCCAATGCAAATGAGTCATACAGGACGTGCTCAACTGTCCTATATCCCCGTGGTGTCTTCTGGCAGTCAAGGGCTACGTGGCAAATATCCATTTGAATAGGTACATCCTCCAACTTTTTGACGTTGGTTTTTAATATACAGTGAAGGAGGATTCCCAGATATACCACAGCATGGATTCTTTTGCAAGGTAATCTTTTCCAAAAACATGCATAATTTTTTTAATGTTTGAACTAACCTATTGATATAGGATGTTTGATTGAACTTGAAGAGGGTTCCAGGGGGCGCCTGACTTGAATCAGCCCCCAGGCCTTGGCAAACAATATTAATAAAGGTTTAAAATTATTCATGAGGACTGCATCCCCGACTTTATTTGACAGTGCCTTAAATACTTCATTAAAAATTGCAGTTTTCAAATATTCAATTCCCATTTGAAAGTCAGTTTTTTTAAATTCTTTTCATATCCATTGATGTTTGTGAAGGGGAATCTTTGAATGCTTTTGTATATGTATTCATCAAAGTTTAATTTGATATCCCCACAAATTTCATTCATTTCTTTAAAGTTGATACTTGATCCTATTTCATATGCTTCCCTCAACCACGGCGAGCACCCCGTGGGTGGTAAATATTCCCTATTTTTAGCTTCACTACTTGAAAAAATTAAACATATTCTGTAGAATTATTTTATTTATTTGGTTTTTATTTTTTTGTTTTACAGGGGCTACCAGTGACTGTTAACTCCCGTAAAACCAACTTGGCGTATAAGCTGCCACTTTTGCAACCTTATCCCCATTCCTGGTTATGACTAAAATAAATATAAGTAAAACATAAAAAGACTTACTAGTTGTTTCCCCCCGGGCCCCCTCAGCCACAGGCACAGGCACCACTTTGGCAAACTTCATGAGTGTTGGCTGCTCTTCATTAATTTTCCTGGGCTTAAATTTTCTTATTTTTCTTGCAACTTGTGCTTCCTCTTGATTTTCATTTAATAAAGTTTCTGTATTTTGTGAAGCGCTCCTACTTCTTGCTTGTGTTTTGTTTTTGTCTGTTTCCATTTTGTCGTTTTCCTCTTCATTTTTGTTGATTTCCTTTGGAACTTTGTCCCTTCAATTAGTTTGATCTTATTATTTTCTTTGGCCCCCTGCCAGAACTCCCACAAATTGTAGGCCGCATTGTTGAACTTCAGAATTGATAGAATTGTTCCCTGGAGATTAAGTAATGCTTCTTTATTCTTTTTGTCTATAATATTTCCTAGTTTGTTCATAGCATTTTCTTTTGACTGGATTAGTGGCTGGCCCTTGTCACCCAACTTTCCTGTCACTATTTCCCTGATATTTTTTCAATTTCAACAACCTTTTGCAGGTGTACTTCTAATTTGTTAATCAAGTTATAGATAGTTGACATTTTGTTTGAATTCCATCAAAAAACTGGTTTTATAGTACTATCTTCAACTCATACATATTTTTCATCATCATTAATAAATTAAAGACAATAAACGTAAATATTGCATTAAAATATTGTAATTAGATGTCAACTCTTGTTATTTTGATATTATGTGCATAACTCAATGCATTTTCTTAATAAAATCCATTTTAAATGTGGCTTTTTTATTATAATTTATAATAAATTGACTGTGTTTATATTGGAGAGCCATTAACGCTTAGTACAAATATTGATACATAGTGCATATTAAAACCTTTATATTTATCTATTGTTAATAATTCTGTAAACTTTTCAGTCAGATTTTGTAAGGTAATAATAATGAGATGTGTTAATAAATTACATTATTATTACCTTACAAAATCTGACTGAAAAGTTTACAGAATTATTACTAAAAGGTAAATATACAGGCTGTAAAATGCACTATGTATCAATATTTGTACTAAACGTTAATGGCTCTCTAATATAAACATAGTCAATTTAGATGAATTACAATGAAAAAGGCCTAGTTTACAGTGGCATTTATTTAAAAAAATGCTTTGAGTTATGCACACAATTTCTAAATATCAAGAGTTGACATCTAATTGCTATATTCTAATGCAATATTTACGTTTATTGTCTTTAATTTATTAATGATGATGAAAAATATGTATGCTCATAATTTAAGCTATTTGTAAAATGTACAACATTTTATTAATTATGGGAAATTTGAATAATGTAAAAAATATATTATTAATTATGAATTGAAATAGAGATATCAATTTTAATAAATTGTCACAAAGAAAAGATTTATTTACTAATCAAATGACAAGAAGGGGAGGGAATGAGCAGAATGAACATTGCCTTCATCTGCGCCTGTGAAAGAGGCGGCATCAGAGATATTGGTGAGGGAATGGATGGTGGTTTGGGAGTCAGGGTTGTAAGGCAGGTGGCTTGATGGGGGGTTGGGGAGGCAGGATTTGTTGACTGGGAAGGGGCAGCAAGAGCTGATTGCTTCAATTGCTTGAATTCTTCTTCTGTCACATATACTGGCTTGACAAAACAGATGGACTGGTGTTGGGGGAGATGGGGGTTCTTTCTGGACTTATCAATATCACTTGTATAGAAGATGATGAGATCAAATAAGTCCTGGACGGACGCAGAAGGGGAAAGCTCATACCCCTTCTCAATTTGGGTGCATGGTTCATTGTATGTTGCAGGCTTTAAGCTCCTGAGATCTAAACCAAAATTGTAAAGACATACTTCTTCAAGATGCAAGTCAGTGTGGTTGATGGGGTAGGACCAACAAGTATGCCCCACAGCCCTGATTTTTTGGGTAGCCCATTCCCACTGCTCCATCTCGGCACTCAGTACAACTGTGTACACTTTTTACAGTGTTGTCCACTCCTCCAGCATGGCCTTGAGCTCTGTCTGGTAGGCATACCCATCTGCGGTGTTCAATATTGCCAAGTAATAATTGACGCCCAATGGGGAAACTGCCAATAAAACCCCAACAAAACAATACAAGATTGGGCTGTGCTTGTACACGTCAGACTGGATACACTTTTCTCCACAGTCTTGAATACTTGCAGATATCTTAGCATACAACATAAAGATGACGTCATTATGGGCCCTCAAAGCCCTTCCTTTGATAAAATTAATAATAGTTAAATTTTAGGGGTCAGTGTCCACCAAAATGGGGCCACTGAGAACTTGATTGGACAAGATTCTAGCAGCAACCACAACTCTGTGCATCCACAAATTCACCATTCTTTTGTTAGTGAAGATGCCGTGGAGTCCCAACTGGAGACATAACTAAACCAGGGGCATCCACAAGTCATGTTCCATAATGGCATCATAAGGGGATGGGCTAGTCACCTTTGGTCAAAGTACAGGCACCAGTTGGGGTCTTCTTGGTAGGGGGGCCACAGTTGGCGTGGGCTTGCAGGGTTGCAGCCACGGTGGACTTTGCAAACCCCATTACGGCTGCAATTTCCCCAAGGGACATAAGCTTCCCTTGCTTTTCAACCATTTCAAGAACAATCTCTGGAGTGATTAATTTTCTTCTGCATCTTGCAGGCTGATTGGCTGGGGGGAGGAATATGTCCATCTTGGGAACCAGACAGTGCCATCTGATTGGCTTTTTTGGGGTTCTGGGCTCTCTGAGTGACCCCATGGCTCAAATGGCTGGTTCCAGATGCCATTGTTGATACAGGATTTGGGTAGGCAGCTGCCTGTGCGTGATAGGCAAACAGGGACATGCTGGAAGTTGCGGGAGAAAGAACACACTCCTGAGTAGTGCTTGCAGAGGGGCCTGCAGGTTGGGAGTGGCCATAGAGGGAGGCTCCACCGTTAAGAGACCCAGTGTAGCCCTGAATGATTTTGTCAAGTCCAGGGAATAGCTTGTTGACTTGGTTGTTGTTGAAAGAAGACATAATAAATTTTTATTAAAAAATTTTAAACTCAAAAAGAGATGTGTACATTTTAGTCAATTTTATTGTTATATATGTTAATTTTGTGAATATTATGATCTAAATTTTAGCTGTCCTAAAATGAAATAGGGTGATTTTTGGGAATGCTTGTGATTCCTAAAAGAATCAGCACAAATCTACTCTATATCCTTTAGCATCCTTTTTGAGACACCCATAAATTATGTTTATTTCAAATTCCTTGCAATTATGATTTGAAACTTGGTTCTTGGATTTGACAATCCCGCAATTTCAGATTTCTTAATTTTTACATGATGTCTATGATTTGTTTGAAATACAGGAAATCTCAAACTGTACATTAGAATCCTGCATTTCTGATTCATGTATCCTGCATTTGTTTGCTGAGTTTTGTCTTTTGTTAGTTGAGTTATCTGCTCAAGAGATTTAAAATTTTCCAATTTACATAAACCAAAAAATTCAAATTAAATGGTTGCTTTTATTAAATATTTTAATTTTCACTCAGCTGAATTTCCCGCAAAAGTCATTGGAAATTCAGACCAAGGATTTGACAGTCCCGCATTTTTACATTCAGGTTCTGAATTTACAGTAGCCTTCCCTGCCATTCTAACAGAGACTTAGTACAAATCCAATCCTAAGGTTAGGATTTCCTGTTGTGACTCTGTGCTGCGCCTCAGATCACAAAATCCTTGAACCATCTGTGTCAGTGCAGCGTCACTATTGAACTCTCCTCTCCTGTCTCCTTCCTGAGTAGGCATTTGGGTTGCACTAACTCTGTTCTTTGACCCGTGGGGGCAACCACAACTGCAGCGCACAACAGGTGCATTGGTAGTCTGTTGCTTTGTTCCTTCCATTTTGAGAATTTAATAAAATATTAAACAAATTTCAATTAAGTTACTTCCTAATTTTAATTTTTGCTTCTATCTGAATATGGATATTTAATTAATATTTTTCCCACCCAATATCCCAATTATAGATTTTTTGTTTCTTAATTAGTTGTTATTGGTTTTACAACGCCCATTTTAGAATACTCAAAAAAAATCCACCCATTTTCCCAGATCTTACTGCCAAATTCAAACACTTAACACAATATTTTTAAAAAATTTGTTTCAGATTATATGCCCTATTTTAGATACCTTGGTATCATTCTTGATTACAATCCATTGCACACAACATTTGAGTGATTTTGTTTACATAGTGAGTTGCTATTGTGTTTTGTTTTTGGATTGAGTTTTGACACACTGCGCTTGGGTGTATTTTTTTGGCAACTGTGATAAATTCAACTCCCTGGTGATTGACTCCCTGGTAGTTGATACTATAGTAAAGTGAGAATTCAGCTTTTTCCCTGATCAACAACTGGAAATTCACACTTTTTTAATTAACAGATCTTGATGTACTGAAAACTTTTGATATAAAAAAATTAATCTATACAGCTATGGTATACTAAAGTGACTCCAAAAAGCTAAAAATGCAATAAAAATGTACCTTATTTAATGAAAATAAGGAGAAATAAGCAACTATTTCTCATTTTACTATGTAATTTACACTCTTCATATAAAAATATTTTTGATTACCATAAAAATTAAAATTCCAAAGGGACAAAAATAAAAGCAAACACAACAATAGAAGTCATGCAAAATATGAAGAAATATTAATATTTATTTGATATAGTTCATAGAAGTATAAATATGAATTTCTTTTGTTTTATTAGGAAATTAACAAAAATTAAGATATTTCATTCACTTTCAACTATAACTATTCATCTCAAACTTACCATGTATACATAAAATAATCATTGCTATCTAATTTAATCAAAAAATGGAAAAATTAAAACTAAAAACTAATTGATCAAAACTAAAAAGTAAAAATTAAAACCATAGAAGCAAGACAGCAAGTTTATTCCTCCCCTTTCTTCCCCTTTTTCATTTTGGCCCCTTCCAGGAGGGCAGTTGCAATGAGATCAAGCTGCTGCTTGATCTCTGAGGCTTTGTATTTATGCTTGGCTGCATTTTGAATGGCCTTGGTGAATAGGGTGGAGCAGGTTGTGGGCTTGGTGGGGGGCGTGGTTTGCCAAGTCACACAGCTTGGAGATGGTTTTCTCCTGCTTGTGCTGCAGGAGGGAGAAAAACTTATTGAATTTTGGGTGGAGCCCAAAGTTGGCCTTGAGGTGTTTGTGATAAGCCTCTAGCGTTGAAGTGTTCTTGAGCTCCCCGTTGATGAGCGCCCGGTAAATGTTCCAGCTGACCTTGGCGCGGGCCTTGCCTTGCCTCTGCATGACAACCTTCCCAATCCACTGGGGCTCAAAGTACTCAAGGAAAGGCTTGAACTCCAAGTGCTTTACTACATAAGGATAATTTGAGAGAACCTCAAACCCCTGCACAGTGTGCTCTGGCTTTAAAAAAGCCAAGGCACTGAATTGTGCCAGCACAAATTTTCAGGTGCCCAAAGTGTCCCTCCGGCTCAACCTACTTAGCTCAGCATGGGCCTGCACATTCCAAGCAACTGATTGGCAGTAGTGGAAGTGGCACCCCTGCTAAACAGCTGCTCAAATGCATTGAACTGAGCAGGCTCAAAGTCCATAATGCACATAAAAGGTCTAAGAGCTCTCAGCCTTACCTTTTCCTCCAAGTCCAGGGTGGCCTGGTCTTTGTCAGTGGCAGGAGGGTTGGTACAGGTGTAGGGGGTCTTCTTGGCATTGTTGCTGTCAGGAAGAAGGGAAAGTGCTTGGCGGAGGATGATAAAGGCACAGGTCTAAATGGCCTCAGTGACCCAGGAAGAAGAAAGAACATGAGTGGAATCACCCAGATGTCAATCTGGGTATGGATCATCCAGAGCTGCATGAACATCTAGGGGCAAGTGGTAAAGGTACCATCAACTAGCCAGGTTGAAGCCCTTTTCAACTTCATCAGGTTCTGCTGAGTTGAGTAACAGATTATGCAGTCTTTGGTGGCAGGCCCATTGTCATGGAGGAGGAAGCGCTCCCCACTCAGAAGCTGCTTGGGCTTGTGGGTGAGTGTAAGCTCCAAGAGGACGTCTGAAGCCTTGGGGGGATTGGCAACAATACACTTATTGCTTATGAACTTAATCAACTGCTCTTGAGTTGACACTAACTTGATATTGTTGGGTTTGAGATGTTGTAGGGTCTTTATAGCCAGATCTGATGCGCAGAGGTTGGCAGAGGTTGGGATGACTTGGACCAGGTACCATAATAACATCCAGGTTATAAGATGATTGGGGGGCTCACAAGAGTGCTCCCCCTTCTCTGCAGTTACTTGCTCCCAGCCCTCAGTGTTTAGTTGGGGGCCGCAAGTCTTATCCTCATAGACAAAGTGCTTGCTCTTGGTTTGGCGCTTTTGATTGTTACAATTAAAAATGTAGTTATCAGCAACATAGCCAGGGCCGCCCTTTACGGACATAATTGGGAAGTACCAGGGAAAGCGCTTGGGGACTTTAATCTCTCTGTCTACATTACAGATATTGTGGATGGCCAATGGATCCCAAGCCACATGACCAGAAGCTTTGAACTTCTTGGAGTACACCTCAGGCTTATCTTGGGGATCAGATGAGGGAGGGGGAAAGAGCCATTAGGAAGGGGAGAGGAAGGGTTCATTGAGGCCAGCTTGGATGCCTCCTTTTTCTTACCAGAAGAAGAGGTGGGCTCCTTGGCAGCCTTTGACTTCTTGGTATGTTGCTCCTTAGTGGGCTTGGAGTCAGTCTCTGAGTGGTAAAAGGAGTGGTTGGTAAGATCACCATCAGATTTATTGAGGGAGGAATTTCTGGGGGAAGGTGAAGGGGATGTGGAAGATGAGGGTGGAGGGGGAGGTGTAGGAGGAGATGGAGTGAGAGGAGATGGGGTTGGAGACTTTGCCTTTACAGGCTTCTTGGCACGCTTGGGAGTGGAGACAGTTTCTTTGGAGCCCTTGGAGGCTTGGCGCTTGAGCTGTTGGTTGTTCTTGTTTGATTTTGTCTAAAGAAAAGTTTAGTTTTGTAAATAAAATGATTGATAAGATATGTCAAACACAAAGAGGTAAAGCAAAGTAAAAGTTAAAAGAAAAGTATGCAAATAAAGTTTTATTTATCAAGAAAAAAACATAACAAAGTAAATAGAAGCAAAATAGAAACTCAAAGTATAGATATAAAGGTTAAAACATAGAAAATAAGTGAATTTATGATGAAGCATCAAAGATGTTAAGTTCAGCATAACATCTTAGTGCTAAATCAATGTAAAATTATAATTAAAAAACAAAAAAATATATATGAAAATTATATAGAGAGTAGCAGGAAAAGTAGTAGATTATAATTGCAAAAAAAATATTATGTGGAATTTTTTTATTGGGAGTTGAAAAATCAAAACATAGTAAAGTGTCAAGTTTGGCACTGTCAATCAGCTAGGAAAAGCTGAATTCTCACTGTCAAGTATGCTGGAGTCAAGCAGAAATCAAATTTACTATGTTTTTTACATATAAAACTTGCTTAAATTTAAAACAGGTTCAAAAGTTAACCCAAAAGCAAGGCAGTTTCATATTCTCAAAAATAAAAAATATATAACATAAGTTAAAAAAGTAAATGAGTAGGAAGGTGTTTATTAGTGACAATATTATGCTGTGAGGAGCTGGGAGTGACTTATTTACCATAGTGTTGGTTAAAGCGTTAAGAAGCTCTCTGTACTGATCCCCAAGTTAAAGTGTCAAGTGGAGGAGTGTTGAGTGGCGCTCATAGTGTCTCACATATTAATTTAGCCTTAATTCCGAGCTTTTGATTAGTTAAATCCAAAACTAATTGGGTGGCAAGTGGATAGAGTCAAACAACAAAGGTGTCAAGTTTCAGTTTTTTATAAATTACATATGAAATCTCTTAATAAATTGGGCTTAATTTATGTGGCACCACTTAATCCACAAACCCAGGAATGACATAATGTAAAACAAGTGGGGTATTTGATTAATGTCTATACCACTAAATCCAGTATAGTGGTGCTTGGGAGCTTAAACAACAACTATGGACACTAATAATAAAAATAAAAAAGTAAAAAACTAATTTTATATAAGTGCATATGTATTTTATTAATAAAATTAAAATTTGGCTTAAAAAGTGTCAAACTGGTCACTTTTTGTTTTATAGTGTTGAAAACAGGCTTTTTCATTTCTATTAGTAAATTTACTTATAAATTATCCCTTAAATTGGTATTTTAGCTAACCAAATTATTAAACAGAGTTGTGTTCAAGTAAATTTAACCTTGGTTTTTGGGTTCAAATCCCTAAATTACTAGTAAAAAATAGCTTAAAATCAGTTAAGCCAAAAATACTAATAGGTTCACATATGCGGCACTCAACTCCTTGGTACTTGACAAAGTGTCAAGTACCAGGGAGTCAAACTTACCACAGTTGCCTTTTGTCATCAATTCACATAGTAAACATATGGGTCATTATTTTTCTTGTTATGCCTAGGCGCCAGATTGAATATTTTATAACTTAATCACATTATTAATATTCTAATTATTTAGAAAGCTTAAAATACAATCAATTCCAAAACTTTAATTGATCTTGGGCTTAGATGATTTTTTTAGAAAATTAGTCATCAATTTTAGAATCAAAAATTGCAACTTATAGTATTACTGAAAATATCTTAAGTGCTACTACAAACTACAAACCAAAAATATTTATGATGAGTTGCATGGGAGAGTAATAGCAGCCCCAAAGCTATAAATGTTATTTCCCTATCTTTGGCTCATCATAAATATTCTTAGTTTGTTTCAGAAAAAAAGGTTGTTGTTTTTGAAAGACTGATAACTCTATTTAAAATACACCCTCTAGTAAGTTGCCCTACTTCATGAACTTGCCCCAATACATCACTTGTATCTTCTGATATTTTTGTTTCTCTGGTATCATCACGTGATTTCAAATGATAAGTTATCTCAGAATATTCTGATAAACCTTCAAATGTTAGAGGTGAAGTATATAACTTCCCATCTTTCATCAAATATGAAAAATTAATGCGCAGATTTTTAACTTCAAGCTCTCTTTTTATAGGCCTAACTTTTCTTTCATAAATATAAAGGAATGACTTTTGAGAAATGTTTGGGCCTGATAGTACTGATTTATATAATTCTTTTCTTTTTTTTCTTGCTCAAAAATATTTTTAAGATCATTAATATTTTTAATATAAAGCACATTTTCTTTTTCCTTTAACATTTTTGATATTAAACCAAAGTGACCATCAACAATGCTTTTTCCATGACATTCAACAAAACAATTATATTTTAAAGAACCCTTAATATATTTAGGTGCCTATTTAAATAAGTGATATAAAAATTCATATGATCTAAAATGATTTCCTTTATCAGTTCACATTTTTATATTTTTTAAATCTATCTAATTTAAGAAGACTAATTAGATATTCACCTGAAAATAAAGATTCATGTGATAATATTTGAGACAAAAAATCATGATATTCATATTTAATTTTACAGTAGTTTTAAAAGCTATGGCGACAAGCAAAAATACTTCAGATTTAAACAAACTGATTTCAGATTTAAACAAAATCCAAGTTGTACAAGATTCAGGATTCAATTAATTTAAATATTTTTGGTTAATAAATGAACTGTCACACCAAAAACAAAATTTCACTAACCCATTATACAAAATTAAAGCAAACATCAAGCGGTGTAGTTCAAACCACAAACAAAATGAACTGACACAACAAGTGAAATGGATGGATCCTATTCCAGAGTATATTATAATCCAAACAGGATTCATATGAGGCACCAACAGAAGGATCAAAATGAAACAAAATTTGAGCAATCTAGAAGCAAGATTACACAAGCACAAAACAAAATGAACTCACACAGAATGTGTAGTATGAGCAGCCTAAAATAGAAAAATATCAATTTAACAGTCAATCAACAGCTATCCAATTTAGGAATAGAGGCATTTTATCCATTTTCATGGCTCCAGATTTGTATGAAAAGGTTTTGAGAACTTTCCAAATGTGGGCTCAAGATTACAATAAAAATAAATTATTAATTTTTAAAATTTCTACTTTTAGTGATTTTATCCTAGATTTTTCACATTGGTTTTTAATAACAACATCTTCAACTGCGCTAGCAGCCAAGCCAGCAGCAGCCAAACCAACTTCAATGGAGGCAAGGCTCAGAACATGGAGGCACCCGTTTACACCTAAGCCTTTGAGGCGGGTAACAAGGAAGCTGACCTGTTACTGTCCCCTGACCCATATGGCTTTGACTTGTTTGAGAGTCACTTAGTGTCTAGCTCTGCCCTTGCTCCCACACCCACCCCTGCACAAGCTGCCTGTCAACCAACCAATCAGGATGGCAACCTTGATTTAGAACAACTTCCTGCCATTGCTCAACCTGCCCCCATACAGCCAATCAGGCTTCAGCTCCCACCGCCCAGCACCCCAAACGCAGAATAATCACTGCCCAAATTCTTCAGGAAATTGTGGCACTCAACCTGCAGGGTCTGTCCTGGGATCAGATAGCCAGCCAATTACAATTCAACTGGGCTACTGTCATGCAGGAATTCAACAACCTGATGAATAAGGGAAATCTGATTGGGGCGGCCAAGAAGCCAAAGAAGGCCACAGAGTCCCAGATCAATGAGGCATACCCAATAATGCTTGACCTCCTCCAGCGGGACCCCAAGCTTCCCTTAGCCCAGGTCCAGAAACAACTTGTGCACCATAACATATGGGTGTCTGAGCGCATGGTGCAGCACTGGATGTATGGCAAAGTGGCTTCAATTAGGGTTCTTACAAATTTTGCCTGCAACCAATGGGATGGCGCTGAGGATTCCCCATACGACACCACAATTGAATCAACCCTGGTCAGATGCTTGACAAGTCTAAGAGATGACATCATGTTTGTCTTGTACTAAAAGTTATTGATTGTATTTGACAATTTTGGTGAGCAAGGAAAAGCTGCCACCAAGAATGGAAGGAAGAAAGTCAAGAAGGGGACGTTTATTGATGCATTTCTGGCTATTTCAGCCAAGGGTTTTGTCTACTATCAGACAAACCCAGATTTCATCAATGGCTACAAGTACAGCCACATCCTTGGTGGATTAATTGACTTCTGGGATGGCTCAAATTCCAAATACTGGGTTTTCTTGAGCCACCAGATGGAGGGAAGCTCCACCACCCTTAAGGCTATCCAGGAACGCGGGCACCAGGCCTCTGTGTACCCAGCTGGTCACACCAACGTCCATCTGGCAGATGTTGTGTTCTTTAATATTGGAGATACACTCCAGGAGCACCGCCCTCAGGCTTTCAACAACCTCTATCTTGGGGTCCTTGATCACAATTTTCTCTTTGGTCACCAAATAGTGGCTAACTTGTTTGCGCAAATGGTTTTCCATGTGAACATGGGCAACCAATCATGCAAGGATAAGTGCCTCCCACCCCGTGCCACAGCCACCTGCCAGCCCATCCAGCCAATGACTGATGAGGAGTACAATGAGTGGTATATAGCGGCCATCACGCGCAATCCTCCTGCCTCCACCCCCGCCACCAACACCCCCACCTGCAAACCCAAACCATCTAATCCCAGACCCCCCAGGCCAGCACCGCCTCTACGTCTTCCTTCCCACACCATTCTGCCTACTAGGCATCACTCTTCCTTGCCCCAATAAACCCCATGTCACCAAACATTTTCTATTTATATTATTTTTATTTTGAATTTCAATTGTTTGTGTTCTCTTTGTTTATAGTTGGCTATATTCTTTATGTTCAGCTTATTTCTATAAATCATATATTTACTATGTTGTGTATCTAGATCCTGAAGACAGTTATCTTTAGCACTTAAACACATCCCCTTGTGAAAATATTAACAACAATTTGGTGATCAGCTAAATTTGAATTAGAAAATTATAGGTTAATTGTATTTAGATAAAGTTGTTACTGATCCAAATTCAAAACCTTAATGATAAACTTTAAGCCAATCAGGAGCTAAGTGATAAATTGATTATTGTGACATAAAGGGACATTCAATAATTCTTTGATGCATGTGCGCTAATTAATATGATTGGCTGGATGTTTTGCCATTGTACGCCTTTGCCGCTGTGGCAAGTTGTTGATGGACTAGTGTCCAATCAGCTGCTGGGTTAGCACTAGTCCATCAACAACTTGCCACAGCGGCAAAGGTAACAATGGCAAAACATCCAGCCAATCATATTAATTAGCACACATGTATCAAAGAATTATTGAATGACCCTTTATGTCACAACAATCACTTTATCACTTGACTCCTGATTGGCTTAAAGTTTATCATTAAGGTTTTAAATTTGGATCAGTAACAACTTTATCTAAAAACAGTTAACACTATAATTTTCTAATTCAAATTTACCTGATCACCAAATTGTTGTTAATATTTTCACAAGGGGCTATGTCAAGCACCAAAAAATAATATGGTAATCAAGGAAACAATGCTAACACAAAGCAAACAACACATATCAAGATGAGCGTAAAATATATACACAATGGGTAAAAAGGTGGGATAATGTAGTAGATGGGAAAACAAAAAGTAATAAACAAAGAGGCAAAAATATCAGAATAACACATATTTTATTGGGGTGAAAGCTATAAAAACATATGGAAAGATTAGTAAAAAATCAATGAGAGAATTAGAAAAGCTTCTGAAGGACCTTGACTTGGCGATTGTCAAAATAAAGGACATTGACTGCAAGGTCAAAGAAAAAGTCAAGTCTGCTGTCCTCACTGGGGAAAAAATTGACAAGGTGTCCGCCAAGGCACTCATGTCAAAAATTCCAGACTCCCCAGAGAAGACAATCAAGCACTTACTATAAATTCAAAAAACTGTGGTCAAGGGCCTCCAGTTCAAGGCATATAATCTTTCTGTGCCGTCCGTCTGGGTTGATAACCTGGAGATGTATGCTCACCTCAAACCTGCCAAGCGTGCCAGGGCAGAGGATACCAAATTGCCTGCGCAATTGATTGCACCAAGAATGGAAAAGCTGGCTGAAGCTGCTGGCAAGGAAGAAACCTGAGAAGGTACCCTAAAAAATTATAATTAATAAAAATTCTTAAATTCTTGCCTTTTTTTAGAAGATGTTGATGGTGAACTCCGCTGGGTCCTGGTCCCTTTTGCCCCCCCCCCCCATCTTCTATGCCAACTATGCTAATCATGTGGCAAGGCAGCTTTTCCTGGCCCCCCTGTCTTGCAGGAGCTTGAAGACAGGATCCATGGTACATTCCCAATGTCTAGGGAGGCATTGGCTGGGCTTTTGCATGATGAGGGGGCATTTGAGTGGGCAGTTACTGCCTACAAGGATGCCCAACTGATCTGCCCGGATCTGGTATCCCTCAGTGGAGTTTACTGTGTAAACTTCATTGAGCTTGTTTGGGACGTCCTGGCAACGCTCCCATTCAAGAATATACCAGAGATGGGCCAGGCTCATGCGGCTGCTTGCTTCTGATTCCCAGTGGAGCATACCATCTCTTACCTGGTGGAGAACTTTGGGCGTACGGTGTCAAAATTGGCTGTTGCAGACGCAACAGCTGTAAAGAAGACAAAAATCCTCCTGGCAGACTTTGGGCTGGCCTGGAGTGCCAACAAGACGGGGGTCCCTGCAGCTATGGAGCTGACCTTTGCCAAAACCAAGCATGAGAAGAAGATTAGTGCTGTATACAACAAATTGTGCAAGTTCAAAGAAGTCTTTGCTGGGCAAAGGCTTCATCTGGTTGTTTACTTGGGGTTCCTATTCTACTTTGGGATGGGCATGTCTGTAGAGGACCTAGACGGGGTCCTTCTTGGGGTTGACAAGGCCAGGCTACACTGGACAGGAAGAAGGTCCCCCTGGATATGACTCGGTTGATCATGTCATCCAGGACGCCTTAGTCCTGGCTGGCATCTTCAGGTTTGCAGCCCTGCCAGAAAAGCTGCTCCTCCATTCCCATCTCACCCTCTTTCCTTTTACCAGCAGGCACAAATACTTCAATATGGGTGTATCCACTGTCCATGGTGTGGCGGTGGAGGTTGTGCGCCACCTCCATTGCAGGGTGGGTACATACCGCCGAACCCATTATAGATGCACTTAATTTTATCTCTATATCAATAAATATATTTATACTCTACTATATTTTTATATTATAAATAATTTTTCAAATATAATTTTAGCAAACAAGATTTGCAAAATATATTGCAGAAATGGTTTTCATAAAAGTATAAAATAATATGGTAATAAAATAAATTTCAAATTTACAATTTACGTTTAATTTTTATAGGACTATTTTATATTTATTTGACAAAAGTGATACAAATATATTTGCGTAATCCAGTATCAAGCGTTTGGGATAACCTCAGATGACATATTAAATAATATATAATAAAATAAATAAATTACTTACATCTATTGATGGATCTTCTGAATGTGATTGCAGGCGTGGAACCATCTAAATATAAAATGATAATCAATAAATCTTGAATAGTAAATAAGAGAATATAAACAAAGTTGGACACACTAAGCCTTTAATTGATTGGCTGTTTGGCTAGGCACGCGGGGATGAACAAATCAGTGTGGCCATAGAATTTTGCCACAATCTCAGCTGGGAGGGTATGGATCCTGGCCTGCAGCAAATCAAACAGGTCCTCGGTCCCTGTTGGGGTTCCTCGCTTGACAACTTGCTTGAGCCACCCAAAGACTTCCTTGATGGGATTTAGGAATGGCAAGTATGAAGGGAGGAAGAGAAGGCGCAAATTTTCTGTGGCCAATTGCTGGGGCCCACTACAATGCTTGTGTTGATCATTGGGAATTCCTTGAGAATGTCAGCCACCTTGTGGAGACCAACGTTGTCCAATACAATTATGTTGGTGAAGCCCGGGCTCATGCGCCTCAGGTGCTTCTGGACTGATTGGAGAAATGATAGAAAGGTCCGGCTATTGTGGGAGCCTAGTATCATTTGGTACAGCTCAACCCCCTTGGGACTGAGGAGAGCCACCATTGAGTATGCTGTGGCGCAGACTGCAGCAGGCAAGCCATCCCGTCATTGGAGCCTTTGGGGACATACTCATACTCATTGCGCATTGACAAGGCAAATGCTGATTCAGCAATATAATAGAATTTCACTGTCCCCTTGGCTTTGAGGGTAGTGTATGCCTCAGCGTAATTTTTCTGGGTCTCAATATTGGCTGGGCTGTTCCAATTGTAGGGGGATATCCCAAGCTTTTTCCAGGAAAAGCGCATTCCCTTGACCAAATGATAATAGAAGGAAATTGAGGCCTTGATCCCAAAAGCGGACTTGACCATGGCCTGTATATTTGCCAGTTCAAGATGGCAATCTCAGGTTATCCACTGGTGGATTGCCCATTTGTGCTCCTTGGTGAGCATAGTTGAAACACGCAAGGATTTCTCCGCAGCAAGGACTCAGCCAGTATCAATGAACTTGTTGAAGGTCTTTGAGGCGTACTTGGGATCCACCCCAACAAGAGCCGCAGCTGTCTTGTAATCACCAGATTCCTGCATGAGCCGGAGAAGGATGATGCGTTTGATGTCGGGGATGCGCTTCTGGGCGGCCTTTTTAGCGGTGGGGATTGGCTTGTTGGAGTTGGGCACAACACAGGGCATGGGCACCTTTGTGTAAAACGCAGAAACTTTCTTTAACACCAGCTGTCTCTCATTGGTTTGTTAGAAATGGGCTCCTCATCATCCTCCTGATTGCCATCACTGACATAGGGCTTGTAGCTAGTATCAAGTACAGGCTTCACCTTCTCCAGCATGGCTGACGGGACTGACTCTTGCCGGTACACAACGTCAAACACATACAAAGTAAGTTATACCTCCTTGTTTCTAACTGTTTTGGTAGTGGTAACCTTGGTGGGCTTCTGGGTCAGCTTTGGGACCCAAGGGTTTATGCTCTGCACCCTAGAAGCTTGTTCTCCTTGAACTGGCTGTGTCAGTGCAGCGTCACTATAGAACTCTCCTCTCCTGCCTCCCTCCTGAGTAGGCACTTGTGTTGTACTAAGTCTATTCTTTGACCCGCGGGGGCAACCGCAACTGCGGCGCACAACGGGTGCAATGGTAGTCTGTTGCTTTGTTCCTTCCATTTTGAGAATTTAATAAAATATTAAATAAATTTCAATTAAGTTACTCCCTATTTTTAATTTTTGCTTTTATCTGTTTATGGATATTCAATTAATATTTTTTCCCTCCCAATATCCCAATTATAGATTTTTTGTTTCTTAGTTAGTTGTTTTTGGTTTTACCACACCCATTTTAGAATACCCAAAATAATTTCCACCCATTTTCCCAGATTTTACACCAAATTAAGCACCCAACACAATAATTTTAAATTTTTTGTTTCAGATCTTGTGTCTTATTTTAGATACCTTGGTATCATTTTTGATTACAACCCATTGCACAAACTGATTGAGTGATTTTGTTTACATTGTGAGTTGCTATTGTGTTTTGTTTTTGGATTGAGTTTTGACACACCACGCTTGGGTGTATTTTGTCACCAATTCACATAGTAAACATATGTACACCAAAAGTCAACTCACACCATTTTTTTGTGAATCAATGTATTTTGGATTGTATTTTGAATGATTTTGCTTTGTGTGTGAGCCCTTTGTTGCTGTGTTGACTCATTTTGCCCATTAACGCCAATAAACCCTGTTAACAGAGTGTATATTTTAACCTGAGAGTTGGATTTTGTTTAAATCTGAAGTATTTTTGCTTGTCACCATAGCTTTTAAAACTACTGTATTGTTTTCTTTAAAAACTAATGCAAACCCTAATAACAAGATAGGTTTTTTTGAATAAAAGCAATTATTGGTCTCAATTGGCCCACTTCCAACCTTTAAGTTTTCTTTATAATCTATTACTACAACACAAGACTCATCATCTAACTTATTAATATCTTTTTTATATTATCTATTTTGATGAATATAAAAGTCTTGGTGCTACTTAATAGTCTTTAAGTCATTATCTATAGATTCTGGTAATGGTAATTTTTTACTTTCACATTCTTCCTTCTTTTTTCTAGTGAATTTTTTAAATTACAAATATTGCACATATCAGTTTGTTTTTTAATTTTCATTATATTTTTAGGGATTAATTTATAGTAAGTAGAAATTGAAACTGAAATTTCATTTTTTATTTTCATATTTTCATATATTTATTTTTTATTTTTAAGAGAGAGTATTTTATTACAGTTGAGTATTCACTCATTTCTTTTTTGATATCTTTATAAAAAATTTCCGGCACTTTTTTTGTAAACTGGCTTGTTTCAAAAGAAATTTCCAGCAATTTTTTAATTATTTCTTTTTTTAATGAATAGTTCTTATTTTTGGCTTTTTTTGTTTAAGCCTACATTTTTATTTTTATTTATTTTTCTTGAGTATTCAAACTCACTTTTGGTTATATTAAACCCCATATCATTAAGCTCTTTTAAAGAGTAACTGGAAGTAACCAGAGATTGCAAGGCTGGGAGATGCTGTTGGGGAGAATATTTCATGAGATCCTTTAAGTTTTCAATGAACTCATTGCTTTTTTGATTTTGAATAGTTGGCAGGAACTGAGCTTCCCAAATTCAGTTTGAGTAAGGAAGTGCTTGATGAGATTATCAAGATTATCACCAGAAATAAAGAGGAATGCCTTTTTTAACATTGCATTATTTCTCTTTTTGTTGAAGCTCCCAAGGAAAAAAAGGGTAGCATGGCAGAAGTAAATTTAACTGAGGACATGGTAGTATTTTGAATCTGTAATTAGGTTGGATCTCTGAAATGTGCCTTAATGATGAAGTATGTCAGGATACCGCATCCCAAGAGAGGACTGTTAGCCTCAGCTGCCAACTTGTGCAGTTGGGAAGAGGGTAGAGCCCACCATAGGAGGGGTGCTAACTTGCTGAGATAAGATGCTTATTGTCTCACTAAGGCCCAGGGTCCAGTGGCAGGTGCCATAGTGTCTACTAACCCAGCCAAGGTGATGTAGGTGATGCCTGCATATTGGTTGGCTGTGGGTGGAGACAGTCCTGGGTTGGGGTGTAGGCAGTCAGGTTTGGGTATTAGGGGTGCTTCCATATCTATCTGTTAGGCAGGCAAATAGTTATACTTCACACATATTTTGGGGGCTGGTTGTTTGTACCAAGCACCTTTGTGAAAAGCTGTTTGTGGGGTAATCTGTTGGTCCAGGTGGTCTGGGTGGGAGGTATCTTTCATGGATAACTCCCAATACTCTGGCTTAAGGGGGTAGTCAGAGAAATGCAGTGGACCAAAGGGTGCTCCCAGAGGACAATAAAACATGGGCTGGGTTTCAGGGAGTTCCTCAGGAATGCGGGCTGTCTGCCCAAGATTTTTGGTTAGAACAGTAGTAAAATGGAAAACAACCAAGACAAAATAAGAAATAAAATGGTAGAACCAAGGTCCCATAATCCTATTTATTTCAGAATGGCAATACCATTTTGTCAAGACTTTACGGAGTTTAAATACCATTTAAAATGCTAAGTTTGGAATCTAGCCCATCACCTGATGGCTGAGTTTGCTCAGTTTCCTCTGGGCCGAGAGTTCCGGCCCCATTCAGGCCCTTCAGGCCCATCATATCTTCTGTTGGAATGATCTCTATCTGATGGTCCATACATAACCTCTTTGCGCCTTCATTATTGCCTCCTTAATTATTGTCATTTGGTCCAAGAGACCTCCAGAATCCCTAAGCCAGGACAATCTTTGCTTCATAAGCCGCACATCTTCAGGAGTAGCTTTGGGGTCACTACATGACAGGGGATCATGTGGCCCAGTGGCCCAGGTTTCTAGCCAATCATCAGAATTCCCTTTGGATTTCAGCCCATTGTGCTGAGCAGCAAACCCCTTTTAGGATAGCCTGTCAGCTATGACAGGAATGACACCATATTGGTTTAGCGCTCCCAGTAATCCAGCCTGTTCCTGCAAATTTGCGGCCAGGCAGACCTGTAGATTTCTCTGATTAATCAGGTTTGAACTAATGTTTGTTTCAGCTCTTCCACTAGCTAGCTGTGAAAAAAACAGGTGGGCAGCCTGAGGGCCCGCAGGATCCCCACAATCCTCAGAATCAGGTCCTGGGTTTGATTCTCCTAGTTGGAGTTTCCCACTTATTTCAGCAGAAATGACATTCATGAAAGATAAGTCTCTGATCAGAATATAGCCTTTGAATGAGGTCTTTTGGATTAGAAGCTTTGTGGTGCTTTAGCTTTTATATACCAAGCTAAATGACACCATTCTGAAAGAAATGGTGTGATAACTTTTACTGTAGTTTGATCTTGAATTTATGTTTTCAGAATTAATTAAATACCCAGTTTTCATGCACAAGTGATATATGTGAAGCAGCTAAGCATTATTATTACATCATATCATCTTTGTAATCAATGCAAATCAATTAAAATGATGTATTCAGTTAATTGTAACTCTTCTGCATATTTTTAAATGATAAAATATTAAAGAATTCCATTTAAAGAATGCTTAATTTGAGGTTTGAAGCTCACTTGAACCTTAAAATTAATCTAAACAGTGATAAAAACATCCTAACTTTAAACTACCATAAAATCCTAAATAATTGAGCCTTTTAAATAAAATAAAATCCTAAATAATTGAGCCTTTTAAATAAAATAAAATGCAAAAATAAAGCTCTCAATCTTATCTTTAATTTTGTTAAATAAAAAAGATTTTTTGTATATTAAAAAAAGAATATTTATTAGCTTTGAAGTGATCTACTCTATATCATTAGATAGAATCATATAATAAAATCTGGTGTGAGATTAGGCTGATTGACCACAAATGATCAGTCTAATAATTGCACGCAGATCTTAATCAGTTACACACTGTATTATCACTTGGTTATCATTTAATCAAGTGTAGTAATTATACACTGTATAATCATTAGTTTATTATAATAGATATGGCAGTTACACAGCGTGTAATTGTTAGTTTATTATATTAGATGTTGCAATTATACGCCGTATTACCACTGATCATTATTCCAATGTGTAATGATTATACATTGTATATTACTTGCTTTATTATAATTGATGTAACAATTATACGCCGTATAAACGTTAGCCAACATAGTGATTATCATTGATTCTACGCTGTATAACCTATAGGTCATCTATCACTCACCCCAATCCACCTTACTGGACGTTGTATCAACCCAGCCCCACACTGCCTGATGGGCGTATATGATCATATCAAACAAGTGATAGGCAAAAGATCAGGAAATACCAAGTTTGGGTCAGAGCTACATGGCGTATAATAAGGTTTCTTATTGGTTCGGGTCAGCATTACACGGCAGATAATTCACGGGTCAATACTGGATTGAGTCTGCTATTATACGGTGTATAATCCTTAATTTGACCTGTTGCATCAATAAGCAGAATACTTGCCAGCCAGAGGAGGATCACTGATTAAGCCCTACAAATGGAATACCAAAATTCCATCTTCCAATGCTGGAAGACAGATTAAGGACCATTTATAAGCGTCAACTAAATACGGCGTAGTTTTCCAGCGCAATAATAGGCGTGTAAGATACAGCCAATCAATAAATGACAGTAGGCTAGCTCAAGAAGAGCGTAGGCTGTAGCTGAAGTGCCATGTACGCCTGCAAAGGCCAGTAGCAACACACGTGCCAAGAACAGCCAATCAGGATAGGCATAGCTAGCAAAGATGGACCTATTGCAAAGGTAGCCACTGAGAACTGTCTGAAAGGACTAAACAAGGGTTGTTGCAGTATATATTGATATAGACACCTGAAAGGATGGAAGGAAGTTCTTAATTACACTTGGATAGATTGCAGCCGCTGGCCAGATTGTACTCCAGTATCAATAAACGTAATTATCTTCAAAGTTCTATTCTATTGTAGTCTGTAGTGCTCTTGCATAGGATTAGGTAGAGTACATTGGCAAGGCTAACTTCTATCTGTAGCTTTGAACATACCAGCAATAACTAAAATTGCTCAACATCTGGATTATAATATTTTAAATTACTTTTGCTTTAATATTGAGTATAGTATACATATTAAAATTTTATACCAATAGAAAGATGGGATCCTTAGCTTCATTTTGATAGTTTACAGCGTGAAAAAATATTAATTTTTCATTGAGTTATTGATGTTTTAAATATAAAATGTGTAATTAGTTACTTTTTCAAAATCAAATTGTGTTATGCTGCGACTTGAGCAGCATGTGCATTAGAAAATGGCCTAATCCCTAAAATAATGACCCATATGTACACCAAAAGTCAACTCACACCATTTTGTTTGTGAATCAATGTATTTCAGATTGTATTCTGAATAGTTTCACTTTGCGTGTGAGCACTTCTTTGCTGTGTTGACCCATTTTGCCCATTAACGCCAAAAATCCCTGTTAACAGAGTGTATATTTTAACCTGATAGTTGGATTTTGTTCAAATCTGAAATCATTTTGTTTAAATCTGAGGTATTTTTGGTTGTCGCCATAGCTTTTAAAACTACTGTAAACACACCCCACACTAAGTGATTTCATATGTAAATAAAGTTGGTGAAATAAGGTTTAATTAATTTGACTTGCAATGACAAAATTGAGATGCCATAATATAATATAATTTTTTAATTGAATTTTAAATATTTTATTATTTATTTTATATTTTTGTGATTTAAAAGTACTAGCACAAAAAATGCCACCTCGAAATAAATCCGAGATGGCATAAAATGAGATGCCATTTTGAGATGGCATAGCCTACCCATTTTATTCTTCAATTCACCCTATTGACGTGGCTATCAAAATAGTAGATTGTCTGGGAATATGTAGTAGAACAAATCCACATCTCGAGAACAAGTGAACATCTGATTTGCAAGCCACTTTCTGATCAATTCACTTTAAACAGCGAATCGTCTTCAAATTGACATGATGACAATAAATACATGCTTGATTTCAACGAATCAAATGTTTTAAAAGGTGTCCTCAACTCATAGAATTGAAAGGTTTAATAACAATTTTTTAAAAGGGAACAGAATTTTATTTGAGTTCAAAGACAGCGTTAAAGGTTTAATAACAAGCATACCTCGCTAGTATCCAGGTCCAAGTTTCACAGCCTCTTATTGAAGCAGCGAATCATATCAATAGTGACGTAATAATTCCCAAAATCACATGATTATTGCATTTGGACAGATGAAATGCCAACAAGTCAAACTAAACTCAACTCTTAAGAGTAGATAGGTTTAAATTCAAAGTTGAAAACCAAGCTTAGATACGATTCCTTATTATTTTTTGCCTGACATCTTCCAATACCTTAAATTTGATGACCAGTGCCAACTCCGACTTGTCTGTAAAGAGTGGAATGTATTTCTACTTCCGTTTGTCTTTTCAAAGTTTTCGACCAATATGTGGGAGGAACGTAAGGGAGTTTTGCGCAAGTATAGTGGGTTTGTTACAGAGCTTCAGGTGAACGGTCTGGATGACAGCATGATCGACCTGCTTTCTGCTTGCAAAAATACAACTCAGCTTCACATTGACTTTTGTGACATAAGTCCTGAAGCAGCCTTTGTTTTGGGTGGAAAATTCCTATCTCTCTCCTACCTCAAATTAATCTACGCCGATTCTGACAAGCTTAGTTATCTGAGTCCTTAGACTAGAAAGGCTCAAACGCTCAAATGTCATTATAATGTGCATGGCAATTCAAATGATTTCATGGCTTACTATAGCGATTTCGATTGCCCTTTGGTTACACACCTTATAATTGAAGAGGGGTCGGCCCTTGCTGACCCTAAGTTCTCAGATATCATCAAAAAATTTCCAGCTTTGGAAACATTTGACTACGCAGCTTGCAGCTTCAATGGACTTCAAATCGATTCCTTTCTTTATGACTTAGAAAACATGGTCTTTAAAAAATTAGCTTTGATGATTTGAAAACGTCAGCAGTTTTACACTTCCAAGACAATATTCCTTCAAAAACACCTCTGCTTTCATCCGATGAAGAAGCTACTCAGGAGTCATAATTTAAAGATCTCATGAATGCCAGTACCCACAATCTATATGATTTCATACACCAATTCGCTTACTTGGATGCTATTCACGTCAAACCTGGTTCCCTTAATCAAGAAGAATTTGCCAAACTTATCTTAAGCTTTAAAGACATCCGATCTCTAAGTCTTAATTTTGAATTACGTGATTTCTCTCCAGATCTCTGTAAGACCTTCAAAGCTTCAACCGTCTTTCTTGAAATGGAGGAGTACCTATATCCTTCAGTTTTTGAATGGCTTGCAAGTTGTTTCCCTAAACTTGAAGAGTTGGGCATATTTATGCAAGGAATTCCATGTTGGTATACAAAAAGAGAAAAATTGGACTCCAAGTCCATAGTTGAGCTTTGGGAAAAGTTGATTGAATCCTGTCCTAATCTTTCAAAAATCTACCGATCCACTGCCGCTTCTTCCCAATGCCAAATCGAAAAGAAATATCCTCATATTCAATTTGGCAACAAGTTCCAAGAAGATTTAGATTAAAGTATTTTTGAACTTAAAATTAAGGGGCAGGGAGATGTTCCGTCCACTGATTTTCTGTCAACCAACATTAAACACACTAGATTCCCGTCACTCTAATTAAATACAAGTAAAAGCAAACAATTTTCCGTCAAAAATTCAGATCCAATTAATTGCTAACTTTGGCAGTCAATAAAAACAAGAAAATACACATTAAAATAAGCTTAAATTTCTACATCAAATAAAACTAACTTAAACCATTAAACTTTAATAAAAATAAATTTAAAAACCTAAACTATAAAATCTTATTAACCAATTATTTTTCAAAAACTAGATATAAGATAAGAATGTTTATTAAATGAAATATTAGCAATTATTCAAACCCAAGGTTCATGGCATTTGAGAACCTATTCAGGTATTACAGCATTCTATCCTTCTTGTAGCCCCTATGTACCAGATTGTACATTGTGTCCTTCTTGAGTTCATGCTGGCTTTTCTTGGAGGGGGAGGCAAAGTAGTCTTCAAAGCTATTGTGCTGAGAAAAAACTCATCTGCAAACAAAAGCAACTCATCTGTAAACAAAATCAACTCAGATGCAAAAAATTAAAGAATGTATTTATATAAATAATAATAGATTTGGTCCACCTCTATTTGGCTCTGAGATACATTGCTTTTGTTTGCATCTGAGTTAATTTTGTTTATAGATGAGTTATGTTTTTCTTGCAGATGAGTTTTTTCTTAGCACCATAGCTTTGAAAGCTACTATACTCTGTTTTTGATATTCCTAATGTTGAGTATATACTTCTGGGAAGTATATAAAACAAAAATAGGAGGAAATTAAAAAGAGAATGTCACTTTATTGATATAAGATTAGAGTATTATATATTATCATGAGAAGCCACATACTGTCCATGTATGTCATGATGGTCATGGGGCTTATCAAAGTAATTGTTCCATTTAGGGGTTGGAATGTTTGATCCCTGTATTAGATGTGCAATTGATAAGAGTACCGCCAACTTAATGGTTAGTTGGGGAATTTCTCAAGGATTTACTTCCCTGAGAGGGAGTAATCATAGATGTTGCGACATCCCCCTCTGGGGTGCTGGAAGGTGAAGCCATAAGAGCTTTCTTGAGAGAGCCAGGAACTTGGGCAAGGTATTCATCCAGTTTTGCGTTGGTGAAAGGTAGTCACAAGTTTTGTTGTGCAGTCCTTGCCTTGTAGAGGCAGAGTTGATCATGGTGTGTGCGTTTTAACTCAGTAAGAGCAACAATTCCTTTGATGAGATAGGTGTTGTTTGATTTGACCTCTATGTCAATTCCTGGTCCTCTTAGCCCTGGTTTCAACTTGTAAAGATTGTGACTGACAACCTAAATCTTGTCCCCAGCTTGAAACCATCCCTGTTAGATGGGGATTGATTCTCTCTCAACTCTTTTATTTTTCTTTAGTCTCTTGGTCCTTTCTGGCATGTTGTATGTCAGGTTCATTGTTGGCTGTTACTTTCTTAGAGATAATCAAGGTCCTAACTTTGTACTGCCAATGGCAGGTATATGCTCATAGATAAGTTCATAAGGGCTTTTGCCTGTATTACAATTGACTTGTGTTTGGCACACCATTAGCGCTGTTGGAAGCATGTCAGCCCAAGTTGTGGGTTGTTGGAAGACAGTTTACTAAGCACCTCTACAAGGTAACATATCAGGGCCCAGCATGACCAAGACAATCATCTAGCCTTCCTGGATACAGCACAACAAACCACATGGAAATAATTGCTAATTACCTTTTCAGAGAAAATGACTCCTTTTGACTGTGAATGGCCAGGGGTTTTCAAGGCTCACATGCCACAAAACCCTGAAATTGGCATTAAACACAATCTGGTTCCTTTTATATCAGGAAATGTAAAATTGTACCAGTAATTCCTTGACCACTTGATTGGGCAACCAATTAATTGTGGGTTCTATTAATAGCTATGGCATCTTGGTATGCTGCAGATCAAGCAAGGTTTCTGTTATAACAACCAATGATCATCCAGCTTCAGGCCCAAGTATGCAAATTTCTGTCAAAATTTTAAGCTTAACTGAAATTGATGCCATCAGATCTCTAGTGGCACAAAAGGCCACAAAATCACCAGTAAGTAAAAATAGTGAGGAGGGAAAGCCCTCCTCACCTTTGACATCTTGAAATATACAATTATATGCCCATAACCCATTATTTTCTTGCAGGAATTATCTATTTTTGCTCTAATATAATTATTCTGTTTGCATCTATTTGTGAATCTACTACACATTATAAACACACCTATCCATTCCCACCTGGTTCAGCTCCCATCACTTTGGCCAAACTGTCTAGAGCTCTTGACTTGGAGTTAAATCATCTCTGTCAGAAAGCCAGGCATAGGTAGAGGCATTGGGCGGCTCAGGATGGGGTGTGGCTGAGCTGGCGGGTAAAGCCTGCCATAGAATGAGTGCTAAATTGATAATGTAAGATACAGATTGCCCAAGTAAGGACCAGGGTCCAGAGTTAGGGACCACAGAATCCACCACTCCTGTCAAAGTAATATAGATTACTCCAAACAGTTGGGTAGAGATGGTCTCTGCTGCAGCGGTAGGTTTCATTGGGCAGTCTGGTCTAGGGGTTAAGGGCTGAGTCATGGGAACAAAGTACACTGTCAGGTAATTGTACTTATATTTGAACAATAAGGGCAGTATTTTGATCCTTTTTCCTTTGTGTCCTATGTATTTGGTTTCTCTGGTCCTTGCCAAGGGATTGGCAATGAGGATGGCTTCCAATTTGTACTCTGAGTAGGCCGGGTTGGGTGGGTATTCAGTGAAATGCACAGGTCCAAAGAGATCTCCAGGGGGATGATATAGTGCCTGGGGCAGTTTGGCAGTTTGGTCTCTGAAGGGGGTGGTTGCCTGGTTGTCTACTTGGCCAGAGTTAAGATGTAAGATCACTAAGACTAGATAAGGTAGGATTTGTTTGAACCAAAGGTTCATAAAACTTTATTATCAAAAATGACAATGTGGCCATCACCACACTGCCAGTGTTCTTATACCATGTGATTTTGCTTCTTCACTTTTTGCAGGCTTCAGGTCCATGGACGGTTTTCCAGTAGGGCATAGACCTTGGCTTAGGGTCTGGAGAGCAGCAGGTTCTGGTTGGGTACACTCTGTCAAACAGAAGTAGCAATGCTTAATTTTGCTGCTGTGGTTTACCATATCACCTGAGCGGGCCAATTGCAATACTTTTTCTGGACTAGAGACTGGCAGCAGTTGGTGCTTATTGGCAGGGCTAGTAGTGGGTCTTGCCCAAGCCACAGCTTCTGCATAGGTCTGGGTCCTCAGTGGCACTGGTTTGGCAGGTCTTGGCTGGGCTGGCTCTGGAGAACAGAAGTGACAATGCTTTGTTTTGCCGCTGTTGTTCACCATGTCACCTGATCTGGCCAATTGTAATACTTTTTCTGGACTGGAGACTGGCAACAGCTGGTGTTTGTTGGCAGGGCTAGTAGTAGGTCTTTTCCCAACCTCCTTTAGACAGATCACATCTCCTGTGTAGGTATGTTTCTTCAGTGGCACCGGTTTGGCAGCAATCTGATAACTATTCAGGGAATCCTCATTATTAAGCCAGCAGGTTGCAGGGTAACTTAACAATTCAAGTCTGTGACTTAACAGGTCAGTGGGTCCTGGGGGGCCCAATCTGCCTTCAGAGGACTAGGGTTCAACTCTTGGGTTTAATACAAGTATTGAAATGTCATTCATGACAATCCCCGCCACCTGGATCTCCCTTCTGGCCACCCAAGAGTGACCATACCATCCAGCATGAAGGAGATTCCTACTACTCCCCCTCCACCTAACACACCTCCTGCTCAAGATTTCAGTAAGTTGGGGTTTATCTATATTACAGTATTGGGGCTGGCTGATCAGGTTGTGCCCCATACTGAGAGTTGGCACCCCCTAGCTACTGCAGTCAACTACCTGGTCAGAATTGCGGCTATTGTGTACATGGCTTTTCAGGCCTGGCCTGCCTCCCTTGTAGAAGTCCAGCCGGACTCTGGTATGGGCCATGACAATTATGAAGAAGCAGTCAATGTGCACCCATCCCTAGGCCCCAGCACTCAGTTTCCCAAGAAAATTGCAAATACCACTGAAGATAATGTTGCCAGACCTCTGGTGGCACTAAAGACCAAGTTATTCACAGTAAGTATAAGTAGTGAGGAAGAGAAGCCCTCTTCACTGTTGAAGGCAACTGTGGTGAAGTTGACTCCCTGGTACTTGACACTTTGTCAAGTACCAGGGAGTTGAGTGCTGCATATGTGAATCTATTAGTATTTTGGCTTAGCTGATTTTAAGCTAATTTTTACTAGTAATATATGGGTTCAAACCCAAAAACCAAGTTTAAATTTACTCAAATTTGACTCTGTTTAATAATTCAGTTAGCTAAAAGACCAATTTAAGGGACAATTTATAAGTAAATTTACTAGAAAAAATGAAAAAACCTGTTTTTGATACTCTAAAAGAAAAAGTGACCAGTTCAAAACTTTTTAAGCAAATACTAAATTTTATTAATAAAATACATATGCGCTTATATAAAATTTGTTATTTACTATTACATTTTTATTATTAGTGTCCATAGGTGTTGTTTAAGCTCCCAAGCACCACTATTCTAGATTTAGTGGTATAGACATTAATCAAATACCCCACTTGTTTTACATTATGTCATTCCTGGGTTTATGGATTAAGTGGTGCCACATAAATTAAGCCTGATTTATTAAGAGATTTCATATGTAATTTATAAAAAACAGAGACTTGACTCCCCCTTTGTTTGACTCTATCCACTTGCCACTCAATTGGTTTTGGCTTTAACTAATTGAAGGCTCAGAATTAAGGCTAAATTAATAAGTGACACACTATGAGCGCCACTCAACACTCATCCACTTGACACTTTAACTTGGGGATTAGTACAAAGAACTTCTTAATGTTGTAACCAACACTATAGTAAATAATTAACTCCCAGTTCCTCCCAACATAACTTAAACACTAATAAGCACCTTCCCATTCATTTACTTTTTTAACTTATGTTGTATTTTTTTATATTCAAGCATATGAAAATGCCTTGCTTTTGGGTTAACTTTCAAACCTGTTTAAATTTAAGCAAGTTTTATATGTAAAAAACAAAGTAAATTTGATTTTTCTGCTCAACTCTGGCATACTTGACAGTGAGAATTCAGCTTTTCCCAGCTGATCAACAGTGAAAAACTTAAAACTTCACTATGTTTTGATTTTTTAATTCCCAATAAAAAATTCCACATTATATATAATTGCAATTATAATCTACTACTCTTCCTTCTACTCCCCATATAACTTTTATATACTTTTTTGATTTTTAATTATACTTTTACATTGATTTAGCACTAAGATGTTATGCCAAAACTAATATCTTTAATGCTTCATCATGATAAACTTATTTTCTATGTTTTAACCTTTATATCTATACTGTGAGTTTCTATTTTGCTTCTATTTACTTTGTTATGTTTTTTCTTGATAAATAAAACTTTATTTGCATACTTTTTACTTAACTTTTGCTTTGCTTTACCTCTTTGTGTTTTATATCTTTCATACTGTTTTATTTACAAAACTAAACTTTTCTTTAGCCAAAATTATCTAAACCAAGCAATCAGCCCAAGCACCAAGCCTTAAAGGGTTCAAAAACCCTGCAACTAACCCCAAGCATGCCAAGAAGCCTGCAAAAGTAAAGTCTCCCACTCCCTCTCCCCCATTCTATCTCCTTCTACTCCTCCCTCTCCATCCTCATCTTCTACTTCCCCTTCACCTTTCCCCTAAAAAACCTCCCCCAATAAATCTGATGGTGATCTTACCAACCACTCCTTTTACCACTCAGAGGCTGGCTCCAAGCCCACTAAGGAGCACCATACCAAGAAGGCAAAGGCTGCCAAGGAGCCCACCTCTTCTTCTGGTAAGAAAAAGGAGGCATCCAAGCAGGCCTCAAAGAACCCTTCCCCTCCCCTTCCTAATGGCTCTTCCCCCCTCCCTCATCTGATCCCCAAGATAAGTCTGAGGTGTACTCCAAGAAGTTCAAAGCTTCTGGTCATGCGGCTTGGGATCCACTGGCCATTCACAACATCTGCAATGTAGACAGAGAGTTCAAAGTCCCCAAGCACTTTCCCTGTTTCCCCCCATTATTTCAGTAAAGGGTAGCCCTGGCTACGCCGCTGACAATTACATCTTTAACTGTAATAACCAAAAACGCCAAACCAAGAGAAAGCATTTTGTCTGTGAGAATAAGACTTGCAGGGCCCGCCTGAACACTGAGGGCTGGGAGTGGGTAACAGCTGAGAAGGGGGAGCAGACTTGTGAGCCCCCCAATCATCTAATCACTTGGATGCTAAAATGATATCTGGTCTAGATGATCCCCACCTCCTCTCACCTCTGGGCTTCTGATCTGGCCATAAAGGCTTTGCAACATCTAAAACCCAACAATCTTAAGTTGGTACCAGCACAGGAGCAGTTGGTAAAATTCATCAGCAATAAGCAGATTGCTGCCAACCCCCCAAGGCCTTGGACGTCCTCACTGATCTCATGCTCACTCATGAGCTTAAGCAGCTCCCAAGTGAGGAGCGCTTCCTCCTCCATGACAATGGGACCACCACCAAGGACCACATAATCTGCTACGCAACTCAGCAGAACCTGCTGGAGTTGAAAAGGGCATCAACCTGGCTTGTTGACAGTACCTTTTCCACTTTCTCCTGGATGTTCAAACAGCTCTGGATGATTCATACCCAGATTGACATACAGGTGATTCCACTTGCCTTCTTCCTTCTCCCTGGGGCCACTGAGGCCATATATACCCGTTCTTTTTCCATCCTTTGCAAGGCAATTTCCCTCCTTCCCCCTGACAACAATGATGATGCCAAGAAGACCCCCCACATCCACACAAACCCTCCTGCTGCTGACAAGGACCAGGCCACCCTGGACTCAGAGGAAAAGGTAAGGCTCAGAGATCTAGCACCTCACATGTGCATTATGGACTTCAAGCCTGCTCAGTTCAATGCATTTGAGCAGCTTTTTAGAGGGGAGGTGCAAGAGTGCCATTTCTACTTCTTCCTAGCAGTTGCTTTCAATTTGCAGGCCCATGCTGAGCTTAGTAGGTTGAGCCGGAGGGACAATTAGGACACCTGCAAATTTGTGCTGGCACAATTCAGTGCCTTGGCTTTTTTAAAGCCAGAGCACACTGAACAGGGGTTTGAGATTCTATCAAAGGATCCTTACATAGCCAAGCATCTGGAGTTCAAGCCTTTCCTTGATTACTTTGAGCCCCAGTGGATTAGGAAGGTTGTCACGCAGAGGCAAGGCAAGGCCTGCGCCAAGGCCAGTTGGAATGTTTACCGGGCAGCCGTCAACAGGAGCTCAAGACCACTTCAGCGCTAGAGGCTTATCACAAGCATCTAAAGGCTAACTTTGGGCTTCACCCAAAGTTTAATAGGTTCTTCTCCCTCCTGCAGCATGAGCAAGAAAAAACCATCTCTAAGCTCAAAGATCTTGCCAACCATGTCCCCCCCACCAAGCCTACCACCTGATCCACCCTCTTCACCAAGGCCATCCAGGGTGCGGCCAAGCACAAGTACAAGGCTTCTGAGATTAAGAAGCAGCTTGAGCTTATTGCCACTGCCCTCTTGGAAGGGGCTAAAATGAATAAGGGGAAGAATGGGGAGGAATAAACTTGCTATCTTGCTTCTATGGTTTTAACTTTTAACTTTTTAGCTTTGACTTTTACTTTATAGTTTTGATTATGTAGTTTTAATTTTTAATTTTTAATTTTTTTGGTTTAAATAAATACCACTGATTATTTTATGTATAAATAGCAAGTTTGAGACAAATAGTTATAGTTGAAAGTGAGTGAAATATCTTAATTTTTGTTAATTTACTAGTAAAACATAAGATATTCACAGTTGTGCTTATACAAACTATATCAAATAAATATTAATATTTCTTAATATTTTGCTTAACTTATATTTTTGGCTATCTTTATTTTTGTTTCATTGGAATTTTAATTTTTATGGTAATCAAAAATATTTTTATAATGGAGAGTGTAAATCACATAGTAAAATGAGAATCACTTGCTTATTTCTCCTTATTTTTATTTTTTAAAGTACTGTTTTTATTGCATTTTTTTGCTCTCTGGTGCACTTTGGTATACCATAGATGTAAAACTTAATTTTTTTATTAAAACTTTTCAGTACATCAAGATCTTTTAGTTAAAAAAGTGTCAATTTCCAGTTGTCAACCAGGTAAAAAGCTGAATTCTCACTTTACTATAGTGTCAAGCACCAGGGAGTAAATCACCAGGGAGTCAAACTTACCACAGTTGCCTCTAGAAAAAGCTCTTGAAAAGGGACTCATCTGACCTTCCAAGTCTCCTTTTGGCGCGGCTGTCTTTTTTGTAACAAAGAAATATGGGGGACTCTGCCTAGTCACAGACTACAGGGCACTCAACAAGGTCACAATTAAGAACAGGGATCCCCTGCCCCTGATTGATGACCTTTTTTGACGCCCTGGGGGTCCAATTCTTCACAAAAATTGACTTGACAGCAGGTTATCATCAAATCTGCGTTAAACCAGAGGGAATAGCCAAAACAGCGTTCAGAACTAAGTATGCCTGTTCAAATGTGTCATCCTTAACTTTGGAATGACAAACGCCCCCAGCACCTTTGTGATCTTCATGAACAAAGTCTTCAAAGAGCACATTGGAAAAGAGCTATTGTCTATCTTGACAATATAATCATATACAGCCCACCTGTAGAACAACACTGCAAAGACGTCAGACTTGTCTTTTGCACCCTTCAGGATAACCAACTCATAGCCAAACCTTTGAAATCCACCTTATTCTCAAAAGAACTCCCATTATTGGGACAAATTATTGGCAAAGATGGAGTAAAGCCAGACCCAGAAAAGATACAGGCTATAACCAACATGCCAGCTCTGCGGAATAAGAGTGAGCTTCAAACATTCTGTTGCATCTGAACCAATGAGGATTCAGTATTTGGAATTGGGGAAGACAAAAGTCCAATAGAAAGGACAGAATAGTAAGAATAAGGTATTGTTTATTGTAGACTATTGTGATTAATAAACCATATGGGGAATTCCACAAGGCCACAAGGGGGTGGCATAGTGGGAAGTTTCATGTAAGGTTTGAAGCCAAGGAATAACTCATGCAGAGATCAGCAAGTCAAATGAGTAACACTCCTAATTAGGATGAAGTACCCACCATTCAATATTTGCCATCAGATTAATCCATGTTGTTAGACACATCAAGGGGCAACTCATCAAGTGCCCCTGTGTATTGTAAGATACGTTAGCAGGCAAGTCTGGAAACTTGGTTGCAACACCCCCCTTGCCCCTGCTTGTTGTCAGACACCAAGACCGGAGTCTGCAAAAGGTCTGGGAAGGTCTGTACAAACAGCTTTTGTGTGGGGATGGCGCAGCAGGGGGGCAAGCAATCATGATGAAGCTTCTTGGTGTTTCCTTGGGCATCTTTAAGTTGATAGATATGATTGTTGTAGACAGCAGCTATCTTGAAGGGCCCTAGGTGGTTGGGCTCCAACTTGGCCAAATTGGGGTTGAGGGTGTAGACGGGGTCACCTACGGTGTATCTAGCTTTGAGGTGCCTTGGCCCTCCCTCAATTTGCTTGTGTTTAATTTCCCAGGCTTTGGCACATCATTGGTCTAGGGATGGGGTTGTTACTAGGGGAGGCTTGTCAGGAACCCTGGACTGTAGCTTTCCCTGTTTAACTCCTGCCAGACTGTCAGGTGTCCTTAAGGCCAGGGTGCTGGGGCTAAAACCCGTGCCCCTGTTGATTCTTGCTTGCAGGATAAGTAGAGCTGTGGGCAGGTGTTTGGTCCATGCGGTGTTGGGGTGCTCTTGTGAGAGCTTGGCAATCAGTTGAACCAGTGAGCCATTTAACCGTTCTATGTGTCCATTAGCTTGAGGATGGTAGGGGGGCGTAACTATACGTTGGAGTGTGTTCTTGGTGCAGTATGCCTTCATGACATGTCCAACAAGTTTGGGGCCACCATCTGTGATGAGACGTTTGGGTTGCCCAAAGCAGGCCACAATTTCTTTGCCAATGAAGCAGGTGATGGTGGTGGCGGTGTGGTTAGTTGTCACCCAGGCCACTGGCCAGCAAGTGAAGTAGTTGATGGCAGTGATAATGTACTTCTTCCCCAGTCTGTGTTCAGGGAGTGGCCCCACAATGTCAAGGGCCCACTACTTGAAGGGTTCCATGACCTTGATGGGCAGGACAGACTTGGGGGTGCAGGTTTGGACGTATTCTTCTCGCACAGCACGCACATTTTGAGGAGATCCAAGATGTCTTGACGCATGCACGGCCACCAAACTTTCTGTTTCATGATCTTGAAGAGGTTGCACCCTCTAATGTGACCCAGGGTTTGGTGGTAGTGCAATATTGTGTCACCTTGTTGTGTGGTGGGAATGTAAGGCATCTTTTCACCTGTCTCTGCCCAACAGCAGACATTACCAGCGTTGGTGGTGAACTGACTCTTGTTGTCCTTCAACTTGGAGATGGTTACCAAGTTAAGGCCCTTGTAGCAAGTTGCCTCAGGGCAGAGGTATAGCATGGATCAATTGGGGTCGAAACCATTGTCTCCAGTGATGGATGCTACGTAGAGTTGTGAGAGGGCGTCAGCTGTGACAAGTTCCTTACCAGGCTTGTACTCAATGCGCAACTGGTAAGGGGATAGGCGCTCAACCCATCCTACTTGGCAGAATGTCAAGTGGGACTGCGTGTTGAAGTACTGGAGCAACTTGTGGTCTGTCAGAACGCAGGGTGGGAAGGTAGCACCTTCCAGGTAACAGCACCACTTCTCAATGCAGTGCACAATTGCTGCCACTTCTTTATTTTGGATGGGATAGCATTGTTCCAAGTCATTAAGCTTCCTAGACTCATACACCACGGGGAGAAAAACACCATTGTCAGTTTCTACCCTTAGCACGCCCCCTATGGCTCTGTCAGAGGCATCAGTCTCAAGTTTTTACTGACAGTTTTGATTGGGAAACTGCAGTACTGGTGCTGTTGTGAGTCTTTTTTTCAACATTTCAAAGGCTTAATATCTGACAGGGGTCCAATGGAAGCGCTGTTTGGTGTTGAGGAGCTCAGTAAGAGGTGCAATTAGTTCCCTGCAATTGGGAATGAACTTGCGCATGTAGGCAACCATGCCTAAGAATGTCTGTACCTGGCCCACATCAGTGGGGGGGCGGCATGATGATAATTGCCTTGATTTTGGCAGGGTTGGGCTTTATCCCTTGGGCAGAGATGGTGTGCCCAAGAAATAAAAGCTCTGACTTGAGGAACTCACATTTGGAGGGTTTAGCTTTTAGCTGGTTTTTACAAAGGGTGTTAAGGACGGCACAGAGGTGTTGGAGGTGTGTGGTTTGATCTTGACTGAAGACAATAATGTTGTTAAGGTACACAACCACATATTTTCCAATCAGTTCCCCAAATTCTTTGTTCATAAACATGGCAAAGGTAGAAGGAGCGTTGTTCATCCCAAAGTTCATGACACAACACTCAAACAACCCGTAGCGCGTGCAGAAGGCAGTTTTTGCCTCATCCCCTGGTGCAATGCGGACCTGGTTGTACCCCGCAGTGAAATTGATCTTGCTAAAGACCTTCACACCTGCAAGTGTATCAAACAGGTTGTCAATCAGCGGCAAGGGGTACTTGTTCTTGACCATCACCTCTTTTAGAGTGCGGTAGTCTGTGACCAGGCAAAGGGACCCGTCCTTCTTGGCTACAAATAAGACAGCTGCCCTGTATGGAGAGAGCAAGGGGAAAATGAAGCCCTTATCAAGCGCGTCCAAAAGGTGCTGGTGGAGGGCCTCATCTTTCTTTGGTGTAAGACGGTATAATGGTTGTGCTTTAGGTAACAATCCTTGAAGTTGTACAATGTGCTGAATCTCCCAGGGAGGAGGTAATTGTTCAAGTGTCTCACTGAATACTTCCTTGTACTCCTCAAGGAGGGCAGCAAGCGCTGGTGATGGTGAGGAGATCAAGGGAGGGACCGCAGATAGTTCATTGCAGATAACTTTGACTGAGCATTGATTAAAGTCTAGTTTCCCCCTTGAAATTGTATTAGCCTGTCTCTGTTATTATGAAAAACACAGTATCATGGAGTAACTTGCTCATTTCCACAGGGTAGATCTGGAACCCCACCCCATTTCTATTGAGGGTGATGACAGAGGTATCCCAGCCAATGTAGGGACGGTTGTGCCAAAGCCAGATGAGGCCAGCAATTACGTTGTGGCTGAGCCTGGCTATGATTGGCCCAGAGACCTTAACCTGGACGTTTCCCATTCTCACAGAGAAGGGTACCATCTTGTGGGTGATTGCAACTCTGCGGGAGTCAGCTACTTGTACTGCCTTGAACCTGCTGGGCACTTGGTCCAATTGCTGAGAGTTGGCAAATGCCTGGTCCACCATAGTGTGCTTAGCCCCAGTATCTACCAGTAATTTGTGGGTGTTCCCACGGAAACAGAAGGGATAGGATAAGTGTGTTACTTTATTTGAGGAGTGACTTGCTTGCAGTACAGGGTTGTCACTGTGGACTTGGAAGACGTCCAGGGTTTTGACTTCATGAATGTTGTAGTCACAGGGGTTTTTTTGCGAGCAAGGGTTGAGAGGATGGGTCAGGTGGGGTTGCAGGGCCTCTTGTTGCTACAACCCCCAGGCTTTTCCCTGATCCTCAATCTGCGCTAGCTGGAGCTCCCCCTTGCGGGGGAGTTTAGTCCCATTATCCTTCTGAAAGGGCTGGTGGCGGCCCACTTGATTGTGGCCATTTCCAGGTGCTGTACATGGTTGGGATGGAGTGTCACTGGTACGGCAGAAGCCCATTGAGGCCTGGTTGTTAGCCTCCACAATGGTCTTGTAGCAGTCATTGATTGAGGCACAGTGACCTACAGGGATCCACTTGCAGATATGGGGTTTTAACCCATTGACAATGAGGGTGAGTAGCATTGCATTTCTGTTGATCACGGCTTTGGGGGTGGCAGCAAGAGCTTGTTGCCAGGGGGCAAGGTACTCAGGAACAGAACAAGTTTGTTTGATTGCTAGAAGAGGAGTCCCCACAACAATGGGGGAGAAGGTTTTGCTGTAGCAGGACTTGGCGGCATCTCAGAATGCCACCCAGGTAACGTCAAGTTTGAGACTGGCCCAGTTGGTGAACAATACAGCGGCGGGCCCCGTGAAGCAGCCAGACACAGTGGCAACCCACATGGGCTCAGGAACCTGACAGATATGGATGAGGTTTCAGTAGATTGGAGCCAACTGACAATGTTGGCCCCTTCAACGCCACCAGTGAAGGATTCTAGCTGAAGGTTGAGCATGCGTTGGGACAGGTCTGACTGGGGCAGGGTGACACTGGCATCACACTGCCCAAGGCAGAGTCAATTGTACACGCTGGTGAGGACTAGTTGGTCTTGATAGATGACATACCCATCAGGGATGCCCCCTTGGGGATTGGCAGGAAAGTTTCTTGTTGGGGAGTAGCCATACAGCCTGTACTCCATCCTTTCTTGGGGGAATTTTGTTTTGGGTAGGTTGTAAACCTACCGCTGCTACCACTGTTGCAACTGAACCAATGAGAATTCAGTATTTGGAATTGGGGAAGACAACAGTCCAATAAAAAGGACAGAATAATAAGAATAAGGTATTGTTTATTGTAGACTATTGTGATTAATATACCATATGGGGAATGCCACAAGGCCACAAGGGGGTGGCATAGTGGGAAGTTTCATGTAAGGTTTGAAGCCAAGGAATAACTTGTGCAGGAATCAGCAAGCCAAATTGGTAATGCTCTTAATTAGGATGAAGTAACTGCTATTTGATATTTGCCATCAGATTAATCCATGTTGTTAGATACGTCAAGGGGTGACTCATTGAGCGCTCCCTGTGTATTGTAAGATATGTTAGCAGGAAAGTCTGGAAACTCAGTTGCAACAATTCCTAGGCATGGTAGCCTATGTTAGGAGATTCATCCATGACTGGGGTGCTCTGAAAGCCCCCTTTTCAGCCATTACAGGCAAAACAACTAAGTCTGTATGGACTCTGTTACAAGACCAGCATTTCTGCCAGTTAAAAGAACAAATGGTTACTGCCCCATCCTCTAATACCAAAATTGTGAAGGTATATAAGAATTAGAAACTAACACCTCTGACTGCACCATATGAGGATTACTCCGCATCCAAACAGCAGAGAAAGACTTCCTTCCTGTGGCATACAAGTCAAGAAAGTTATCTGATAGTGAACAAAGGTTTCTCATTCACAACAAGGAACTGATGGCTATTGTACACTGCCTTATAAAGTGGCAATGTTATCTGGAAGGGGCTCAGATATTCAATGTGCTTACCAACCACAAATCCCTAGTGTTCTTCAAAGTACAACAACACCTATCAAGGAGACAAGCCAAATGGATGAGTCTCTTACAGAGATACCCCATGTAAAGTAAATACAAACCAGGCAAAGAAATGCTTACCGCAGACACCCTATCAAGGTTATACAGCAAGCATGCCCTCTGTGCTGATGGCAACCCCAACTGGCCCATGCTCATTATGGAGAATCTCCAGGAAGGCTTCCCACCAGGCACTCCTATTGATGTACAAGAAAAGGTCCTTAAGAACAAACATTTGTTCAAAAACGTATATGGTACCTTGCATCAAATACTCCCAAGTGGTGACACTGTACCCTACGTTCCGTCAAATCAAAAGATTGACACCATCCTCAGATATCACAGAGACCTGTGACACACCCATAGAAGGAACTTGCATGAATACCTCAAGACACACTACTGTAAATTCAGAACCTGAACATAAAAATGCGGGATTGTCAAATCCTTGGTACAAATTTCATATCCCATTTGCAGGACAGCCTTTTTAATTAAATTGAAATCTTTAGATTTTTATTTAAATATTTAAAAATGTGGGAACTCATAGACTCTTGGCAAAGCTTAAGTTGAACTGCATATTTCCAATGGACAAAATGAATTAACTGGAATCAAATTTGAAGTGTTCAAATCCATCAACCATTTTCATTAAGTTTACTATGTTTTTTGAAATTGCGGGATTGTCAAATCCATGAGCCAAATTTCAAATCACTTTTGAATGGAACTAGTAAACTCAGATATTAATTGCAGGAACTGGAATCCAAATTGAATGTACAGTAAGCACACTAGGAAACACCAACCCAAATAAAGAAGCTCCACCACAACTAAAATCAAATGAAAAATTCAATCTCAATACCCATGTTTAGACATAAAAAGTGATTAAACTTTAAAATCATCCAAAACTGGAAAGGAAACAAATATCATACACTTCAAATTACAGATATAGAAACTCTGCTACTATTCAAGGATAAATCAAGAGAAAATAACTACTCACAACTAAACTAATAAATCCAAATAAACACATATTTAATCTGAAATATATATATTTATTTTATTTTTATGGACCGTCAGTTGCATTACTAACCAGCTCCTGCATCAGTACGCAGGGCAGCCTGTCCACAAGGGCATCTCAGAGGGTCCAAGAACAGACCCAGAGCACAAATTGAAGGGAGTCATGCCAATACACAGGCCTCTCAAGGTGTCAGCGCCAGTCAACCACCTCCTGCGTCCCAAGCCAGATCACACAGCCTTAATCCCAGACAGAAGCCGCTCTCAAGGCCTTCAACCAAAGTATCTTACACAAAAGTCATTGGGATTAATGTTACATACACCTCTGTTGTATACCCAGTTGTCACCTGGCCCCGCACTCTTGATCCAATAGTTGCTACTTTCTGCCCCCGCGTCTTTGACACCACCTACGAGCCATTGGCCACCACTGTTGAGCAATCTGCACCTATTGTGTATTCAACTATTGACAGCGCCACTGCAAGCAAGCGTGATAACACCTTCTACACAAAGGTTCCTATCCCCTGTGTTGAGCCTGCTAGCCAGGATGCCGTGGTACCTGCCAAGGGCCAGCATTGGTTGACGGATAATGTGCGTGAAGCTCTCATCAACTGCTTGAACAGGGGAATGGTGGTTCCAGATATTGTGTCCCAATTTGGTGTCACAGCCAGATACATTGCCAACATCAACACCAAGTATGGCAACACCAGGCAAATTACCAAATCCACCAAGGCTAAGCGGCAGCCAATACTCTTGCAGCCTGTGCATATTGACGCAATAAAACAGTGGATAGCCAAGGATTGCCACCTGGACTCACTTGCTGTCCAATCAATGCTTGCCACAGAGTTTGGGCTTTCTGTTTCCAAAACCCTTGTTTACAAAACAATGGTTGATTTGGGCTTCTCCTGGAAAGTACTGGGAGTTTTGCCATACAACAGAAACAATGAGAAGACCATCAAGGATTGACACATTTATGCCAAGACATATCTGGCACTAAAGGAGACTGGGAATGTCCAGTTCTTCTACATTGACAAATTGTCATTTTCCTTCTCACTCAGGTCTAGGCATGGGTGAGTCAAGAAGGGGTCCAAGGACGGCGTAGCCCATTGTGCAGCTGTCTGTTCCCAGACCTATTCAATGGTTGCACTTCTTGGTCCTTGCGGGTTGGACCAATACCAAATGATCAAGGACTCCCACAATAGCAGGACTTTTCTCAATTTTCTCCAAGTTTTCAAGGAGTATATCCGGATCAACTACCACAGTACAACCAACATTGTTGTTCTGGATAATGTTGGGCTCCACAAAGTGGATCTTGTTGTGCCTGAGTTTCCGCCAATCAATAAAAATAGCCATTTGGCCAACCACTGCCTGGATGACTGTCCAATGAGACTCCTCTTCCTCCCCCCGTATTCTCCATTTCTGAACCCAATTGAGGAGGTGTTTGGTTGGATCAATAATAAGGTGAAACAAGGCCTTCCTCAGGATACTGAGGATGTATTCAATATTCTTGAGGTCAGTCAATTTGCAATGCCACCTGATATGGTGGCAACTTTTTACAAGCACTCAGAATCCTTTCTCCCCAAAGCCCTAGCCTCTGAGTCAATCAGATAAATGGGCGCTCTGGGTTTTATTTGTTTTTATTTTTATTTATTTTGTTTTTATTAGGACTCAAAAATTATTATTTATATATAATGATGTGACGTTTGATTGTATTTTAGACATATAAGAATATGTAGAAAAGGTAAGTAAAATTAATTATACTAGGTAAGAGGAATATATTTTTATTATAATGCACCAAATATTATATTGACTGCTGTGCTAAACAAATAAATAGATTAAAAAAGATAGAAATAGATTAATTTTATTTAAACAATTGTGAATCCTTGTTGGTACTTTGGCTTTTTTGAGCCACAAATTGGAACTTGCAGGTCATCATCTGATCCTTATTAAATCAGTGCCACTATAGCCACATGACACAGAAGCCAATGATTTTTATGTATCACTTACTGATTAGCACTTAGGACGCGGGTCAAGCATATTGAATATATTTATCAAATCATATTACAAGGGAAAGGTAATTTGAGTTCTTAACAATCACTTGTTTAGAATATAAGTGGAGCAGGCTGCATGATATGGATAAATTCAATTCTTGTTGTTTGTATGTGTAATAAATGAACCCGTACTCAACAAGCTTGTAAATAAAAACATTAATAACTTATTTTTATTATTTGATGCGGTTGCAACTTTAACTAATGTCTTGTAATCTATTTAGATATATTAATATTATAATTTACCTACTAAAATTAAAACAATCTTAAAATATTAAGAATAAAATTATAATTATAAATCTTAAAAGTTATCTATTAAAGTTTAAATATTCAAAAAAAATTATTTTTATTTAATTGTGCTATATTCAATATTGAATTATGTATCATTAAAATTTTAATATTTAAATATTTAAAATTAAAATTTTACTATAAAAATTTTAATATTACATATTTAAAATTAAAATTTTACTATAAAAATTTTAATATTACATATTTCAATATTAAAATTTTAGTATTAAAATATAAAAAATTTAAAAAATTTAAAAAAATAAAATTTAATTTGCAAGGGAAAAATATTTATTGAGGGGATACTAATTGCAAAGGGAATGCAATTATTCCAGGGAATTATACCTCAAAATTAAATTTTTGGCTAGAGCGTCTAATTGGATCCACATACTCTTCTGTACGTGGTGGACAACCCTGTATGCAATTGCTAGAGGGGTGGCGCCCTATACCCCAGTGGTTGTTGAACATTTAATAAAAGGAAGGCGGGTGAGTGAATCAATTAATAGGTTTTTTCAGGGGGCACATAGTACCCGTACAACGTTGCCAATGCAAAGGAGTCATATAGGACGTGTTTGACTGTCCTATACCCCTGCAGTGTCTTCTGGAGTTCAAGTGCTAACCGGCATATGTCCATTTGAATAGGTACATCCTCCAACTTTTTGACGTTGGTTTTTAATATGCAGTGAAGGAGAATTCCCAGATATACCACAACATGAATTCTTTGCAAGGTATATTTTTCCAAGAACATGCATAATTTTTTTGAAGACTTGAACTAACCTATTGATATAGGATGTTTGATTGAATTTGAAGAGGGTTCTGGGGGGCGCCTGACTTGTATCAACCCTCCATGCCTCAGCAAACAATATTAATAAAGGTTTAAATGTGTTCATAAGGACTGCATCCCTAACTTTGTTTGACAATGCCTTGAATACTTCATAAAAAATTTCAGTTTTTAAATATTCAGTTCCTATTTAAAATTTGGTTTTGACTAGGTTTTTTTCATATTCATTTATGTTTGCAAATGGGAATTGTTGAATGCTTTCATAGATATATTCATCAAAGTTTAACTTGACATCCTCAAAAATTTCATTCATTTCTTTGAAGTTGATATTTGATCCTATTTCATATGCTTCCCATAACCACAGCAAGTGCCCTGCAGGTGGTAAATATTCCCTATCTTTAGCTTCAATACTTGAAAAATTATTCATATTCTGTTGAATTATTTTATTTATTTGGTTTTTATTTATTTGTTTTACAGGGGCTACCAGTGACTGGTAACCCCCGTAGAACCAACTCGGTGTAAAAGCTGTCACTTCTGCAACCTTGTCCTCATTCCTGGTGATGACTAAAATAAATATAAATAAAACATAAAAAGACTTACTAATTTTTTTCCCCTGTGGCCCCCTCAGCCATAGGCGCCACCTCAGCAAATTTCATGAGTGCTAGCTGCTCTTCATTAATTTTCCTAGGCTTAATTTTTCTTATATTTCTTGCAACTTGTGTTTCTTCTTGGTTTTCATTTGATAAAATTTCTGTATTTCTTGAAGCGCTCCTGCTTCTTGACTGAGTTTAGTATTTGTCTGTTTCAATTTGGTTGGTTTCCTTTGAAATTTCATTTCCTTAAATTAGTTTGATTTTTGAGTATTCTTTCTATTGGTTTTTGCAAATTCCCACAAGTTGTAACTTTCACTTTTGAAATCTAACCGCTTGAGTATTTCCTTTTGAAGATTTAAAATTATTTCCTTGTGTTCTTCATTAACTATTATTCCCAGGCTATTTTTTGCAATTTTCTTTTTGCTGGACCAAGGCTCTTCCCTCATTTACCAGTTGATTTACCACAATTTCCCTGAGATTGTATTCAAGCTTGATAACCTTTTGCAGGTGTGCTTCTAATTCATTGATAAGTGTGTAAATATTTGACATTATGTTTGAATTCCATCAAAAAACTTATTTTTATAGTACTACCTTCAATGCATACATATTTTTCATCATCATTAATAAATTAAAGACAATAAACGTAAATATTGCATTAGAATATAGCAATTAGACATCAACTCTTAATATTTAGAAATTATGCACATAACTCAATGCATTTTGATTAATAAAATCCATTGTAAACTTGGCCTTTTTCATTGTAATTTAATGAAATGGACTGTGTTTATATTAGAGAGCCATTAACGTTTAGTACAAATATTGATACATAGTGCATTTTACAGCCTGTATATTTACCTATTGGTAATAATTCTGTAAAGTTTTTAGTTGGATTTTGTGAGGTAATAATAAATTAATGTGTTAATAAATTACTGTTTATTGTTATTAATTGGCTGATTTTCTTTTCTGTGGTGATTGTGCATTTTCTGATATTTATGCACTAGTATCCAATTGATTGGTTTCACATCAAATTGCACAGGTAATAGGAAATCAAGCTGCCACCCTGAGACCAGTTGTGGTTGGGGTGGCAGTTTGATTTCCTATTGCCTGTATGATTTGGTTTGAAACTAATCAATTGGATACTAGTGCATAAATATCAGGAAATGCACAATCACCACAGCAAAGAAAATCATCCAATTAATGACAATGAACAGTAATTTATCAACACATTACATTATTATTACCTTGCAAAATCCAACTAAAAAAATTATAGAGTTATAACCAATAGGTAAATATACAGGCTGTAAAATGCACTATGTATCAATATTTGTACTAAGCATTAATGGCTCTCTAATATAAACACAATCAGTTTTAATAAATTACAATGAAAAAGTCCAAGTTTATGTTGTAACTGCTGTTTTAGCAGAGTTACATGGGGAAATATATTTAGAAGATGGATAATAATCTTTATTGTGAGATAGTGATTATATAGATCATGTGAATGAAGGATAACAGGAACATGATTGGTGATCACACAGCTGGATGATGAAGGGGGTGGCGTGATCCTGGTAATGAGTCAAGCGCCAAAACAAGGTATCCACCATGAAGGATCATCATCTGTTCATGTTGTTGGATTTTGTAATTTGAGTTGACTTCCTAGTCTGGCTTTAAGTGACCAGATAATCAGAATGCGGTTCACAAACCTGCTTGGTTGGAACCTTGCTGGTGGGTTGAGCCTGCGGTTTTGACATTTACAATGAATTTTATTAATCAAAATGCATTGAGTTATGCACATAATTTCTAAATATCAAGAGTTGACATCTAATTGCTATATTCTAATGCAATATTTACGTTTATTGTCTTTAATTTATTAATGATGATGAAAAATATGTATGCTAATAATTTTAAGCTATTTATAAAATGTACAACATTGTATTAATTATTGGAAATGTTGATAATGTAAAAAAATATTATTAATTATGAATTGAAAGAGAGATATCAATTTTAATAAGTTGTCACAAAGAAAAGATTTATTTTACTGATCAAAGGATGGGAAGGGGAGGGAATGGACAGAATGAACATTGCCTTCATCTGCGCCTGTGAAAGGGGCGGCATCAGAGATAGTGGGGGGAAGGGTAGTGGCTTGGGAGTCAGGGTTGGAAGGCAGGTGGCTTGATGGGGGGTTGAGGAGGCAAGGTTTGTTGACTGGGAAGGGGCAGCAAGAGCAGTTTGCTTCAATTTCTTGAATTCTTCTTCTGTCACATATGCAGGCTTGACAAAATGGATGGACTGGCGTGAGGGGAGGTGGGGATCCTTTCTGGACTTATCACTATCACTTGCATAGAAGATGCTGAGGCCAAATAAGTCCTGGACAGACACGGAAGGGAAAAGCTCATAAACCTTATCAATTTGGGTACATAGTTTGTTGTAGATGGCAGGCTTTAAATGCCTGAGGGCAGAACCAAAATTGTAGAGACATACATCTGCAAGATGCATGTCAGCGTGGTTGGTGGGGTAGGACCAACAGGTATGCCCTGCAGCCCTGATTTCTTGGGTTGCCCATTCCTGCTGCTTCATCTCAGCACTAAGTACAACTGTGTGCACAGCGTTTTGTGCGGCCCACTCCTCCAGAATGGCCTTGAGCTCTGTCTGGTAGGCATACCCATCTGCAGTGTTTGATATTGCTGAGTAATAATTGATGCCCAATGGGAAAACTGCCAATAAAACCCCAACAAAGCAATACAAGATTGGGCCACGCTTGTACACGTCAGACTGGATACGCTTCTCTCCATAGTCTTGGATACTTGCAGAAATCTTAGCATATGATAGGAAGATGACGTCATTACAGGCCCATATTGCCCTCCCTTTAATAAAATTGATGATGGTCAATTTGTATAGGTCAGTATCCACCAAACTGGGGCCACCAAGAACCTGATTGGATAGGATTCTGGCGGCAACCACAACTCTGTGCATCCACAAATTCACTGTTCTTTTGTTGGTGAAGATGCTGTGGAGTCCCAGCTGGAGAGTACCTGGACCAGGGGCATCTGCAGGTCACATTCCATAATGGTCATCATAAGGGGATGGGCTGTGTCACCTTTGGTCAAAGTAAGGGCACCAGTTGAGGTCTTCTTGTTAGGGGGCCACAGTTGGTGTGGGCTTGCAGGGTTGCAGCCACAGTGGACTTTTCAAAACCCATTGCGGCCGCAATTTCCCCAAGGGACATAAGCATCCCTTGCTTTTCAACCATTTCAAGAACAATCTCCAGAGTGATTAATTTTCTTCTGTGCCTTGCAGGCTGATTGGCTGGAGGCAGGGTGTGTCTGCCTTGAGAACCAGACAATGCCATCTGATTGGCTGTTTCTGGATTCTGGCTTCCATTGATGGCCCCATGGCTCACTTGGTCAATTACAGATGCTAGTGTTGCTATATGATTTGGGTTAGCAGCTGCTTGTGCGTGATGGGCAAACAGGGCCATGCTTGAGGACACGGGAGAAAGAACACACTCCTGGGTAGTGCTTGTGGAGGGGCCTGTAGGTTGGGAGTGGCCATAGAGGGAGGCATCACTATTAAAAGACCCAGCGTAGCCCAGCATGATTTTTTCAAGGCCAGGGAACAGCTTGTTGACTTGATTGGTGTTAGAAGAAGAAATAATAAAAAATTTATTATAATTTTAAACTCAAGAAGAGGAATGTATATTTTATTCAATTTTATTTTTATATATGTTAATTTTGTGAATATTATGATATAAATTTTAACCGTCCTAAAATAGAATAGGATGATTTTTGGGAATGCTTGTGATTCCTAAAAGAATCAGCACAAATCCACTCTAGATTCTTTTGCATCCTTTTTGAGACACCCATAAATTATTTTTATTTTAAATTCTTTGCAATTATGATTTGAAACTTGGTTCTTGGATTTGACAATCCCACAATTTCAGATTTGTTAATTTTTACATGATGTCTATGATTTGTTTGACATACAGAAAATCTCAAATTGTACATAAGAATCCTGCATTTCTGATTCATGTATCCTGCATTTGTTTCTGAGTTTTGTCTTTTGTTAGTTGAGTTATTTGCTCAAGAGATTTGAAATTTGCCAATTTAAATAAATCAAAAAAGTCAAATTAAATGGTTGATTTTATTAAATATTTTAATTCTCACTCAGCTGAATTTCCTGCAAAAGTGATTGGAAATTCAGACCAAGGATTTGACAGTCCCACATTTTTACATTCAGGTTCTGAATTTAAAGTAGTAGTGGATCAACATGTTGTACAATATCAAAGAAGTACTTGAACAATGCAAAGTATATGAAAAGTATTCCTACACCAAGGCAATCCCCAGGCCATTAATACCAGTTCAATCACACAACCATTCAAAGTGTGGTCCCTTGATATTCTGGGACCAATGCCTGGCAAAAAAAAAGGCAAAAAGTACATTATCACAGCTATCAACTATGCAACTAGATGGCCTGTAGCGCAAGCTACAAAAGAACACAAAGAGAATGATGTAAGATAATCCATTGGCAAAGAAATCATAGCCAAGTTTGGAAATCCTGAAATCCTTATTACAGATGAAGAACAGAACTCACTCCCGTCAATACCAACATATAAATTGCTAGAAATAAAATAAAGCACACAATTGCCTGCCTGTATCACCCACAAGCAAATGGGAGAGTAGAAAGATTGAAAATTTTCTTTTTAGAGGCACTCAGTAAACTATCTGACAACAACTCACAACTTTGGGCTGACATGTCCCCAACAGCGCCAATGATATGTTGAATCCAGGTCAATTGCAATACAGGCAAAAGCCTGTATAAACTTGTCTATAGGCACAAACCTGCCATTTTCAGTACTAAGTTAGGACCTCAATTACCATTACCTAAGAAAGTACTAGCTGATAATAACTCTGATATACAGCATACCATAAAAGATCAAGAGATCAAAGAAAAGGAAAGAGTTTAGAGAGAAACAGTCCCCATCCAACAGGAACGGTTCCAAGTTGGAGACAAGATTTGGGTTGTAAACCACAATTTGCAAAAGTTGAAACCAGGGTTAAGAGGACCAGGAGTTGTCATGGAGGATGAACCCAACAATGCCTACCTCATCAAAGGAATCAGTGCCTGTACTGAGTTAAAACACATGCATTATGACCAACTCTACCTATGCAAGACAAGGTCCACACAACACAACTCATAACAACCTGTCTCTAATATAAATCTGGTTCAATACCAAGACCAAATCCCTGCCTCTCTCAAGAAAACTTCTAAGGCTCCACCTCCTAGCACACAGGGGGAGATGTCACAATATCTAAAAATACTTTCTCTCAGGAAGTAATTCCCTGAGTGATTCCCCAACTAATCATTAAGTTGGTGGAACTCTTATCAATTGTACATCTAATAAAGGGATCAAACCTTTTAAATCCTAAATGGAACACTACTTGGAAAAGCCCCATAACTACCATGATGTACATGGACAACATATGGCTTCTCATGATACAGTATAATCCTCTAAATTCATATCAATAAAGTACCATTCTCTTCTTAATTTCCCCCTTTATTTTGTTTCATATACTTCTAAGAAGTATATACTTGACAATACCCAATTTCCCTTTATTTTTTATGATCTACACAGCAGAGCCAGGTAAAAATTGCAGCTTGATCCAAAAGTTGCAGCACAACTCTACATGGATTGTTTTGTGACGTGATACAAACTTTCCCAAACCTGGGTTCATGACTTTGTGATCGCACATCTGCAATTTTGAACAAGGGCTTAACAAGCAAGACGAAGCAAAATCTGATGTAAGCCCAATTAATCTAAGCAAATACTGGTGAATAAATTGACATATGTAATGCAGATAGTGGATATTGGAAATGGGGTTGGTCAAGTAAAGTTATAAAAAAGAAACATGTAATGCTAGATAAGTTTTATATCAAAAGATAATTAATATTAGATGATTATATATTCGATAATTGCATATTAGATAATAATATGTTAGATAATTATTTATTAGATTATTATATGTTAGATAATAATATATTAGATAATTGTATATTAGATAATTATTTATTAGATTATTATATGTTAGATAATTATATGTTGGATAATTGTATATTAGATAATTATTTATTAGAGACTGACGAAATTATTCTGGTGTTGATTGGGATCACTCCTTGCTTGATGGGGTGTCTGATTGCTTTTCCTTGATGTAAGGCTTGGTTTGAATGAAGTTTTAATTGAGGTTGGTATTATCAATAAATCTTCCAGGGGTATAGCTTGCTGGGTTGACATTTGTTTTTGCTTAAACGGAAATAATATGTCAGAGTCTTACATATTTTAGTTCTAAAAAGCCTAAGGGGGCTCATTCCTGAGAGTTCAAGTGAAAATGTTTATTTAAATGTATGTCTAGTTAATACAGAGGACATAGTAGGTTTCGTTGTACTCGACCGAGTGCTCTTCTCCAGCGTAAGCATAAACCATCCCATTGGTCATATCGGTACTGACTTTTCCGACCACTTCCCCAGGCCCTCGGCGAGCCTTGGCAATAAAGAGTTCTTGTCCGTTGGGCTCATGTCCCGCCCTGAGAGGGGTGTACCCGCAGTGAGTCAGACGTCCTGAGTAGGGGACCCAGCGGACCTTGCGGACATCACCAACCAGAACCTCGTACTCATGGGTATGGTGTTCATCACCTCCAAAGCTAAAGTTCATGCCGTTGAGGTGGGGGGCGGCCTTCCCAATTACTAAGCTTCCTCCATAGCTGTGGCGGGCAACAAAAAGGGGAGTACCATCGTTCTCGCATCCGCCAACAATGGCGTTCTCGGGGATGTCCCCACCGTTGGCGTAAACCCATCTGAAAGCGTAGTGTTCTTGTCCGTACATTTTTGTTGGTTTGGAGTGCAGGTAGTCTCCAATTTATACCGTGATTTTGGCTGGGATATGTTTCTTGGCTTGCTTGGCTGGAAGTTTTTTTTTTAGATGTGATTCTTTTTAGAAAGGGAAGCTGGTTGGTGTATTTCAAATAGAGCTTTAGGTCGTGCCACAAGCTTAACTTGGAGTGTGGAGTTTAGCTGTACAGTCCAATTGTTTAGTTTCATTCTTAGGACAATGTTCATTTTTATGTGGCATATTGGCTGTAGTGAGTTTAAACCTTATTCTATTTTTAACTTTGAACTTCTCTCTAGGAAGCATGTTCAAATGGCAAGTAATACTTGAGCTTGGAAATCGAGGCAAAATTATACAAGTTGGCTTAACGCCACCTCTGAACCTTAATAAAACCTATGTTCCCTTAAAAAATCTAAAACAATCTGCATCTATTTCGATCACATTATACATCAGCTCTGAAACAATTTGTAGCCAATTGTATGAGGCGACACATACATTAGCTCTATAATAATCTGCAACCATTTGATCAGGTGATGTATCTGAGTGGAATATTCTATTATTTCACTTCAAAATAAATAAAACCAGAACATGCCAGCCAACTCTCTTGCTTAAACTTCTATTTTATATACAAATTGAATTGTATCTCTTTAAATAAGCAGGCCTTCTTTTCTCCAGTCAAGTCAATATTCAGCATGGAGGTTAAGGCAACAGTGCCCATGTTGACACATTCAACATTATAGTAAAGTGACAACCTGGTTTTACATAATGTCGTCTCCTGGATGTTGACACTTTTTTAATTAACAGAACACTTTACCCTGAATATTTTTAATATAAAAAATATTTTTAAATACATTATTATGCTAAAATGACCCCAGAGAGTCCAAAAATGCAATAAAAAATACCACAAGTAATAAGAATAAGGAGATATAAGCAAGTATTTTTCAATTTACTATTTAAATTACACTCTTTATTATAAAATTATTTTTTATTCCCATAAAAATTAAAATCTCAATAAGAAAAAAATAAAGATATTTAATATATCATAATAACTACAAAATATAAGAAAACTCTATATTTAATTTATTATACTTTATATAAGCATAACTGAAAAAAACTCATACCTTAAAGATAAATTAACAAAAATATAAGATATTTCTTACTAAACCACATTGAAACTGTATCTGAAAATTACCATTTATACCTAAAAAGATTATTACTATCCAAATAAATAAATAAATAAATAAATATAAAAATTCAAAAGTAAAAAATATATAGGCAAAGCAAAGAGGGTTTATTGGGCTAATTGAAGCCACTAGCAAGAGCAGTTGCTACATCTTCTAGGTACTTCTTGATCTCTGCCACCTTATACTTCTTCTTGACCACCTTCTGGACGTCCTCCTGGTGTAGTCCTGGTCCTTACCCTTTCTCTTCTTGGGGGCCACCCAGTTGGCCAGGTCACAAAACTTGGAAACAGTCCGGGCCTACTCCTCCTGCAGCTTGGAGAAGAATTTGTTGTACTTGAGGGTGGACCCAAACTTCACCTTCAGGTGCTTGTGCCACACTTCCAGGCTGGAGGTGGTCTTCATCTCCCCCTTGAGGCAGGCGCCCTGGCAATTCCAAGGGGCAGTGGTCCCGCTCTTTCCTCTCCGGGCAGTCACCTTCTTACCTACCCATTGTCACTAAAAGTAATCAAGGTAGCCCTTGAAAATGGTGGAGTGCTTCTTGATATAAGCATCCTCCAGGAGGGCATCAAAGCCAATCCCAGTATGCTCTGGGCGCACAAAAGCCAAGACAGCAAACTGTGTCATAGCAAAGGGGCACTTCCCTTTACCATCATTGAGATACTTCTCAAAAAGCTCCTTCTTGCTCTTGAGGTGTTTGATGAGGGCCTGCCTAAAATAGAAGAAAGAGCCCTGGACTTCTCCATTGAAGGTGGCCTCAAAGGCTCTGAACTGAGCTTGCTCAAAGTCCATGATAATCACCTTTGGCCCAAGTGAGCGCTCATGAGCTAGCTGCTCTGCAGCTAGGGTGGACTTATCCTTCTCAGAAGAGAAGGGTTGGCCCTTGTGGTGTGGGTGAGAGGGGGGAGCTGGTTAGCAGGAAGGGAGCTCAAAGCATCCCAGACAATTTTGAATGCTCTGGAGTAGGCCTCTGTCTTGGCATCAGGCAGGAAAAAGAAAACAAGGGGGATAACCTGGGAATCAAATTGTCTGTGCAGGACCCACAGCTGCTTGAAAAGGGTTGGGTAGGTTGCAAATGTGCCATCATACAGCCAGGTGGTAGCAGTGTTGAGCTTCTTTAGGTTTTGGGTTGTGGCATAGGCAATGATCCTATCCTCCACTTCCTGCCCATTGTCATGGAGCAGGAACATTTCTCCATCCTTGGTTTTCTTGAGGGCATCAGAAAGGACCAGGTCTTTGATTGTGGTGGCACTCTTGGTCAGGGGATTGGTAGGGTGATCTAAAAATTAAAAATGGTGTGGGTGGTCAGATTGGTGGGGGAGAGGTGCCTACAGGCAAGCACAGCCAGCTGGGTGGGGGAATGGTCCTTGGAGGTAGGCATAATCTGCACAAGGTACCATTTCAGGAGATAGGCAATGGTTGTATTGGGCATGATGCAAGTGTGCTCACCCTTAATTGTTTGGACTAAGTCCCAACGCTCAGTATTGAGATGCACTGGGTAGGAGTGGTCCTCACAGGTATAGTGGCGGCTCTTAAAGCCCCAGTTGGTGTTATTACAGGAGAAGATGTAACCATTTGTTACCATGGCTGGCCCACCTTTGATGCTCATTATGGGAAAGTATTTTGGCAAGGTGGAGGGAACCTTGAACTTCCCATCAAAATTGCAGATATTTTGGGCCACAAGAGGGTTCCATGGGCCAGCAGAAGCATGGCAGAAGCCAGGGAAGTAATCAGGGTAGGGCTTTGAATCATCCCCTGATGAACTTGAAGGAGGGGAGTTAGGTGGGGGGAAGCAGAAGGGGGCTTATCTTGGTGCTCCTCATGTGTAGGGGACTTATCCTTTGGAGGGGACTTCTTGGCCTGGTGCTGCTTCTTGGTAGGCTCCTTGTCTGAAGCAGAGTTATAGAAACTGTGGTTAGTAACTGAACCATCAGTTTCCTCTCCCCCAGTGGAGTGAGCGGGGCTCTTCTCAGGAGAGGGCTCAGGAGAGGGCTTAAGAGTGGCCTTATTTGATGAGACAGGCTTTTTCTTTGGAGTCTTGGGGGCCTTGGAGGGACGCTTGGTACCCTTTGGTTGCTTTAAGGTGTTCTTGTCCTAAAATAATATGCTATAAGTTCTAAGGTAAAGCAATGTATTTAAAAAACAAAAAACAACTTATAAAATATACTAAATAAAAATTAAACCTTATATGGTTTTTATTGGCATTTAAAAGTTAAAAAATACTTGTATAGTTTATATTATATTATAGTTTTAAATAACAAGTTAAAAGTTAAAAAATTTATGTAAAATTACTATTTTTATAAATAGATTTTATTTTAAAAATTAGAAAATATGAAAGAGAAAAGTTAAAAATACAGCATATCAAAAAATGAGATGTTTTTATTATGTAAAACATAAAGTTTTATATGTGAGAACTGAAAAGTGTTGACATTATGAGTGACTATTAGTAAAAAAGCTGAATTCTCACTGTTGATTAGAAGAATTTTAGACATTATTATTGACAACATTAACACTGTCAACATTATTTTTGAAAATTCACTATGAAAAAACATAGTACACTTAATTAAATTTACGTGGGCTAGCAAATATTAACCATTTCCTGTGTTTTTTTTCTCACATGGTAAATTTTTAAAAAAAATATATGAAAATAAGTTAAAAATAGTATCAATGTTCTTTATTTCTTTATTAAAAATTATATTGGGGTAGTGGTAATATGATATTTTACCATATGCTTATGTTGAAAGTTGTTAAGAAAGTTGTTTTCAGTAATGAAAAGGGTAAATTGTTGACAACGTCACTTAAAACATTCTTTATAGAAGGTGGCATATTAATTTAAGCATAATTGCGCCACTCTAATTTGCTTAACTCCACCCTAGCGGATAATCACAAGCAAATAGATAACACTTCTGAGTGTCAACATTATTTTTAATAATGAATTCTATAGTAACTTACATAGTAACTCATGCTTAAATTATTGGATTGCTGTTAGCCACCAATCCACTTAATATATTAAAGCTGGAATAAGTGCCACAGATATATTTATAAGATGAACATTTTAACAATAAACTGTATGCACAATGTCTTTTTCTATATATTAATGTAATAAAAAATATTTTTAAATGCACACTTAATTTTTTTGTTGTAGATGTTTCAGTTTCATTATTAAGAATAAGTTTGGCTTAAAAAGTGTCAACATTGACACTTTTACATCATGAAAACAAATAAAAATAAACTAAATTTTATTAGTAAATGTAAAGGAAAAATCTGGTTAAATCAAGATTTTATTAAGCTTAATATTAAATTGTGTTGAAATGGCCATAATTTTGTTGTGTTTTCTGGGTTTGCACCCCTGAACGCTTTAAAAAATGGGAATTAAGCTAGCACAACTAGCAAAAAACAGGAGATTTTGAGTTTTGAGTTGACAGTGACCATGTCAACAAAATGTTGGCATGGGCGCTATTGTTGAGGTTAAACATCCAATCATATAAAAGTATAGGGAACCAATCCAAATATGTAATCTTATTTTTAAACAATATGTTTCTCATCTTTCAATTTTGATACCCACTTCAATTCTGACACCGTTTTTTCAAGGAACAGAAATCCCATATAATTTTTATTTTCAAAATTGAAAGATATTTTCAAAACTAAGAAAATGACACCATCCATTGGACTTCTGTTCCTAGAAAAGAAAATGTCAGAATTAAAGCAGTACTTTGGTTTTAACCCATACATTCTGAAGTTAGAGAATCTACAGTAGTTTTAAAAGCTATAGCAACAACCAAAAATACCTCAGATTTAAACAAAATGATTTCAGATTTAAGCAAAATTCAACTATCAGGTTAAAATATAGGACAAGTGCCTAAAGTCAAAGTGCAGAGATTGAAATCTCCAAATCAATGGATTTTTCAATCTCTGCACTTTTTTTCAATAATTTTTTTTTCCAAAAATTTTAATATTTTTCTTAAATTTGACTTTTTTAAAATGTTTTTACTAGTAGCTAAAATCAAAAAACCAAGTTTGAAGTGCCCAAATCAATGCAATTTAAAACACACCTTAAATTAATGTGGCTTTTAAAATAGATATTATTCATCCTTTTGAATACAGGGGACAAAATTGAAAGTGCAGAAATCAGAGTCCAGAAGTCTCTTCAATTTAATATTTGGGGCCACAAAATTAAAAGATTAAAAAATCACTTAATATTGATTGTATCACTATGTAAATGATTAGAAAAGCTTCATAAACATATCATACTCAACCAAATAATCTAAAACCTATCATACAGGTTCACAATCACCTGTATAACATTTGATTATAGTTTAAGTGATTTTTATTATGTAAAAGATAGAGTGCTGAATGAAACAAATATTATATGGTCACTTAGTAATTTACTGGGTGTAGTAATAGAGTGCGCAAATTGAAAATGCTTCAAATTGAAATTCAAAACACACTGATTTAGTGCTCACCAATATATTTTAAATCATGAATGGAATTTAATATTTTATTAACTAAGCTCCAATAGGTGTTTATAATTGAAAGTGTGGAAATCAAAAGTGCATTTAAATCAAAAAAACACTCTACTTTACAAAACCATAAATATTTAACCAGTGTAAGTTTAAAGCTTAAAATTAGTGTTTTAAAGGTTAAAGACTTGCTTTAGAACATAGTAGAGTTTCAGGCCTTTTGGGTTAGTTTAGTGTAACTTTTTAAAAGGTTTAGTAAAAACTGCAGATTTTGGCAGTTTTGAAAAAAAATTAAATTAATTTAATATGTTACTATATTTCCTTATGTTTTTAGGGAGTGTCAAAATCAAAGTGCCAAAATTGAAACTCCCTAATTGTCTGATCAAAACCCCCTTTTTTGCTCCTTTTAAAAGCATTATAGAGTTGACTACCTCAATTAAAATATTTATTAAAACTAATAAATTATAATAAACAGCACTCTGGCTTTCAGATTCTGTAAAAACCGATATTTTTATTAATAATTTATATTCTTTTTTACTAACCAAAAATACTAGCTTTGAGCCATCTAGATGCCCCCTAAGTCAACTCCCATCAACCCAAAGAAGGCCACGCCTTCCAGATCCAAGAAGCCTGGCCCCAAGACCACCAAGAAGATCACAAAGAAGGCCACCAAGAAGGCCACCAAGAAGACCCCTGAGCCCTCTCCCTCTCCAGAAGAGGAGCCTTCTGAAGAGGAACCTACCCCCAGCCCCTCCAAGAGCCCAACTGGGCACAAGTTTTTCCACAGTCAGGAAGATGAAGAGGAGACACCTCCCCACATCTCAGAAGAAGAACATGAAGGCCTGTATAGCTCTGGAGATGCTACACCAACTGAGGATGGCCTTGAGACCTGGGATATCCTTAAAGTACAAAATATTTGTAACTATGAAGAGGAGTTCCGGCTGCCAGATGTCTTACCCATCTCCTTCCCAATAATGTCCTCCAAGGACAATGCTGGGTTCTATCATGATGGGTTTATGTTTAAGTGTAATGATGAACAGAAGCACTTGGTACTTCATCATTATAAGTGTGAGGGGCCTGTCCTGCCTGCCTGACTACAACTGGGTTCACCCAGTTTAAGAAGCCAAATAATCAGCACACCTGCCTGGAACCAACTGGGGTATATCAGCGCCTAATAAAGTGGTACCTGCGCCAGAGGCAGCCTTTTAACAGGGGCCTTACCTCCCAGGAGATAGTCACTAGGGCTATTCACAACTTGACCAGCTTTCAAAAGATAGCAGTTGGTACTTTTGGATCCCTTCAGAAGTATGTCAGTGATAATCACCGGAAGTCTGACAATGTGGACAGAAGTGCGACCTCCCTCCTGGAACTGGATATACCAAATGATCTCAGAGTCACCTCCAAGGATGAACAGTTTCCCCTTCATGACAATTGGCCAGATGAGCATAAAAGAACCATCTGCTATGCCATCCAGGAGAACCTTAAGAGATTGATGACAGCCAATATCTGGTTGGCTGATGGGACCTTTTCATCATACCCTAAGATCTTTTCCCAGCTTTGGTGCATCCATGGGAAGTATGGTGATAAGGTTTTACCAATGGTTTACTTTATGATGTCAGGACAAAATGAGGATGATTATACTCATGCCTTGGAGATTCTAAAGGGGAAGCTGGATCTCCTTCCCCCTACTGATGCCCCCACTTCTACCCCCAAGAGGAAGAAGTCTAAAACCCCAAGCCAACCTGATGATGAGGAAACATCAGAGCCTTATCATACCCAACTCCTTGTTGACTTTGAGCCTGCTCAAGCCAACAACTTTAAAAAGGTATTTAAGAGAAAGCCTCATGGTTACTTCTTTCACTTCAGACAATGCCTCAGAAGAAAGCTGAAGAGATTTACTGAGCTCAACAGACTGGTTACCAGATCCACTTCTCAGGAGCCCAAGGTGGCCTTCAACTCCTTTTCTGCCATTGCCTTGGTGAGAAAAGAGGACTCCAGCAAGATCTACAAGGCCTTTAAGAATACCAAGTATATGGAGGATAATGCAGCTGTCTTTGCTCCATTTATTGATTACTTTGAACACCAATGGATTGGAAAACTTGAGACCAGATGCCATGGAAGAATGAAAAACAAGATTGAATGAAACCAGTTCAAGTTTTTTAAGAATAAGACCATGAAGACTACTTCCTCCCTGGAAAGCTGGCACAAAAAGTTTGCCAACTGTGTTGGGGTGAAGAAACCCAAGTTTAATGTACTGATCAACAAGCTCAAAGTTGAACAAGCAACCAATGAAACTCTTTACCAGGAGTTTTTAAATGGGTGCCAAAGTGTTTCCCAGAGCAGCAAAGATATCAACAGCTTTGAGATAGTCATAAAAAAAACTTTCTCCTTTCCTACAACTCCTCCAACTGGCTCACTCATCTTGAGAACATTGCAAAAGTTCTTTAATAATCCAAATACAATCTTGCATTGCTTTTACTTTCTTTTAATTTTATGTTGTGACAATAAAACAATTTACTATACAAATAATTTCAAAGTTGTTTTTATTTAGTTTTATATTTTATATTTAATTGAATACAGTTACATATAAATTCTAGTCTAAGTTTGATTTTGAAACTAAAATAAACTTTCTTTTAAAAACAGCAAATTTAAGCATATTTTTATTATCTAACATATACTTTTTATTGCAGAAATGAAGTTCTTGGGCTAACTTTCTCTAGAAAAGATTTTAAAATATATAGCTTTATATTATAAACTGTATTTTATTTGGCTTCAAAGTTAACTTCTAGAAAATCAATTTTTGCACTTTGATCTTTGATATTTTTGATTTTTGCACCCTACATAGTGTTTCGATTTCTGCACTTTTTGGGGGTCCCATTTTTAATTTCTGCACTTTAGACCTTAGTAAATTAGAACTTAGGCACTTGCCCAAAATATACACTCTTTTAACAGGGTTTATTGGCGTTAATGGGCAAAATGAGTCAACACAGCAAAGAAGTGCTCACACACAAAGCAAAACTATTCAAAAAAAATACAATCCAAAATACATTCATTCACAAAAAAATGGTGTGAGTTGACTTTTGGTGTACATATGTTTACTATGTGAATTGGTGACAAAATACACCCAAGCAAGGTGTGTCAAAACTCAATCAAAAAAAAAACACAATAGCAACTCACTACGTAAACAAAATCACTCACACAATAATGTGTGTAATGGATTGTGATCAAGAATGATACCAAGGTATCTAAAATAAGACACAAGATCTGAAACATAAATTTTAAAATTATTGTGTTGGGTGCTTAATTTAGCATAAAATATGGGGAAATGGGTGGAAATTATTTTGGGTATTCTAAAATAGTCATTGTAAACCAGAAACAACTAATTAAGAAATAAAAGATCTATAATTGGTATATTGGGTGGGAAAAATATTAATCAAATATCCATATTCAGATAAAAAGTAAAAATTAAAAACCAGTGTGTATCTTAATTAAGTTTTATTTAATATTTTAATAAATTTTAAAATGGAAGGAACACAACAATAGAGTGCCAATGCACCTGTTGTGCGCTGCGGTTGTGGTTGCCCCCGCAGGTCAAAAGAATAGAGTTAGTGCAACCCAAGTGCCTACTCAAGAAGGAGATGGGAGAGGAGAGTTCAATAGTGACGCTTCACTGACACAGCTGGTTCAAAGAGCACAAGCTGCTAGGGTGCAGAGCATAAACCCTTGGGTCCCAAAGCTGACCCAGAAGCCCACCAATGTCACCACTACAAAAACAGTTAGAAATAAGGAGGTAGAACTTACTTTGTATGTGTTTGACATTGTGTACTGGCAAGAGTCGGTCCCGTCAGCCATGTTGGAGAAGGTGAAGCCTGTACTTGATACTAGCTACAAGCCCTACGTCAGTGATGATGATCAGGAAGAAAATGAGGAGCCTGAGTTCTACCAAACTGATGAGGGACAGCTAGTGCTCAAAAAGGTTGCTGCGTTCTATACCAAGGTGCCCATGCTTTGTGTGCCAGTTATTAATCAGGATCCAAGTTCATCTGAGCCCACTAAGCCCGCCCAGAAGAGCATCCATGACATCAAACACATCATCCTGCTTAAGCTAATGTGTGAATCAGGCAATTACAAGGAAGCCACGGCCCTTATTGAAGTGGATCCCAAGTACGCCAGCAAGACATTCAACAAGTTCATCAACACAGGTCAAGTCCTTGCTGCGGAGAAATCCTTGCACGTTTCTACTATGCTCACCAAGGAGCACAAATGGGCAATCCACCAGTGGATAACCTGGGACTTCCATCTTGAACTGCCAAATATACAGGCCATGGTCAAATCTACTTTTGGGGTTGAGGCCTTGATTTCCTTTTACTACCATCTGCTCAAGGGAATGCACTTTTCCTGGAAAAAGCTCAGGGTATCTCCCTATAATAGAAATAGACCAACCAACATCAAGACTTGCAAAAAATATGCTGAGGCGTACACTGCCCTCAAAGCCAAGGGGACAGTCAAATTCTACTATATTGATGAATCAGCATTTGTCTTGTCAATGCGCAATGGGTATGGGTATGTCCCAAAAGGCTCCAATTATGGGATGGCTTGGCGTACTGCAGTCTGCGCCACAGCCTATTCAATGATGGCTCTCCTTGGTCCAAAGAGGATTGAGCTTTATCAAATGATATTGGGTTCTCACAACAACCATACCTTCTTGTCATTCCTCCAATTGGTCCAGGAGCACCTGAGGCGCACAAGCCTGGGCTTCACCAATGTGATTGTGTTGGACAACGTTGGTCTCCACAAGGTGGCTGATATTCTTGAGGAATTTCCATCAATTGACACCAGCATTGCAGTGGGCCCCCAGCAATTGGCCACAGCCAATTTGCGCCTTCTCTTCCTCCCTGCTTATTTGCCCTTCCTAAATCCCATTGAGGAAGTCTTTGGGTGGCTCAAGCAAGTTGTCAAGCAAGGAACCCCAACTGGGATCAAGGACCTCTTTAATTTGCTGCAGGCCGGGATCCACACCCTTCCAGCTGAGACCGTGGCCAAATTCTATAGCCATGCTGATTTGTTCATCCCTGCATGCCTTTCTAAACAGTCAATCAAATAAAAGCTTAGCGTGTCTGACTTTTTTATATTCTCTAATTTACTATTTAAGATTTATTAATTATCATTTTATATTTAGATGGTTCCACGCCTGCAATCACATTCAGAAGATCCATCAATAGATGTAAGTAATTTATTTATTTTATATGATTTTTTTATTATGGCATCTGAGCGTATTCAAAACGCTTGATACTGGATTACGCAAATATATTTATATCACTTTTGCTAAATTAATATAAAAATCAAATTAAAAAAGTTAAATGTAAAGTGTAAAAATTAGAAGTAGATTTTATTAATATATATTATTATGCTTTTATTAAGACCTTCTCTGGGATATGTTTTGCAAATCTTGTTTTCTAAAATAAGACTTAAAAAATTATTTATAATAAAAATAATCTAGAGTATAAAGATAATTATTGATATATAGAAAAAATTAAGAGCACCTATAATGGGTTTGGCATTATGTACCCACCCCGCAATGGAGGTGGCACACAACCTCCACTGCCACACTGTGGACAGTGGATACACCCTTATTAAAATACTCCTGCCTGCTGATGAAAGGCAGTATGGTCAGGTGGGAGTGAAGCAGCAGCTTCTCAGGTGGGGCTGCAAACCCGTATATCCCAGCCAGAACCAGGGCGTCCTGGATAACATGGTCCACCAAGTTGTATCCAGGGGGGACCTTCTTCCCATCCAGGGAGAGCCTGGCCTTGTCAATCCCTAGGAGGGCCCCATCAAGATCCTCTTCAGACGCGCTCATCACAAAGTAAAAGAGATACCCCAAGTAAACCACCAGATGAAGCCTTTGCCCAGCAAAAGCTTCAGTAAACTTGCACAATTTGTTAAAAACAGCACTGATCTTCTTCTCGTGTTTTTTGAGAAAAGGTCAGCTCCATTGCTTGCAGGACCCCCGTCTTGTTGGCACTTCAGGCCAGTCCAAAGTCTGCCAGGAGGATTTTTGTCTTCTTTACGGCTGTTGCGTCTTCAATAGCCAATTTACCTACCACACACCCAAAGTTCTCCAACAGGTAAGATGTTGTGTGCTCCACTGGGAAGCAGAAGTAAGCGGCCACATGGGCCCAGCTCATCTCTGGTACATTCTTGAATGTGAGCATCTCCAGGACGTCCCAAAAAAGCTCAATAGAGTTTACACATTAAACTCCACTGAGGGATACCAGGTCCATGCGGACTAGTTGGGCATCCTTGTAGGCAGTAACTGCCCAATCAGATGCCCCCTTGGCATCATCAGCCCATCTAGTGTGTCCCTTGTCATTGGAAAGGTACCATGGACCCTGTCTTTGAGCTCCTGCAAGACAGGGGGGATAGATAGAGCTGTTTGGCCATGTGAGTGGCATAATTTAAATAGAAGGAGGGTGGGACAAAAGGAACCAGGACCTGGCGGAGTTTACTGTCAATGTTTTCTAAAAAAAGGTAAGAATTTTGGAATTTTTATTAATTATAATTTTTTATGTACCTTCACGGGTTTCCTCCTTGCTGGCGGCTTCAGCAGGCTTAGCCATTCTTGGTGCAAGCAGTTGGGCAGACAATTTTGTATCCTCAGTTCTTTCTCCCTTGGCTGGCTTGAGATGTGCATACATATCAGGATTGTTGACCCAGATAGACAGCACAGAGAGGGCAAATGACTTGAACTGGAGACCCTCAACTAAAGTTTTTTGAACGTTAAGAAGCTCAATTGTTATTTATGGGGTGTCTGGCATCTTGGCCATGAGTGACTTAGTGGACATCTTTTCAATTTTGTCTCCTGTAAGAACGGCGGCCTTGACTTTTGCCTTGACCTTACCTTCAATGTCTTTGATTTTTGCAATTGCATAGTTGAGATCCTTCAAAAGCTTCTCCAATTCTCTCATATGATTTTTTACTAACCTTTCCATATGTTTTTATTGCTTTTGCCCCAATGAAATCTGTATTATTCTGATACTGTTGCCTCTTTGTTTATTCCTGTTTGTTTTCCCATTTGCTATGCTATCCCATCTTTTTACCCATTGTGTATATGTTTTACGCTCATCTCAAAATGTGTTGTTTGCTTTGTGTTGGCATTGTTTCCTTTGTGTTGGCATTGTTTCCTTTATTGCCATATTATTTTTGGCGCTTTGCACAGCCCCCTGTGAAAATATTAACAACAATTTGGTGATCAGAAAAATTTGAATTAGAAAATTATAGGTTAACTTTTTTTAGATAAAGTTGTTACTGATCCAAATTCAAAACCTTAATGATAAAATTTAAACCCATCAGGAGCCAAGTGATAAAGTGATTGTTGTGACATAAAGGATCATTCAATAATTCTTTGATGCATGTGCGCTAATTAAGATGATTAGCGCACATGCATCAAAGAATTATTGAATGATCCTTTATGTCACAACAATCACTTTATCACTTGGCTCCTGATGGGTTTAAATTTTATCATTAAGGTTTTGAATTTGGATCAGTAACAACTTTATCTAAAAAAGTTAACCTATAATTTTCTAATTCAAATTTATCTGATCACCAAATTGTTGTTAATATTTTCACAAGAGGCTGTGTTTGGGTACTAAAAATAACTGTGTTCTGGATCTAGATACACAGCATAGTAAATATATGATTTTATAGAAATAAGCTGAACATAAAGAATAAAACCAACTATAAACAAAGAGAACATGAAAAATTGAAATTCAAAATAAAGATAATATAAATAGAAAATGTTTGGCAACAGGGGGTTTATTGGGGTGGGGAAGAGTGATGCCTAGTATGCAGAATAGCGCGGGAAGGAAGACGTAGAGGAAGTGCTTGCCTGAGGGGTCTGGGATTGGGTGGGTGGGGATGGAAGATAGGGGGTGGTGGTGGTGGGGGTAGGGGTAGAAGGATTGTGCGTGATGACTGCCATATACCGCTCATTGTACTCCTTAATAGTCATTGGCTGGATGGGCTGGTAGGTGGCAGTAGCCCAAGGTAGGAGGTGCTTATCTTTGCGTGATTGGTTGCCCATGTTCACGTGGAAGACAATTTGGGCAAACAAGTCAGCCATCATTTGGAGACCAAAGAGAGAATTGTGGTCAAGGACCCTAAGATAGAGGTTATTGAAAGCCTGAGGGCGGCGCTCCTGTAGTGTGGATCCAATGTTAAACAAGACAACCTCAGCCAGATGGATGTCTGCGTGGCCGGCAGGGTATACTGAGGCCTGGTACCCACGTCCCTGAATGGCCTCAAGGGTGGTGGAGCTACCCTCCATCTGGTGGCTCAAGAAAACCCAATGTTTTGAATTTGAGCCATCCCAGAAGTCAAGTAATCCACCAAGGATGTGGCTGTACTTGTAGACATTGATGAAATCTGGGTTTGTCTAATAGTAGACAAAACCCTTAGCTGAAATAGCCAGAAATGCATCAATAAACGTCCCCTTTTTGACCTTCTTCCTCCCTTTTTGGGTGGCAACTCTTCCTTGGGCGCCAAATTTTCAAAAGCTATGGATAGCTTATAGTGAGAGATGAAAATGATGTCATCTGACAAACTTGTCAGGCATCAGACCAGGGTTGATTTGATGTCAAGATCATATGGGGAATCCTCAGCGCCATCCCATTGATTGCCGGCAAAATTGATAAGAACCCATATGGAAGCCACCTTTCTGTGCATCCAGAGCTGCACCATGCGCTTGGAGACCCATATGTTATGGTCCACAAGCTATTTGCGGACCTGGGTTAGGGGAAGCTTGGGGTCCTGCTGGAGGAGGTCAAGCATTATTGGGTAGGCCTTGGTTATCTGGGACTTGGGGGCCTTCTTTGGCTTCTTGGCTGTCCTGATCATATTCCCCTTATTCATTAAGTTATTGAATTCCTGCATTATTGTGGCTTGGGTGAATTGCAACTGGGCGGCAATCTGGTCCCATGACAGACCTGTAGGTTTAGTGCCACAATTTCCTGGAGAATTTGGGTGGTGATGATTTGTTGTTTGAGGTGCTGGGCCAGGGGAGCTGAAGCCTGATTGGCTGTAGGGGGCAGGTTGGCAAGCAGCAGGAAGTTGTTCCAAATCAAGGTTGCCATCCTGATTGGTTGGTTGACAGGAAGCTTGTGTGGGGGCTGGTACAGGAGCAGGGGAAGAGCTAGAAGCTAAGTGACTCTCAAAAAAGTCAAAGCCATATGGGTTGGTGGTCAGGTACAGGTCAGCTTCCTCATTACCCGCCTCAAAGGCTTGGGTGCAAACAGGTGCATCCACGCCCTGAGCCTTGCCTCCATTGAAGCTGGCTTGGCTACTGGTGCTGTTGAAGATGTTGCTGTTGAAAACCATATTGAAAAAAACCTAGGATAAAATCACTAAAAGTAGAAATTCTAAAATTTAATGGTTTATTTTTATTGTAATCTTGAGTCCACATTTGGAAGGTTCTCAAAACCATTTCATACAAATCAGGAGCCATGAAAATGAATAAAATGCCTCTGTTCCTAAATTGGATAGCTGTTGATTGGCTGTTATACTGTTATTTTTCTATTTTAGGCTCCTCATACTACACATCTTGTGTAACTTCATTTTGTTTTGTGCTTGTGGAATCTCACTTCTAGATTGCTCTAATTTGTTTCATTTTAGGGTTTTTGTTGGTGCCTCATATGAATCCTGATTGGATTATAATATATTCCAGAACAGTATCCATTCATTTCACTTGTTGCGTCAGTTAATTTTGTTTATTGTTTAAACAACACTGCTTGATATTTGCTATAATTTTGTATAACAGGCTAGTGAAATTTTGCTTTTTGTTTAACAGTTCATTTATTAACCAAAAATATTTAAATTATTTGAATCCTGAATCTCACACAACTTGGATTTTGTTCAAATCTGAAATCATTCCTTTTAAATCTGAGATATTTTTGGTTGTTGCTATAACTTATAAAACTACTGTATACATATTAATAAGGCTAAAAACAAAATATCTCTGTGAATACTAAGTCAATTTTAATGTCCAATAGCTTATTTTATAGCTGAAGATTAGCTCTATAATTTGAAAAAATTTAGTGAATCAAATATTAAGCTTTTCAAATATTTATTTTAGCTTTTCTGAACTTAATAGTAATCCTCAACTTATTTAGATTTCTATTTTATATTTATACTTGAATATGCAATTTTATTTTTTAAATAGATAAAATCAAATTAAATTTAAAGAGAGCCTTTTCAAATAAACTTTTTTAGATTGAATTGGTGATAAACAATTCCAACCTAAAAATTCAATAAAATATACCAAATGGATAGATTAGATTCAACTTTATATAGTAAATTCAGAGCCCATGGGGCAGGATGTGGGATTATCAAATCCTACCTCCAAATTTCAAATCACATTTTTGACCAACTTGGCTGAGTGAGAAATAAAATATTTAATCAAGGCAGCCATTTTTTGCCAATTTTTTTAAATTGACAAATTTTGAATCCCTACTGCAAATAATTTAGCTAACTAAACACAGAGCTCACCAAGCAAGTGATGAATACATGAATCAGAAATGCAGGATTCTAAAGTATGATTTGATTTCCCCTTTGATCCAACCAAATCAAAGACAACCTGAAATAATCAATGAATACAGGTTTGCAGGATTGTCAAATCCAATAACCAAACTTCAAGTCATAATTGAGGTGGCTTTGAAATTTATTTAATTAGCAGAAATCTTAAAAATGATGTCAAGGGATCTAGTATGGATCCACACTGATTCCTTTAGGAACCATTGGCATTTCTGAATAATCACCTAATTCTGTTCTAGGGCAGCTAAAAATTGGACGACTAATATTTACAAGCTTGATAAACTTAAAATTTGAGGAAGAAATATAAATATATATTGTTTATTGAAAATATGTATTTTATTGATGGCATTTTTGTTTAAAATTAGCCTTTTAAATTTATGTTATACACATAAAAGCTCATATCATCACTTATTATAACTTAAATACAGGGCAAGTTGTTTTAACAGTTGTATATTTATGTATTATTATTAAGCCTGTAGAATAACACTTTAGTTCAGAAAATGGGAATAATAAAATGTAATCCTATATCAATTCTTACTGTCATTGATTTGATGTTTTCTTGGTGTGGCAGTTATGGATTTGCTATTACTTTCTGTCTGCATTTGATTGGTTGGTTTTTCACTCTACTTGAACATGTGATAGGAAATGGAGTTGCACTTCCAAGAACAGTTTTGGTCAGAGGTGCAACTGTAATTCCTATCTGTCAGGAATGACAATTCAGCACCTCTGAAAAACCAGGTCCAAGAGCAGAATTCAAACCCTGACCCTGAACCACTGCAGGCTGCCAGCCCTGAGGACCAAGGGGCTGCCTGCCTGCGTTTTTTTGAAGTCAAGCCCCTGCAATATGAGGTTAAGAGTGATTGCCCAAAAGGTGAAGACAGCCAAACCTGAGGAATCATCACACCAAATATGGGAATAATCAAGGCGCAAGAATGGAGGCAACAAAATTATGACTTTTAGCTTCATGAGCTTGAAGTCTATACTGGTGGTCAATCAAGAGCCATCTCCAGAAGAAGGCACAGGCCTGTGGCCCAACCCCATGACCACAACCCTAGAGCAAGAGAAGCAAGTCACCAATTTGAGATCTTTAAGCAATGAAAGAACTCCTGGCCCAGGTGCCTTTTGCTGCCTTTGAACCCAAGCACCCAGATCCCCTGGGCCCATATTTCCCAATGCCCTGATGAACCCCCATGTAAAATGTTAAGGTTGGAGGTGGGGTACTGTATAGACCCAAGGACTCTGTGCTCCAAACTTATTGCCATTTTTGAATAAAGGTTATGTTATTTTGGTTTACAAAGCTATTGCCTTATTTTCTCTTTGCCATCTATCAAATCAGTACAAGATCATTCAGCCAACCTTCCCCCTTGCCCACAGATTTCTGTCCTCCAGGTGTTCCCTTTGGTCCTGTCCACTTCATGGATTACCCTCCAAGACCCAAATATAAGGATTACACCCCAGATAAGATCCTTGGACTAGATCCCTTGGCCCACGTACAATCCACAGTTAGATACAACCATCAAGGCCCCTGGATCCTATCAACACCTAAGTTGTTTAGAGGCAAGTTCAAAGACCTGCCTGCCTACAAACTCAATATGGAACCACCTGTGACCCCCAAGCCAATATAAAGACCCAATAATTGGGGAAGTATTTTAGCTAAGTAGGGTATCAAGTTGGCCACTTGGAACCCAGTGATCACAGTCACAATGGGATAGACCGTCATCATCCATCAAAAGGCCTTTGTGTGTACATTATAACATCCAAAATTACTGGCAAAATACATGAGTACATAGTATATAAAGGTGTATATAGCTACAGACTGAGTGGAGTGGGGAAAAACCAGCATGAGCCAGGAGTACTGATTGGAGGAGTTGAGCTGTGCCGGCTCCTTGTAAAAGTACTTGCCAGTTGGATCATTGAATGGCCCATGTAGTTGATAGTGTTAGTGGCCTCCAATCCCTAGGCAGGCTGTAAGGACAGCTGAGAAGATAAGGTGGTTCATCTTCTAGTCCTGGGGAAGGTCAGACAAAGCTTAGTGTCTTTAACTTTCTGAAGGGTAAAAGTCTTGGTTGATTTATGTGATAAAAATTGAGGGGTAATTTGCTCAATGATAGCACAAACTATCATCAAGTGATTGAGCTTTATTATATACTATCATCCTTGGTGGGGCATGAATAGTGCAAAAAAATTGAACAGGAAGCCCCAAACACTTGGTGCTGTATGGAATTCCCTTTTAGGAGTGGGATTGGAGGGGTTTTCCAAGCAATGAATTGTTAATCTCTGACTTGCATTGGTTTGGTGCTTCTTCAGGCACTTTCATGCACCCAAATTCCAATTCTGCAATTACTGCATTGAGTGATTTGCAGGGCAGCCTGTCAGCCCCATCCAAATTTGGTAGATTCCAAATTTGGGCAGCACTTTCCCCTAGATTTAGGGTTAGGGAAATTTCCTTTTTGGGTTTCCTGATTTGGCAATTTCCCCATCCGGCAGGGGTGGACAGTCCTGCTGTGGGGTTTGTGCTGTCCCCTGCTGGCTGGCTGGTGGCAGGCGCCTGGCAGTTGGCTGTGCAGCCCGCGGCGGGGTATAAAACCCAATTTTTAAACTATTCAAATTTTTAATTCCCTTATTATCTGCTTGTTGTTTTGCAGCAGCTTCCCCAATCAGGGGTAACTGCTGCAATTTTGTCTTGACTTATAAGACCAAATGTGCACAAAATGTTGTCTTAAAAAGGGTTGTTGTTGTCAGGAATATTCCTGACAGCCAATGCCTGCCTCCTCACCCAACCTCCCAACTGATAACACTGACAAGCTGTTTGGGATTGTGTATATTACCCTCACTGGGGTGATTGACACTATAATCCTGGCTGCCGGCCTGTGGTCCTGGGTGGGGAATTCCTTCTTCTAGCTCTTTAAGTTATCTCCTCTCTTGTGGTGGGCTCTGTCCACAAAAACCTGGCCCGCGTGATCCCTGAAAACAACGGGCCAGCCGCCCAAGCTTGGATCCCTGACACTATCACATGTGCAAGTGGAGGGGAAACAAGCCAATTAACTGCAAACAGAAAATAATAGTAAGTCCATAATTGATACACCAAAGAAAAAAAGAAAATTAATGGCTGTAAATATTTTATAGAATACCATTTTATCATTACCATTTTCTAAACTCAGCTTTAATTTTTAATTCTTAATGACAATATATAAATATACAACTTGTAAAATAATATGTCTGGTATTTAAGTTACATCAAATGGTTTTAAACCCATGGAAACTATAGCTAAAAGGTCTACTAGGATCACCTCAAACAGCATCTGATGGCAACACCAAGTGTAACTACCAATATCTGCTCCCACATAGTGACACACACCCCCAATTTCTCTTTGGCAATGTTACCTTTAATGCTGTCTTTGAACACTAATAAAACTCCTGTTTCCCTAAAAACTAGTACAGCAGTTTTAAAACCTATGGCAACAACCAAAAATACTTCAGATTTAAACAAAATTGATTTCAGATTTAAGAAAATTCCAACTATCAGTGTAAAATATAAACTCTGTTAATAGGGATTTTTGGTGTCAATGGACAAAATGGATCAACACAGCCACAAATTGCTCATGCGCTAAACAAAACTATTCAAAATACAAACCAAGATACATGGATTCACAAAAGAAAAATGCTGTGAGTTGAAGTTTGGTGTACATATATTTAATATGTAAATCAGTGACAAAATAAACTCAAGCGTGGTGAGTCAAAACTCAGACCAAAAACAAAACACAATAGCAACTCAATGTGTAAGCAAAACTACTCAATTTTTCAAAACGGCAGGCTCAACCTGCCAGCAAGGTTCCAAGTAAGCAGGTTTGTGAACCACAATCTAATTATCCAGTACTTGAAGCCAAACTAGGAATTCAACTCAAATTTCCAAATCCAACAACATGAACAGAAGATGATCCCTTACAGTGGATACCTTGTTTTGGTGCTTGACTCATTATCAGGATCAGGCCACCTCCTTCACCATACCACTGTGTGATCAACACTATCATATTCCTATTATCCAAAATTCACAATGACTATAAGATAACTTTCTCTCAATAAAGAATATTATCTAGTTTCTAAACATTTTACCCCTTGTAACTCTGCTAAAACAGCACAGTTACAGCAAATTGTTGTGTGCAATTTATTGTAATCAAGAATGATACCAAGGTATCTAAGAACAGACACAAGATCTGAAACATAAATTTTAAAAATATTGTATTGGGTGCTTAAATTTGGCGTAAAATCAGGGAAAAAGGTGGAATTTTTTTAAGTATTATAAAATGTGCACTGTAAAACCAAAAACAACAAATTAAGAAATAAAAAATCTATAATCAGGATATTGGGTGAGGAAAACTCTAATTAAATATTAATATTCACATAAAAGCAAAAATTAAAATTAGGGAGTAACTTAATTGAAATTCATTTAGTATTTTATTAAATTTTGAAATGGAAGGAACACAACAACATAGTAACAATGAACCTGTTGTGCGCCGCAGTTGCAGTTGCCCCCGCAGGCCAAAAAATCAAGTCAGTGCAACACAAGTGCCTACTCAGGAAGAGTACAAAGGAGATTTCAATAGTGAGGTTGCACTGACACAACCAGTTCAAGGAGCACAACATTCAAGGGTGCAGAGAATCAACCCTCAGGTCCCCAAGCTGACCCAGAAGCCCACCAAGGTTACCACAATAAAAACAGTTAGAAACAAGGAGATCAAGCTTACTTCATTTGTGTAAGACCTCGTCTACTGCCAGGAGTTGGCCCTGTCAGCCATGATGGAGAAGATTAAGCCTGTGCTTGACGCTAGCTACAAGCCCTATGTCAGTGAAGGTAACCAGGAAGACAACAACAAGCCTGAGTTCTATAGGACTACAGAGGGGCAGCTAGTGCTCAAGAAGGTTGCTGCATTCTATACCAAGGTGCCCATGCCTTGTGTGCCAGTCATTAATCAGGATCCCAGTTCATCTGAGCCCACTAAGCCCGGATAGAAGAGCATTCCTGACATCAAACACATCATCCTGCTTAAGCTAATGCGTGAATCAGGCAATTACAAGGCAACCACGGCCCTTGTTGAAATGGATCCCAAGTACGCCAGCAAGACATTCAAAAAGTTCATCAACACGGGTCAAGTCCTTGCCGCGGAGAAATCTTTGCGCGTTTCCACCATGCTCACCAAGAAGCACAAATGGGTGATCTGTCAGTGGATAAACCAAGACTACCATCTTCAACTAGAAAACATACAGGCAATTGCCAATTTCACTTTTGGAGTTGAGTCTTCCATTTCCTTTTATTATCATTTAGTAAAGGGTATGTGGTTTTTGTGGGAAAAACTTGGAGTGTATCTCTATAATCAAAACAGCCCTGACAATATCAAGACACAGAAAAAATACGCAGAGGCGTAAACCACCCTCAAAGCCAAGAGAAAAGTCAAAATATATTATATTGATGAATCAAAATTTGCCTCATTTATGTGAAATGCCTATGGCTAATCCCCAAAGGCTCAAATGACAGGGTAGCTTGGCATGCCAAAGTCCGCGCACCAGCCTATTCAATGGTGGCTCTCCTTGGTCCAAAGGGAATTGAGCTCTATCAAATGATATTAGGATCTCAAAATAGCCAGACCTTCCTATAATTTCTCCAATTGGCCAGGAGCAACTGAGGCGCACAAGCCTGGGCTTACCAATGTCATTGTGCTGAATAATGTCAGACTCCACAAGGTGGCAGATATCCTCAAAGAATTTCCAATGATTGATACAGGCATTGCAGTTGGCCCCCAACAATTGGTCACATCAAATTTGTGCCTCCTATTTCTCCCTGTCTATTCCTTGTTCCTAAACCCTATCAAGGAGGTTTTTGGGTGGCTCAAGCAAGTTTTCAAGCGGGTGTTGCAACTGAACCAATGAGGATTCAGTATTTGGAATTGGGGAAGACAACAGTCCAATAGAAAGGACAGAATAATAAGAATAAGGTATCGTTTATTGTGGAACATTATGATAAATATACCATATGGGGAAAGCCACAAGACCATAAGGGGGTGGCATAGTGGGGAGTTCCATGTAAGGTTTGAAGCCAAGGAATAACTTGTGCGGGGATCAGCAAGTCAAATTATACTGCTCTTAATTAGGATGAAGTACCCACCATTTGATATTGCCATCAGATTAATCCATGTTGTTAGACACATCAAGGGGCAACTCATCAAGTGCCCCTGTGTATTGTAAGATACGTTAGCAGGCAAGTCTGGAAGCTTGGTTGCAACACAAATGACACCAGTCAGGACCAAGGACCTATTTGATTTGCTGCAAACCAGAACTACACCCTTCTATATGAGACAGTGGCTAAATTCTATGGCCACACTGATTCATTTCTCCCCAAGTGCCTTGCCAAACAGCAAATCAACTAAAGGCTGAACAATTCCAGCTATTTCTATATTTTTTAATTTACTCTTTTGGATTTATGGATTATCATTTTATATTTTGAAGCTTCCAAGCCTACAATCACATAGAACCTCACCACTGATGCAGTTGCTTAATTTTTGTATTGTGATATTTTTGTATTCTGTAGTGTCTTTCCCAAACACTTAGTAACAAAGTTTAATAATGTATGTCCATGTCACTACTGGCACATAAATATATAAAGTTAATTAAAAAAGTAAAATGTAAAGCTATCAAGGTATATTTTGATTTTTATTAACAAATATTGTTATAACTGTATAAATATCTGCTTTAAATTTTTTTGTTTTATTAATAGATTGCTGAAATAAAAAATAGTTTAAAAATTAATTAAATAAAAAAGATAAAAATTATAGTGTAGATTTATTGTAGTAGAGATTTTATTGAGGGCACCTGTAGTGGGGTCTATGGTATGCACCCACCCTGTGATGGAGATTACACATAACCTCCACTGCCACACCATACACAGTGGATACTCTGCTGTAAAAATATTCCTTGCCTCTTGTTAAAGGGAGGATAGTAAGGTGAGAGTTCAGGAGCAGCTTTTCTGGCGGGGCTGCAAACCCAAATATACCAGCCAGGACCAGTGCGTCTGGTATCACATGATTGACTGAGTCATATCCAGGTGGACCTTCTTCCCATCTAGGAAGAGCCTGGCCTTGTTGATCCCAAGAAGGACCCTGTCCAGGTCCTATACAATTTGAGCTCATCCTGAAGTAGAAGAGATACCCAAGGTAAACTATGAGATGAAGCCTTTGCCCAGCAAAGGCTTTGGTAAACTTGCAGAGTTTATTATAAACAATACTAATTTTCTTTTCATGCTTGGTCTTGGCAAATGTGAGCTCCATTTTCAGAGGGAATCATGTCTTGTTGACACTCCAGGTCAGCCCAAAGTCAGCAAGGAGGATCTTTGTCTTCTTCACAGCTGTTGCATTTGCAACAGCCAATTTTGGCACTGCACACCTGAAGTTCTCCAGGAGGTACAAGATGGTGTGCTCCATAAGGAAGCAGAAACAAGAAGTGCATGGGCCTGGCCCATCTCAGCATGTTATTGAATGGGAGCGTCTCCAGGATGTCCCAATCAAGCTCAATGGAGTTTACACAGTTACTCCACTGAGGGCCACCAAGTCAAGGCAGAGAAATTGGGCACCTTTGTAGGCAGTAACTGGCCACTCAGATGCCCTTTTCCTATGTTTAAGCCCCAGGAGCATTCCTATGACATTGAGAATGAACTGTTTGTTGTAACTGAGATTCTCCTCTTGCCTGCCAAATTATCTTGCAATACACAGGGGGCGCTTGATGAGTTGCCCCATGACATATCTAACAGTAATGATCAATCTGATGTGGATGTCAAGTTACAGGCACTATCTCCTAATTAGGAGCACTTTCAATTCAACATTGCTGATCCCTGCACAAGTTGTTCCTCAGCTTCAAACCTTACATGGAATCTGCCACCATGTCACCCCCTAGTGGTCTTGTGGCTCTCCCTATATAGTATATTAGTCACAATACCTGTCATGAATGACATTTCAATACTTGTATTGAAACCTGGGAATTAAACCCCAGGTCTCAGAAAAAGCCTTGTTATGACCAGGGTAGATGGGAGCCAGCCAGACTGCCAGTTGGGCCAAACCCTGGACTGCCAGAGATATCTTGCCCCAACCAGGAGGAACAGAAACCTGCTAACCTGCCAAGTGTCAAGACTTGAGGTTCAAAATCAACATTGGAAACCCCAGAATCAAACCCCAACCCTCCAAAAGCTACTCAAGTCACACAAAGTGGACAGGAACCCGCCAACTTGTTAAGTTGCAGACCCGAGTTGTCAAATTACTTCAAGACCCACCAGACTCTTAAAGATTTCTCCTAATGGACACCAGATTGCTATTAACTGTTTGCCACCAAAAACCCAGACCTATGCTGAAGTTGTAGCTTGCCTAAAGAGGTTACAACAAGGCCTCCTGCCAGTCCTGCTAATAATCACCAGCTAATGCTAGCCTCCAGTCCAGAATGGGTAATATAATTTGACTGCTCAGGTAATGTGGTGAACAGTAGTGGCAGAACAAAGCAGTGTCACTTCTGTTCATCAGAGAAAGCACAACTAGGAGCCTCTGCCCACAAAACCAGAAGCCAAGTACCAAGCCCTGCCAGTGAACTGTCCCCAGACCTGAAGTCCGCAAAAAGCAAAGAAGCAAAACTACCTGGTATAAAAACTCTGGCGGTATGGGGATGACCCTGTGTCATTTTTGATAGTAAGGTTCTATGAACATTTGTTTTGAACAAATATTACCTTATCTAGTCTTAGTGATCTTTCATATTAACTCCGGCCAAGTAGACAATCAGGCAACCACCCCCTCCAGAGACCAGCCTGCTGATCCTCCTCAGGAACTATACTGCCCCCCTGGAGCCCCATTTGGACCTGTAGATTTTAACAAATAACCACCCAACCTTGCATACTTGGAGTACAACTTGGAGACATCCTTATTCCTGATTCCTTGGCAAGGACTAGAGGAACCAAATACATAGGACACAAAGGAAAGAGGATCAAGGTGCTGCCCTTATTGTTCAAAGACAAGTACAACTTTCTGCCTGCATACTTTGTCCCCATGACTCTGCCCTTAACCCCTCAACCCAACAGCTCAATGAAGCCCACCACCGCTGCTGAGAGCACGTCCACTCAACTGTTTGGAGTACTATACATTGCCTTGACAGTATTAGTGGACTATATGGTGCCCAACTGCGGCCCCTGGTCTTTGCTTGGGCAATCCATATCCTATATTATCAAGTTAGCACCCATCCTATGGTGGGCATTACCCACTTGCATGGCTGTACTCCTGTCTAGAGTCAACCAATGCCTCTACCTATGCCTGTCTTCCTGAAATTATGACAATACTTTACAAACTGGTAACCTGGGCCCCAAGATGTTGTTCAAACTTGGGGCAAATTGTATGCTTTTTTGTGATAATTGCTTATTACACCCATAAGGCAATTACCTCCCTGATACTCTCATGGATAAAGAAACAACCTGCCAAAGAGCTGAAAGACCCTCTACTTGGTGCAGAACCCCAGAACTCATCAACATCACAAGTAAAAAATGTGATAGTGAATCAGACCACAACCAAAGTGGACATGCCCCAGATGGGCAAACTCACCTTAGATGAAGCTTGCCAAGCCATGCTAGTCCTCCACCTTCACTTCCAAGCCAACACCAACGCCTACCCTAGAGACACTGAGAAGGTCTTGGGGTGTCTACCATGCTATCAGGAGACGCACTGGATTGGTTTGGAAAGGCCACCACTGAAGATATTGAATTTTGCCTTGATTACTCCCAATTTGAAAGTGAACTGATGGCCACTGGCAACAACCAAGACACCATATACTATGTGCTAAACTCTCTGTTAGAGATCCAACAAGGAAACCACCCCATCTAAGCCTATGTAGATGATTCCTTAAGCTGAAGACTCACACCCAACTTGAGGATGAATTAGCCTCCATTATATTTAGAAAAGGAGTTAATTTAGCCAGGAAAGACCTGTTGAAACACCATCCGCCCACACTGATCCTGAAGGAACTACTAACCCTATGCAAAGTCCTGAGCTTGAATCAGGAAGGTCCAAACTTGTATCCTACCTGAGTTAGCAAAACCGCGACGCCAAATCAACCAGGAATGTCCTCCAAATAATTACAACACAACTATCAAGATGGGTTGTGTTTCTACTGCCATGAGACAGGAAATATCACCAGAGCTTGCCCCAAAGAGAATACCTCTCCTGTATCCTTGGCACAAATAAAAACCTCTGTGCAATCTTAAAAATTCATCCAAGTGACCATGGAACTATTGGGAACAAAGCGCCAGATTGAAACCTTTATTGATACAGGAGCTGATGAAAGTTTAATTGATTCCAGGCTGGCAAAGGAACTAGGCTTGACAGCCTCAGAGCACAGCCTACAAGTAATCACAGGAAACAGTTCTCTGGACACTGGTTACAAATGCAAACAATAACTTCCCTTGACAATTGGACAGAGCCTGTACCCAACCCCCTTAATTCTCTTGCCAGGATTACTTACCCCCTAATACTGGGTGACTCCTGGTCTGACAAACACGACCTGATCTTGAACTATCATGAACAGACTGCTATGTTGGGAAAACCTGAATCTTGTGACACCGTCCCCTTCTGTATAAGCTCTGACAGAACACTGTACAACAAGCTCTTAACTATAAAGATAGAGTCTAGCATCAGGATAATCCCACCTCCTACAGAAATGGGACCATGTGTTTAGCAAAGAAGAAGCCACAAAACTACCCAGCCATTCAATCTACAATCACGCCATAGACCTGTTACCAGGGACCCAACCACACCATAGCCTCATCTACAGCTGCAACCACTGCAAACAAGTAGCCATGAAAATATACCTAGAGGACATGACAAAAAAGGATTTCATCTGAGTGTCAAAGGCCCCCTGCTTGTCACCCATGCTGTTTGTAGGAAAGAAAGATGGCGGAATGCGTCCATGTGTAAACTACCAGGAACTGAACAACATTACAGTAAAAAACCGCTATCCCATCCCCAACGCTGATGACCTCTGTGATGTACTGACTGGGGCCAAGGTGTACTATGAAATTCACCTGAGAGACGCCTTCAACCAGATCCAAATCAAAGATGAAGACAAATACAAGATGGCTTTCAAAGCCAGATATGGGTTGTAAAAATACCTAGTAATGCCATTTGGCCTGTGCAACGCCCCCAGCACTTTCCAAAGGATGATCAACACTGTTGTAGGCAAGTACCTTGACCAATTTTGTGTTGCATATTTGGACAACATCCTCATATACAGCAAGTCACACAAAGAGCACCTCCAACACCTGGACCTTATACTGGAAAAACTCTACCATGCCAACTTAAACACCAAGCTTAAGAAATATGAATTCTTTCAGTCTGAGGTCAAATTCCTAGGATACTTAGTGAAGACAGGAAGTTTTGCCATGGCACAGGACAAAGTAGAAGCAGTAAAAGCCTGGCTGGTGCCCAAATTCAGAAAGGATGTAAGAAGTTTTTTGGGCCTGGCAAGTTATTGCAGGGATTCCATCTAAAATAATTTCTCAAATTACGTTACCCCTGGCCCATCTTTGCTCTGGCAAGGTCCTTTTTGTCTGTATCCCAGAATATACACCTGCCTTTGAAGCCTTGAAGCTTGCTTTCATCTCTGCCCCTGTCCTGGTCATGTTGGATTCATCCAAAACATTTGTACTAGAAACCAACACGTCTGACTTTGCGGTGGGGTCCTTCTTCAGGAAGGAGGGGATAGTATAATACATCCTATAGCATATTATTCCAAGAAGATGCTGTCTGCTGAAGGAAACTACCCAATCTACAATAAGGAAATGCTTACAATAATGAAGACCCTGAAACATTGGCGCCAGTACTTATGTGGCGCTGAATTCCTGGTAAAAGTCCTAACTAACCACAAGAACCTGGTTTACTTCTTTAAACCCAGAAAGCTGAACCAGAGACAGGACAGATGGGCCCTAGAACTGGCCAACTACACTCTGATAATTGACTATAAACCCAGAAAAGCCAACATAGTACCTGATGCACTGAGCAGAAGAGCAGACATGATTCCCTCCACTTCTGAGACCAAATACCATAACACCCATGTACTCCTTGACCCTACCAGCCTAGGCATCCAGCTGAGGTACATGAAGATCATGGATTGTAAACCCAACATAATTGAGGCACATAAATTAGACAAATCTTTGATGGAACTCATTGCCAATTTGACCTCAGACCCAGAGAGCCGCCACCACAAGAAAGGATTCTCATTGAAAGGAACCACCCTGTTACTACATAACCAGTTTTATGTTCCAGAATGCAAGACAAGGACCAAAGTACTCATAGACTATCATGAATTGGAGATGGCTGGTCACCCTGGCAGACTTGAGACACTCCAAGGAATCAAGAAGAATTATGCTTGGCCCCCAATGGACAAAGACATGGCCGCCTACATCAAAGGCTGTGAGATATGCAGAGGGACCAAAACCCGTAGATCTAAACCTGAAGGCCTGCTAAGACCACTAGACATACCAACAGGATCCTGGCAATCTGTTTCAATGGATTATATTGTAGAACTGCCCCCTTCCAATTTTTTAATGCCATTTTAGTCATAGTAGATAGGCTTACTAAAATGTCCTACTTTGTCCCTACCACCACCCACTTCACTGCTGCTGAGACAGCTAGACATTCCCACAACTGCATCCTAACTCAACATGGCACCCTGGCAGAAATCATCACTGATAGAGACCCCCAATTCACCTCCAACTACTGGACTCAGGTGATGAAAGACTTAGGAGTAAAGCGCTGTGTATCCACTTCCTACCACCCGCAGACCAACAGCCAGACTAAAAAAGTGAACCAAATACTTGAACAATATCTACAATGCTATGCCAATGTCAACTAAGATAACTGGGCCAAGATGTTACCCATGGCATAGTATGCCTATAACAGCAAAGACCACACATCCACCGGAATGTCTCCCTTTAAAGCTAATCATGGGTTTGACTGATCTTAGGACCCCAGCATTGGCATAAAGAGACAAACACATCAGGACAAACCTGGATTAAACAGATACACAACACCCAAGAAACCTGTATAAAGAACCTGACCCTAGCTGTCCAAACTTATAAGGCTTTTGCTGACAAAAAGAGGATTCCTGGAAAACCATTGAAGATAGGGGACAAGGTTTACTTGGACTTGTGAAGCGTACCTCTGACAGTTCTCTGCTGGAAGTTAGCCCACAGAAGGAGTGGCCCCTACAAGATCATCAAGCTAGTGGGCAAAGTAGCATTCAAACTAGAGCTACCCTCCTTGTGAAAAATACATAATGTCTTCCACTATGCGCTACTATTCAAGAAAGAAGGAAACTCCCTGCCCCGCCAGAAACTCAAGACTAACCCTCCTCCCATCAAAGTAGGACACTCTGAAGAATATAAAGTTGAATATATTCATGGAGACCTTACCCACTACAAAACCCCACAGTACTACGTCAAATGGAAGGGATATCTGCCCAAGGAAAGCACCTGGGAACCGTTAAGCAACCTAACCAGCGCCCAGCTAGCCATCCAACAATACCTTGAGAAGAAGGCTAGGAAGGAAGGGAACCCAGGAAGAAAGAGGATGATGTCATGAGTGACATTTTAATACTTGTATTGAAAACCTGGGAATCAAACCCCAGGTCTCAGAAAAAGACTTGTTATGACCAGGGTAAACAGGAGCCAGCCAGAAATCCAGTTGGGCTAAACCCTGGACCATCAGAGATATCTTACCCCAACCAGGAGAACAGAAACCTGCCAACCTGCCAAGTGTCAAGACTGGAGGTTTGAAATCAGCATTGGTGTTGGAAATTGCACCATTAATTCTATTTCAATATGGCCTTCAAATAATGATATATGCAAAGATTTGACTGGTTTTGCTTTCAAGTTCAGAAATTCCTTGCCTTCTGTAAATGGGTCTGTATCAATATTCACTCATTTTGGAATACCATACCTTTCCTTGTCTGATCCTGATATGACCTCACCCTAACATGACCCCCTCTGCCACTCTGTCTACCTAATGAGTGATCACTGTCCCTTGTCTACTAAATAAGTAGAATTGTTTCTCCTAATATAGACAAGTTTATCCACATTTTTGTTGGCTTTAATTTTCTTCAAGCTTTTTACTTTCCTTTTTGCCCAAAAGGAAGTCCTCATCTTGTATTCCAGGAAAATAAGGTACATGCCCTTAATTTTGCCCTGAAGGCTAACCCAAGGCTAGCTTCAAGCCTCAAATCTTTTTTTATAAAGATTTCCCGCTGTGTCCTCCTGGATGTTGTCCCCAGGAGCCAAACATGACAAAATGGCACTCACTACAGGGGCTGCAAGCCCCTTGGTTACCCTGTTCCTGCGTGCATTCTCTGGTTATTTTCCTTTTGTTTCTGAAGTGCCCAAGCAACCTAAAGTTTTTAGTCCCCCTCTAAAAGAAGATATCACCTATTCCCCCTCAACTCCTATGATAATGGTGCTGTCCTCCAGGCCCTCTTGGGACCCCTTCCAGCTTTCTCACTCAACTATGAGCAAGCTTTTGCCCCTGCCTGCTCTCTCCTCCACAAAGGCGCTGTGGCAATGCACACTATTCCTGGCCTCTGTCCTGCTATGCTTCCAAAGACCTATATTCCTTCCTCCTGGATTTTGGTCTTCCCCCCTGCTGATGGAATCAATGGAAACTATTGACATATTAGTTAACCAATTTATTCCAACTGAGCTGGTCCATTATCAATTGGCGTTGGGATCTCAAAACCAGCTCTTGACTGCTGTAGCCACCACTGTTTTTAACAACCATGCTCAGAATATGGCCTATCAAGAATGGTCCCATAGTCTATTTGCTTGCATTTCAGATAACCAGCGCAACTTGCTAGCCTCAAAAAAAATCTCTGACCTCATCTCTAAACTCTCTTTGCTCCTTGCTCCCTGGGTATATTAATGATCAACTTTGTGAATTGGATGACGTCCAAGCTACCTGGCATAGCCAGATAGAGTCTACCCTCATAAAATACTGTCAAGATTTTGTGACTCTAGTTGCTGAACTCAATCAGTTTTGAGAACATTTTAATACCCAGCTTGAGTTGGTTAAACCCCTGTTAATACGTGGGGCCAACATCTGCACTTACAGTATGGCTTGGACAAGGCCGGTTTGGGGAACACTCTGAGTCAGGTTCAGAACTATGTTGACAATAGGGTGGCCTCCATTGAAGTGACTCCTCCAACTCCTTCAGCTGATACCCGTCTGCCTTTGAAGCAAGGGTATGGGAAGCTATAACTAGGCTCAAAGCTACTACTTGACGTCAAGCCTCTGCCCCACATCTCCTGCCGGTTGAACCTACACCTGATCCCCTCATTGCCATACTAACTGACCAAATGGCTACTTTGCAGGGCAATATCAAATATTTGAGGCAACATCTCTCTGACCCTGATGACTCATCCTCTGAGCCTGATGGTAAATGCTGTGTTCTGAGGCGCGGCACAGACACACAAAGGAAAATCCTAACCTTAGGATTGGATTTATACTAAATCTTGGTTAGATGGCAGGAAAGACTATGTGTTTACCTTGCAGCCCTGAAAGAATAATCTCTACTAGTTGTGGCTAGAGAGAGGCGCATAAGTACTGAAGACACAAAGACAAAAATATGAATAGAACTTAATTTTTTTGGTGAATATAAAAAGAAACTATATAGTGGCTAGGAATACCACTAAACACCACTAGGACAGTAGGATCATTCACCACCAGCATGAGTGGGGCAATTGAGCTGCGCAGGATCAAGAAACTGAACAATTGTATTTCCTGATTCAGTCATCAACTTATTACAAGAGGCAAAAGCAAAAGCAAGAGCAAGAGATTTGTCTTTGAAATGGCCCACCAAAGCAAAGTTGATACATGGTGAATAGCAGTATTGACAACAGCAAAAGAGAGACTGAGGTCTCCAGTACTTCTACACACAATGGCTATAGTTGTTGCTCAGAATTAGAAGGCAAACCCTGTATCAACTGGGCTTTTGCCTTAGATCATTTAGCGGCAGTAACAAATGATGTTGCAGATTGGCAAGATGCTCTAGAACGCAAGGTCCAAACCCTCTCTCAACTCACAAAGACAATAAATGGACAAGTTACCCCTCTGGTTGCTCAAACAACTTTTCTGACTACTTGTATCAATGAGGGTACTGACACATTGGCAGTACAAGAAATCAAAATCAATGAATTTAAGCTGCCGCTACTACTGCCCAAGATATCAGTGGACAGAATAGCTCTACATTGGATACCCTAGAGGAGAGTCTTTGCCTTCTCTGGGCTAGACAACCTGCTTCTAAATCCAAGTTTGAGGGCAATCCTCACTTCAATGTTCTCAACCCTGGTGAAAACAGCCAGCTCACTTCCTTGGTCATCAACCTAAACTACAAGCCGGCTTTCAAGCAGATATTCAGCCCTAAAACCTCTACTATTGCTGCCTTTTTAATAATCTATGAGACTGCAATGCGTAGGGTTATTGAAAAACTCAAGAAGGAATATATCCTTACCTGTCTTCACCCTACGTGCTAAAAATTAGTGGTCCCCAAACTCTCCTCCATTGTTACTTGGGAGGACATTAAGTGCCTTCTTATTGAGGAGTTTGGAGGAGAACTTAGCTTGGAGGTCAAGAAAGATGCATTTATGCACATTTCCTTTAAGGCTAAGAAAACCATGGCTGAGTTTGTGGATTGCTTCTATATTGAAGGTCAACAGTTAATCACCAGTCAACAGTTAACTCCCTGGGAAGCTTACACGGCATGTTCAAATGCTTGAAGGTGAATCAGCTTCTATGCCTACAATTTAAGGCTCACAAAGCTTCTCTCACTCCTAGAGAATTGAGACGCTCTTGCAAGACATGCATTTGACCCATGAGGATACTGTGGTGCGTGAAAATAAAGCCAGTAATGCCAGGACCACTTCTTGTACGCCGCACATTATGACTCTGAGTTCAGGTGGACAGACTAAAAGGCAGGGCTGTCATAACTGCGGTCAAATAAGACACCACTCAAGTACCTGCACTAATCCCTGGGTAGAAGGTTGTGACCCCAAGGAACAGACAGGAAAAGAAAGATCAGCTTAGAGGAAGAGACGCTCTCTGCTGACCAATCTCCCCTGTCTCCTCCCAATCCTCCCTCTGATGAGGAATATCCCCCTACCTCTGTCCCAACTATTCTTCACCTATTCCACAATATCTCCAGTGATTCTGAATCTGAAGATTCTGATAGTGAGGAATCTGATAGTTATGTCTACTCTGTGCTGGCTGTTCTGGAAACTGTGTCTGTCTCTTACAAGCTTTGTTTAGGAAAAATCACCACTACTTCTTGTGCCCTTCAAGCAAAGCCAAGACTATGGTGACTTGCCCTTACCTAGCCCAGGCCCATTGACCTCCTGTCTTGGTTGACTCTTCTGAAGAAGCCGCCAAGCTAGCCAAAGCTCTCTTTCAAAATGTGACTGTATTCTCCCACTGCAGACTGTGTATAAGGAGATTTCTGCCTTAAGATGCATGTTAGCTAATGGGAAAAAGAGTTAGAGGCTGCACAGGATGTGTTGGCCGTCTTGCCCCCCTTTTGGAAAGATACAACCCATGTGGAAGTATCAATCCAAAAAGGTTAAAATCAAAGCCATTCTGGACACGGGTTCTCCAGTCAACATAGTATCTTAAAAACTAATGAAGAAGCTTAAACTAGCTCCTGACCTCAACTAATTGCAGTTGTATGGTACAGCTGGCATGGCACAAACTCAAGCCATTGGCTCCTACTTTGCTCTACCCATGAGGTTTAGGAAACTCCTCATTGCTTCCCCCACTGTCATCCTTGAGAACAAAATTATGACCTCTTGGTTGGTACACAATTTCTCTGTGAGTATAACGGAATTGTAAACCTGCAAGATGGATATCTATTGCTCATAGGGTATGTGGTCCCTTTGATTTTTGAGGAACCCCCAAGACTCCCAGGAAAACTTCATAAAACTTGCGTGTTTGATGCCGTGAATTTTGGTATTAAGATATCTCACTATGATATGCTTAGTACTAATTTGATCCATATATGCAATATCATTGATGCTATCAATTTGGGCTTAGTCAATATTTAGCCTATCAATATTATTGCACCATCACACTCTCCATGCAAAATTACCCTCAAAGGATTTATTCTACTTTGATCCAATCTTCAGTACTTCCAGAGATACAGCGGTGTTTGTGATTCTATTACTGGATAATGATACATTGTTCCTCTTATCAAGCTCCAAACCAGTGCCTGCCTTGTTGAGCTCATATCTCTGAAACTAGGGACTTGAACCTTATTCTGAGCTTTAACCAGTATCACCTGATCTATGTAGATCCCTCACATGATATACTAGGATCAATAGAATCTTTCCTGAATTTTTACATGACTGTTCATGTTGCCCTTTGTTCATCCTGAAGATGGAATGAGTGACTATATAATCCCCTCATTCATTTTCTTAATATTAAGCTTTATTCATATATCTATTATAAGTCTTCATTTAATAGTCATCCAGTCCTAGGACAACAGGGTTAGGCCCTACCCCTACAGGGGTTCCTGTCTCGTAGGCCTTGTGTAAGCATGAAATTACAACACTTGAGTACCCCACAAGTATCTTCTCTCTCAAGTATAGGACACACTCCTCCAACATGCGCACCCTTCCTCCTTCCTGTCCCGCAGAAGAAGGTGTACCTCTTCTTGCCCCTGTGGCTATCACCATCCCTCCAGGTTCCCAAGTGGTTATCAACTCTCAGATTTCTTGTGAACTAACCAAAAAGTTGTTCCTGGAACTCTACTTACCTGAATCCCTAAGCCGTAAAGAACCCTGACTGTTTCCAGGAATCTTATATTGAACTCACAAAGAGCCTATATAACTGTTGCTTGCCAACCTGACTGCCTTGCCAATACAGGTGTCATGGGGCCAGGTTGTAGGGCATGGTTGTATACTGGGAGCAGAACAAGTGGCCTCACTCTATCCTTTTGGAACTTTCAGTGATCTCAATCTACCTGTAGACAATTCTCAAGTTCTCTCCTTATTCACCGCTGCCAACTTCTCCCAATTGTCACCCATCCAACAAAAGGACTTGTTGGATCTACTCAACCAGTTCAGCAACATCTTTGCCTCTGGTCCTACAGACTATGGCCTAAATAAAGGGGTCATCCATCAGATTGATACTGGTGATGAACCTCCTAACGTGCCAAACCATACTGCTGTAGTAGGGTAGAGGATGTCCAGGTATCTAAGGAACTTAAACAACTCCTAGATGCTGGAGTCTTGGCTCCCTCTTAAAGTCCTTGGGTCTTGCCTTTACTAATCCTCAAGAAAAAAGACAGAAGACATCACATTGTAATGAACTACCACCACCTGAACTTGCTCACTAAGAAAGAATTGTACCCCTTGACCAGAATTGATGATGCTCTCAGACAGCTGGATGGTTCTAAGTTCTTCTTGGCTATGGATCTAGCTTCTGGATACTGGAAAGTCAATTTATCACCAGAAGACTGAGAGAGAGGCTGCTCTCATTACCTCTGAGGGACTCTATGAACCTACCTGGATGCCCCAAGGACTCTGCAATGCTCCGGCTATATTCCAAAGGGCTATGGATTCCTCCTACAAGATCTAAAGGCTCTTGTGTCCTTGTGTACCTTGATGACATCACTGTGTTCAGCGCTACCTTTACCAACCACTTAGAACATCTCAAGGCTGTCTTAATCAAAATATGCAAAGCTGGCTTAAAGCTCAAACCCTCCAAGTGCTCTTTCTTTAAAGAACAACTCAAGTTCTTAGGGCATGAGGTCACCCAAACTGGAATCCCCCTAATGAATAATAAGGTGAAAGCCATTGACAAGATGCTACCTCCCACAAATCTCAGAGATACAAGTATTTCTTGGTATGATGGGTTACTACTATCAATTCATACCCAATTTTTCTGAATTGAGTGAACCCCTCATTCAACTTATTTGCAACGTCCCTTTTGAGTGGACTGACAGCCAGCAACAAGCATTCAAAGCTTGAAAGTCAAGCTCAAAGGGCTCCCATCCTAGTCTACCCTGACTATGCTAAAGAGTTTATCTTGTATACTGAAACAAGCAGAGTAGCTGTGGGTGCCATCTTAGCCTAGCTTGACAACAAATGTGTGGATTGACCTGTAGTCTACTCTTCACGGGACCTCAATAAACACAAGAAGAACTGCAGCGTCACTGAAAAGGAATGCCTAGCTGTTTTGCATGCAGTGAAACAGTTCAGACACTACATCTATGGGACTCACTTTACAGTAGTTACCAATCACTCCTCCCTAAAGTGGCTGAAGCAATTAAAGGAGATCAAAGGTCAAATAGCATGTTGGGCTTTACGCCTGCAAGGATATGATTTCACTATAGTACATTGCCCTGAGGTGCAACATCAGAATGCTGATGGCTTGTCAAGGATGCCAATACTAGCTATCCATAATGATGAAGCTTATTGCCTATAAAAATTAATAGGGTACCCTGACTCTTGGACCACTGAGCCAGAAGACATTTGACTGGCGCTACAACCCCTATCCAAAGACACTGTGATTTGAGATAGACAACTCTTCAAAAAATTCCACAATGCCTACCTACCCTAAGTTTGCCCTAGCAAGAGGATAGCCATTATCCTCCAAGCTCACGTTGACACTGGACATGGAGGTATAGCCAAAACCCATGACTGGCTGTGCAAGAACTTCTACTGGGAAAACATATGCCTTCTAATTCCTGATGTCCTTGCCTCCTGTCATTTGTGTCAACTCCAACGCCCTTGCCCTTTCCAACACCAATTCAAGCTCATCCCCCCTAAACATGCCTTATACACTGTGAGAATTGATGCTGTTGGGCCTCTTCCTTGGTCTAGGTCTGGGTGTTGGTTTATCTTAGTTGCCATATATCATTTTAGTAACTGAGTCAAAGCCAGCGCTACAAAAGATATAACTACCAAAACTGCTAATTTCTTTTTGAAAGATATCTTCTACCAACATGGCTGCCCTCAAGTCCTGCTTTCTGACAATGGCACCAACTTTAATGCTTGCCTCATCACATTTATTGTAGAAGCTATGGGTACCCATTAATCTTTCTTGCGCCATATAACCCTTTGGTTAATGGATCTGTTGAGCAAGCCAATTCCTCCTTGGTGTCCATAATGAGGAAACTCACGCTCTCCAACACTACCAATTGGGATATGCTCCTCCCTGCTGCTCTCTTTGCTTATCAACTCAGTAGGCACCAAGTGACTGGTCAATCTCCTTTTGGAATGCTGTATGGGCGTGAAGCCACAACCCCCTCAATATTGGGACCCCCTTTGATTGAAGTTAATGTGTCTGTCAATCCTGAAGCCCATGTCAAATACTTAACTAATTGTATCATTGACATCCAAGCAACAGCTTGTTCCACTGCCTACAAGGTCAAAGCTTTAGAGCTCTCCTGGTCCAATGCTGCTAGAGCCCCCCTCCCTGAGTATCAAATAGGAAACCTGGTTCTCTATTATCAGAATTGTACAGGAGGTAAAACCATAAGCTAGACTCCCTCTGGGTTGGGCCCTGTGAGGTTAACTTTAAGAAGGACGTTGAGTATACTGTGAACTGCTGTCCCCTGGACATCCTTTTTCCTGAGTCCATTCCAAATTCCTTTGCAAATATCAACTCCCTGTGTCCAATCTTGAGGGGGGAGATGTTGAAATTGCACCATTAATGCTATTTTGATATGGCCCTTGAATAATGATATATGCAAAAATTTGACTGGTTTTGCTTTCAAGTTCAGGAATTCCCTGCCTTCTGTAAATGGATCTGTACCAATATCTACCCATTCCGGAATACCATACCTTCCCTTGTCTGATCCTGGTATGACCTCACCCCAACATGACCCCCTCTGCCACTCTGTCTACCTAATGAGTGATCACTGTCCCTTGTCTACTATTTAAGTAGAATTGTTTCTCCTAATATAGACAATTTTATCCACATTTTTTTTGGCTTTAATATTCTTCAAGCTTTTCCCTTTCCTTTTTGCCCAAAAGGAAGTCCTCATCTTGTATTCCAGGAAAATAAGATACATTTACTTAATTTTGCCCTAGCTAACCCAAGGCTATCTTCAAACCTCAAATCTTTTGTTATAAAGTTTTTCTGCTGTGTCCTCCTGGATGTTGTCCCCAGGTGCCAAACACAACAATTAGAAGCCCTGGAATTGAACCCTGACCCTCCAAAGGCTACTCAAGCCACACAAAGTGGACAGGAGCTTGTCAACTTGGTAAGTTGCAGACCCAAACTGTTGAATTACAAAGAGACCCACCAGACTCTTAAAGATGATTCTCCTAATGAACACCAGATTTCTAATAACTGTGTGCCACTAAAAACCCAGACCTATGCTGAAGTTTTAGCTTGCCTAAAGGAGGTTACAACAAGGCCTCCTGTCAGTCCCGCCAATGGTCACCAGCTAATGCCAGCCTCCAGTCCAGAATGGGTAATAAAATTTGACTGCTCAGGTGATGTGGTGAACAGTACTGGCAGAACAAAGCAGTGTCACTTCTGTTCATCAGAGCAAGCATAACTAGTATCTGCTGCCCGCAAAATCAGAAGCCAAGGACCAAGCCCTGCCAGGGAACTGTCCCCAGACCTGAAGTCTGTAAAAAGCAAATAAGCAAAACCACCTGGTATAAGAACCCTGGCAGTAAGGATATGACCCCATTGTCATTTTTGATGATAATGTTTTATGAACATTTGGTTCAAACAAATATTACCTTATCTAGTCTTAGTGATTTTTCATATTAACTCTTGCCAAGTAGACAATCAGGAAACCACCCCTCCAGAGACCAACCTGCTGACCCTCCTCACACACTATACTGTCCGCCTGGAGCCCCTTTTGGACCTGTGCATTTTACCAAATACCTGCCCAACCACACCTATGTGGAGTACAACTTGGAGACCATCCTTATTACTGATTCTTTGGCAAGGACTAGAGGAAATTATTACATAGAACGCAAAGGAAAGAGGATTAAGGTGGCGCCCTTATTGTTCAAAGACAAGCAAAATTATCAATCCTGCCTACTTTGTCCTCATGACTCTGCCCTCAACCCGGCAACCTGACTGCCTAATTGAACCCACCACTGCTGCTGAGACCATGTCCACTCAACTGTTTGGAGTACTATACATTTCTTTGACAGGATTGGTGGACTCTATGGTGCCCAACTGTAGCCCCTGGTCTTTGCTTGGGTGATCTGTATCATTTATTATCAATTTAGCACCTATCTTATGGTGGGCATTATTCACTGGCCTGGCTGTATTCCTGTCTGGAGTCAATCAATGCCTCTACCTATCCCTGACTTCCTGACAATACCAATTATTAAACATTTTTCTATTCTTCTCATTCCTGTTCTTTATATTGAACTGTTGTCTTTACCAATCAAGTACTGAACTACCATTGGTTTAGTTGCAATAGTGGTAGCAGTGGTAAGTTCACAATCTATCTAAAAGAAAATTCCCCCAAGAAAGGACAGAGTACAGGCTGTATGGCTACTCCACACAAGTAAACCTTCCTCTTTATCCCTGATGGAAAAATCCCTGAGAGATACATTATCTTTCAGGACCAGTTGGTACTCACAAGCGTTTACAATTTTCTCTGCCTAGGGCAACACACCGCCAGTGCCACACTGTAACAGTTAGACCTCTTGCAATGTATGCTGAGCTGTCAGGAAGCCAGGCATAGGTAGAGGCATTAGTTGACTTGGGACAGAGTACAAACAGGCCAGTGGGTAATGCCCACTGTAGGATGGGTGCTAACTTGATAATATAGGATATGGATTGCCCAAGCAAAGACCAGGGCCCTGAAATGGCACCATAGTATCTGCCATTCCTGCCAAAGTAATGTATAGTACTCCAAACAGTTGGGTGGACGTAGTATCAGCTGGTATGGGGGTCCCATTGGGTGGTTGGGTTGCAGGGTTAAGGGCGGAGTCATGGGAACAAAGTAGGCAGGCAGATAATTGTACTTGTCTTTGAACAATAAGGGCGGCACCTTGATCTACTTTCTTTTGTGTCCTATGTAATCAGTTCCTCTAGTCCTTGCCAAGAAATCAGCAATAATAATGGTCTCCAAGGTGTACTCTGAGTAGTCAGGGTTGGTTGGGTATTTGGTAAAATACATAGGCCCAAAAAGTGCTCCAGGGGGACGGTATAGTTGTGAGGAGGGTCAGCAGTTTGGTCTCTGGAGGGGTGGTTTCCTGATTGTCTACTTGGCAAGATATAATATAGAAGATCAATAAGACTAGATAAGGTAAGATTTTTCAACCCAAAGGTTCATAAAAATTTATTATTGAAAATGACAATGGGGTCATCCCCATACTGCCAGAGTTTTTATACCAGGTGGTTTTGCTTCTTTGCTTTTCACAGACTTCAGGTCTGGGGACAGTTCACTGGCAGGGCTTGGTCCTTGGCTTCTGGTTTTGCGGGCAGCAGATCCTAGTTATACTTGCTCTGATGAACAGAAGTGACACTGCTTTGTTCTGCCAGTACTGTTCACCACATCACCTGAGCAGTCAAATTTTATTACCCATTCTGGACTGGAGGCTGGCATTAGCTGGTGACCATTGGCGGGACTGGCAGGAGGCCTTGTTGTAACCTCCTTTAGGCAAGCTACAACTTCAGCATAGGTCAGGGTTTTCTAGTGGCACACAGTTATTAGAAATCTGGTGTTCATTAGGAGAATCATCTTTAAGAGTCAGGTGGGTCTCTTTGTAATTCAACAGTTTGGGTCTGCAACTTACCAAGTTGACAAGCTCCTGTCCACTTTGTGTGGCTTGAGTAGCCTTTGGAGGGTGAAGGTTCAATTCTGGGGTTTCTAATGTTGATTTTAAACCTTTTAGTACTGACACTTGGCAGGTTGGCAGGCTTCTTTTCCTTCTGGTTGGGGCAAGATATCTCTGGCGGTCCAGGGTTTGGCCAACTGGCAGTTTGTCTTGCTCCCATCTACCCTGGTCATAACAAGGCTTTTTCTGAGACTTTGAGTTTGATTCCCAGGTTTTTAATACAAGTATTGAAATTTCATGATGACAGATATTGTGACTAATATGCTATATAGAGAGAGCCACAAGACCACCAGGGGGTGACACAGTGGCAAATTCCATGTAAGGTTTGAAGCCAAGGAATAAATTGTTTGGGGATCAGCAATGTTGAATTGGAAGCGCCCCCAATTAGGAGATAGTGCCCATAACTTGACACCCAAATCAGATTGATCCATACTTTTAGATACGTCATGGGGTGACTCATCAAGCCCCCTGTGTATTGTGAGATATATTGGCAGGCAAGAGGAGAATTTCAGTTGCAACAAACAGTTCATTCCCAATGTCACAGGACACACTCCTGGGGCTTACACATAGAAAGGGGCATATGAGTGGTCAGTTAATGCCTACAAGGATGCCCAATTTCTCCACCTTGACTTGGTGGCCCTCAGTGGAGTTTTCTGTGTAAACTCCATTGAGCTTGATTGGGACGTCCTGGAGACACTCCATTTAATAACATACTGAGATGGTTCAGGCCCATGTGGCTGCTTGGTTCTGCTTCCTGATGTAGCACACCATCTTGTACCTCCTGGAGAACTTCAGGTGTGCAGTTCCAAAATTGGCTATTGCAAATGCAACAGCCGTGAAGAAGACAAAGATCCTCCTTGCTGAATTTGAGCTGGCCTGGAGTGCCAACAAGATAGGACTCTCTCTGGCAATAGAGCTCACATTTGCCAAGACCAAGCATGAAAAAAATTAGTGCTGTTTATAATAAACTCTGCAAGTTTACTGAAGCCTTTGCTGGGCAAAGGCTTCATCTCTTAGTTTACCTTGGGTATATCTTCTACTTTGGGATGGGCGCAAACGTAGAAGACCTAGACAGAGTCCTTCTTGGGATTGACAAGGCCAGGCTCTCCCTGGATAGGAAGAAATTCCCCCCTGGATATGACTCAGTCAAGCATGTGATACAAGACACATTGGTCCTGGCTGGCATATATGGGTTTGCAGCCCCGCCAGAAAAGCTGCTCCTTAACTCTCACCTTACTATCCTCCCTTTAACAAGACACCAAGAATATTTTGACAACAGATTATCCACTGTGTATGATGTGGCAGTGGAGGTTCTGGGCCGCTTCCAACACCAAGTGGGTACATACCAAAGAAACCGCTACAGGCGCCCTAAATAAAATCTCTACTAAAATTAATCTACACTATAATTTTTATTATAATTAATTTTTAAAACATTTTTTATTTCAGCAATCTATTAATAAAACAAATATTTTTTAAAGCAGATATTTATACAGTTATAATAATATTTATTAAAAAAAATCAACATATACCTTGATAGCTTTACACTCTACTTTTTTAATTAATTTTATATATTTATGTGCCAGTAGTGACATGAACATATATTATTATACTTTGTTACTAAGTGTTTGGGAAAGACACTACAGAATACAAAAAAAAATTGCAATACAAAAATTAAGCATCTGCATCAGTGGTGCTGTTCTATGTTATTGCAGGCTTGGAAGCTTCAAAATATAAAATGATAATCCATAAATCCAAAAGAGTAAATTAAAAACATAAAATTAGCCTTAATTGTTAAGCCTTTAGTTGATTGGCTGTTTGGCAAGGCAATTGGGGAGAAATGAATCAGTGTGGCCATAGAATTTGGCCACTGTCTCATATGGAAGGGTGTGGTTCTGGCCTGCAGCAAATCAAATAGGTCCTTGGTCCCAATTGGTGTCTCTGCTTGAAAACTTGCTTGAGCCACCCAAAGACCTTCTTAATAGGGTTTAGGAACAAGTAATAGGCAGGGAGAAATAGAAGGCACAAATTTGATGTGACCAATTGTTTGGGGCTTACTGCAATGCCTGTATCAATCATTGGAAATTCTTTGAGGATATCTGCCACCTTGTGGAGTCTGACATTATCTAGCACAATGACATTGGTGAAGCCTGGGCTTGTGCACCTCAGATGCTCCCAAACCAATCAGAGAAATTCCAGAAAGTCCCACTATTATGGGAACCCTTGATCATCTGGTAGATCTCAATGCCAGGATGACCAAGAAGGGCTACCCTTGAGTAAGCCACAGATCAGACAGCCGCACACTGAGACATGCTGTTCTTTTTGCTTGGGGACGTAGCCATACTTGTTTCTCATGAAAGACAAAAAAGAGGACTTTTCAATGTAATAGTTTTTTACTGTCCCCTTCTCCTTCAGCGCAGTGTATGTATTGGGGCATTTCTGAAGGTAGACAATGTTGTTGGGGCTGTTCTGATTGTATGAAAAAACTCTAACTTTTTTCAAGAGAATCTTAAACTCTTGACAGTGTGGTAGCAAATTAAATATGGTTCAAAAAAAGTGATACCAAGGGGAATCCAAAGCCTCAATTCAAAAGTGGACTCAAACATTGACAGGATATTTTCCAGTTTAAGATGGCAGTTTTGCTTAATCCATGTTGGATGGCTACAGGTGTTCCTTAATCAAGAGGATTGATTTGTGCTTGTATTTCTCCAAAAGGAGAACAACACCCATTTTCAGGTAGGTTTTACAGAGCCTTTGGGTGGATTTTTCCAATATCCTGATGATGGCTGCAGCCTTCCTGTAGTCAGTTGTCTTCTCCATGAGTCTCATTAAGGTCTCCTAGGTGGAATAGGGAATTATGTGGTACTTGGGCTTTTTGGAAGTAGGGATTGACTCATTGGGTTTGGCCACAACACAGGGCATAGGCACCTGACTAAAGATTGAAGCAAACTTTTTGAGCACCTTCTTCCCGCCAGTGGTTTGGAATTACTTGGGCTCCTTGATGTCTTCTTAGTTGCTGTCACTTATGTAGGGCTTGTAGCTAGTGTCAAGGACAGGCTTCACTTTCTCCAGAATGGTGGCTGGAACACCATTGTGGCGGTATACAGGGTTATATAAAAAGGACATCCTCTTGGTATTGATGTCATTTACTGTTTTGGTAGTGGTGATCATGGTGTAATTTTGGGTGAGCTTTTGGACTACGGGATTGATGCTCTGTGCCCTTGCACCTTGAGCTACTTGAGCTGGTTGTATTGGTGCAACCTCACTATTGAACTCTCCACCCCTGTCTCCTTTCTGAGTAGGCACTTATGTTGCACTAACTGATTTTTTGACCCACAAGGGCGTCCACGTCTGCAGCGTACTTCTTTGGCTCCTTGGCTCTGTTGTTGTGAAGCTTCCATTTTGGTATAAAAATTAAAATCAGTTTATATATAATTTATTTATTATAATTTTTATCACTCTATATATAGTAGCCTAAAGGCTTTTTGTTGCTACTGTTTATTTCAGATTAGGTTTTAAATTTTCCATAAAAATATTTTTAGTTGTTGTCAGAAGTCCCGCCATTAATGCTATTTTAATATGACCTTTGAATAATGAAATATGCAAAGATTTGGTTGGTTTTGCTTTCAAGTTCAGGAATTCCTTGCCTTCTGTAAATGGGTCTATACCAATATCCACCCATTTCAGAATATCATACCTTCCCTTGTCTGATCCTGGTATGACCTCATCCCAACGTGACCCCCTCTGCCAGTCTTTCTACCTAATGAGTTAGCATTGTCCCTTGTCAACTATTTAATTAGAATTATTTCTCCTAATAAAGACAAGTTTATCCAAATTTTTGTTGGCTTTAATATTCTTCAAGCTTTTTCCTTTCCTTTTTGCCCAAAAGGAAGTCCTCATCTTGTATTCCAGGAAATTAAGGTATAAGTCCTTAATTTTGCCCTAAAGGCTAACCCAAGGCTAGCTTCAAACCTCAAATCTTTTATTATAATGATTTCCTGTCATGTCCTCCTGGATGTTGTACCCAGGAGCCAAACATAACAAAGTGGTGCTAACTACAGGGGCTGCAAGCCCCTTGGTTATCCCATTCCCTCGTGCATTCTCTGGCTCTTCCCCCTTTGTTTCTGAAGTACCCAAGCAACCTAAAGTTTCTAGTCCCCCTCTAGAAGAAGATATCACTAATGCCCCCTCAACTCCTATTGTTATGGTGCTGTCCCCTAGGCCCTCTTGGAGCCCCCTTACAGCTTTCTCACTCAACTATGAGCAAGCTTGTGCTGCCGCCCACTCCCTTCTTCATTCTGGCACTGTGGCAATGCACACTATCCCTGGTCTCTGTCCTGAGTATGCTTCTGAAGGCCTATATTCTTTCCTCTTGGATCTTGGTCTTCCCCCTGCGCTGATGGAATCAATGGAGACTATTGGTGTGCTAGTTAATCAATTTATCCAACCTGTATGGTACATCATCAAATGGTGTTGGGATCTCAAAGCTAACTCTTGACTGCCGTGCCCACCACTGTTTCTAACAACCATGCTCAGAATATGGGCTATCAAGAATGGTCCCATAGTCTATTTAATTGCATTTCAGATAACCAGCGCAACTTGCTAGCTTCACAAAAATATCTGACCTCATCTCTAAACTCCCTTTGCTCCTTAATCCTGGGTATATTAATGATTGACTTTGTGAACTGGATGACCACCAAGCTACCTGGTGTAGCTAGATAGAGTTGACTCTCATAAAATATTGTCAAGATTTTTACACTAGTCGCTGAACTCAATCAGTTTTTAGAACATGTTAATACCCAGCTTGAGTTGGTTGGGACCCATGTTAATACGTGGGGCTAACTTCTGCACTTACAGTATGGCTTGAACAAGGCCTCTTTGGGAAACACTCTGAGTCAGGTTCAGAACTATGTCAACAATAAGGTGGGCTCCATTGAAGTGACTCTGCCAACTCCTTTGGTCAATACCCCATCTGCCTTTGAAGCAAGGGTATGGGAAGCTATAATTGAAGTCAAAGCCACACTTGATGTCAAGCCTCTGCCCTGCATTCACTGCCTGTCAAACCTACACCTGATCCTTGCATTGCCATGCTAACTGGACAAGTAGCTACTTTGCAAGGCAAGATTGAGTTCTTGAGACAATGTCTCTATGACCCTGATGACTTGTCCTCTGAGTCTGATGGCAAAAGGAGAACCAAATTCTCTGGTACTCTTACTCACCTTGACCATGGGTGTTGCCCTGGATTGAAAGGCCAACCCAGTGTCAACTGTGTTCTTGCCTTGGATCACTTATTGGCAGTAACTAATGATGTGGCTGATCAATAAGAAACTCTAGAACACAAGGTGCAGAACCTCTCTTGATTAACAGAGAAAATAAAGGGACAAGCTACCCCTCTGGTTGCTCAAACAACTTCTCTGACTACTTGTATCAATGGGGTTACTGGCACGTTGGCAGTACAACAGATCAAAATCAATGAACTTAAGCTGCCGCTACTACTGCCCAAGATATCAGTGGACAGAATAGCTCTACACTGGATACCCTAGAGGAGAGTCTTTGACTTATCTAAGCTAGATAACCTGCTGCTGAATCCAAGTTTGAGGGCAATCCTCACATCAATGTTCTCAACTCTGGTGAAAACAGCCAGCCCACTTCCTTGGCCATTGACCCAAACTACAAACCAACCTTCAAGCAGATATTTAACCCTAAACCCTCTACCATTGCTGCCTTTTTAACAATCTAAAATACTGCAATATTTAGGGCTACTGAAAAGCTAAAAAAGAAACATATCCTTACCTGCCTTCACCCTACATGTCAAGAAGTAGTGGTCCCCAAACTCTCCTCCATTATCACTTGGGAGGACATGAAGCGCCTCCTTATTGAAGAGTTTGGAGAGATCTCAGCTTGAAGGTCAATAAAGATGCATTTATGCACATTGCCTTTGAAACCAAGGAAACCCTGGCTAAGTTTGCAGATTGCTTTTATATTGAAGGTCAACAGCTAATCACTAGTCAACAGTTAACTCCCCAAGAAGCTTACACAGCATGTTCAAACGCATAAAGGTGAACCAACTTCTATGCCTACACTTTAAGGCTCAGAAGGCTTCATTCACTTCCATGAAGATTATTAAGACGCTCTTGCAAGACATGCATTTGACCCATTGGGGTACTGTGGTGCATGAAAACAAAGCCAGTAACACTGGGACCACCTCCTGTACAACGTGCATTATGATTCTGGGTTTAGGTGGACAGCCTAAGAGAATTATTTCATAGCTGTGGTCAAAAGGGCACCACTCACGCACCTGAACTAATCCCCAGGTAGAAGGTTGTGACCCCAAGGAAAAGGCGGGAAAAGAATAAGTCAGATTAGAGGCAAGTCCTCTCTGCTGACCAATCTCCCCTTTCTTCTCCTGATCCTCCTTCTGATGAGGAATCTCCCCCTTCCTCTGTCCCAAATATTCTTCACCTATTCTATGATCTCTCCAGAGAACTGAACCTGAAGATTATGATAGTGAGGAATCTGATAGTTATAGCTACTCTGTGCTGGCTGATACAGAAACTGTGTCTGTCTCTTATAAGCATTTCTCAGGGAAAACCACCACTACTTCTTGTGCACCTTCAAGTAAATCCAAAGCCATAGTAGCTCGCCCTTACCTAGCCCAGGCCCATTGACCTCCTGTCTTGGTAGACTCTTCTGAAGAAGCCATCAAGATAGCTGAAGCTCTCTTTCAGATTGTGACTGTATCTCTCCCACTGCAGACTTTTTATAAGGAGATTCCTCCCTTAAAATGCATTTTAGCTATATGGGAAAAATAGCTAAGTATGTGCAAGATGTGTTGGACATCTTGCCCCCCTTTAAGAAAAATACAACCAGTGTGGAAGTATCAATCCAAATGGTTAAAATCAAAGCTATTTTAGATACAGGTTCTCCAGTCAATGTAGTTTCATCCAAGCTAATGAAGAAACTTTTCTAGCTCCTGACCTCAACTACACTCAGTTGTATGGCACAGCTGGCATGGCACAAACCTGAGCCATTGCCGCCTACTCTGCTCTACCCATGAGGTTTGGGAAACTCCTCATTGCATCACCCGCTGTTGTCCTTGAGAACAAAAGCTATGACCTCTTGGTTGGTACACAATTACTCTGCAAATATAACAGGATTATAAACCTGCAAGATGGATACCTATCACTCTTAGGATATGAGGTTCCTTTGATTTTTGAAGAACCTCCAAGGCTCCCAGGCAAAATTCTTAAAACTTGCTTGCTTGAGTATCCCACAGGTATCTTATCTCTAAAGTATAGGGCTCATTCTCTAACATGTGCACCCCTCCTCCTTCCTGTCCTGCAGAGGAAGCTGTGCCTCTTCTTGCCCCTGCAGCTATCACCATCCCTCCAGGCTCCCAAGTGATTATTGACTCAAAAAATTCTTATAATCTACCTGAAAGGTTGTTCCTGGAACTCTATCACCTGAATCCCTAAGCTGTAAAGAACCCTGATTGTGTCCAGGAATCCTAGATTGAACTTGTTGTGTTTGGCTCCTGGGGACAACATCCAGGAGGACACAGCGGGAAATCTTTATAACAAAAGATTTGAGGTTCAGAGCTAGCCTCAAGTTAGCCTTCAGGGCAAAATTAAGGGCACATACCTTAATTTCCTGGAATACAATATGAGGACTTCCTTTTGGCAAAAAAGAAAGGAAAAAGCTTGAAGAATATTAAAGCCAACACAAATGTGGATAAACTTGTCTTTTTTTAGGAGAAATGATTCTACTTAAATAGCAGACAAGGTACAATTATCACACAATGGGTAGACAGAGTGGCAGAGGGGGTCGCGTTGGGGTGAGGCCATACCAGGATCAGACAAGGGAAGGTATCGTATTCCAATATGGGTGGATATTGGTACAGACCCATTTACAAAAGTTGAAAAATTCCCAAACTTGAAAGCAAAACCAGTCAAATATTTGCATATATCATTATTTGAAGGCCATATAAAAATAGCATTAATTGCGCTATTTCTGACATCTCCCCCCTCAAGATTGGGCACAGGGAGTTGATATTTGAAAAGGAACTTGGAATGGACTTGGGCAAAAGGACATTTAGAGGACATCAGTTTCACGGTATACTCAACACCCTTCTTAAAGGTGACCTCACAGGGCCCAACCCAGAGGGAGTCTAGCTTATGGGCTCTACCTCCTGTAAAATTCTGATAATATTGAACCAGGTTTCCTATTTGATACTCAGGGGAGGGGGGCTCTAGCAGCATTGGACCAGGAGAGCTCTAAAGCTTTGACCTTGTAGGCAGTGGAACAAGCTGTTGCTTGGATGTCAATGATACAATTAGTCAAGTCTTTGACATGGGCCTCAGGATTAGCAGACACATCAACTTAGATCAAAGGGGGTCAAGATTGAAGGGGTTGTGGATTCACGCCCATACAGCATGGCAAAAGGAGATTGACCAGTCACTTGGTGCCTACTGAGTTGATAAGCAAAGAGAGCAGCAGGGAGGAGCATATCCCAATTGGCAGTGTCGGAGAGCGTGAGTTTCCTCATTATGGACACCAAGGAGGAATTGGCTTGCTCAACAGATCCATTAACCAAAGGGTTATATGGCGCGAGAAAGATTAATGGGTACCCATAGCTTCTACAATAAATGTGATGAGGCAAGCATTAAAGTTGGTGCCATTGTAAGAAAGCAGGACTTGAGGGCAGCCATGTTGGTAGAAGATATCTTGCAAAAAGAAATTAGCAGTTTTGGTAGTTATATCTTTTGTAGCTCTGGCTTTGACCCATTTGCTAAAATGGTCTACAGTGACTAAGATATTTTGACACCCAGACCTAGAACAAGGGAGAGGCTCAACAGCAGCAATACTCACAGTGTGGAAGACATGCTTGGTGGGATGATTTTGAATTGGTGTTGGGAAGGGCAAGAGCGTTGAAGCTGGCACAAATGGCAGGAGGCAAGAACATCAGGAATTAGAAGGCATATGTTTTCCCAGTAGAAGTTCTTACACAGCCAATCATGGGTTTTGGATATACCTCCATGTCCAGTGTCAATGTGAGATTGGAGAATAACCCTATCCTCATTCTAGGGAAAACTTAGGGTAGATAGGCATTGTTGACTTTTTTGAAGAGCTGCTTTTTGCAAATTACAGTGTCCTTGGATAGGGCTTGTAGCTCCAGTCAAATGTCTTCTGGCTCAGTGGTCCAAGAGTCAGGGTACCCTATTAATTTGTATAAGTATCAGCATCAGCAGGGTGGATAGCTAGTATTGGCATCCTTGACAAGCCATCAGCATTCTGATGCTGGGCCCCAGGACAATGTACCACAGTGAAATCATATCCTTGCAGGCGTAAAGCCCAACATGCTATTTGACCTTCAGGTTCCTTTAGTTGTTGCAGCCATTTAAGGGAGGAGTGGTTGGTGACCACGGTGAAGTGGGTCCCATAAATGTAGTGCCAAATTGCTTACCACATGCAACACTGCCAGGCATTCCTTTTCAGTAGATGCTGTAGTTCTTCTTATGTTTATTGAGGACCCGTGAAGAGTAGGCTACAGGTCAATCCACACATTTGTTGTCAAGCTAGACTAAGATGGCACTCACAGCTATTCTGCTTGCATCAGTATACAGAATAAACTCTTTATCATAATTATTGTGAATACCACTATTCACCATGTATCAATTTTGTCTTTGGTGAGCCATTTTGAAGAAAAACTCTCACTTTTTTCTTTTGCCTATTGAAACAAGTTAATGACTGAATCAGGAAGTTCAATTGTTCAGTTTCTTGATCCTGCGCAACTCACTTGCCCCACTAATGCTGGTGGCAAGTGATCCTACTGTCCTGGTATTATTTTGTGGTATTCATAACCACTATATATTACCTTTCATATTCACTAATAAAAATTAAGTTCCATTCACATTTTTGTCTTTGTGTCTTCAGTACTTCTGCGCCTCTCTCTAGCCACAACTAGTAAAGAGTATTCTTCCAGGGCCGCAAGGTAAACACACAGCCTTCCCTGTCATCTAACCAAGACTTAGTACAAATCCAATCCTAAGGTTAGGATGTCCTGTTGTGTATCTGTGCCGCGCCTCAGAACACAACAAAAATGGTGCTCACTACAGGGGCTGTAAGCCCCTTGGTTATCCCTTTCACATCCACGTTTTCAGGTCCTTTGCCTCTGTCTATACAAGAGCCAACTTCACCTGAAATTACTAGCCCTCCTATTGAGAAAGATATTGCCAACCCATCTATTACCCCCGCTATACTGAACCTTGGGAATGGTCCCTGCCTAGTTACTTACCCCATGGGTACCCCTGACTTAGAACAAGTCATGGCAGTAGCCCTTGGGATAGCCCATGAAGGAGCCATCCCTTGCCTTCAGCTGCAGTTCAGTCAGGCGGAATATTACAAATTAATTGTGGCCCCTCAATTTCCACACATCTCCTCTCAGCAGCTTTCTCTGCTAAACACTTACTATTGTCCTTTGTGAAGCCTGCCTTGGCCCACCATCAGATGGTGTTGGGGCTCCATGTCCAAGAAATATCATTTCTACAAGAAGTGGTTACTCATCACTGGGATCAGTTTGCTGCCTACCAACGTGGATCCATTCCCTTTTTTCCTTGGTATCTGACAATCAGCGCAACTCTGTTACCTCCCAGACCTGTTTGGTTAATTCTATCAAACAAATGCGCCAGTTCATCCCCAAATACGTAATATTGCGTCTAAACAAGTTTCACCAGCTAGAAAAACCCTGGCAAACTCAAGTAGATTCCACTTTAAACAATTATCTCACCAACTTCAAACAACTTGTGCAGCAACTCAATGCATTCAGCACATATTCATTTGAGCAACTACAGCAGGTAGTGACTTTGCTGCTAACAGTCTTAATGAACTCAGTGCAGTGTTTGATCAAGAGAGAGCTGCCACCGCTGCTGCTATAGCCAAATTTCAGAGTCAAGTGAATGAATTATCTATGCACAAGCCAAATGTTCAGCCCTTTCCCCCTTCTGATGATTTGGCAGATTGAGAGCAGAGAATATGGTATGCTATTTAAGAGCTATGTACAACTACTTGCAGTCAAGGACGTCCTGCTGAGACTCCTCAACCTGACCCCCAGGTACCTAGTTGACTGCTCAAGTTGCAGAGCTACAGTAAAACTTGCTGCCCTATGTGAAATGAAGGCAACTGTTGCTAGCCCAGTTGGGGTTGTTGATGAAGATGGTTGCTGCCCTGGCTTACCAGGAGCTCCTTTAATCTAATATGCTAGGGAACTAATTGCCCTAGCTAACAAGGTGGATCAAATTAAGCGGGACCATACTGAGCTAGATATAGACATACAAGAGATAAATGACGTGATCAACTCTGTGAATGATAGGTTTGCTCCTTGCCTCTCGGTGGGGCCATCCCTTACTTCTTGACTGGCTGAGCTCTCCACAATAGTGACCTCCCAAGGTCAATGCTTAGATACTACTGCACAACAGACCACTCAATCTTTTGATACGGGTGCCCATGCTGTTGAGACTCTGACTACCCTTGAAGAGAGTGTTTGTCAGCTATGGGATAGACAGCCCCCCTCTGAATCCAAAGAAGAAGTTTCCTTATGTATAAACGTACTCAATAGCAACAACGGTGGTCCAACTCTCAAAGCACATTTTAAGCCTACCTTTAAGCAAGTCTTTGATCCCAAAACCTTGACCATTGCAGCTTTCCTAACCATCTATGAAACTACCATGAGACAAGCATCAGACAAAGTTAAGAAAGAACATATTCTGACCTGTTTACATCTGACTTACCAGGAGGTGGTGGTGCCTGAACTACCCACCATTGAGACATGAGAAAATATGAAGCAGTTTCTGATTGACAAGTTTGGCGGTGACCTTAGCCTGGAAGTAAAAAAGGACACTTTTATGTATATTGCTTTCAATCCTAAAGAGACACTAGCTGAGTTTGCAGAAAGATTCTACAGGGAGGAAAGCAACTGATAACATGAAGGCAATTGACAGCCCATGAAGCTTATATGGCTTGCGCTCAAGCTCTCAAAGTTAACCAGCTTCTGTGCCTTCACTTCAAAGCCCATAAGGCTATGCTTTCCTCTATGGAGAGCATAAAGACGCTGTTGCAGGACATGCACCTTACCCATTCTGGAGCAAATGTTAGGGAAATTTGAGTTAATTCTAACTCTGGTTTGTCTTCCTGTGGTCCTTGCATTCTTACCATGAACTCACAAAATCCTCCTCAACACCAAGGTTGCCACAACTGTGGTTAGATAGGTCACCATTTCCAAGTCTGCACCAACCCACAGGTTGAAGGAGCTGATCCAAAAGGGCAGGCGGGAAAAGAACAGTCAACCTAGAGGCAGAGACACTCTTGGTTGACAGTTCTTCCCAGTCTCTTTCAATCCCTCCCTCTATATATGACTCCAAGCCTGCTGATAATGAGGCACCTCCTATTCTCCTCTTGCTCCACAATATCTCTGATGACTCTGAACTAGATGACTCTGATACTGACAACTTTGATGCATATGGGTACTCTGTCCTGGATGTTCCTGAAACCATTATAGTCCCCTATAAATTGCGATCAGGAAAGAATACAACTACCGCTAAGCCTTTTCCTGAAGCCAAAGAAGTTGTCTCTTGCCTTACCTTGCCCAGGCTAAGAGGTCCCCAGTGCTAGTGGAGTTGTCAGAAGAAGCTCCTGAGGTTGCTGACGCTGTCTTCAAGAATGTATCTGTTTTACTCCCTCTCCAAACTGATTATTAGGAGTTCCTTGGATTAAGATGCATGATTGAGAAGTGGGATAAGGAACTAGCAGAGGCTCAAGATATCTTGGCTGTTCTTCCACCCTTTTGTTGCACTAACACTTGAGTAGAAGTATCCATTCAAAAAGTGAAGATCAAGGCCATTTTAGACACTGGCTTGCCAGTCAACGTTGTCCCCTCCAAGCTTGTGAAGAAGCTCAAACTTGCCTCTGACCTTAAATATCACCAGTTGTATGGCACAGCTGGACTATCTATGACCCATGCCAAAGGGGCGTACTCTGCCCTACCCATGTGGTTTGGCAAGCTTCTCCTAGCAGCGCCAGCAGTTATCTTGGAAAACAAGAGCTACAATCTCTTATTTGGTACTCAGTTCCTTAGGGAATATAAGGGATAATCAACTTAAAAGATGGTTACCTCTCTATTCTGGGGTATGAAGTCCCTCTGATGTTTGAAGAGCCGGTTAAAGTTCCCAGGAAACAACTCAAGACATGCGCCTTGGAATATCCCTCTGGGGTTTTCAACCTCAAATATTGCACCCACTCTTCAAACATGAAATGTCTACCCATGGCTTGTCCTACATCTGAAGGGATCTCTCTCCTAGCCACGTCTGCTGTCACCATCCCCTCTGGCTCCCAGGCCATCCTAGACTCCCAGATATCATATGAGCTACCTGAACAAACCTTCTTGGAGTTGTAACCTCCCCCCTTGTTAGGGTGCAACAAACCTTATCTCTGTCCTGGAATACTAGATGTCTCCCATAAGGATCCTGTTCAATTGGTGCTAGCCATCCTGACTGCACTCCCCATGACTGTGTCTAGGGGGCAGGTCATTGGATATGGCAAGTTGTTGAGCACTCCTGATGTCCTGTCTCTTCATCCCTTTGGCATGTTCCAAGATTTTAATCTATCTGAGGATGAACCTCAAGTCCTATCCTTGATCACTGCACAAGACTTTCCACAGCTGTCCCCAGTTAAACAGAAAGAGGTTCTAGACTTTCTAGACCAATTTTCCGACATCTTTGCTAAGGGCAGTACTGACTATGGGTTAGCCAAAGGCGTTATCCATCAGATTGACACTGGCAACGCTCCTTCCTTCCGTGCTAAACCATATTGCTGCAGCCGTGTAGAGGACACCCAGGTATCTAAAGAGCTCAAACAACTTTGGACGCTGGGCTACTGGCAGCTTCCCAAAGTCCTTGGGCATCCCTACTACTCATCTTAAAGAAGAAAGATGGAGGTCATTGTATTGTGATAGACTATCACCAATTGAACTCTTTGACCAAGAATGAATATCACCCCTTGCTGTGTATTGATGATGCTCTCTGACGTCTTGGAGGCTCTAAGTTTTTCTCCGTATGGATCTGGCATCTAGATACTGGCAAGTTGATCTGTTGCCCAAGGATTGCCAAAAAGCCACGCTAATTACATCTGAAGGGCTTTTTGAGACTACTTGCATGCTGAGGGGCTCTGCAACGCCCCAGCCACCTTCCAGAGGGCCATGGACTCCATCCTCCGTGACTTGAAGTTGTTGTGTGTCCTAGTATACTTGGATAATATAACAGTTTTCAGGCTACCTTCATCAACTACCTGGCACATCTCAAAGAGGTGTTCCTGAAGATTCAAGAAGCTGGCCTCAAACTAAAACCTTCCAAAAGCGCCTTCTTCAAAGAGCGTCTTGAATTCTTGGGCCATGAAGTCACCCAGACAGGGATTTGTCCAATGACTAAGAAGGTTGAGGCCATTGACAAGATGCTTCTGCCCACCAACCTGCAAGAGGTGCAAGTCTTTCTAGGGATGATGGGCTACTACAGATAGTTTAACCCTGACTTTGCCAATACTAGTAAACCTCTATTCCAGATGTTATGTAATGTTCCTTTTGAATGGACTGCCAGCCAACAATAAGCCTTTGAAACTCTTAAGCAAAAACTCAAAGAGGCGCCAATCCTAGTGTATCCCAACTATGATAAGGAATTTATCCTATACACTGATGCTAGTGATCTTGCTATTGGAGCTATTCTAGCCCAACTAGACAACAAGGATGTAGACCATTCTGTGGCTTACACTTCCTGTATACTAAACAAGCATGAGAAGAATTGTAGTGTCACAGAGAAGGAGTGTCTTTTGGGTGTTGCATGCAGTCAAGCAGTTCTGTCACTATGTATATGGTACCCATTTCACAGTTATCACTGACCACGCGTCACTTAAATGGTTACAACAACTTAAGGAGCCAGAAGGGCGCTTAGCTAGATGGGCCTTACGTCTGTAAGGTTGAACTTCACTGTGCTCCATTGCCCTGGGATTTAGCATCAGAACGCTGATGGGCTATCCAGAATGCCCATTCTTGCTTTACATCCTGCAGAGGCTAACCAGTTGTATAAACTAATTGGATACCCTTCTTCTTGGGAAAGTGAAACAGAAGAGGTCCAACTGGCTTTGTCCAAGCTATTCAAAGATACCCTCATACGTGACAATCAGCTCTTCAAAAATGTACAAGATCAGTATCTGCCCTATGTACAACCCTGTCTTTGCCTCTTGTTGGATTGCAAGCTCATAAAGAGACTGGGAATGGAGGCATTACCAAGACCTTTGGCTGGCTTCAAAAGAATTACTTCTGGTTAAACCTTTTCCTACTGATCTCATACGTCATAGCTAGCTGTCACAACTGCCAGCTGCAGAGGCCTTGAGCTGCTGCCCACAAGTTCAAATTAGTTCCCCTGCAACATGCCTTTCACACTGTCAGCATTGATGCAGTATATCCTCTCCCCCGCTCACGTTCTGAATGTTGCTTTATTCTGATTGCTGTTGATCATTTCAGCAAGTGGGTAGAGGCTTGCCTTACAAAGGACATCACGGCTAAGACAACTGCTGCCTTCCTGTTAAAAGATGTTTTCTACCTCCATGGCTGTCCTTAAGTGTTGCTCTCAGATAATGGGACTAACTTCAATGCCAAGCTGGTAACCTCTGTTGTCAAAGCTTTAGGGTCCCACCAGTCTTTCTTTGCCCCCTACAACCCTTCTACCAATGGGGCCCTCAAGCATGCAAATTCAACGCTGGTCTCCATCATGAGATAGCTCATCTACTCCGATGCTGCTAATTGGGACCTGTACTTACCTGCTGCTCTCTTTGTTTTGTCTTAGCAAACATTGTGTCACTGGGTACTCCCCCTTTGCTATGCTGTATGGGTGAGAGGCTACTACTCCATTGCTCTTGGGGGCCTCTCTGCTTTCCTCTGATAAGGCCATGAATCCTGATAACCACATTAAGGATCTAGTCAACCGCATAATTAATATACAGGCCACTGCCTACACTTCTGCATACAAGACTAAGATGCTTGAACTTTCTTCCAATAATGCTGGACGCTCCCCCTTGCCTGAATTGATGTTGGCAACCATGTTCTTTACTACCAACATAGAGTAGGTGGGTGCACGCATAAGCTGGACTCTCTGTGAATCAGCCCTCTGGAAGTGACCTTCAAACAAGGGTCTGAATACACTGTGAAGCTCCTCTCCAGTGGTCATCCTTTTGCTCAAGTGCATGCCAAGTTCCTCCGCAAGTACCACCTCCCTAAGGCCAATCTAGGGGAGGGCAATATCATGAATACCTCTATTCACCATGCATCAATTTTTTCTTTTGGTGGGCTATTTTGAAGACAAATCTCTTGATTTTGCTTTTGCCTCTCAAAATGAGTTAATGACTGAATCAGGAAATAAAATTGTTTGGTTTCTTGATCTTGCGCAACTTACTTGCCCCACTCATGCTGGTGGCAAGTGATCCTACCATCCTGGTAGTGTTTTGTGGTATTCCTAACCACTATATATTCCCTTTCATATTCACCAATAAAAATTAAGTTATATTCACATTTTTGTCTTTGTGTCTTCAGTACTTCTGCGCCTCTCTCTAGCCACAACTAGTAGAGATTATTCTTTCAGGGCCGCAAGGTAAACACATAGCCTTCCCTGTCATCTAACCAGGACTTAGTACAAATCAAATCCTAAGGTTAGGATTTCCCGTTGTATATCTGTGCCGCACCTCAGAACACAACAATAATCAGGGTAGACTAGGATAGGAGCCTCTTTGAGCTTGGCCTTCAATGCTTCAAATGCTTGTTGCTGACTGTCAGTCCACTCAAATGGAACGTTGCAAAGGAGTTGGACAAGGGGTTCACTCAATTCAGCAAAATTGGGTATGGACTGTAGATAGTAACCCGTCATACTAAGAAATACTTGGATCTTTCAAAGATTGGTGAGAACTAGCATCTTGTCAATGGCTTCCACCTTATTATTAATGGGGCAGATTCCAGTTTGGGTGACCTCATACCTAGGAATTTGAGTTTCTCTTTAAGAAGGAGCACTTTGGGGGTTTGAGTTTCAAGCTATCTTTGCAAATCTTGATAAAGGCAGCCTTGATGTGTTCTAAGTGGTTAGTAAAAGTAGCGCTGAATATGGTGATGTCATCAAAGTACATGAGGACACAAAAGAGCTTTAGATCTTGTAGGATGGAATCCATAGCCCTTTGAAACGTAGCTGGGGCATTGCAGAGTCCTTGGGGCATCCAAGTAGGTTCATAGAGTCCCTCAGAGGTAATGAGAGCAGCTTTTTTCCTGGCCTTCTGGTGATAAGTTGACTTGCCAGTGTCCAGAAGCTAGGTCCATAGTTGAGAAAAGCTTGGAACCACCCAACTGTCTGAGCGCATTGTCAATTCTGAGCAAGGGGTACAAGTCTTTCTTAGTGAGAGATTTCAGGCGGCAGTAGTCCATTACAATGTGATGTCCTCCATTTTTTTTGAGGATCAGTAAAGTGAGGCCCAAGGACTTTGAGAGGGAGCCAAGAGTCACGCATCTAGGAGCTGTTTGAGCTCCAAAGATACCTGAGCATCCTCTACCCTACTACAGTGGTATGGTTTGGCTTGAAAAGGAGGTGCATCACCAGTATCAATCTGATGAATGACCCCTTTAGCTAGGCCATAGTCCGTAGGTCCAGAGGCAAAGAAGTCGCTAACTGATCAAGCAGGTCCAACACCTCTATTGTTAAGTGGGTGACAATTGGGGGAAGTTGGCAGAGGTGAATAAGGAGAGAACTTGGGGATTGTCTTCAGGTAGATTGAAGTCACTAAAAGTTCTCAAAGGGTAGAGGGATGCCACTTGCTCTGCTCCCAGTATATGACCATGCCCTACAACCTGGCCTCAAGTTACCTGCATGAGTAGGGCTGTCAGGTTGGCAAGCAATAGTTGTATAGGCTCTTTGTGAGTTTGATCTAGGATTCCTGGACACAGTTGGGGTTCTTTACAGCTTAGGGATTCAGGTGAGTAGAGTTCCAGGAACAACTTTTTGGTTAGTTCATAAGAAATCTGAGAGTCAATAACCACTTGGGAGCCTGGAGGAATGGTGATAGCTGCTGGGGCAAGAAGAGGTACACCTTCCTCTGCGGGACAGGAAGGAGAGGGGGTGCACTTGTTGGAGGAGTGAGTCCTATAGCTGAGAGAGAAGATATCTGTGGGGTACTCAAGCACACAAGTTTTAAGACGTTTTCTGGGAGTTGTGGGAGTTCCTAAAAAATCAAAGGGACCTCATACCCTAAGAGCAAAAGATATCCATCTTGCAGGTTTACAATCCCATTATACTCATGGAGGAATTGTGTACCAACCAAGAGGCTGTAGCTTTTTGTTCTCAAGGACGCCACCAAAGGAAACAAATAAGGAGTTTCCCAAACCTCATGGATAGAGCAGAGTGGGCACCAATGACCCAAGTTTGTGCCATACCAGCTTTGCCATACAACTGAGTGTAGTTGATATCTGGGGCCAGTTTAAGTTTATTCATTAGTTTTGAAGATACTACGTTTACCGGAGAACCCATGTCCAGGATGGCTTTGATTTTAACCTTTTGGATTGATACTTCCACATGGGTTGTATCTTTCCCAAAGGGGGACAAGACAGCCAACACATCCTGGCAGCCTTTAGCTCCTTTTCCCATTTAGTTAACATGCATCTTAAGGCAGGATTTTTTTTACACAGTCTGCAGTAGGAGAGATACAGTCATATATTGAAAGAGAGCTTTGGCTAGCTTAGTGGCTTCTTCAGAAGAGTCAACCAAGACAGGAGGTTGATGAGCCTGGGCTAGGTAAGGACAAGCCACCATGGCTTTGGCTTCATCTGAAGGTGCTTGAGAAGTGGTGGTGGCCTTCCCAGAGCAAAGCTTGTAAGGGACAGAGACGGTTTAAGGAAAAGCCAGAACAGAGTAGCCATAACTATCTGATTCTTCACTATCATAATCTTTAGGGTCTGAATCATTGGAGTGATCATGGAATAGGTAAAGAATAGTTGGGCCAGAGGAAGAAGGATCTTCCTCTTTGGAAGGAGGATCAGGAGGAGACAAGTTAGATTGGTCAGCAGAGAGTGTCTCTGTCTCTAAGCTAACCTCTCTTTTCTCACCTGTTCCTTGGGGTCACAACCTTCTACCTGGGGATTAGTGCAGGTACGTGAGTGGTGGCCTTTTTGACCGCAGCTATGACAGACTTGCCTCTTAATCTGTCACCTGAACCCAGCGTCATAATGTGTAGCATACAAGAGGTGGTCCCAGTGATACTGGATTTATTCTCATGCACCACAGTACCCCCATGGGTCAAATGCATGTCTTGCAAGAGTGTCTTAATACTTTTCATGGAAGTGAATGAAGCCTTGTGAGCCTTAAAGTTTATGCATAGAAGCTGGTTTACCTTCAAAGCATTTGGACATGCCATGTAAGCTTCCCAGGGATTTAACTGTTGGCTATTATTAACTGTTGACCTTCAATATAGAAGCAATCCTCAAACTCAGCCAGGGTTTCCTTGGGCTTAAAGGTGATGTGCAAAAATGCATCCTTCTTGACCTTCAAGCTGAGATCTCCTCCAAACTCCTCAATAAGGAGGCGCTTTATGTCCTCCCAAGTGACAATGGAGGGGAGTTTGGGGACCACTACTTCTTGGCAAGTGGGGTGAAGACAGGTTAGGATATGTTCCTTTCTGAGCTCATCAGTAGCTCTAAACATTGTAGTCTCTTAGGTTGTTAAAAAGGCAGCAATGGTAGAGGTTTTACAATCAAATATCTGTTTGAAGGTTGGCTTGTAGTTTGGGTCAATGGCTGAGGAAGTTGGCTGGCTGTTTTCACCAGGGTTGAGAACATTGATGTGAGGATTGCCCTCAAACTTGTATTTAGCAGCAGGTTGTCTAGCCCAGAGAAGTCAAAGACTCTCCTCTAGGGTATTCAATGTAGAGCTATTCTGCCCACTGATATCTCAGGCAATAGCAGCGGCAGCTCCAAATTTATTGATTTTGATTTGTTGTACTGCCAATGTGCCAGTAACCCCATTGACACAAAAAGTCAGGGAAGTTGTTTGAGCAACCAGAGGGGTAAATTTTCCATTTAATGTCTCTGTGAGTCAGGAAAGAGTTTGCACCTTGCATTCTAGAGCGTCTTGTCAATCTGCCAAATCATTAGTCACTGCCACTAAGTGGTCCAAGGAGAGAGCACAGTTGACACAGGGTTGGCCTTCAAATCCTGGGCAGCACCCATGGTCCTGGTGGGTAGTAGTACTAGAGACCTCAGTCTCCCTTTTGCCTCAGGCTCAGAGGACAAGTCATCAGGGTCAGAGATATGTTGTCTCAAGCACTCAATCTTGCCTTCAAAGTAGCCACTTAATCAGTTAGCATGGCCATGTGGGGATAAGGTATAGGTTTGACAGGCGGGGGATGCGGGGTAGAAGCTTGACGTTGAGTAGTAGCTTTGAGTTCAGTTATAGCTTCCCACACTCTAGCTTCAAAGGCAGACAGGGTCTCAACCAAAGAAGTTGGCAGAGTCACTTCAATGAAAACCACCCTATTATCAACATATTTCTGAACCTGACTCAGAGTGTTTCCCAAAGCAGCCTTGTTCAAGCCATACTGTAAATGTAGATGTTGGCCTCAAGTATTGATGTGGGTCCCAACCAACTTGAGCTGGGTATTAACATGTTCTCAAAACTTATTGAGTTTAGCAACTAGTGTCTCAAAATCCTGACAATATTTTATGAGGGTCAACTCTATCTGGCTGCACCAAGTAGCTTGGTGGTCATCCAGTTCACAAATTTGATCCTTAATATACCCAGGGAGCAAGGAGTATAGGGAGTTTAAAGACAAGGTCAGATACTTTTTTGAAGCTAGCAAGTTGTGATGGTTATCTGAAATGAAATCAAATAGACTATAAGACCATTCTTGATAGGCCATATTCTGAGCGTGATTGTTAGAAACAGCGGTGGCCACGGGAGTTAAGAGTTGGTTTTGAGATCCCAACGCCATTTGATGATGTACCATGCAGGTTGGATAAATTGGTTAACTAAAACGCCCATAGTCTTCATTGATTACATCAGCGCGGGGGGAAAACCAAAATCCAAGAGGAAAGAATATAGATCTTCAGAAGCATACCTAGGACAGAGACCAGGGATAGTGTGCATTGCCACAGCGCCTGTGTGGAGGAGAGAGCGGGCAGCGGCACAAGCTTGCTGATAGTTGAGTGAGAAAGCCAGAAAGGGGGCCCAAGAGGGCCCAGGGGACAGCACTGTTACCATAGGAGTTGATGGGGGTATTGTTGATATCTTCTTCTAGAGGGGGACTAGAAACTTTAGGTTGTTTGGATACTTCAGAAACAAAGGGAGAAACACGAGAGAATGTACGCAGGAACAGGGTAACTAAGGGGCTTTCAGTCCCTGTAGTGAGCACCATTTTGTTGTGTTTGGCTCCTGGGGACAACATCCAGGAGTACACAGCAGGAAATCTTTATAACAAAATATTTGAGGCTCAAAGCTAGCCTTGGGTTAGCCTTCAGGGCAAAATTAGGGACACATATCTTAATTCCTGGAATACAAGATGAGTACTTCCTTTTGGAAAAAAGGAAAGGAAAAGGCCTGAAGAATATTAAGGCCAATGCTAATGTGGATAAACTTGTCTTTATTAGGAGAAATAATTCTACTTAAATAGTAGACAAGGGACAGTTATCACTCATTAGATAGACAGAGTGGCCAAGGGGGTCACATTGGGGTGAGCCATACCAGGATCAGACAAGGAAAAGTATGGTATTCCAGAATGGGTGGATATTAATACAGACCCATTTACAGTGTCAGGGACCCACTTGACAGGGAACAAGTTCCCTATCTGGTGGGCCAAGGCCCCTAAGTTGAGCCCTGCTATTACTGATCCAATGAGTACCGTGATCATGGCAAGATGACCTAAGTGACCCAGGTAGGCAAATCTTCCTAGCATAGAGCTGAAGCAACCAAGCATATAATACCCCACCACGTATGTTAACAGTTAGAAGAAGGCATAGGGTCTAACCAACAAAGGCTCTGCTGGAGGAGGAGGAGTGAAAGAGCAACCATAGTGGAATTTGCATCCCCAGTGGCAATAAGGGTACTTAAACCAACCATGGGCAAGAGATTCCTTTTTGTGAGCATTGTTGGGAGAGGAGTTGTGCCAGTCAGTAGTTGGCTTTGGGTTCTCCAAGGCTAACACCACAGGCAATATAGAAGCTAGAAATCAGAACAGGAATAGAATTCCTTTCATGGCTTCAAAATATGAGATCAGAGGATAAGTGTGGGCAAATGTGGAGTAGAAAAGTCTTTATTCTTGGAACAGGTAGGAAATATAAAAATAGCATACTTAAATACCCCAATAGAGGCCGGAACATTTTAAGTGGCTATTGGAATAGTAGGGGATTTGCAGAGGACTTTCATGAAACTAATGATTAGGACTAATACCTGAATAATCTGTGCCGCAACTTGGGGCTTAATGGTCTGTTTGAGATTATTGCTTCAGACAAGGAAACAAGAACAAGCCACAAGATTGGAGACAATCAAGCAGTTCATCAGCTTATTCACATGGTAGATCAAGTATGAAGCATCTAATTCATATATCAGAAGTGTATTTGAGAGTGGCAATGAATTAGAAAGCAACCAATCATGTTTCAAGCAGTAAGTGACATGTGTTAAATGCATATTAACAACAGCAGAAGCAACACCTAGTTCAAGAGCAGACGGCAATTGAATTAACTTAATATATAAAGGTAATTTAAATTGATTTGCAGAGCGTAAACTAACATTTGGCATCATTGTAAGGTTCTGGGTTCAATCCCCTTCTTGGGAAATGTTGGTACTAATTGATTGAACCTTAAATACTTTGTTGGTGCATAGGTGTCCCACAAATGGTAAATTTGGGCTAATACTATAAACAGAAAATTGCTGTAGTCAGGGGATAATTCCCTGACATATGGAAGGCAAGGAATTCCCAAACTTGAAAGCAAACCCAGTCAAACCTTTGCATTTATCATTATTTGAAGGCCATATCAAAATAGCATTAATGGCGTGATTTCCAACACCAATGACCTATGTGACATCTTGACTGGGGCACAAGTATACTTTAAGATTGACCTCTGAGATGCTTTTAACCAAATTCAAATCAAAGAAGATGATGAATACAAAACAGCTTTCAAAACTCAATATGGACTCTATGAATACCTGGTGATGCCTTTTAGGCTATGCAACGCCCCTAGCACTTTCCAGAGGATGATTAACTTGGTCCTTGGAAAATACCTTGATCAATTCTGTGTGGCATACCTTGACAACATCCTGATATATAGTAAAACACATGAAGACCACCTCTGCCACCTGGACCTCATATTGGAGAAACTAGCAGCAGCCAACCTTCACGTCAAACTCAAGAAATGTGAGTTCTTCCAACCTGAGGTAAAATTATTGGGCTATGTAGTACAAACTGGTGAATTTTCCATGGCCCAAGATAAAGTTGACGCAGTCACAGCTTGGCCCATCCTCACCTGTTGGAAAGACATTAGGAGTTTCTTGGGGCTAGCAAGCTACTGTAGAGATTTCATAAAAAAATTCTCAGATCACTCTGCCCCTGACCCGCCTTTGCTCAGACAAAGTCCAGCTTGAATGGACCCCCAAATGTGTTGTTGCCTTTGAAGCCCTGAAATTAGCCTTCACCTCTGCGCCTGTGTTGGCCATGCCTGATCAAACAAAGCCGTTTATCCTGGAAACTGACGCTTCCAAATTTGCCCAGGGAGGGGTGCTTCTTCCGGAAGAAGGGGATGGTATGCTACATCTTGTAGCATATTACTCCAAAAAGATGATCCCTTCAAAAGGAAATTATCCTATATACAATAAAGAAATGATATCTATAATGAAGACCTTGAAGCACTGACGCAGATATCTATGTGGCGCTGAACACCCAGTAAAGGTCCTAACAGATCACAAAAATGTGGTTTACTTCTTCAAACCACGTCAGCTTAACCAACAACAAGCAAGATGGGCTCTAGAACTGGCAGACTACGTACTAGAAATTGACTATAAATCCGGCAAAGTAAACACCGTTCCAGATGCCCCAAGTAGAAAAGCCAACCTAATCCTGTCCTCCACCAAGTTGAGAGATCACAACATCCATACCCTGTTGGATACAACCAGTGAAAGAATACAGCTAAACTACCTGAAAATTGCTGCTAAGAAATTGGACATATTAGAAGCCCAGGCAAAGGACCCTACTGCCAAGACCATGGTTTCAGAACTCTCAACACAACTAGACAGCCCCCTGTACAAAAGAGGTTACTCACTAAAAGGAACCACCCTACTGTTCTGAGGAAGAATCTATGTACCAGAAGGATTAGCTCAGATTTCTGTACTAAAGAACTATCACAACTCAGAACTAGCCAGCCACCCAGGCTGCCACAAAACCCTTCAAAGCATCAAAAGGAATTACCTTTGGCCCAAGATATACGCAGATGTTATCAACTACATTGAGGGCTGTGAGACATGCAGGTGCACCAAAACAAGAACCTTTAAGCCAGAAGGCCTCCTCTGCCTCCTAGACATCCCTTCAGGCCCCTGGAAATTGGTATCCATGGATTACATAGTTGAACTACTATCCTCCAAAGACTACAACACAATTTTAGTGATGGTTGACTGTTTTAACAAAAAGACCTACTTTGTCCCCACAACTACCCATTGCACTGCCGCTGAAACCGTCCAACACTTTCATGACCAAATACTCACCCAACACGGAACCCCAGAAGAAATATTGACAGACTGAGGGCCACAGTTCACATCTCATTATTGGGCGCAAGTGATTAAAGACCTAGGAATCAAAAGATGTGTGTCCACTTTGTATCACCCCCAGACCAACAGCCAAACAAAAAAGTAAACCAGATTTTGGAACAGTACCTCTGATGCTACACAAACGCTAATCAAGACAACTGGGCAGACCTATTATCCACAGCCCAATATGCGTACAATAGCAAAGATTACGCGTCCACCAGGATGTCCCCCTTTAAAGCTAATTACGGATTTGACCCCACTTGGGACCCCAAGATTGGAAACCAGGAGTCTAACAAAGCGGGTAGAACCTGTATGGAACACATCCACAAAACCCAGATGACCTTCTCCCAAAATCTAACCTGCGCAGTAAAGACTTACAAAGCCTTTGCTGATAGAAAGCGTACCCCTGGAAAGTCACTAGAGATTGGGGACAAGGTCTACCTAGACTAAAGGAGCATACCCCTAAATTTCACATGCTGGAATTTAGAACATTGAAGAAGTGGTCCCTACCAGATCACGGGCCAATTAGGCAAAGTAGCTTACCATCTGAAGTTACCTGACACCTGGAAAATACATGATGTATTCCACCAATCCTTGCTGTTCAAAAAGGACGGAACTTCCCTACCCCACCAGAAACTGAAGACTTCCCCTCCGCGTATCCTGGTAGGGAGATCCCTTAAACATAAAGTAGAGTATATACACAGCAACTGTACCCACTACTGTAAGCCACAGTACTTCGTCAAATGGCTAGGCCACCGGCCCAAGGAAAGCACCTGGGAGCCAGCTGATAATCTTACCAATGCAGCTGATGTTGTCTGCCAATATTGGGAGAAGAAGAAAGTCAAGTCCAGTTTAGAAGGGGATAGTGTTACAAAAGTAACAGCTTCAAGGCCCTGGGAGGGAATTGAACCTGCTCCTAGCCACCAGGAAGGGCTAGCGGGCAGGGGAGTTTTGCCTGCACTTGGATTTTTGCTTTTCAAAGCAAGTCCAGATGTGGGAATCATTCCTTCCCTGGTGGCAGCTGAGGGGGCCGTTCTGGGCCTCAAAAGCTACACCCAAGCCTTGGTGGGTTTGGCTGGGCCTGGGAAAACTATTTTTAGCTGCCCAGCAAACCCAGATCAAGCCCACCCTCCATTAAGTAATTTGGGGTCCCCAATTGGGGACCCCTTTTTAATTAAGTTTTTTGGGCTCAGAAAAGCCTGTCAAGAAGTCCAAAAATGGTGATCAAATTGGGAAACCCCCCATAACCCCAGAAGCCAAACCTGTCAGAACCAATGGCCAGCCAAGCCCAGATGGACCACCAAAAGCCAAACAACTGTTCCTGAAAACCCCAAAAACAACCATGAAGCAGCCAACCAATCAGAAGAACCTGAGATGCCAAGCCTTGCCACACAGATAGCACCAGAAGAATGCCCAGAGACACCTATATTTGAGTAATTTCATAAATCAGAAGCACTTGAAAAAGTTCTGTATTGTCATCCTTACCAAATAAAGTTGTTATGAACCTTTGTTTCACCAATCTGTTCCCATATCTATTTTTGATAATCTTCCATCTGCATACATCCAAGCGTCAGTACCCATCCAATGGGATAGATAGCCAAACTCCAGTTGACAAAACCAAAACCTTTGACTACTACTGCCCACCCAACACTCCATTTGGCCCTGTGCATTTCACTGAGTATTCCCCAAACCCTGATCACAAACCCTGGACTTTGGAAGACTTGCAGTGGTACACCTGCCTAAACACATCCAATGAACCCTACCACATTTTCTGTGACAGCAAAGCAATCACCATCTACCCTTTGATCTTCAGCAGGAAGTACAACAATCCTGCTGCCTACCTGGTCCCCATGGAACAACCCCCAACACCCAAACCAACTATCTTAACCCCACCCACTTCTGATGCCACTGGCCAGAGTAGTCAATTCCTGGGAGTGCTTTACCTGGCGCTCACAGGATTGATTGACCTTGCCTTGCCAGCAGCTGTGCCTTGGGCTGTGGCTGGAAAGGCCCTTTCCTACCTGGTAAAGTTAGGTCCCATCATCTGGTGGGCCATGCTAGTACCACCTTTGACTCCTCCCTCACCTGCTGGAGCTCTACGGTACTCTTGGTATCCTGACAAAAATTGTTTGAAACACGTAGCAATTTTTTATCTGGAGCAAGACAGTACCAGGTTTGAACAATAGTCAAGAGCAAGTCATTTGGGTGAACTGTTTGGCAAAACCATTGAATTGAATTGTTTGATTGGCTGTGGGTTAAAGCTATTTGATCAGTGTTTTGAGGGCTTTAACTGAAGAGTTAAAGCCTAAAAAACTAGGAGCAGAAGCATAAAATTCAGGGCTTTCATTGGCTGAAGTAAGTTATTAAGCTTAATATATTGTAAAGAGAGAAAAACTGGATAGTTTAGGCTTTGGAAAACAAGAGTTCTGAGAGAGAATTTGGTCTGAAACAAGAAGCTATAAAAGGGGAAGCTATCTGAGGCTTTTCAGGGACTCACACAGTGGATTTTAAAGGCACAAAAACTAATCCAAGTGGATTACAAAGGTCTTAAAGCATAAGACAAAGGTGCAGAAACCCAAGACTAAGGAGCTGAAGATGGAGATAAAGAGTTGGAGCTGGACCATAGTGCAGGAGGCCAGAACTAAAGTGCGGGAGTCCAAGACTCAGGAGCAGGAGTCCAGGACCAAGATGCAGAAGCCCAAGTCCAAGTACAAGGAGTCCAATATATTGTTGGAGGACTCCAAGTATTGGTAAAACCATATTGTTTCCCTGGCCCTATGGGCCATATACCAGAAGGTTTCTAAGGGAATCTTCCTTCTAAGAGTGAATAAAAGCCCATTTTGACCCCTATACATATTTCTGAGATACTGTAAACTCAGAACCTAAACTTAAAAATGCGGGATTGTCAAATCTTAAGTCTAAATTTTGAATCACCTTTGCAGGCAACTCAGCTGAGTAAAATTTAAAATATTAAATAAAATAAACCATTTAATTTGACTTTTTTGGTTTATTTAAATTGGCAGATTTTGAATCTCTTGAGCAGATAACTCAACTAACAAAAGACAAAACACAACAAACAAATACAGGATACATGAATCAGAAATTTGGGATTCTAATGTACAATTTGGTATTTCCTGTATTTCAAACAAATCATAAACATCATGTAAAACTTAACAAATCTGAAATTGCGGGATTGTCAAATCCAAGAACCAAGTTTCAAATCATAATTGTGAGAAATTTGAAATAAATATAATTTATGGGTGTCTCAAAAAAGATGTTAAAGGATCTAGAGTGGATTTATGCTGATTCTTTTAGAAAGCACAGGCATTCTCAAAAATCACCCTATTCCAGTTTAGGATGGCTAAAAATTTAGATTGTAATATTTTCCAACTTAATATACTTAACAATAAAATTGACTAAAATATACACTCCTCTTTTTGAGTTTAAAATTTTTAATAAAATTTATTATGTCTTCTTTCAATAACAACCAATTTAACAAGCTGTTCCCTAGCTTTGACAAAATCATGCAGGGCTACGCTGGGTCTCTTAACGGTGAAGCCTCTGTCTATAGCCACTCCCAACCTGCAGGCCCCTCTGCAAGACCCACCCAGGAGTGTGTTCTTTATCCTGCAACTTCCAGCATGGCTCTGTTTGCCCATCATGCACAGGCAGCAGCTAATCCAAATCCTGTATCAACAATGGCATCTGGAACTTTTCATTTGAGCCATGGGGTCACTCAGAGAGCCACAAATACCAAAACAGCCAATCAGATGGCATTGACCAGTTCCTAAGATGGACACATTCCTCCCCCAGCCAATCAGCCTGCAAGACGCAAAAGAAAATTGATCACTCCAGAGATTGTTCTCAAAATGGTTGAAAAGCAAGGGATGCTTATGTCCCTTTGAGAAATTGCAGCCACAATGGGGTTTGCAAAGTACACTGTGGCTGCAACCCTGCAAGCCCACATCAACTATGGCCCCCTACTAAGAAGACCCCAACTGGTGCCTGTTCTTCAACTGAAGGTGAAAAAGCCCACCCTCTCATGATGACTATTATGGAGCATAACCCGTGGATGCCCCTGGTCCAGGTCTGTCTCCAACTGGGACTCCACAGCATTTTCACCAATAAGAGAACAGTGAATTTGTGGATGCAAGTAGTTGTGGTTGCGCCAGACTCTTATCTAACCAGGTTCTCAGTGGCTTAATTTTGATGGACACTGACCCCTATGATTCTAGAATCATCAATTTTATCAAAGGAAGGGCAATGAGGGCCTGTAATGATGTAATCTTCCTGTTGTTTGCCAAGATTTCTTCAAGTATTCAAGACTATGGAGAAAATCATATCCAGTCTGATGTATACAAGTGTGGGCCAATCCTGTATCAATATTTTGGTGTAATACCCAGATACAGTAGGTGCTACTTGCAGCAGGTATGTAAGGAGGTTGGCAAATTGGAAACCAGTCAGGGCAGTGATGATTGGGTATATGGCCATCAACCAGTGGAAGACCTTAGCATGCACGAGTATCTACCAAAGCTCCTGGCAAAGTAGGTTAATACATAGTACATAGAGGTGTACACTGCAATGAACAGTGTGGAATGCAGGGACACCAGGGAAGGCCAGGGAACAGTGTGTGAGGAGTTGAGTTGTCCAGGGTCATAGTGAGGGTCATGACCTAAACCATTAGGGGATGGTCCAAAGAACTCTGAACCTGATTGGTAGCCTCTAATCCCAAGGCAAGTTGTGAGCACAGCTGTGAAGATGAGATGGTTCATCTTCCTTGGATTGAAGGGGGGTTGGCTTGGGCTAAAAATTAAAGTTGACTTAAGTTTTTAAGTAAGATTTCACTTTATTGAGAGTATTAAGCTCAATAATAGCACAAGCTATTACTGAGGAGGGGTCCCTTATTTATAGTGCTTTCCACTGTGTAAAGTTTTGCAAGTGGGAATGAAAACAAAGGATTGGGGAGCCCAAAAGTTTGGAAAATGTGATTGGGGATTGGAGTTTGAGAAAGTGGCCAAATTCTTGTTTTTTGACAATCTGTTGGGGGTCTGGCAATTCTTGTCTAGAGCCAATGATTTCCCCTGGGTATGGAGTCAGGTTATGTTAAAGAGTCATGGGACTTTCAGAATCTATTTTTGTCTAGGAAGGCATGGTTTGGCTGGAGTCTAGATTCAAATGTATAAACTGTGAATTAGATTCCCATTAGCTATGGGTAGAATTATTGCTTGCATATTAAACTTGAATTGGACTTCCTTTGGTTGGGCCAGAATAGTTTTTGAATTTTGAACCCTGAATTTGTCCCTCTTCTGATTGACAGGAATAAATTTTTGCTGCTTCTGAGACCTGAATTTGCCCTTCAGAAGAAGGGCAGGAATTATTGTGGTTTTGCTTTCCTGCAACCAGGGACTTTTCTGATTGGTTGTATTTTATGGGGACTTCTGATTGGCTGTGGGATGAGACCTGGGACCTGGGTGGGTGACTGGCAGCCAACTGGGACCCAGGGAGCAAGCAGGTGGGCTGGGGGCTGGCGGCAGGCCCACTGGCAGCTGGATGGGCAAGCAGGTGGCTGGCAGGAGGCAAGCAAGTGGGCAGGGGGCTGGCTGAGCAAGCAGGTGGCTGGCGGGGGCCTGGCTGGCAGGTGGGAGGCTGGCAGGGTGCTGGCAGATGGGCAGGGTGCTGGCAGCGGGCCTGCAGGCGGCTGCCTGGGCAAGCAGGTGGCTGGCAGGTCAGGTGCTGGCAGGAGGCAGGCAGGCAGGGGGCTGGCAGCGGGCCCGCTGGTGCCAGGGTGGGCAAGTGGGTGGCTAGCAGGGGGCTTGCAGGCAGCTGGCTGGGCAGTGGGGGTCAGCAGGCAAGCAGAGGGTCAGTGGGAGGCTCACTGGCAGCTGTCTGGGCGCTGGGAGGCTGGCAGAGGGTGCTGGTGGGCGTGGCGGGTGCCTGCCTGGATGATAAATTGTTCTGACAACTATTAAATTCTGTTTTGTCCTTTGTTTGATTTTTATTTCCCCTAATTAAAGGGGGAAATTCCTCATTAAATTTTGCCTCCTTGACCAGAAAATCTCCTTTTCTTTTTCAACATTGTTCTTCATTAATAATTTTATTTATGTCAGGAATATTCCTGACAGTTGGGGTTTTATGGGCAGTTTTCTCATTGGGTGTCAACCATTACTCTGTGTCGTCAAACACAGCAGATGGGTATGCCTATCAGAAGGAGCTCAAGGCCATGCTGGGGGAGTGGGCGGCAACTGTGGTAAGTTTGACTCCCTGGTGATTGACTCCCTTAAACTTGACTGCCTGGTAGTTGGCACTATAGTAAAGTGAGAACTCAGCTTTTGCCCTGATCAACAACTGGAAATCAACACTTTTTAAATAACAGATCTTGATGAACTGAGAAATTTTAATATAAAAAAATAAGCTTTACAGCTATGGTATACTAAAGTAACCCCATAAAGCTCAAAAATGCAATAAAAACAGTATTTTAGTTAATAAAATAAGGATAAATAAGCAATTATTTCTCATTTTACTATGTAATTTACACTCTTGACTATATAAATATTTTTTATTACCATAAATATTAAAATTCCAATGAACTGAAAATAAACAAAAATACAACAAATAAAGTTATGCAAAATATGAAGAAATATTAATATTTATTTGATATAGTTCATATAAGCACAACTGTGAATATCATATGTTTTATTTGGAAATTAACAAAAAATTAAGATATTTCACTTACTTTCAACTATAAATATTCATCTCAAACTTACCATGCATACATAGACCAAGCACTGCTATCTAATTAAATTAAAAAACTTAAAAATTAAAACTAAAAACTAAATGATCAAAACTAATAAGTAAAAATTAAAGTTAAAAAGTTAAAAGTTAAAAATCATATAACTGAGCAAGCAAGCAAGTTTATTCCTCCCCACTTTTCCCCTTCTTCATTTTAGCCCCTTCCATGAAGACAGTGGCAATAAGCTCAAGCTGCTGCTTAATCTCAGAGGCCTTGTACTTGTGCTTGGCCGCACCCTGGATGGCCTTGGTGAAGAGGGTGGATCAGGTAGTAGGCTTGGTGGGGGGACACGGTTGGAGAGATCTCGGAGCTTGGAGATTGTTTTCTCTTGCTCATGCTGCAGGAGAGAGAAGAACTTATTAAACTTTTGATGAAGCCCAAAGTTGGCTTTAAGATGCTTCTGATAAGCCTCTAATGCCAAAGTGGTCTTCAGCTCCCCGTTGACAGCCGCCTGGTACACATTCCAGCTGGCCTTGGAGCGGGCCTTGCCTTGCCTCTGCGTGACAACCTTCCCAATCTACTGGGGCTCTAAGTACTCAAGGAAAGGCTTAAACTCCAAGTGCTTAACTATATAAGGATCCTTTGAGAGAACCTTGAACCCCTGTGCAGTGTGCTCTGGCTTTAAAAAAGCCAAGGCACTGAATTGTGCCAGCACAAATATGCAGGTGTCCAAAGTATCCCTCCGGCTCAACCTACTAAGCTTGGTGTGGGCCTGCACGTTACAAGCAACTGCTTGGCAGAAGTGGAAGTGGTACCCCTGCACCTCCCTGCTGAACAGCTGCTCAAATGCATTAAACTGAGCAGGTTTGAAGTCCATAATGCACACACAAGGCCCAAGAGCTCTTAGCCTCACCTTTTCCTCCAAGTCCAGGGTGGCCTGATCCTTGTCAGAGGCAGGTGGGTTTGCGCAGGTGTGGGGGGGAGTCTTCTTGGATTTGCCATTGTTGACAGGAGGAAGGAGGGCAATTTCTTGGCAAAGGATAGAGAACACGCGGGTATAGATGGTCTTGGTGGCCCCAGGAAGAAGAAAGAACGCAAGTGGAATCACCTGGATGTCAATCTGGGCATGGACCATCCAGAGCTGCTTGAACATCCAGGGGCAAGTGGAAAAGGTACCATAAACTAGCCAGGTGTTTGCCCTTTTCAACTCCATCATGTTCTGCTGAGTTGAGTAGCAGATTATGTGGTCCTTGGTGACAGGCCTGTTGTCATGGAACAGGAAGGCTCCCCACCTGGAAGCTGCTTAAGCTCATGAGTGAGTGTGAGCTCTGAGAGGACGTCCAGAGCCTTGGGGGAGGAAGATTGGCGGTAATATGCTTATTGCTGATGAATTTGACCAACTGCTCCTGTGTTGGTACCAACTTAAGATTGTTGGGTTTGAGATGTTTCAAAGCCGTTATGTCCAGATCAGAAGCCCGGAGATGAGAGGATGTGGGTATTACTTGAACAAGGTACCATTTTAACATCCAAGTGATTAGATGATTGGGGGGCTTGCAAGTGTGCTCCCCCTTCTCTGCCATTACTTGCTCCCAGCCCTTGGTGTTTAGCCAGGCCCCACAAGTCTTATCCTCACAGACAAAGTGCTTGCTCCTGGTCTGCTGCTTTTGGTTGTTGCAATTGAAGATGTAGTTGTCAGCAATGTAACCAGGGCTGCCCTTTACGGACATGATTGGGAAGTTACAGGGGAAGCGCTTGGGAACTTTAAACTCTCTGTCCACATAAAAGATATTGTGGATGGCCAGTGGATCCCAAGCCACATGACCAGAAGCTTTAAACTTCTTGGAGTAATCCTCTGGCTCATCTTGGGGGTCAGATGAGAAAGGAGGAGAAGAGCCATTGGGAGGGTGAGGGGAAGAATTCTTTGAGGCCTGCTTGGATGCCTTCTTTTTCTTTCCAGAAGAAGAGGTGGGCTCCTTGGCAGCCTTTACTTTCTTGGTATACTGCTCCTTGGTGGGCTTGGAGTCGGCCTCTGAGTGGTAAAAGGAGTGGTTGGTAAGATCACCATCAGATTTATTGAGGGAGAAATTTTTAGGGGAAGGTGAAGAGGATGTGGAAGATGAGGGTGGAGGGGGGAGGAGTAGGAGGAGATGGAGTGGGAGGAGATGGGGTTGGAGACTTTGCCTTTGCAGGCTTCTTGGCACGCTTGGGAGTGAAGGTAGTTTCTTTGGAGGCTTGGAGGCTTGGCGCTTGGGCTGTTGGCTGTTCTTGTTTGATTTTGTCTAAAGAAGAGCTTAGTATTGTAAATAATAGAAGTATGAAAGATATGTAACAAAGAGGTAAAACAAAGCAAAAGTTAAATAAAAAGTATGCAAATAAAGTTTTATTTATCAAGAAAAAAAACATAAAAAAGTAAATAGAAGCAAAATAGAAACTCAAAGTATAGATATAAATGTTAAAACATAGAAAATAAGTGAATTTATGATGAAGCATCAAAGATGTTAGGTTCAGCATAACATCTTATTGTTAAAGCAATGTAAAAGTTTAATTGAAAATCAAAAAATTATATGAAAATTATATGGAGAGCAGCAGAAAAAGTAGTAGATTATAATAGCAAAAAAATTAAAAAATATTATGTGGATTTTTTTTGTCAAGAGTTGAAAATTTAAAACATAGTAAAGTGTCAAGTTTGGCACTGTCAATCAGCCAGGAAAAGCTGAATTCTCACTGTCAAGTATGCCAGAATTGAGCAGAAACATCAAATTTACTATGTTTTTTACATATAAAACTTGCTTAAATTTAAAACAGGTTTGAAAGTTAACCCAAAAGCAAGGCAGTATCATATGCTCAAAAATTAAAAAAAATACAACATAAGTTAAAAAAGTAAATGAGTGGAAATGTGTTTATTAGTGATTAAGGTATGCTGGGAGGAGCTGGGAGTGAATTATTTACCATAGTATTGGTTAAAACGTTAAGAAGCTCTCTGTACTAACCCCCAAGTTAAAGTGTCAAGTGGCGCTCATAGTGTATCACATATTAATTTAGCCTTAATTCTGAGCCTTTGATTAGTTAAATCCAAAACTGATTGGGTGTCAAGTGGATAGAGTCAAACAAAGAAAGTGTTGAGTTTCAGTTTTTTATAAATTACATATGAAATCTCTTAATAAATTGGGCTTAATTTATGTGGCACCACTTAATCCAAAAACCTGGGAATGACATAAAGTAAAACAAGTGGGGTATTTAATTTTGTCTATGCCACTAAATCCAGTATAGTGGTGCTTGGGAACCTAATCAACAACTATGGACACTAATAACAAAAATATAATAGTAAATATAAATTTTATATAAGCACATATGTATTTTATTAATAAAATTAAAATTTGGCTTAAAAAGTGTCAAACTGGTCACTTTTTGGTTTAGAGTGTCAAACACAGGTTTTTTCATTTCTATTAGTAAATTTACTTATAAATTGTCCATTAAATTGGTATTTTAGCTAACTGATTTATTAAACAGAGTCAAGTTTGAGTAAATTTAACCTTGGTTTTTGATTTCAACCCCCTAAATTACTAGTAAAAATTTGCTTAAAATTGGTTAAGCCAAAAATAATAATAAATTCACATATGCGGCACTCAACTCCCTGGTACTTGACACTTTGTCAAGTACCAGGGAGTCAAACTTATCACAGTTGCCAAGTGGGCTACCCAAAACACCGCGTACACAGTTGTTCTGAGTGCTGAGATGGAGCAGCAGGAACAGGTAACCCAAGAAATCAGGGCTGCAGGGCATACCTGTTGGTCCTATCCCATCAACCACGCTGACATGCATCTTGCAGATATATGTCTCTACAATTTTTGGTTCTGCTCTCAGGCGCTTAAAGTCTGCCACATACAATAAACTATGCATCCAAATTGATAAGGTTTATGAGCTTATACCTTCTGTGTTTGTCCAGGACCTATCAGATCTTGAAATTTTCTATGAAAGTGATAGTGATAAGTCCAGAAAGGACTCCTGCCACCCCCCACACCAATCCATTTGTTTCACCAAGCCTGCATATGTGACTGAAGACAAATTTGAGCAATTAAAGCAATCAGCTCTTACTGCCCCTTCCCAGTCAAAAAACCCTGCCTTCCCAACCCCCCATCAAGCCACCTGCCTTCCAACCCTGACTCTCAAACCACTGCCCACTCCCTCCCCACTATCTCTGATGCTGTCCCTTTCACAGGCGCAGATTAAGGCAATGTTCTTTCTGCCCATTCCCTCCCCTACTTTTCCTTTGATGAGTAAAATAAAACTTTTCTTTGTGACAACTTATTAAAATTAATTTTGTTCTTTCAGTTCATAATTAATAATATGTTTTTTTACAATGTTAGAATTTCTCATATGAAAATAATAATGTACATTTGATATGATAACATACAATTATTTCCATGGATATTTTCATCATTGTTAATAAATTAAAGACAATAAACGTAAATATTGCATTGGAATATTGCAATTAGATGTCAACTCTTGATATTTTGATATTATGTGCATAACCAATTCATTTTCCTTAATAAAATTCATTGTAAACAAGGCCTTTTTCATTTTAATTTATAAAAAAGGACTGTTTTTATATTATAGAGTGATTGTCAGGAAATTCTGATCTATTAGGATTGACTGATCCATATCCCTATCACTGAAGCTGTGGGTTAAAATCAGACGGGACACAGCCAAAGTGACACAGCTATTCCAGAATACAGAGAAACTATAATAAGATTGATATAGTTTCCAAGTCAGAAGACACCTGAGACATTCTGGGTCTCAGGTCACTGATCAATCCAGAAGCTTCTATAATTAGATGCTAAGGATTCCGGATTCCAAATAGGGACACAGACTCAACCCAGATAATGAATTGGGGAATTACAACATCCTGTTTCACTAAGAAGTGAGATGGAAGACTACCTGTGCAAATATTGCACATTATATCAAGCACAAGGGCAGGTTGTCCAAATTGGGTATCAACTTAGTTTGACGTAGCTAAGTCAAGAAATATTTAGGTTGAAGAGAAGAAATCAGCAGTCTAGAATATTACCTCATCTCAAACCTTATTTGGGTTTTGGGATCCAACTCTAGGGGGTAAAACTAGTAGCTTGGGGATGATAGGCTAGCTAGTAAGGGTTGTCCGCAGCTAGACGCCAATTTGTCTGCTAGCTATCAACTATAAAGGGTCCTTCCAAGATCACTTGAAAGGCAGACAATTTAATACCCTTCACCATCACTACTAGTCCAAATAGTAGTGGTGTCAAAGTACAATATGAGCAACTTATTTATACTTGCAAATTACTGCCAAATCACCACAGACAGTGTTGCGTCTCCAAAGGACCACAGGACTTCCACCTCAAGGGGATCAACTAACAACAGAACACAGCCTATTGTCACACCCATTCACACCAATAGAAGCACATCTGTCTTCATAGAGATTCACATATCCCAACATACCTAATATGCACAATAAAAGTAATCTCTCTTCTTCAAGATCCAGAAATCTTGATAGTGATTAACGCTCAGTACAAATATTGATACATTGTACATTTTTAGTCTGCATATTTACCTATTGGTAATAATTCTGTAAAATTTTTAGTTAGATTTTAAGAGGTAATAATAATGTAATGTGTTATTAAATTACTATTTATTAACATTAATTGGCTGATTTTCTCTGCTGTGGCAATAGTGCATTTTCTGATATTTATGCACTGGTTTCCAATTGGTTGGTTTCACATCCAATTGCACAGGCAATAGGAAATCAAGTTGTCCCCCCAAGACCAGATGTGGTCAGGGTGGTGACTTGATTTCCTATTGCCTGTGCAATTGGATGTGAAACCAACCAATTGGAAACCAGTGCATAAATATCAGAAAATGCACTATTGCCACAGCAGAGAAAATCAGCCAATTAATGTTAATAAATGTTAGTTTATTAATCCATTACATTATTATTACTTTGTAAAATCTGACTGAAATGTTTACAGATTTATTACCAATAGGTAAATATACAGGCTGTAAAATGCACTATGTATCAATATTTGTACTAAGCGTTAATGGCTCTTTAATATAAACACAGTCTTTTTCAATAAATTACAATGAAAAAGGCCAAGATTACAATGAATTTTATTAAACAAAATACATTGAGTTATGCACACAATCTCTAAATATCAAGAGTTGACGTCTAATTGCAATATACTAATATAACTTTACATTTGTGGTCTTTAATTTATTAATAATGATGAAAAATATTCATGAGTTGAGGACAGTACTATAAAAACCAGTTTTTTATGTAATGCAAACAAAATTTCAAATATCTATAACTTGATAAACAAATTAGAAGCATACCTGCAAAAGGTTATTGAACTAGAAAAAAATATCAGGGAAATAGTAACAGGAAAGGTGGGTAACAATGGCCAGTCACTAATCCAGTCAAAAGAAGATGCTCTGAATAAACTAGGAAATATTATAGACAAAAAGAACAAAGAAGTGTTGCTCATACTCTAGGGAACAATCCTATCAAGTCTGAAGTTCAATGGTGCACCCTACAATTTGTGAGAGTTCTGGCAGGGGGCCAAATAAAACAATAATAAAATCAAAATGATTGAAGGAACTGAAATCCCAAAGGAAATAAACACAAATGAAGAAGGAAATACTCAAATGGAACAGATGAAACAAAACTCAGTCAAGAAGCAGGAGCGCTTCAAGAAATACAGAAAATTTATCAAATGAAAACCAAGAAGAAACACAAGTTGCAAGAAAGATATAAAAGTAAGCCTAGAAAAATTAATGAAGAGCAGCCAATGCTCATGAAGTTTGCTGAAGGGGTGCCTGTGGTTGAGGGGCCACAGGGGAAACAATTAGTAAGTCTTTTTATGTTTTACTTATATTTATTTTATTTATAACTAGGAATGGGGAAGAGGTTGCAGAAGTGGCGGCTTTTACGCTGAGTTGGTTCTACAGGGGTTACCAATCACTGGTAGCCCCTGTAAAACAAATAAATAAAAACCAAATAAATAAAATAATTCAACAGAATATGAATAATTTTGCAAATATTGAAGCTAAAGCTAGGGAATATTTACCACCTACAAGGTGCTTGCCATGGATTAGGGAAGCATACAAAATAGGAGCAAATATCAACTTCAAAGAGATGAATGAAATTTGCAGGGATGTCAAACTAAACTTTGATGAATATATATGAAAGCATTCAACAATTCCCATTTGCAAACATCAATGAATATGAAAAAAACCTAATCAAGACCAACTTTCAAATAGGAACTGAATATTTAATGAAGTATTCAAGGCATTGTCAAACAAAGTTGGGGACGCAGTCCTTGTGAACACATTTAAACCTTTATTCATTTCATTTGCCAAGGCATGGGGGGCTGATACAAGTTGGGCGCCCCCCAGAACCCTCTTCAAATTCAACCAAACATCATATATCAATATATTAATTCAAGTCTTCAAAAAATTGTGCATGTTCTCCAAAAAATATACCTTGCAAAAGATTCTTGTTGCGGTATACCTGGGAATCCTCCTATATTGCATATTAAAAACCAACGTCAAAAAAGTTGGGGATGTACCTATTCAAATCAATATATGCCGCTTAGCACTGGAACGCCAGAAGACAAAGCAGAGATATAGGACAGTTGAGCACGTCCTGTACAACTCCTTTGCATTGGCATTGTTGTATGGACACTATGTGTCTCCTGAAAAGAACTTATTAAGCAATTTTCTTACCCACCTTTCTTTTATTAAATGGTAGGACACACCATTTTGAAAACAGCACTTTGATTTACGCCATCTCAAATTAAATTTGAAATGGAGTTTTTTGCGTTGGTGATTTTGAATCACAAAAAAATAAAACAAACAATAAAATAGTTAAAATTTACACATACCTTTATAATGCAGCATCTCCAATTTACGCCATCTTGATTCCATCACTTTGAGTCAGATTAATTAAATTTTATTTTGCTAACTTTATTTATATATGAAATCACTTAGTGTGGGGCGTGTTTACGCCATCTCAACTTACATAATTTTGAATTATGTCATTTATCTTAAACTAAAATAAGCTTATACCCAAACTAAAATAAAGCCTGTGGTATAGTGCCAGAAGATGTTCCTATAGTATTAATCTAAGACACTTATAATAAGAACAACCTAAATAGACACCACAATGATAATCCTTCTAGTGATTGTCATTGCTGGGTAAAAAAACCAGTTTTGTTATATGTAATTTATAACTTTATTATACATGGATACATTGATAAGGGTTTCCTCAATAAAATATTTTAATAGTGATTTTAATATAGAAAGGGGGTGATTATGCCATTTTGATTTACATCACTTCAAATTCCACCAAGTTTTATATCAACCAATTGTTTCAAGGTGCACAATGGATAGAAAAAAATAAGGGGAAATTACCTATGACGCCAGGCTACACTATGTCAATTCCCCCACTGCAATTCCTGATTTTCACTTTTCAAAAGTATAGTTTCACATTAATTATCATAGTATTAAAAAATGTAAGAAAACTATATGAAACTTTGAAGCTAAATATTTTTTGGCCTTCTCTAAACAACTGGGTACTTTTTAACCCCAGCTGTATAAGCATTTTTTGAGAAATCCAAGTTTTACTCTTTGGCCCAATTGAGGTAGCTCCACTGTAGATTTGATAATTCAATATAAAAAATGGTCAAAAACAATATGTTTTTGAGCTACAGCACCTCAAATACGTCACTTCAAAACGCCATTTTGAAAGCAAGTTTTCAGTCAAAACTCAAAGTTTTGCCTACTTGTGTTACTGTCAAGGGTCTGGATGTACAAGTATTCTGGCTATTGCCATCACACCTAATATCCAGTCATTGCCCAACTTGGTGCCTTTCCAATATACCATTTGACATACCAAAATGGCACCAAACCAATATCATATGACTGACCAGGTATCCAGCAACTTGAACCCCTTTCAGCATAAGACCAGCCCCTTGGTTTATTCAAACTAAATCCCTGCCACAGATAAATGCTATATAAGTCTAAAGTTTTATCCATTAAATTATACTTCTTCTCTTCCTACTTTTATATTCAAATCTTCCCCAAAGGGGCTCCTCACCATTACTAATAAGAAAATTATTTTTACAAAAAAAAACATTAAAATTTTGATATTATATATTTTTAAATCTTCTCTAAAATTCTATGTAAAAATATGATATTTTTATATTAAAAATATTCTCATTTTTCTCTTTAAAAACAACTCCCAAATTGCTCATATTTTGATACTAATTCACTTTTAGATGCCTCCCAAGTCAACTGCCAAAGCTGTGTCCAAGGCCTCAAAGTCCAAAATCACTCCACCCAAGACCAAAAAGGCCAAGATAACCCCAAAAAAGCAGCCTTCTAAGGCCAAAGCTCCCCCAAGACCCCAACTCCGTCACCTGAACAAGAGGGAAACAGTCCTACCCCTCCCCATTCTCCATTTGTTTACTCCCCATCTGATCCTCAAGAGAAGTTGTTTAACTTCAATTGCCGTTCTGACCCCACTTCAGAGCCTGAGGATGAGGATGAGGACAAGCAGGAGCCTGAGCCTGGTGCTCCTGCAGATGATACAATTGAGCTCTGGGATCTTAACTCTATCCATAATATATGCAACCAAAATGGCACCTTTGCTGTACCAACAACATACCCTATCAGCTATCCAATTATGACAAAGAAAAGGGGTTCTGGCTTTGTCTACAAGGGCTACAGCTTCAGCTTCAGCTGTAATGACAAGAAGAAGCCCATCTGCCAACATCACTTCAAATGTGATAAGGTTGGCTGCCCAGCAAGGCTCACAACTTATGGGTTCACCAGATTTAAGGCCCTTACTGTTAACCACAGCTGCACCAAGCCTTTTGACCCTCTCTATCAACTTATCCACTGGTTTCTTTGCCAGGTGATCCCAACCCCAAAGGATCAAACTGCAACTGAGGTTGTCAACATTGCGCTCCTTAATTTAAATAGTACCTAACTAGCAACTGTTGGTGGCGTCTCAAAATTACAGAGATATTTCACTGATCAGAGATATGCTCTGAGCACTGAAGGCGTCAGTGCAAGCTCCATTAACCAACTGATCATTACTGAGGAGCAAAAACTATCTTGCCATGAAGAGAGATTTCTTCTCCATGATGATGGTCAAAATGCCCCAGAGCGTATCATCTGCTTTGCAACAAGTCAGGATCTGTGCAACCTCCTCAAGTACAAGACCTGGCTTGCAGATAGCACTTTCTCCACCTGCCCAAAGCTTTTTAGCTAGCTTTGGAATATCCATGGGCAGGTTGGAAATTTGGTTCTTCCCATGGTCTTCTTTTCTCTCTCAAATAAGAAGCAGGAAACCTGTGTCCAGGAACTCACAATTTTAAAAGCCAAACTGGATGAAAACCTCCCAAAAATTGAAGAAGAGCCCAAGGAGACTAGAGGGCATAAGAAAAAATCCATCTCCCAAGAATAAGATGCTCCCACCCCAACCAAGAAAAAGCCTGAAAGCCTTCCCTACCACAAATATCTGGTAGTGGATTCTGAACAGGCTCAGGAAAATGCTTTTATTTGTGTCTTTAAGAGCTCCCCCTCAGGTATGCTACTTCCACTTCTGGCAGGCACTCTGCCGCTGCCGCCAAAAGTGCTCTGACCTCCATGAGCTGGTTTACACTGAAGGCACCAAAGAAGCAAATGACGTTTTTAATTGCTTTTCTGCTCTTGCCCTTGTGCAAAAGGAGGAGACCAATGCCTTTTATGATGCCCTCCTCTGCCATCCCTATATCCAGGCTAATCAGGCAGCCTTTGCGCTCTTTATTGAGTATTTTGAGACTCAATGGGTTGGCATCTTCCAAGGAGCATGCCACATTAGAAAAGGCGGTGACTAAATCACCTGGAACTGCTATAGGCAGGTCAAAGACAGTCTGATCAATACCACCTCTTCCCTTGAAGGGCGGCATAGCCAGTTTGCCACAAGAGTCAGGGTCCAGAAGCCAAAGTTCAATAAGATCATGATCCACCTCAAAACCCAACAAGCCATCTCTGCCTGCCTCTTTAAGACTGGCATGAAGACCAAGGGTGATGCTCCCAAGATGATCAAAGTGGTGAAAAAGTACATTAAAATCAGCAAGGTGTTCCTTGCCTACTATCCCAAGGATAGCAAGCTTGAGCATCTCCAAGCTATCTCAGTTGCTCTTTCTACCAATGTTTGAGCTCTTTTCCAATAAACAATACTTTATCTTCTCTCTTTTTTCCTTTAATTTTATCATTATTTTAGTTTTATTTAGTATTTGGTAGAATTCTATGCTTATTTTAAAGTATAGTTTGTAGTTAAAATAGATGATAATAGTTGTTTTAGGGATTATTTCTACTTTTGGGCTTTACACAACTACATTGCTACTAATTGACCCCATTTTTTATTGCAGATTTGGAATCCTGAGGCTTTTTTAAGCCTAGAAATGTTTTTAAATTTTTATTTTTGGGAATTTTGAGTAAATTTTGGAGTTCAAAAAATCTTAAATTTTAAAACTGTTTTTTCTTATTCAAAATGCCATAAATAAAAATGGTTTTTTTACTAGTAAATTGAGATAGAAGTAAATCAAGATGGCGTATTTCAAGATGACGTTCTTTGAGATGCTGTTTTTGAAATGGCATGTCCTACCAAATAAACAACATTTACAAGTGTCAACATTATTTTTAATAATAAATTCTATAGTAACTTATATAGTGACTCACACTTAAATTATTGAATTCCCAATAGCCACCAATCCACTTAATATATTAAAGCCTTAATAAGTGCCACATAAATATTTATAACATGAACTTTTCAACAATTAAATGTATGCACACTGTCTTTTTTCAATATTATAATTCAATAAAAAAATATTTTAAATGCACACTTAATTTCTTTGTTGTAGATGCTTCAATTTTGTTATTAAAAATAAGTTTGGCTTAAAAAGTGTCAACATTGACACTTTTACGTTGTGAAAACAAATAAGAAATAAACTAATTTTTATTAGTAAACATTAAGAAAAATCTGGTTAAATTGAGTTTTTTTATTAAGCTTAATATTAAATCATGCCAAAATTGCCACAATTTTGTCGTGTTTTCTGGGTTTGCACCCCTGAACGCTTTAAAAAAAATAATTAAACTAGCACAACTAGCAAAAAACATAGGAGATTTAGAGTTTTGAGTCAACAGTGGCCATGTCAACACTTTATCAACATATTCACTGTCAACATTATTATTGTCAACATGGGCGCTGTTGCCTCCTACTGTATAGAGACCTAAAAAACTCTTCAATCCCAACTTAAGAAAGAAAGAAGAGATATTCAGGTCCACACAGACATATTATAGGCACAAAAGTATATGAGTGAAGTGCTTTATCAGCATTTGGATAACCACAACTGTAAGATCCTTGCCCTGGAAAAAGAAGTGAATAACCCTGCCAAGGAAAACATGGAGATCAGAGAAGAGCTTAAAGACACTAGAACATCATTTTACTCTATGCAGAATCAGATGGATTGCCTTCTGTCTTACCTGGCCACTTCTGCACCTCAGCCAGCCTTTGTACAATTTGAAGAGCCTTGTTCATTAAACAGAGTTTCCCTTAGAAGTAAAACCAATTACTCAGGAAATGAATCCTTTCATAATCATGGAAATAATACCCAAAGATGAGTACCTAGACACATCATGATGATGGAAGCCGTGTTAGAGAGCAGTGACAACATGGTTACTTCTGAGCAAACAAGACTTCAGGAACGTCTTGCTGCCTCTGAAGCTAGATTAGAGCCTCTGTTAGTCATTGGTCACCTACCAGCAGACCCACATACAACACCAGCAACAGCATACACAACTTTAAACCTATTTACTTACCCAAGTTTGACAAAAAGAGTAATGTAACCATGATCTTACAGTTATATGAAAATTACTATGTATGGTGCTGATGAGGCCATGAAGAGCTTCACAATATTCAACTTTCTTGATGAAGAAGCCCAGGAAATCATCATGCAAAATCTTCCTGAGTGTGGGTGAATCTTTGCTAATGTCTCCAGAGCATTGACGGAGAAATTTTGCAGTGAAAAGTCCCTCAACAACCACAAGATGGACTTTGTTGAAAGTGTAATCAAAAAGGGTGAAACTATGCAAGAATTCAGAGATAAATTTTATCTGGAGGCACAGAATTTGATCTCATTGAAGGCTGTTTATTTCATTGACATCAAATCTGCCCTTTTAAATGCGGCACAACCTAACAAGTGCCTATTGTCGGCCCTGAAATATGGAATTTATGAGACACATAATGTCTCTGTGCTGATCTGTCACCTTCTCACCCCTAAGGATTACTTTTAGTTACCTATGTCTTCCACTACAAGAGATTCACAGTAAAACAGATACAAGTCATCTAATGCTGAAACCAATAAGTTCAAGCCTGCAGATGGTATCCCTGCTCCTGGTTCTGCTGCCACTTCTGGCCTTAGAACATGTTTCAAGTGTGAAAAACTTGGGCATATGTCTAGGAATTTCAAACATTTGGTTGCAAAAGCACATCATGTAGGAGCAGAAGAATATGAGTATAAAGATGATTGTGAGGATGAGAAAGCTACCCATAAAGAGGGGCCAAAAAACTTCTAAGCAGCCAAGATGAGGAGAAATCCTTGGTTGCATATTTAGCTTTTCCTTTCCTTTCTTCACCCCAGCCTTTTCCACCTGAAGACCCTGGCACTACCTCTACTTTTTCATACTTCTCAGCCATGGCTACAGACTCCCACATATCTGACACCAGAAAACCCCTCCTCACTGCCTCCAAAAATGATCCTGCCCCAGCTACAGAACTGTCTGACCCTGCAGCTTAGCAAGAGTTATACTACCCTGGTAAGGAGAAGATTGAAGAGGACCAGCTCCATAGAGTTATTGCAGTCAATGCTCTCACCAGAAGAAAAAGAGTGAGGAAGGAACCCTTGCTTTCCCCATAAGCTCAGGACACTGTTGTGGTACCCTATGCCAAACAGCTAGCACTGCCTGTCACTGAAGTTAACCACAAAAGTGACAATGCTAAGAAAATTTCCCAGCTTCTGAAGTCTGTCCATGTTGCTGCTTCACTGGAAAAGCTGAATGGAAGCAGTCTCACACTAAGTACCTCTTTAGAATCCTTCCTCAGCAAGTATGAAAAATATGGACGTCTATAGAGTTATGTCTATTGGTACTGACACCAGAGACAGGAAAGACTATACCTACATTGATATTATGGTACACAAGGTAAAGGTCAGTGCCATCATTGACTCTGACACTCCTGGAAACATAGTGTGGGGTCCCTGTTTACCAGTCCCAAAAGTGTGTCCTGGGTCATAGCCAGGGACTAACTGAAAGGAGCTATCATTTTCTAGTATGTGGAAATGTATTGTAAATTCAGAACCTAAACATAAAAATGTGGTATTGTCAAATCCTTGGTCCAAATTTCAACTCACTTTTGTGGGATGGCCTTTTTTAATTAAATTGATTTTTTGAGTATATATTTGAATATTTTAAAATGCAGGAACTCATAGACACTTTGCAAAGCTCAAGTCAAACTGCATATTTTCAATGGACAAAATAAATTAACTGGAATCAGTTTTGAAGCGTTCAAATCCATCAACCATTTTCATTAAGTTTACTATGTTTTTTGGAATTGCAGAATTGTCAAATCCATGAACCAAATTTAAAATCACTTTTGAATGCCACTAGTAAACTCAGATATTAATTGCAGGAACTTGAATCCAAATTTAATGTGCAGTAAGCACACTAGGAAACACCAACACAAATCAAAAAGCTCCACCACAACTAAAATCAAACTAAAAATTCAATCTCAATAACCATGTTTAGACATAAAAAGGGATTAAACTTTAAAATTATCCAAACACAGAAAGTATACAATATTATACACATCAAATCACAGATATAGAAATTATGTTACTATTCAATACTAAATCTAGAGAAAATAATTACTCACAACTAAACCAAAAATCCAAATTATACATATTTAATCTAATATATATTTTATTTTATTTTTATGGATCATCAATTGCATTCTCAACCAGCTCCTGCACCAGCCTGCGGGGCAGCCCGTCCACAAGAGCGTCCCAGAGGGTTCAAGAACAGACCCAGAACCTAACTCAAGGGGAATCATGCCAACACACAGGCCTCCCAAGGTGTCAGCGCCAGCCAACTATCTCCTGCATCTCAAGCCAGGAACAGTAGCCTGAATCCAAGACAGAAGCCGCTCTCAAGGCCTGCCACAAAAGTCTCCTATACTAAGGTCATTGGGAATAATGAGGTTATATACACCTCCACTGTGTACCCAGCTGTCACCTGGCCCCACACTCTTGATCCAAGAGTTGCTACTTCCTGCCCCTGCGTCTTTGATACCTCATATGAGCCATTGGCCATTACCAAAGAGCCATCTGTGCCTATGTCTTATGCTACCATTGACGGCGCCAGCGCAACCAAGCATGATCCCACCTTCTACACAAAGGTCCCCATCCCCTGTATTGAGTCTTCTAGCCAGGATGCCGCTGTACCTGCCAAGGGCTGACATTGGTTGATAGATAGTGAGTGTGAAGCTCTCCTCAACTTCTTGAACAGGGGAATGGCGGTTTGGGATATTGCGTCCCAATTTGGTGTCACGGCTAGATAAATTGCTGACATCAACACCAAGTATGGCAACACTGGGTTAATTGCAAAATTTTCCAAGGCTAATCAGCAGCCCAGCCTACTTCAGCTCATCCATATTGAGGCAATCAAGCAGTGGTTTACCAAGAATTACCACCTGGTCTCACTTGCTGTCCAATCAATGCTTGCCACAGAGTTTGGGCTTTCTGTTTCTAAAACCCTTATTTATAAAACCATGGTTGATTTGGGCTTCTCCTGGAAAGTACTGGAAGTTTTGCCACACAATAGGAACAGCAACAAAAAAATTGAGGATTGACACATTTATGCCAAGACATATCTGGCCCTAAAGGAGACTGGGAATGTCAAGTTCTTCTACATCAACAAATTGCTGTTTTCCTCCTCACTCAGGTCTAGGTATGGGTGGGTTGAGAAGGGGTCCAAGGACAGTGTAGCCCATTTTGCAGCTATTTGTTCCTTGATCTATTCAATGGTTGCTCTTCTTGGTCCTCACAGTTTAGACCAGTATCAGATGATCAAGGGTTCCCACAATAGCAGGACCTTTCTCAATTTTCTTCAAACTGTCAAGGAGTATCTCTGGATCAATTACCGCAGTACAACCAACATTGTTGTGTTAGATAATGTCAGGCTTCACAAAGTGGATCTGGTTGTGTCCAAGTTCCCCCTCATTGACAAAAACAGCCACACCTCCAGCCACCGGCTTACCAATTGTCCAATGAGACTTTTTTTTCCTCCTGCCATATTCCCCATTCCTGAATCCAATTGAGGAAGTCTTTGGGTAGATCAAAAATAAGGTGAAGAAAGGCCTCCCTCAGGACACTAAGGATCTCTTAAATATCCTTGAGGTCAGTCAATTTGCAATGCCACCCAATGTGGTGGCAGCTTTTTACAAGCACTCAGAATCCTTCCTCCCCAAAGCCCTGACCTCTGAGCCAATCAGATAAATGAGCTCACTGGGTTTAATTTGTTTTTCTTTTTTTATTAGGACTCAAAAATCATTATTTATATATAATATTGTGACGTTTGATTGTATTTTAGACATATAAGAATACATAGAAAAGGTAAGTAAAATTAATTATACTAGGTAAGAGGACATAAATTTTTATTGTAATGCACTGAATATTATATTGAGTGTTGAGCTAACAAATAAATAAATTAAAAAATGATAGAAATAGATTAATTTCAATTAAACAATTGTGAATCTTTGTTGATACTTTGGCTTTTTTTAAGCCACAAAGCAGACCTTGCAGTCATCATCTGATCCTTATTATTTCAGTGCCACTATAGCCACACGACACAGAAACCAATGATTTTCATTTATTACTTACTAATTAGTACTTAGGTCATGGTTCAAGCATATCAAATCTATTTATCAAATCATATTACAAGGGAAAGGTAATTTGAGTTCTAAACAATCACTTGTTTAGAACAATAGTGGAGCGGGCCACATTATGCAGATAAATTCAATTCTTGTTGTTTATCTATGTAATAAATGAACCTGTACTTGTTACAAAAGTAACAATCTCAATGCCCCAGGTGGAAACCAAACCTGCTCCTAGCCATCAGGTAGGGCTAGCAGGCAGAGGAGATTTGCCTGCACCTGGATTTTTGCTATTTGAAGCAAATCCAGGTGCAGAAACCATTCCCTCCCTGGTGGCAGCTGAGGCCCCCGTTCTGGGCCCCAAAAGCTACGCCCAAGCCTTGGTAGGTTTGGCTGGGCCTTAGCAGGCTATTTTTAGCTGCCCAGTAAACCCAGTTCAAGCCCACCCTTCATTAAGTAATTTGGGGTCCCCAATTGGGGACCTCTTTTTTAATCAAGTTCCTTGGCCTCAGGAAAGCCTGTCAAGCCAGCCCAAAAAAGGTGATCAAATTGGGAAAAACCCAAAAACCCCGGAAGCCAAACCTGCTAGAACCAATGGCCAGCCAAGCCAAGATGGACCACCAAAAAGCCAAACAACTGTTCCTGAAAACCCCAAAAATGACCATGAAGCAGCCAACCAATCAGAAGAACCTGAGATGCCAAGCCTTGCCACACAGATAGCACCAGAAGAATGCCCAGAGACACTTTCATGTGAGTAATTATATAAATCTAAGCACCTGAAAAAGTTCTGTATCATCATCCTTACCAAATAAAGGTGTTATGAACCTTTGGTTCACCAATCTGTTCCCATACCTATTTTTGATGCTCTTCCATTTGCATACATCCAAGCATCAGTACCCATTCATTGGGATAGATAGCCAAACTCCAGTTGACAAAACCAAAGCCTTTGACTACTACTGCCCACCCAACACTCCATTTGGCCCTGTGCATTTCACTGATTATTCCCCAAACCCTGATCACAAACCCTGGACATTAGAAGACTTGCAGTGGTACACCTGCCTCAACACATCCAATGAACCCTACCACATTTTCTGTGACAGCAGAGCAATCACCATCTACCCTTTGATCTTCAACAGGAAGTACAACAATCCTGCAACCTACCTGATCCCCATGGAACCTCCCCCAACATCCAAACCAACCATCTCAACCCCCCACTTCTGATGCCACTAGCCAGAGTAGTCAATTCTTGGGAGTGTTTTATCTGGTGCTCACAGGATTGATTGACCTTGCCTTGCCAGTGGCTGGGCCTTAGGCTGTGGCTGGGAAGGCCCTTTTCTACCTGGTAAAGTTAGGTCCCATCATCTGGTGGGCCATGCCAGTACCTGCTTTGACTTTTCCTTCACCTACAGGAGCCCCACAGTACTCTTGGTATCCTGACAGTACTTGACAAGCTAGTAAATAAAAACATTTTTAAATTATTTTTTTATTATTTGACATGGTCACAACTATAACTAATGTCTTGTAATATATTTAGATATATTACTAATATAATTCACCTATTAAAATTTAAAACAATCTTAAAACATCAAAATTAAAATTATAATTATAAATCTTAAAATCTATCTATTAAAGTCTAAATATTAAAATTTAAATATTTTTTAAATATTAAAATTTATATATTAAAGTTTAAATATTTCTATTTTAACATTGAATTTCAAATATTTTTATTTAATTGTGAATTATTTATTATTAAAATATTTAAAATTAAAATTATAATATTAAAATATTTAAAATTATAATTATAATATTAAAATATTTAAAATTAAAATTATAATATTAAAATATTTAAAATTAAAATTATAATATTAAAATTTTAACATTTAAA